>JAYKKI010000007.1:46490000-47690000 GCA_039881145.1 Druceiella hillmani | reverse complement strand
AACATAATACATATTATAAACCTGTAACATGTTTTTGCAAAATAGTAAATATTTTAAGAAAAAATAACACGGAAAGTACAAGAATCCAAACCTGTGGACAGTTTAAATCCATTTTCTTCTATATATTGCACTCGACGATTTAAAATTGTTTTTAACCGAGCGTATTCCGATCAGTTTTTACTTTTTTTTCTAGAAAGCCCCTATTTCGTAACTAAAAACTTATTAGTCATCTCGATACATGGACATAAAATATAAGCTAAAGTATAAGTATATAAGAATATAAATATAAAATATAAGCTAGCTTTATTTGTATACAAATAACAATTTAATCCGGTCATTAAGCTTAGCTTACGCTCATATATACTATAAATTTATTTTCCAACTAAGTAAAAGCAAAATAAGAATTTACATGTTGCTTTAAACGACTAGCTTTTATTTTGATTTTCTTTGCTTAATCAATCTTTAACTCTCAAATGTGTGTAACATTTTCATTTTAATGAAAAATGTTGACATGAAAATGTATGATAATCATCAATTATTAATAAGAGATATTAATAAGAGATCATACCAAGCATTTAGATTCTGGTGCAGGTACTTTATTAATTTTTTGTTAATGTTTAATCGTGATTCTTAAATTAAAGTAAATAAGTGTCTATTATTATTAACACGAACTAAAAAGTATCTATTAGTACTTTTATTTCACTTTCATGCATCAAAACCATTTCAAAATTTAAATAAATTTCATACCATATTGTGTTATCGCAATATGAAGTTTAATTCTAATGATATAACCACATTTTCCGCATAATTTTCTCGAATTTCTCGGCTAACTAATTCATAACAAAATGAAACATAGTTTTGTTCAACTTATTCCATTAAATATCACATTCCCCTGTTTTTAACTGAGCACGATTTTTGAATGAGTTTTGTAGACTTGGCGCTAAATCTTTAATGCGCAAAGTTTACTTGAACTTGCCTTGTACACCAATATCATATAAGATTTTAAATTAGTGCGCCATTTTTTAAAATTAGAGTCATGGTTTTTCTGATATATTTTCTTCAAAAAAGTTTGTGCTAAAACGAACTAGTAGCAAGTTATACTGTTTTTACCGGAGAAATAATTTTCATCGACTTACTGTGATTAAATTTCCCTAAAAAACTTCTATCAAAGCATTATTTCAAAACAAAGATTAACTTTTTTCCTAATATATTTTAAGCCATATTTGAGACCAATTTGAATGTTGCACTTCTCAAGTTATATACAATAAACTTGCATGTGTAAATAAACAAAATCATATTCCCAAAGAAATGGATTATTCTTGTTACCTAATGCAATTCGTTTCACAAATAACAATAAACGTACAGATAACTGTTTTAATAACGCATGTATCACAATGTCAAGGGATCAAGTGTTTTCTACAGTTAGGGCAATCGACTAGAAAAGAAAAGAAAATGTTTCTATTGCTTTCTGTTCATACCCCGAATAATGCATAAAATAATTCTATCAATATTTCCTAACACATCACAATATCCTAAAAAGATTTTATATGCCGTAACTATACCAAGGAAAATTTAATTAATTTTTATTTCCGAATGAATGTTTTCATTAATTTTAGCACAGTAAATCGCTGCAATACCAGGATTAAAGGCGAGGCAGTGAAACAAATTTAAATAAAATTCTGTACCGTAAACTGCAGACTTTTACAGCGGCATACACTGAATGCGAATTGGTGAAAAAAGAAGAGCTTTCCTTTTTTACCGGAAAGTAACTTTTGATGACAGGAATTTTATTTTGAATCACATTCAAAACGTTTGGTAAAGTTTTCATCGCATTTTGCTTTATGATTTTTCTTCTTAAGCATTGAAACATTGATTTACTTTTGGTTGATTCTATTAACGCATTATAATTATTAAACTTCTTTCTATTAGTTAACCGTATGTTCTTGTTGCATAAAATATAAAAATGGAGAAAAACAAACAAAAACGGTAAACAAACTATTACAAAATTTTGGACAAATTCCTCCCTTAACTGTATCCATCCTTTACCTTCTTTACAGTTATTCAACAAAGTGGACACGCGAAATAGAATTAATTTTTAGTTTTTCTTTTGTTTTTTCTTTTTTTAAATATTTAGTATTGAGGACCCACGGCTCGAGTCCATAGTTTAAAATTAGTCCATATAAGAGTTGAACAATTTTCCCCTAATGACATATTTTTGTGATTCAAGATTTGTTTCCCATTCAAAATCTTTTCCGATAATATTTGCTTCTATCAATTTCATGTTCCGTTATGTTTTCCACCGGTTCACCTAAGTAGATAAATTTGTTCGCCGTTACAATTTTCGTATTTACCAGAGAAATTAGAAGGTGGGTGTGTTATGTTGAGAAATCATAATAATTTTCAAACAGTTCCGTTATTTTCTTTTATAATCTGAAAATATATGCCAATGTTCGACTGATCGGGTAGTTATCTTTTCCATGCTATAACTCTGTCGTAATTTTATGAATTTCTTATAAAAATTATAAGGAAATATTGTTTATGGACTAAGTGAAAGATCTCCATAAAAGGAAATATTTTAAAGACGATTTGTGAGATCAATATATTATCATTTCAATTAATTGTTAGGATTCCGTACTTCAAAATGAAAAAATAAAACCTTTATAAGATCACTTACATGTTTCTGTCCATCTGGCCCAGTCGTTGCTCTCAGAAACGGTTTGATATAGAAGTTTGTAGTTTGGCATAGTGATATAGCATATTAACTCAAATATATTTCAATAGTTATATGGAATTCATTTGAAAATTTTAGATAGGTAAATGAAGTACTCAATTTTTTTTTCTGGTTTCTGTGAACTTAAAACTCTAAAACTTTTTATTGTAAATTTATATGTAAAATAGTTCTTGAGATATTGCTAAAAAGGTTGACATTTTTTTTAAAAACCGTTTAATATGGAAACCTGGAAACACCATAAAGTATATTGGCACAATCGTGGACTTTATAACAACAGAACAAAAATAAAGGAAGTTAAAGGTAATTATTTTAATTGAAAGTTCAAATGAAATGCAACTTTCACAGATTTTAGTAGGAAGGGCTCATAATAGCTTTAAACAACCATTTAAAATGAAAAATTGTCAAACCCGGATTTTATTTTAAAAGACTATTTCAATAGTATTCCACTTCATTGTATTAGCGTAATTTTGGCTCTGTCTTTTTAAGTATGGTATCCACTAGGTGTCCCAAAAAAATTAAAGTGGTTTTTTCAACACAAAGACTCTTGTTTTATTTTTCTGCATCAAAATAGTTGTAAATATAATTTCATGTAATTTAAACCACAGCAACCCATGCCAACTTACATCTAAACATGTCAGTACTGTCACTAATGTTTACTTGATCGAGTGCATGCCTATATCTGAGTGTACTGATAATTCTATTTTTTATATTTATTTAAACATGTTTTTCTTAATCAGTAAATATGTCAGTACGACTACGTAGCTGTAAGAAGAGTATATCTTTAATAGGTATATAAATATCAAATATTACCTGGACGTAAGACTACTCAAATCTGTCAAATTTGACAGGTTTGAAGAACTAGTAGATGTGTTATTGTGAATCATTATATTACTTAAACAGACACAACAAATTACAACTTTATTAAGGGTGGAACTATAGTAAATTAGAGCAATTAAATTTTAATATATAAACTTCGGTCTATGATGCAGAAGTGATTAAAATTCGATATGCAATTAGCACAACAAAATTTGTAAATATATTACTGAAACTTATCGCAAATAACTTTAGTCTCTTTAAAACAATAATTAAAATATCTAATGTCTTTAAATTTGCTGTATATTTATGGTATATACGCATTTGAGGTCAAATCTCCATTCATTACCGTTTCGTAACGAAGTGGATGCATTATGTCACTCTTATTTGTCAAAACGATACAAATTTAAGAATTGTAATATAAGATATATTTGTTAATATATACAGTAAATTATATTTCGGTTTATCTTCAACTTTTTTTCAACCATTCGAAACCTAAAAAAACTTAACATCTCCATATTAAGACTGAATTTTTATTCAGTCGGAAGGATTATTTAAAATTCATTGTCTTATTCAAACTAATTTGAATGTTTTTTCCATTTTCCCTTTTTTATGAAACAACATTAATATTTATTATAAAAATCAGAAAATGTTATGGTACCTACTAAAAAGAATATGGTACTTCAGCAACCCGATGCCCATAACAATAAAAAAATATATAAAGTAAATTTCAACACATACATAATAATTTAGAAGTCGGTTCTCTCCTTTATTGGAACAACAACTAATATTTACGTCGTGGGCGAACTAGGGGTAGCTTATTACCTAATTTATTGTTCACACCAAATTACATGAAGGATGCGGACCGTTAACTTGTATTAAATTTCCCAATTAGCTCACTGCTAAGGACGTCGAGACTAGAGTGAGACGTAATGGGCTTTACTGAGCCATCTCGGAAACCGTCAAGATGGTAATAGTTAAATAATTATTTAAATTCATGCTCAGTTTTATGGCAGACTTATGGCGACATTTGTGTCCTCTCAGTTTAATTGGAGTTAATGTTTGCGTTTTGTTGGAATAACCATTTCGTAATAATTAAAATGTGTGTGAAAACCTTAAAGCTTTATTTTAAATAAAAGCGTTTACTCTTTATAAAGCAACTCATCAATTGCATTTTATAGTTTCCGTATTTATATGTAAAATTATTAAATATTTGTCTATTTAAAAATAAAAATAAAATCGAAAGGTTATAATGTGTAGAGAAGCGACAAAATGTCTGGAAGTTTATATAAAGGTTTGAATAGTCTCTTAAAGAACGACATTCGGCTTTCTATTATCATAAAATACTAACGATTATCACTCACTAATTAAAGTTTTAATTTCTAATTATGGACATAATATTAATCGTAATCTAGTATCCTTTCATGCAACTGTAACAATTACAGACCAAATCTTACACTTAATTTATAAGTAAGTAGCTTTGACCTGGAACTTCATTTACATTCCCACTTTTTGACATATTAACACGCTTCTATCGTCACTGTTCATCTACTTCATGACTAAGCGTAAAAATATTAGTAAACATATATCAGTAGAGATATGAAACAATGAAACTACTGGAGACTACTAGAAGTAGGACTAAAAACTAATAAATAAATGAGCAATAACTAATTAAATTACATAAAATGGGAAATTACTCCACATATTTACAAAAGCTTTTTCAGAACCAAATTAGTTTTTTTTTGTGTAACAGAATAGCTAACAGAATCTAATATTTGTGAATAGAATGAAAAATTTCGTTTGTCAACTATATGACAAATCATATTTTGGCGTTAAACTAAATTGTGTGTTATAGAATATACAATTAATCTACTTTAATATCCACAAAGTTTGCAAAATTGTAAAAAACCCTTCAGTGCATTATATTTTAACGAAGAAAAAACTTTTTTTGTAACGTAAGGAAAACCTTTTGCACATATTATAAAAAAAACTATTATTTTTATAGGTTGATAACAATTTCATCATAAAGAGAATAGATAAAAATTCTGTCGAAAATACGAATTTCGCAAAACATAGCCTTGGATTACTTATACAGTTTTTAATATGTTCTGCGAAATTATCATTCTTTTCAGAGTATTTTTCTTTTTTACAGCCAGTGATATAATACAAATTTTGACAGAAGTTTTAGTATTTAGCTATATTTTTATAGAATTTTTAATATCTTTAAACAACTATCATTTTAAAACTATGATAGCGGTTCATGGATGCACTTATACATTTCATGCGCCTTCAAAAATTATTTTAACATATGATTCTTTATATACACATGACATTAAAGTACTTAAGGAAAAAAACAATTACGATCTCGTACTTATTATCGTAATGGAATTGTAATGAAATTACGTATAATAGAGTTTTTAAAACTATTTACTTTTGAAAATTATTTTTTTCTAATGAAAGTTATTAATATGACATAGAAAGACATAATGAGCTTTAAAAAGAGAAAAATAAGTGTGGAAGCAAGAACAACAATAAATGAAGGAAAAGAAGTATCTCAGTATCATAAATTACATGAAGAAAAAAAGGTGTCATCAGTTTAATGTAACTGAAAAAAGCAATTTTTAGGAAAATTATATTGTTTATTAGGTAAACGTTTCAAATTTAGTATATATCTAAAGTATTAAAATAATTGTTCGTCTTCTGGTTTTTTTACTTCAAAAACCTCGCCGTGTTTTAAAATATTTCTAAAAAGATATTTTGATATACAATGAACAGCTCAAAGATTACAGGTAAACAAATCGTTACATAATTTTTACCTTTTTTGTGTTCTGATATCCCGAGTAATAATTAAAAAATGCATCTCGTTGACAATATATTACAGAATATTTGTTAATTTATTGAAAGATAGTAATGGCTATATAAAATTAAATTTAAGTCATATGGTTAAATATTAATGTTACAAAAATCTATAGAGCCCGATAATTGATATACGCCAGATAAAGACAAATAAAGGTATAAGGCTGTTAATACACGCTAAGATAGATTTAAAGAAAATAGTCGTGTAAAATGAGGCAAATAAAATAAAATCACAGCATCACATCGAAGAGTATTAAAGTTTGTTATCCTTTTTCCCCGCAAAATAAACCCATTTAATTATATATTTTTATAATGGGGAAAGTACTTCTAAAAACATTGTACGATACACTTTAAAACGTTTTATTTTTCATGTAATATTTTTTCGTCTCATAATTTACTTTAAATTGAATTAAAATGTGCACGAGGTCGTATTTCTTCCTTGTTACCCATCATACATTATGTCAAGAACATACACATACGAATTTTCATCGCTGTCTTATGTGTAAGTTGTAGAAAAATACATATTAAAACGTCAACTAGGAAAATTGCTGGGACTTAGTTTAGAAATGCCTCGCTTAATTAGTATTTGGTTTGTCTATAATATGGTGTAGTATTACTTTAAGATCATATTTACATTTAGATCCCTCTTAGTTACTTGACATCTCCTGTGAGACATTAAATAATTAGAAATTACCTAAAAATTACTGGATAGCGCGAACTTCAAGGAAAACTGCATTGAAATATATTGGTGAATCAAAATAAGATGTTATTAAATTTTCAAAAATTATAATGAAATAATAATGTATCCATGATAAATATTTGTGGGATAATTTATATGAAAATATATGTTTTGAACCTTCAATTTAACTAAAATTCTTGGAACCAATAGTTATTATTTAGAACATGCAGTTTATTGGAACTGCTTACGGAAAAACCGAAGGAACAGAAGAAATGAGAAACAAAATAGGACAAAACAACATCAAGTCAATTTTCTACTTTATATCCTTGCATATTCCAAGTTAAGACACGCAAATAATGCAAAGCGGAACTTTGAAATTGTTTTTTGTGCCTCAGTTTAGGGGATCGCGGGGAGTGAGTATCGTAGGGCGGATAAAGATGTCTGTTGGGCGGACGATAAATTTATTGGGTTACAAAAAGACAATGTGACTCGTCGCGGTAGGAAAATCTTACAGATTTTCAATTTGGAGCGCTTTATATTATATCCATACACTATCTCTTGCATGTATAAAGACCTTGTATTGGCTTTTTCTTGAATTAGGTAATGTTATTCATATAAATAGCTTTATATACGAGCCTGATGTCCTCTGAATAATATCCGGTACATGTTTACTGTTTAAGCTTGCCATGATGAATTACTGACTTTAATATTGACTTGTAATTAAGATTATGAAGCAATCTAGGTAGCTGGCTAGCTGTAGCTTAAAAATTTAGAATATTTATGTAATTTCACTATAAATAATCATCCATATAATAAGTGCAATAAGTAGATATGTCAAGTGGAACATTTAATATATGTTGAGCCACTCATTTTAAGGAGAGACGAAGACCCTACCATGAGATAACCTCAGAATAGGGTAAAAACTTTGCAATTGAATATATATTGGACTCAGTTGATATACAGATAACGTATGCCCTTCGAATGCAACCCAATAAAATGTACTTTCACTTTAAGTGTTCATGACCAATAGAAAACACATTTGGAATAGTGTATGGGTATTTATAGTTCGACTACTCAAACAGAAAAATGAAGCTATTGCGATATATATATATATATATATATATATATATATATATATATATATATATATATATATATATATATGTATATATATATATATATATATATATATATATATGTATATATATATATATATATATATATATATATATATATATATGTGTGTGTATATATATATATATATATATATATATATATAAATATATTTATCATTTAAATGAAAAATTTCTTATAATCTTCTTGAAGCAAACGTATTAAAGATATCTGCGGAAACCATAAATCTACAGAAACGTATTAGTTTTTAAAACCAATAGTAATTAATAAATAATTATTAGCCCTAAATTTTCCAATAATTTTTTTATTAAGAATTAAATTTTTATCTAACGGAGAAAAGAATAAAACATACGTTTATGGTTAAATCTTAATTTTAATTCATAATGTTCGGATAGGAGAGAATGGACCAGAATCATTTCGATTTGAACCAATTTTTTGTAGGATATTTGCACTAAAGTATTGAATATCCTTTGTAATGTTTTCTTTGATTATTTTCGGACCGATTATTGTCCGATACTAAAAAAGTTAGGTTTGAAACTATGAAAATTTCGAGTACGCGTGTCATTGACCCGTGACGCCGTCCACTTCACGCATAATTTTTTAATTTTTATGCGGAAGTAAAATACGATAATGTAATACAATATTACGAAATATAACTTTGCTTTCGGTCACGATATCGCAATTAACTTATTTATGTACTGTAAAATGATTAGTAAATTTAAAATCATCCTTTGCTCCTTGGTTCAGGAGATAGCTTATGGTAAATGTTTTAGGATGGTGTCTATCAGTTAATGGAAATTTTATCGGGTTTCACCGAGGATAGTAACATGATTTAATTGTAGAAGAAAATCGAATTAATTTCCTATTTTTATTTACATTGCATCCTTAAGTTCTATTTTCTGCGTGTGATATATTTTTATGTTAATTTTACTGCTTTCATAGCCACATACTAATTAAAACAAGAGGACTAACAAACCAAATAAGTTAAAATATAAACGCATATATATCATTTTCCAAAGATATACTTATTAAAAAGAAATGACGTTTTAAAAGATGCCGTAAGGAATACAGGTGTTTCAGAAAATATTTATATGAAAGTTGTAATATTTTGAAAATTCTTTTTAATGACGTATCATAAGCGTAATTTGATGGTTACAAGATTAATACCTTACGCCTTTTTTACCCTTTATACCGCCGCCATTTTTAACGTGTTTGACTAACTTTCTCCATTTAGAAACTGAACGTAGATTTTCATTTACGCTCTCTATATATGTACACACACACACACACACATACTTACTAGTGGGTATAAAGCAACAAAACGTATTAAAATAAGAAAATATTTTAATAATTTAATCAATTTTCTAAATCTGTCAATTATTTAACCAATTTGAATTTATTACATTTCTGCATATAAATTCGAAAGTTTCGAAGACTTGAAAGAAATTGTGAAAGGCTCTAAATTCATTGATTATACACAATCAGCAACTGTGGTTAATATATCTTTTGCAATTTTTTTGGTGAAAACAAATCGAGTAATTTTCTTATTCCCGAAAACATGCAATAAAAGTCTTTATGATATTATTATAAACAATGTCTTTAATAGGGAATTTTAATTATTTGTATTAGTGAAAATATTTAGAACGAGAATATTGTAAAATTTAAAGCTGCCTTCGCTTATGAAACAAATTTATGTCACACGTCAACCGGCAAAGTTAGTATTCATATTTTGTTAATATATATGGACAAAAAATAAGACGGTGTAGATAATTATTTTAGGTAAATAATTAATACAGTATCGTCAGGTATTAACCACGGATATATAAAACAATATCATTTATTATATTCAAAATATCAATACAAAATATCATTTATTATATTCAAAATATCAATACAAAATATAATTTATTATATTCAAAATATCAATACAATATCATTTATTATATCATTCATTATATTCAATTGTATGAAAGATATTCATTGAACAACAAGGAAAATTTTTTTTAAATTTTACTTGGTACAACGATTGGCATTTGAACTATTTCATTCGTACTTTTACGATTTTTACAATTTAAAATTATGGGTAAATAGTTTAAATTAATAAAAAGTAATAATATAATATGAAGCCAGTAGTTTTTTTTAATTTTTTTTTTATTAAATCTACATTAGCTTTCATTTTTTAATTTCATTACTTCCTTTCAACTTGTTCCAAGTTTATTATCGTAGTTTTTATTTTCTAATAATGAAATGTTAAACACAGTTTAAACTTTCGATTTCGTATGTGATAAGGATTGAAGTCAACTTTTGTAGTCATTAGTTATCAAATTATGGACTGTGTTTTGTGGCAATAAGGCAACTTAACGGTTATTATCCAAACAAATCTAAATATAAGCTTAATTAAAACAAAATCAATATTTAAACTAAAATAGCAAACATCATTAATTTTTTTCCAATATCTTTTTAAATATAAATTTAGCCTATCTATAATACATCGTACAAGAAAAAAATTAATAATAGTTTTTTTTTGCTTAACGAAATACTGCCAGCGAGTCATGTTATATGAGGATTGTAAAATCAAAAAGAACATATTTGGTCTTATTTGATGTCATTTAAAATTCAGTAAACTTATATGAAATTATTAAAATGAAATTATTAAACGGGATATAATATTCTTCTCCATTACCTAAGTACTATTCACAATACAAACCAGAAATAGGTTTTCATATCAATTAAATGGGTAGTTTAGATTGTTTCACTTACAACACGCCTTTCCCAAAAAAAAAAATATTACTATTATAAAACTTATAACAGTTTATAAAACGCTCTTGTCTCAATATCTTTTCTTTCGAATAAAACATAAAGTTTATAGTTTAATATAAAATTTATGGTTCGCTTATAATTTGCCTTATAAATTTATATTGACTTTTTCAAACAGTTTGTGTGATGTCCATAATTTCCACGATTGGCGACTGAATTAGAATATTTGTCGTGAAAAAAGCCGTTTTTCTGCTTCCTGCTGCCTGATTTGTGGAAATTAAGTGTAGCACACACACATACATATACACAGTCAGAAGAGATAAAAAACGCTCTTCGCCAATCGTGGTTGCCACGATTGTTATTATTTTTTGCCATAAGCCTGGTTAACAAATTGCCACAGAATTCTATCGTTTCCACGTACTCGTTTCTTTTCACTTGTGAATATCTTATACAAAATAAATTGTGTTATTTGTTGTCAATAGTTTTCAAACAAGTAGCTACATATGTTGTATCAAATTCTTTTTTATCATGTATTTCCTGACAGTAACTAAGTAAGTTACTAACTAAGGTGAATTATTACTTTATAAAAACGGCATAATTTGTTTTTCTAAGATTGTTCAATAAAAGATAATAAGAAATAAAACAAGAATGTACTTGGGGAAAACATTTTCAACATTAGGAATACACAAAGTAAAATACTGTAGTATATTATTGGCTGATGATTGTTTAAAATTTATCGACAATTTTAAGATGATATACGTCGCTTCTAAAAGAAATGACAGAAATTTTACATATATTTCTTTAGATAACAACGTCTCTTAACTAGTAATATCAAAACTTAAATATTAAATTTCAGGATAGTGTATCGGTATCAAAGATATTATATTTTTCCTATGATAACACCAAACTGAACCTCTTGAAGACATCATAGTTCAAGAAATTGAAGAAAGATATCGTTTTATACAATTTGAAACAGCGGTCCTCTTGTCGATCACATCGGTATGAGAAATGGTTATTAAAATTAAATGAAATATATTATGGGCAGGTTAAAATTAAATCGCAAGCTACTCTATTGCGGCTCTGATTATATTTTAATATCTAAAGAGTAAAAACGCCATTGAGTTTCGTTAAATGCTTAAAATTTAATTTTTAGTTCTAGTTTGTCTAATATATGGCCGGGATAGCATAAATCGTATTATATTTTTTATATAAATATTCCATTAGAAATCTTAATAGCTTTAAAGTTGACATTACATAACTTAGTGCTACGTAAACACTATGTTTCGGTAAACGAAGACATATATACTCATAATAATTGCGGTTTTTAAAAACTGTAAAGAAATTGTTTTACGTGAAATTTAATTTTTAAATTTGAAATTAACGTCGCTATCATCATGAAATACAATCACCTTTCATTGCATTACCCAGTGTGAAACAATTTGACAACCTCTTCGTAAGATCTTTCTACGTTTTTTATTATCTAGATTACGTCTTCAGATTACTTAATGTCTTTGGCCTGCTTTATCATATAATCTTATCTTTGACAGGAAGTGTGCTATGAAATGTTAGTACACGAAGAGATACAATTTCGTTTATCACCTTATCTGTTTATGCAATATGCGGGACGAACTTTTCAGATTTACATCTCCTCGCTCTTGAAGATTTTACAAGCTTTAGTATAAGTTGTTAGGATTCGTAAGTCATGAAAAGACTTACGTATCCTAACAACATAAACAATACATCTTTGGACATTAGTAAATGTTCAAATAATGTTTGTGGTACCACTATTGAAATAATGTTTTTGGTAACATTTTCAGAATTGCATTAATATTAGCCGAAAATACGGGTATTATTGAATTTGGTCGCATTTTTGAAAATTCAATATTTTCTTTTCGGTGTTAAATGCCTGCATTTATGATGTGTTATAAGTTTAGATATTTTAAATTATGTTATGATAGTTTTATATTAATCTTTTTTCGTTGGTTAATAGTTTTACTATGTTGATTTTTAATTCGCCGAAAATTATATTTAGCCTATCTGACTATTCGAATACCAAAATGCCTCAGTGGTTTAATAAAAAAATAATCCAAGAAAGTCCCAGTAAAAGAAAGATGACAAGATTAACGTCGTTTAATATTTATTTTCCTGCTAATTAGGGGTAAAGTTCCCTTATTCAAGGAAAATTCTAACTTAATTTAGAATTAATTTTGCATCTCTATTATTGCAATCTGCAAATGACAAATAATCGAATTAAATCATATATTTTTCGACACAAAGGAGATATTTTTAAATGATCGGAGTGTGATTACCATAAATTAGATCTCCAAATGAAATCACTGCAACCTTTCAAAGTGATTGAAAACCACTAGGATATTTTTACTAAAAAGATTATATAAACTTAAATTTATCCGCTTAAAGCACAAGCATCGATATTATTAACTATATTTCTTAAATATTTTGAAAACTTTAATATAACTTTAATAATCTTACATCAATTCGTACACAATTAGCGTTTAATTAAACTGTCCAGAGAAAATTAATGTAAAATAATTGTGCCAAGAACTATGGTTTTTTTTTTCGTTTATAAAAAACGCAGTCCAAAAATGTGTTTGTCGCTTATTTATAAAATCTTCACAAGTATTTTCAGGTGAAAAGAAAATGTTTGGACCAAGCAAAATTGTTATTCTGGCTTTTTAATAGTTTTATTTATGTTTTAAATATAAATATAAACCAACCAATATAATATAAAACCAAACCATTGGTTTGAAAAATTAAAGCCTTCAATAAGATTGTTACAGCGTGTCTAATGTATTTCAACAAAATGGCAATAAAATAAAATCAAGTAATCGTTTTATTGTATCATTACCTAAAGATAAAATGTTATTTAAATTAAAAATAAAATGAAAACAATTTAACTTTTTCATACTTCCTTTACTTCTAAAATCTTTAAATACCAGTATTTAAAGATTTTAGAGCATTTTCCTCATATGTCAATAATAATAATAATTTTATTTTATTTCAAAATATTATATTGCAATTCACTGGTTTATCATTCGTTAATTATATAATTAACAACACAAACTCTTTATATAGCCAGCCTAAATATGACCTTTAATTTTTTTCATTTATGAAAAGAAGGAACGGAATAGTATATATGATTTGAACGTTATTATGTTTCTCATGCTTAATATCTTTGTCGCAGATGCGAAAGAATATTCAGATGATCCAAGAGTAATAATATTAATTACAAATTGTGAACTATGTTTTTATTATAAATAAGGATATAGGATGTAATTAATACTATTCAAATAGACCAATAAAAACAATTAATTTATAAACATTAGTCTACATTTCAACTTCTCAAATTGAAGAATCAAAAATAATTTCGATACGATTGAAACTTCTTCTCCTTAATTAGTAAGTGTTTTTAATCAACACCTTCAGTCAAATAATTCTTAAACCAATACACCCTTCGTTTATGTATTCATTTATTGGAATACACGTGTGTTAAACATAACGATCGGAGTTTTCTCAGAAACCCTTTGAGTAGAAACTTGAAATTTGGTAAGGAGAAAAAGTAAAATACCTCGCTTACTCCTCATTTAAGTCATTTAACTTATTAAAATAATCCATACATACCATTTCGCATGTTATCAAGACTCTAAGCATATCAATAGTAGAAGTATAACATTAAATAAATTACATTACATTAAATAAATACAAGAATCAGATATATAAACTGGGTTTGAAGCTTTTACAAAAGCTTAATTGCATGTAGTTAAGTGGAAAGTTAAATTTCCATCTGAAAGAAAAATTTAGATTGGTGATATATAATTCAAAAACAAATTTCGTTCGAAGCTCTTTCTAGATTAGGTTCTCGCTCCATTTACTGTTCGGCTGCGAGACACGGATTAATCACCTGGACAAAATGATAAATCTCTTCGCGCTTTTTCTTTGTCATGTTCTGTTTTGCTGTACCGTCTGGGGTTAAAAAAGGGATTTATTAAAATACTCTAAAAAGTAATAAACGCGAAAGATAATTAATTTGATGTTGAAATGTTTGTCTTATTGTAATCTAGTATTACTTGACTGAACGAATATCTTTTTTAATCCAAGTGATACACAATTAGATTTATTCATATGTTATTAAACTACAAATTTTTTTCAATTTCCATTGATTTAAATAATTACCACGCACAATTCTGCCAGTATCAAAAAATTAACGCCAAATGCGTAAAAATTTTTCTGAGTTTACACAATAAATTAACTACTAATGAATTGAGAACATTTTCTATATATGTATCTATTTGCTATGTACAATAACATTTGTTATGGATTAAAAAAGTTTCCAAATATTAAGAAAAATATTAGGAAAGGAAATTAAGTAATATTGCAATTAGTTATGTACTATGCACAAAATCGTGTAGTTCACAGTAACTAGTATAATATACAGCTTACGTATATCTTGATAATTTTTTCCAACTATGTAACTGTAATAAAATAAAACAAAATTTAACTAAATTGTTAATTTCAGAAATGCTCAAACCTCGTTACAACAATGCTAAAACCAAAAAGAACCGATACCTCTACAAAATATGGCTCGTACACGTAGTCGTCTTATATCGAGATACAAGAGGCAGGAACGAGCACTTCCCAGGAATTGCGGTTTATGCATTTAACTTAATTTTTTTGGCGATTTTAATTGAATTAAACGAATTATTGTTTATTGGATTTTTTTTAATATATTACTAACATTTATTCGTGTATTAATACGAATATCACATTAAAAAATATAAAATACTTCATCTGTATTTTGAGTATATATTGTTGTATCATTATTACAAATAAAAGTAAAATATTTCTCGCATTATAAATAACACAGTAGGTATTGTAGTTATCCAAACAATTTTAAAAATGACTATTCATTCTTATACCATGGAGCCAAATATTACTTTTTTTTACATAAGATGAAAGAAATCATTTGTGCATATTAGTGAAGTAAATAAGAAGCAGATTAATTATATTTTTACACTTATTGATTCTAATAAATACTGATCGATTTTAACACCTGAACTGAAAAAAAGCTTAATTGAGTAACATCTACAATATTGTAGAACAATAAATTGAACTAAAAATAAATTCTAGCAAATTTTACATCATATTTATATTAAAAACTAGATTCTAAAAAAAAATCCTAGTTATGAAAAGTAACTCATAAATGTATTATGAGTTACTTTTCATAACTTCAGATATGTAATTAAAATATGTAATTAAAATTAAATTCATATATGTAATTAAAGATAATAGAATAAAACGAGTAAGTCAGAAATAGGCTTAAATTAAAATCATCGGATTTTTTTTGTTGAAATAACTACATTGTAAAAATTTGTCTGTTGAATGTTAAGATTCGAATACATTGAAATATTGTAAGAGCTAATTAGGGTTTTACTAAAACAATAGCTATTTCATTGACATATATTACTATTTATATAGACGACAGATTAAAAGAAATATAATTTGGATAAACAAATTGAATTTTTATTAAAACTCTTTTTAAAAAATATAATCTCACAAATTTTCCTAAATATCGATCGGTAAATTAACGACGTATTAAATAAAAAAATCACGTTAATAAAGAAACAATTTAGATGAAGGGGTTTACATGGGATTCCCGTGATAACTATATTATCATCGGGGCAATTTGAGTAACATTCATAAATTTAAAAAAATATCATTTTCCAGCAAGTTAGTCAAACCTAAATCTTGTATTGGATAATTCGTTTGTAGTTTATTAGAAAGAAATTTATCCATTCAATATTTAATTTTACTTCCTTAGTATAATAGTCTGCGTGATTATCGGTCGGTTTAAATGTATTAACTATAGCCTCTAATACTAATGTTTTAACTTCAAGACCACATACGTAGCATTTGGCTGTAAAATTATAATTAAGTCTCATCGTCACGACAGTGAGCAAACTTTTATGGACTACGGAAATCACGAGAAATTAAATGGTTTCAACACAATCCTACGTAGAAGTTTAAGAAAACTATGTTCTAATTTCAAGAGTAAAATATTTTAATAAAAACAATGAAGAAAAGTTGAGACTAGCCATCGGACGGTCAATGATACTAAGGATATTGGATGTAAAATGCTATTGAAGACTTTTCGGGAGTGTGTCATCAGGTTGTATTTGCAGAAAATATTAACGAAGACTGAAACAGTTTTATATCTCAGTATTGAATCGACACTTGAACGTGTGAGTAATCTTAAAGTCAGAAAAATTGTCGATCGTTGAGAAGGAAATTATTAACAAAAAATCCGTGTACTTGAACTCTGTGTAATGCGTAGGAAGTATACAGCCCGTTTGAAACCGCCATTGAGAATATTATCTATTTCTTACACCTTGAAGCTGAGGCCAACATTAGAGTGACAGTCTTGAAGCGGATATAATTAACCAATTAAAAAAATGCAATTACTTGAAACATTTATAAAATAATAATTCAATATATATATATATATATATATATATATTTTTTTTAATTTTTTTTTTTATTTTGCAAATCAGACGATGGCATGACCTAAGTGAAAGAAAATCTTACTGAAAATTAAAGAAAAAAATTATTCGTTTTTACTCTTATTCTTGATTCAAAGCCTTGCGTGCTCATCATCTAGGAATACATTCGAAATTTTTCTTCATTTCCTTTACATCCAAAAATAGCTTCACTGTTCGTAATTACTCACCATTTATTCATAAATTTCATTCTAACATCTGAAACGCACAACCAGTTTATATTTTCAAAAAACAACGTGAAAAGTCACATCTTTTCCCAATTTATATTAACCCTTATATTATTTACATCTTTTTTAGATTAAGTGTTTATATTTACAGCTTATCGCATACTACTTAGTATTCATCATATACTATTTTAGTAAGATAGAAAAGATTACTTGTATAGCAATAAATTGTTCTGATATATACATGTATATTTGGTAATCTAAAATAAATAATATGTAAATAAATTTGATTTGGTTGAATGTAAAAACTATTATAAAGTTCACAATTAAATGAAACTACGTGATGTAGTATTATTCCTACTTTCTTTAAATTTCTTTAACCACGACCTAGGTTTCGTTGTATTACATCTTCAGGGGGGATATTGGCAAAGATTAACTCTTAGGAACAACCAACAGTATTTATATGTTACAAACACAATAGCGGAAGCCTGCTTTGTGCGGATTTTTCATTGTTTATGTTAGTAAGTTTATTGCAGGGGCGCAGAGTAGGTTTTATTATATTACGTAGTTTCATTTAATTGTGAATAATGAATTTCTACAAAAGTAACGCCAAATATATTCAATATTATAAAGTTATTAAAGAAGTTAATTCTACTAAAATACTAGGAGTTAATGGATTACCTGACTGAGGTTCTAAAGCATTAAGTGAAACAATGTAATTGTTTTTAATGTTATTTTCAAAATTTTAAAGTTTAAATTTACTATTTACTATTATTTATTTAATGTTAATTAGTTTAAATTTAATTTAATTACTTTTATATTTTAGATAGCTTTGTTTTTGACCTATTTAATCTCTAAACCTTGTATTGAATGTATCATATTGATAATGTATGTATTGTACTTATAGCATTTCGTCAGCATATATATATATATATATATATATATATATATGTATATATATATATATATATATATATATATATATATGTGTGTGTATATATATATATATATATGTATAGGTGCCTTGCAGTATTTTTTACCTTATGCCTGCATCACTCCACGTGAGGCATTTTTGGATTATTAATAGCCCTTTTTATCATTATACTTAACACATTTTCCCAAAAATTATGAAAACTCAATAGTATAAGGAAATAAAAAATACTGTGCTGAACTTTGAAATAATATTTGTAACTATGCACGCGATTAGCGAATGTGTTAATTAAATCGAATAATTCCATTCCATTCTCCGTTACGTTTTCATACCGATATTAAAAATTTTATTAATAAAACTATTTTAAATATCGTAGCAAATTATGAAATAAACAATGTTGAGTAAAACAGCTGAATAATAATATTGGTGTATTATTTTTTTCGTAAAAATTGTACGGTCATTCTGTCTCTTTCACCATAAACTTGATCAAATTTTGGTCTGCAAAAGTGTATTAATATTAATTTAGAGATTTGCCAGAATATATATTCTGGCAAACAAGAATTTTTCAAAAATTTTCAAATTTATTATAAAATATAAATACAATGCGCGTAATTAATTTGCTAGGAAACTAGTACTACTTCTATTAATGATTACTTATTACCATTTGTAAATATGAATTTTGAACCTAAATCATTACTTTAATAATGTTCTATCTATAGATAATTCAAATAAAGAGTCAGTAGTGTCACATAATGATTATTTACGTGCACTTTGTGCCAAGAAATTAAGTAATTTTTTTAATTAATATATATATATATATTTAATTTATATATATATATATATATTTTTTTTTTTTTTTTTCTTAAAACTATTATCTTTTCTTAATATTTATTTAAATCGTATGCCTTCTCGAGGTTAACAAAATCGCAACGGTACTTTTATTCATTTCTATTAAAAAATATATAAAAGTTAAATACCAAAGTGTCGACTAGACAAGTATATATTAATTTTTAGTTACTTTAAAAATAAAGTGCAAAAAAATGGCCAAAAAAGGTGCAAATATGAAAGTTGATGACTTTGTTGGTTTCTTACATTTTTAATTTACTTGTTTCCCATTCTAAACAAAAAAAATAATTAGAATGTAATAAAATACAATCAAAATTTAATGCGAAAACTCAACCAAGCTACGCACAAATTTTAATGCATAGTCAATGAATATTTCATATTCTGTCAGAAATTATTACGTTGAGAAATCAAATAAATTATTGGCTGTATTTTACTATTAAGATGGTAAAACACAGCCGAAATAAACCTTTTATTTTTGTGTAGATGTTTTTGTATTAACGTAAAGGTAATAAAGACAAAGACGAAACTTGGGTGTGGTTTGCATTTAAACTTTTTATTAACGCGATAAAAGTTACAAGTTAAACCAGGAATGCGTACAAACAGACATAAAGCAAATAGTTCTCTGGCTGGTGGACGCCATTAAAAGATATAGCTCTCCAGATGGAGATAAAAGGCGAAACCTATGGTAAGAATTCAAAACCCAGTGTAGGCAAAGGTCTCGCCGACATTTGAAGTACGGTATAAATTTAAAGACACTCGTGGAATAACATCAAAATTTTGATAGCATTTGATTCTGGAACTACACGGGCTTATACGTATTTAGTAAGATATAAGTTGTTTCCGAAATTGATTATATTAATACACAAAGCAATTCATGATTTTTAATCATTAATTTCTTTGCGTTTTTATACAAGAACAGCAAGGAAATTATACTAAGCAATATAAATGTTTAAGTTATATAAAATGTGTCGTATGTTCTCTATTCATTTGTTCTTAAAGCTTATTATAAAGCTATTTTTTGTACAACATATTTACACGTGTAGTGTCATTTTTTACTCCTTTACATATTATGTTTTATATGGGAAAATATCTCAGAAATATGTATTAATTATTATTTTGTATATTGGGTTATCGTAAACGTTGTATTTATATTAATTTTGTTTTTGTAACATGTATGTTATTTATTTTCAAAAAAACCTTTTTTGTATTAAATTATATTAATTTGTTTCAACAATATCTTGCTTGTCTTGTTACTTCGTTATAGTGAATTAGACCTTCCTAAAAAATTGGTACTTTTTGAAAATCTATGCATGCAACTGTCAATAGAATTTTGTCCATAATCAATTGACGAAAATATAATTTTCTTTACTTAAAATATTTTTGCTACAAGGTTTGCTTTTCCGGTTGTGGAATATTTTTTCCGTTGAATACGTCCTGGGACAAAAAAAAAAAAAGAAAAAAAAAAAATATATATATATATATATATATATATATATATCTTATAGGTTTGATTTCTTTATAAATATACGACATAAATAGCTGGAAGGAAAATATATTGCCTACTAATCTTTAAAAAGCGCATTAAAAAAATTATGTAATATAACTACAAGATAACATTTAATGTTACATAATATTCCTATTAAACTATTCACCTTTCACAGGTGGTTACTCAAACAAAATTGTTTGTAATATAACTACAAATTAGCATTTAGTGTCATGTTCGTATTAAACTGTTAGCAACATTTTAATTCTTTGGAACGAAAATATATACATACTACACATTTTATATCTACTACATTTTTCACATGCCCACATTTAAAAAAAAATATTTTTTTATGTGATATAACTATAAACTAACGATTATTATATTATTTTTACTTGTGCTGTGAGAGCTTGCTTCTTACAAAATTTTGTGATTCTAGATCAACGGAAAGTACCCTTTAATTTTGGATTTATTGGCGTGTGTTAAAATATGCGGCACAAATGACCATATTTTAGAATGTTTTTATTACGTCGACCTAGAAGCTTGATTTTTTACTGGGAAGGAACGTAGACCTAAGTATTTGATATTAATTTCAGTTTAATGTCCTTACGCGTTTCTGAGAAAAAAGGCTTTGACACACAGACAGACAAAGGGACAATGAAGTTATCCTATGTGGCTTCCTTTTTTTCTTTCGAGGTATGGGACCCTCAAATTGTTCGTATCAGTAAACAGATATGAATGAATTTTATTAAATTATAAGTACCAAACAGAAAATTTGTAACAGTCATTATTTCAAAGAAAATGTTTCATTAATGAACAGGGCCAGTTTAATTAACGCTCCTAAATAAAACCTGTTTACGTCAGCTTTTTATTTAACAAGTAGCAAGTAAAAAGGAGCTCAGAAACAACTTATATATAAAAAGACTGATAAAATGGAGAGTCCCACCGTTGCTGCGAAGCTTCTGGACCCATCATTTATCAAATTTAATAATCTTCAAAAGCTTAAAAGTGCTGCATTAGGGGCTGGAGCTTTTACGAATGAGTGGTGATATGCTCAAAGAAATTTAGATTTATTACACATGAAAGGGGCATGAAGTTAATGGTTTTAACCGACATTTCTTATTTATTAAGTTCTTTCTGTGTTTACTCTATGTATTGCGTTATTACCTATTCAACAGTTTTTATTTAAAGATAAACCAATTAAAATTGATACTGGCAATTTATTTGTCAGACTTACCTTGTAAGTTCTTTCCTTTTAATATTTAAATATAACCTGTTTTTTGTTGTTGTACATTTAAAAGAATATGGCATGTACGCATTTACATATACTTTAAAAATGTAAAGTTTACTATTTAGCTGTTTGTTTACATAGGCACAATATTTTATTGTTGAATTTATTATAATCATAAGATGTCAATTTTATGAATGCAAAACTGATTTCTCTTCCACATTACCGACATAGCACAGCTCACATTCAGATTGGTAAATTAAGTCAAGATATGCCTCATATATGAGACGTTGATGTATAATTTGCACATAAAATTTAAAGCGTTGCAAAAAAGAGAAAGAAATTGGAATTACGTAAATGGTCCGCAATGATCATTAATTTATTAAAATTCTAAAACCAAATAAATATTAAAATAGACTATAATTACAGCGATTTAATTAAAATACAAAGATGAGGGAACGGAAAACCCAAAAATTTTATCTTAAACTTCTTTCCTGGGAGTTACTTATTTATAACCAATTTAGCTGCAGATAAATTCATGATAGTCTGTAAATAAAATTATGATTGTTGTTAATAGCATTTTATATAAACTTCACTTAAATTATAATTGTACAAATAAATGGCGTAAAGATAATCGTATCGTGTACCGGTTAAATGTTTCGAATTGTTTCATTTGTGAATGCAAATGTAGTTCTATTAAAATGACAAAAATTAAATTCATAATTTGCGAATTTAACAACTAGGAAATTTATTACATATTTAACCAGTGCATTTTTTTCAAGTAAATATGAGAAATTACTTTAAATACACAATGTTAATATTTATCACCTTAAAAGGAGAAATGTTATTATGTAATTACTCAGAAATAAAATAAACTAATAAACGAATGGTAAATATATATGTTAGCTTTCCCTATCCTGTGAACGGGAAGATAAAAATTGTTTTAAGCTTTAAAACAGAGATATAATTTTTTAAAATAGTTAAATATCTAAATGAATAAGTACTTTGGAGAGAAAGAAAAAAAGAAGAAACAAAGGTGAGGTAAAATTTTAACTTAAAGTGGCACTAACAAGATAGATAACGATATACGATAGAGAAAAATTAATTAACTGTTTTGATAACAAATTTGACATTGAAACTTTATGAGTTAATAGTCAAGGTCAATTGTTAGTAATTATTGTTGATTATGTCTCATAAATTGCAGAGACAGTTGTAAACAATTTTTTTTAGGAAGGAACTAATATCTTGTCTTGCAATATTTTAAGTTCGTTTTAATTCAAAGCGATAATTATTTTATATTGTAATATTTCTTCATGTATGTTTGCATGCATTTTTTAATCGGTGCGTGGACAGACCGTGTTCAAACTAATACTTATTTGCTTTTAATTTTTTTCCAAAAAAATTCATAAGGTAATACCAAAAATTGAAAGTCATTTTCTATGTGTAAGTAGATCTGTATGCAGAGGTTGATCGCGATTTTATGTATTTATTTATGTACTTTAATGTATCTAATTGATACATATGGTGGACTTACTGGTACGAGAGAATTCTCTTACAGGCACCAAGTCACCATTCCAGCTCTGCTCGACGAGCGGCCGGGAATCGAACCGGGTTCCCGCCGTTCGCCGCACCATCAAAGGTCGTATACCTTCTGATCAACACCAGGCGGCGAAGATTTTGTAATCAACATATATTTTTTTCAATTTTCCAAGTTTTAGACAAATCTACTTGTATATTGAGTAATATTGTCAACGTCCGCTATGATAGAAAATAAAAGAGTCTATTTAAAGCAGGGATTCCCAACCTTTCCTTGGCCAGGGACCACTTTTATATCATTCTTGTTAGCAGGGCCCACAAGGTAGGTATAATAAAAATAGACTGTAAGCAATGTAATAAATTTTAATTAAAAACTCAATAGGAACTTACATAAAAAGAAATAATAATAATTTTAGGATAAACTTCTGTAATTTTGTATTAATGTGATTTCTGAGCTTGCATCTTCTTCACGAGTTCGGCTATTCTAGGACTAATATTGTTACTCAAAGCTACACGCAATTCATCACTTACTTTCAAACGATTCCTCGCCTTTTTTTTAATTACCAACAAAGCAGAAAATCCTTGCTCACATAAATAAATTGTTGAGAAAACCATAAAATAGCGCAAGGAATTTATATATTTCTCGAAGTTTTGTATAAGAAATTGCTTTTTTACACCAAAACGACTCAAGAGAATACGATTCAAAAGCATCCTTGCAGTCTGTCATTTTAGAATTCAATGAATTCTTCCTGGATTCCTTCAGTCAACCACCAACGTCCGCGCTAAAAGGGTTACGAATCAATTTTTGATCCACTGTAGCTTCTGCGGTATATTCTGGAAAGTAACGATTGAATTCATCAATCAACAATTGTAAATGAGTCTTGATGTTTTCTTGTATATCTGCTTTACTAGCGTTATACTTTTTGTATTCCAGAAGTGCTTTTAATGTCGCAAACGCAGAATAATTATTTTCTTCAATTTTACGTAACCACGACTGTAGTTTGCAAATAAAAGCGCGAAGTTTATCTTCAAAAATAAATATATTTGCGGGTTTTCTAATTGTTTATTCCCGGAACCTTGCAGTTGCATATTCAATTTATTTAAGTGTGTGTAAATATCCACAAGATCAGCCAAATTCATCTTTCATCTGACATGCCGGATTAGTAAACTATTTCAACAAATCATTCATTTTTTTGTAAACCAGAAAAATCTCAACCTCTGCTCTCAGTACATATAATCTTCCCAACATATTACCTTTCGATAGCCATCGAACTTCTGTGGGAAAGAGAAGTGCCTCATGATCGGAGTCCATTTCAGTGCACAATTTTTTAAAAAGGCGTGTATTTAAGGCGCTGCTTTTGATAAGATTTACAACTTGTATGTTCATTTGCAGTGTATCATTAAGGCATCCTGGAAGAGTCTTGGATGCTAACGCCTGACGACGTATGATACAGTGTGTTGTTATTACCTTAGGATTTTACTGTTTTACTAACGTCAACGGCCCGAAACGTGATCCCAACATTACCGGAACACCATCAGTACAGAGGGCAACGAGTTTATCCCACTTAAGATTATTTTTCTCAAAATATTCCGATATTGCGTTCATGACATCGATACCTTTTAATGTTGTTTCCAGTTCCTGTGAAATCAATAATTCTTCTTTAATTGTGTTGTCGTCGTCTGAAAAGCGAACAAATACAAGTATTCATCACACTGCAAAGCGAAAAATGGCGACTTTTTTGTTCTTGAAACAAGTTGCTCTTCTATATCATTTGACATAAGTTCAATTCGAGCTTTGACTGTGTTATTGAACAGAGTTATATCTTGTATTTTTTTCTTGGCCTCTAATCCCAAAACTTCATCAACGGCTTTGAGCAAACACGGTTTTACGAGCGTTTCTCAGACTGTCTGAGGTTTTTTAGATTGTGCTATTAATTTAGAAATCTGAAATGACGCCACTAACGATTTTTCCGATGTTGCAAATCTCGTACCAATAGATCCGAGTTTAATTTTTTTTTAGGTTCTCTAATTTTCCTTCATAGAATTCTAGCGGACGGTCAGACAAATTTGGATGTACCGTTTCTAAGTGGCGTTTTAATTTCCCTGGTTTCAACGCTTCATTTGCGAGAACGGTTGCGCATATTACGCACTGTGGTTTTATTTATCCGTTATTTTCTATAAAAAATCTTTGGTAAATCCAAATTTTATATAACTATTGTCGTATTTTCTCTTAGGTACCATGTTTCCTGATAACTGATATTTTAAAAGGATAATCTGAATGTAATCGTTCAATTCTCTGTATCTGATCAATACCTTGGAAAACACATGCCAATAAGTACCTAAATACGTAAGGTACCTAAGTACGCAAATATTTTAGCGTAACTAGTGCATGCACGAATTTATTATTTGAAAATCATCTAAGATCAATCTTTTAACCGATTTCAAATGCGGTAGTATAATTGGCTACACCCATTATTGCAATAATTTTATGTAGACTTGTATAAAATTATTGCAATAATGGGTGTATTATATATTATATATAATATATTGAGTAAAGTCTAGTGAATATAATATTTAAGTATGGTAATAGTATTAGCACTAATAAGTATTCCGTAATAGTTACGTTTTATTAAGTCACTATTTCTTAAAAAAAAAGTTAA
Source organism: Druceiella hillmani (assembly GCA_039881145.1). NCBI lineage: Eukaryota > Metazoa > Arthropoda > Insecta > Lepidoptera > Hepialidae > Druceiella > Druceiella hillmani. The sequence goes on along the minus strand of JAYKKI010000007.1, from coordinate 47,663,610 downwards.
TGCTAAATTACATTCACTTATTCATCTATTACACTTACAGATCTACTAGAAGCGCTAAGAATGTCAATAACATAAGACAAATGGTTATAAAACCGTAAAGATTGGGACGAAAGTACACAGTAATTTGAAAGAATATAATTTAGTAGTCATCTTTATAATACTAAGAAACTCCATAACTTCATTTCGGAATTCTTTTTTAATTATGAATAGTTTTATTAATTTTTTTTTAATTAATATTTTCAAACAACATTTAATAATCTTTATTAGTTGTAATAAATCATTATCTTCAAAATTGTAAATAATAATTGATCGGAGAATATTCACGGGAAAGCTATATTAACATCTGGCCCTTATTTAGAATGTTGTTATCCTTTTTTGCTTATTAACATTTTCTTTTACTGACCGTAATTAATTTTAATACTAATTTCATATTAGAATTAGATAAATTAATCGGACTCGTCAAGAATTACCACCTTCTGTGTATTTTCGCTCAGGTAAAGGCATGTGCATAAAGTCAATTATGCGAAACGCTCTATTGTTATATTAAAATGAAATGAAAATATTTACTAATTCTGAAACAATTCAAAACTCATAAATATTAATTTTGAAATTTGAGAGAGGGCGAATTAAAAACTCGAAATTTTTTAACTCTATATGTAGTATGGGTGTTGTATAAAAGAGCTCTAATTATTAGGATTTTAAAAATGTTTTTTTTTCAAAATTTTAGGTGTTATTTCCTCAGAAATATATTAAAATGATTATTAAAATGATTATATTAAAATGATTTTAGGTGTTATTTCCTCAGAAATATATTAAATTTGAGAGAGGGCGAATTAAAAACTCGAAATTTTTTAACTCTATATGTAGTATGGGTGTTGTATAAAAGAGCTCTAATTATTAGGATTTTAAAAATGTTTTTTTTTCAAAATTTTAGGTGTTATTTCCTCAGAAATATATTATTTCCTCAGAAATATATTAAAATGCAAAACTCCTTACTTTATAAGCTACTCAACATAAAATTACGAAAAAAATATGAGTTTTTAGAAACCCACGCAAAAGTTGTAGGTAAACTATTGAAATGATCCTGGAAGTCATAATTTTTCAAATTTTCTCCATGCTTTTGCCCCTACGAAATATATAGTAGGCAATATTTTTATATTTTTCTATTACGAAAAAATATGAGTTTTTCGAAACCGACGCATAGGTTGTAGGTGAACTATTGCAATGATCCTAGATGTCATAATTTTTAAAATATTCTCCATGCTTTTGCCCCTACGAAATATATAGTAGGCAATATTTTTATATTTTCCTATTACGAAAAAATATGAGTTTTTCGAAACCGACGCAAAAGTTGTAGGTGAACTATTGCAATGATCCTAGATGTTATAATTTTTAAAATATTCTCCATGCTTTTGCCCCTACGAAATATATAGTATGCAAAATGTTTATATTTTTTTTATTTTCAACATACGTATTTTACACAAAATTTTCTTAAAATATTAGAATAACGATTAAAGTGGATTATACAACGGTCTTACAATATTTTTTTCTAATTTTATATTTTATACAGACTTTCATACGAAAAGGATTCTTATGAGGAATACAAAAATGTTTTCACAATTTCAAATTGCATATTTAAAACGATATTCTAAAAAACATGAAGAAATATACTATATCGCCATTTAATTTTCGTAACTGCTTAGACAAAAATCGTGAAATTAATAGGTTCGATAAAATATGACTAAGCTTCAGTTTTTCTGTAACCTTCTTACAGAAAAACTAAAGCGATTATCCTAGATGTTATAAGTTTTCAAAACGCAAAATGTATTTACGGCTATGATATAAATAGCATCTAATAATTTCTATATATTTATGTTGTGAAAAATTAAAGTTTTTAAATAGTTTAATAGAAATACTATGTGTGCTTAAATGTTTATAAGAGCCGAAACATGTACGGAATCTTCGTAGTGCGAGTTCTACTCGTGCTTATCTGGTTTTTATTCTGTTTTATTAAGTGCACTTGGAATACATTTTAAAATATTAACCGGAATGAAATTAAGAAATAAGTTTATTAACTAAAAATCTTTCCAGATCGTGCATTAATTTCGTAATATTTTAGACCGCATTAGACTGATGCACAGACTATTCCCGAACACTGATGGAACATATCTCAAAACCCGTTTCTATACTGAATGAATTTTTTGAGACGATTAATATCTTATTTTAATGCATTACTCATAATTAAATTAATAATTCAACCTAACAATCATAATTAAATTAATAATTTAACCTAACACGGGTGAAAAATATTGTATTCTGAATGTTAATCTTTAAACTTTACAACGCCCAGACATCAAACGTCATTAATATTATCGTATATAAAACGCAAGTAGCTGAATATTCAAAAGAGAATCCATTGAATTAATTACTTTAATTCATGTCCTAACTCGATACGACTCTACATAGAGATATTATTTAAAAATTTCTCAGATTCAAATAAAGGTTTCATATTGAATATAATTTGAAACTCAGTAGACTGAAATCATTAAAGTTAAGTTTGTTTGCTGTGTTATTCAGTATCCAATCTTAATTACGACTTCGCAAAACCAGTTTACATAAAGAAATTGCTTTTAAAAACATTTTGTAAAGTTATTATTTATAACATTTTGCAAATGTCATTATTACGAAACTCTTTGGACTAGCAAGATGAAACAAAATTCAGATGGTCTCTAGTTGTATCCTCCAAACATACTAATCCATAAAACCCACAGGATAAAAAGGGTCGTTGGGAAAGCCGCTTAAAACTAGAAAAAAGCTTAAAAGACATTCATTTTGATAACAGCAGAAAGAATATCAAGGTCAGTTAATAGTTTATTTTTAATTTATGTAGAGTATAGTTGCAAAATTAAAAAGAACAATCGCTATTGATTATTTTATGTAACGATTTCCTAACCGTCACTTTATATAATTCACAAAATGTTTGTTTCTTATTAATATTTCCTAAAATATAAAATATACGCAATAATGAATATAGTTTTCTTTTATATTATGGTTGCTTATTATATTTTAGTTTTGTTCTTCATTTTTACAACAAATATATAAATATTAGCAAACTTAATTAAATAAGAGAAAATCTCGTATAAGAAGGATCATATATGTAATTACATGTATAAATATAAACTTTTTTGGATATACAGTATTTTTTAAAATTATATTTTTTTAAATATTATTTAAAAATATTAATATTGCCTAGCACCTTTTTCACGGACGTAAAATTAAGAAAAAAATCATTTGTGACAACTTTTCAAAAGTTCACATACCGTAAGGAATAAAAAAGAAAATTCATTTGTGTTCCCTAAAATGTTCACTTGAAAAATGTTCAGTGTTACCTATTAAAATAAATGCAATTAATATGTTTTATTTCAATAACAAACGTTCTATATCAAATATTTCCTGAGAAATACAGCTGTGACAAACAAAGAGACAACCGGATACGTCAGGGATTATATAAGAGTTCCACGAAACGTCACGAGCGCTGCGTGCCTTTACATACGATCGAAACGATGCACAGTTGTCTTATGACGTCGCTTCGCTTCATTGAAAGGAAAATTCTTGTGCCTCATATTATTTAGTACATTCTCATACTTCCTATAATACCCGATAATTTCCTGTGCTCACGTAACGATCACCTTTTTGTCGATTCACCTTGTTATCTAATTAGTTTCTCGCGGTGTGTTACTGGGCAACCATCAATCGCGGCGCACCAGCGTATGATTTCTTTATTATTAGTGAACATTAATTTGTAGAAATGTGACGTTATTATATTTTGTACTGATTATTTCATTTTGGCTTCAGACTGAATTTACAAATTTAAATTATATTAAGCGACTGATTTTTATCTTTCTTAATAATTACCTCTAACATTTCAATAAATGTATGTGATAAATTAACTATGTTATTTTTCGACCTGATTAAGTTTAAACTAAGTAACTTGTAAGTACTTGTAAGAAAATGTCTTCTATATGTGGATCAAAGTGATTAAGACTCACTTAACTAATTAGATTCGATTAAGAGCACACTGAGTAAATTAGAGTCATTTTGTGTAATAATCTGACGACACCCCTCGAAAATTCGATCGTCGTATGAAAATGTATTTATATAATATTTCAGACACGTTGGTATCTATAATAGATTTTTTTTAATTTATGACTTTCTAATAATATTAACTGTCTATCAAGTGTATCTAAAGGAATAAAAGTACAAAAATTAGTTATCTTTGTTATCAGAAAAATGCTGTTGAAATTCGCAAGGTATACTTAACTTTTAACTGTTATATCTTTGAAACTCTTATGCTTGTGTATACTTTCTTTCTTCGTAATATATATAGATATAATTTTGACTATTAATTAATTTAAAACGTGTGGCATCAAAGTGCAAAGAGACATCGTTTTGTTTCTATTCAAGAATGTGCCTCATGTATTTAATGCTTGCTTATCCTATTCGTATTCGTCGAACCAAAAAATATTCTGCTACACCTTCTGCTACACAAAAAAATATTCTGCTTCTGATTACTTTAAACTAAATATGATTATGGCACGTTGCACCCTATAGTCAGCCCAATCGCTCCAAAGCTGGGTCTGCTTGCAACGTGAGTCGCGTCATATGGAAAATAATCTTATGGCTTCAATTAGTTTTAATTCCTAATTAGTAAAATATCTTCCCTGAATATCTTCCACTGAAGTTTTCTTAAAATATCTTTTAAAGAAAACTTCAGTGTCGGCTAACCAACCTTTGAGATTACATATTAGCTGATTGAATTAGAATTTCTGGAGTTAATTTAATTCAAAATAAACCATCTTCAAGTGGATATGGATTGTGTGGCTATAAATTTATTATAGATATTTATGCGGTTTTGCGACCTCATAACAAATCGGTACCGTATTAAAACATGTAATTTGACGACCTGTACAAATATTTTATAGGAATGAATTAACATATAGAAAAGTGAAGACAAAAGAACACAGCACATAATAAGTTTCTGGATTTCCTTTTTTTACACTAAGAGAAATAGGACACTTTACATGTTAAAATTAAGTCTTTTGATGTGAAACATTTAGTGGCATGTTTGATCGGTAGTTAAAACATTCTGATGGTACGTCGTGTCTTGCTATTCCGCCAGTTTTGCATCTTATTGGCTCTTTCCGAGTTAACGCTTCCCTTTCTACTATACTACAAACACGCTATTTTACGTTTGTGTTATTGTATCAATATTGTTTCTTATTTACTAACCTTTACAATTTTACCGTTTATGTCGATATATTGTGTTAAACTGTCGAAAATTTTAAAAGCATTTTGGTAATTAAAAATATAAATTAAAGTGATAGTGAAACGAATTTAGAGGTTTCACATCTACCGGTACGAGGTTTCACATCTGTCACTCCTTTAATCAATTTACTTTTGTGGTAAAATGTATGATAAAGTATCTCTTAAAAATTAAAATATTTATAACAATATATGTTTTACAAATTTATCTTGAACCAATTAAAATGAAATAAGCACATAAAAGGATACTTCGAACATGAAATTTTTATCATAAAAAAAAAATTACTTTTAAAATTTTCATATAATTTCACTGAGTGAATCATTTTATCTGACCCTAGTACGTACGTTTATATATATTAGAATTGAATAATTATCTATTTGTCGTCTTTTCTCGAGGATATTTCATAAATTCCATTTAAACGTATTGGATTTATACACATGCATTCTGCGACCATACAAAATATTTGTAATTTTCACATATGTCCCTTTTTTTCACATTTACACTAATTTTTATTGAAACGGTTAATAGGATCATAATTCCTATTGAAACGTGACATTCAAAGAAATTAATTTATATTTTGTCGCTTTTGCGTTAAAAGTTTTAGTATATTAAATAACATAGATCAAATTGTTTTCTATTATCAGATATAAAATTATCTGATCAATATACTGCGTGTGAATTATTAAAGAGAGTGTCAATAATTTAAAGCAAGTATTTTAAAATGAGATAAGAATACAATGGAAATATTTTTTAAAAGTTGTTTTTCGGAAAATAAGACCTTTATGTGACTTAAGTTAAAATGTGTTAATTACGATTTTACCATAAAAGAAAAAGATCGGAAATACAGTATACGCGTAATTCTGTATCCGTCTGTTAGACATGGTTTCAAGAATATACATGAACAGAAAAGAAGTCGCAAATATAATTCAATTATATTATTAAGAACTTCTAAAAGTAACGCAACACGGAGAGTATGGAAAATACATTACGTAAAGGTAAATACCCTTAAGCGCACTGTTATCTTAGGTATAGATAATTACTTACAGACTTGATTTTACTTTATAGATAATTACTTACAGACTTGATTTTACGTTATAGATAATTACTTACAGACTTGATTTTAGTTTATAGATAATTACTTACAGACTTGATTTTAGTTTATAGATAATTACTTACAGACTTGATTACAAATAGTGTACATATCTCGTTATGATTAAATATTTATTATGTGAAATTAAAAGGCACATTTTATAAATATATTTTTCACCAACATAGGATAGGTCCTATTTTGGTGAAAAATATATTTATAAAATGTGCCTTTTAATTTCACATAATAAATATTTAATCATAACGAGATATGTACGCTATTTGTAATCAAGTCTGTTTTTAAGGATTGTGTAGTTAGCGATTCTTCAACACCAGCTAATTGTAACTTGTGATAAGGTTAACAATAATACAAAGAATGATTATATTAAATATTTGTTATATAATCAAATATTTTCCGAAATCATTATACGTCATATTTATTTATTTAATAATTTAAATATTTATATCTACCCGTACATCTAATTTAGTTATTGTAATGAACACGACTTCGTCGTTTACGATTTAGTTTTGTAGTTTGTAATTAATAAACTACTCTGTTGCTTAGCGGTGTCGGGATTCAAAAGGTTACACTTGATTAGGAAAGAGTAAATCACATTTACATTAAAAAAAAAATTCATCGAAATGTAACCGAAAAATTCTAATAACTTCCATTTTCTTTATCATTTAAATATTATTATTACCAAGTTTGCAAGACTCTATAAGTTCTAGTGGTAAGTACAAACAGACAACATCGTACAAGCCACGTCACCCAAGTGCTCAATACATAACATTATCTACTAAAAGTATCTAGACAGACCTCGAAGTGCCATTTCCTGTGACATAAATTTCCGTTTGTAATACTAAACGGAAATATTTCAAGAGGCCTATTTATGTCTGTGAACTTTGTCCTTATGGACGACGTAATTCCTCACTAGGAATGAGAAGTTATATTTCTCCTTACTTCGTTTATAAAAAAAAACAAAGCTAAAGAAAACTAAAACTTATTGTAGTACAGAAACATTTTTGCGGCCACAGTTGAATTTCAAATTGGGTGACCCTAATTCTTCGGGCAGCCCTTATACGATGTCCAAAAATTATTATAATTATCTTGAAGATAGGCATTAAATTTAAATCTGGCGCTACATATAATTGAAATAATAAGAAATGTAAGTATTTGAATATTTTAAGTACTGAATAGTCTTTAGGAACGTATGTTAGAAATTTGATGTGCTTTATATATTTATTACCTTTAATATATAGCACATATGGCGGATTTATTGCTTCATGAGCAATCTCTTCCAGTCAACCATAATGATTGGCATTGAAATTTAGTTGGTAAATTGTGAGAGATTTTACAATGAAAGTTACATATAGCATGGTAAACACAAAAAAATACAAACGTATCATTAATACAAACTATAACATGATTTGGGATGGGGAAGACAGGAAAGGACAAGGGCACAATGGAAAAAGATTTAAGAGCGGCAGGATTTTTTCACCCGATCTTTGAGAATATTTAGATGGGTTTGAGTGGTTTTCCTCGTGTCAAGATCCAGGTGATTCCAAATGTTTGTTGCTTGCACAGTGAAGGATTTTCGTAAGAGGTAGAGGTGTGTTTAGGAATAAGTAGGGTGAGTGAACTTTCATATCGTAGCCCAAGGCCGTGAGCTGACAAATCTTTAAATTTTCCAGTAAGATAATTTGGGCTCTGAGTTTTTTAATGTATTCAAAAGAAGTGTAAGTATGTGAAGTTGACGTCGATCCTGGATCTTCAGCCATTTGAGAAGTGACCTGTATTCAGAAATATGATCATATTTTTTGAGGCCGAAGATTTCATATTTGACTTAAAAATAAGAGCAGTATATATAAATTGTCAAAATAAAAAAGGAGCCTAATAGTGATAGTGCATTATTGTAGTACCTATTTAAAATAACATGTGAAGATTAGTTTAATTTTTGAGTTAATTTAACTAAAAATTAATAAAAAATAAAAGTATGTTGAAGTCTGTAAGTAATATACAAAAATATGTACGAGTCTTGTTATATGCTAAGAATAGATGCAAACTAAAATTCGGATGACTTCAGTAATACCTATGACCACTCTGGGGCTTCCTGGGTATATGGTCGTGATAATATAGGTATGTAGACATACATCAAATTGTTAAAAATTATCTGTGTATTTATGAAATTTTTGTTAAAAATTTATTATTTTTGTACGTTTGTGAAAGATATAATAAGTAATATATTTACCTTGAGAAAAATTACAACTTGTAAAAAGTTTAATGTAAATAATATGTGCCCAAAAATATTTATGAGCACCTAAATGTGTACTCATAATGCAAGATCCACTCATGCTTAAAAGGATTTCTAATAATCGTGAATGATCAAAAAATGCATTTTAAGACCCTACAGATGAAAATATCTGACTTTTCCGGACTTAAGAACCATGTTATCATAATGAAAATTGAAGCTCGTCTTAATGTTTCAAGACGAAGGTGTTTCAAACATATAGATTTGGTTTGTATACATTGGCAGTCCAATTTTACTCTGATCCTTTAGGTACAAAAACAAAGTCTCGCTTAGTTGAAAAATAATCTGTTTAAAATCTGAAGAATATTCAATGATATCAGTTTACTTCGAAGCCCTATTCCTCAAGAGTTAATTAAATTAATCAAACACTATACCAACCAGACTAATTTAATATAAGAGTTAAACTTACTTTATTTTAAATTCTCAAGCTTCGAATTAATATTCTTACCAAGTTATTCTCGCAAACGTTTAATTCAAGAAACTTAGAACTCGTATGAAAATACTCAGTAAATATTGTTTTACAAATTACTCGCGCGAAACATGTAAATGGATTTTGACTCGTCTAAACTAGACTAGTCAAAATCCATTTACATATATTGACTAGTCTAAATGGAAGTTTCGTGTTTTCTGAGCTCACATGTAATAAGAAAGTTGGAATTATGCATGAAAATGAAACATTGTATTCTACTCTGCTTAACATATAATCTACTTTATATTAATTTAGTTCGTTCCTGTTGTTTCGGAAGCGGAAGAATGACGCTTAAACATTAACAAAATTATGTGTGTCAGCTCCGACGCGCGACTGGAGTTTACTTCTTAAGTACGATTGTCTTGGATTACATAAAATAGGTAAGACGTATAAATATATGATAGGTATAAATATAAATATTAATATCATTAAATATACATGGAAAATCCTTTAATAAAAAAAATATTGACCATATAAATATTTCCAATTAAAACACAAACGAATAATATCAAATTTATAGAAGAAAATTTAAAATATTTAGTAACGTCAGATTAAGAAGTTAAAATTAAAAGGGACTTTTTAATTTCGTAGAATAGAAGACACCGAATGTTCACAAATAATGACATTTAATGGTTACTTCTTCATATGAGCGAACCATAGTAAATTATTTATATCATACCCCATAATTGCCATTACATCATAAGAAAGTACCAAATAAACATACTAAAATCCCAATCTAAATATGAAATGTTGCGCGGAGAACCCACCTAATGGATATATTTTTTTCAATGCACTGAACTTCGAACGATCATAACCTGATAGTTACACTTTTTTCAATGCTCTAAACTTCTGATTCTACTCCTCATAAAACTCCAAAAAACCTACCAAAGATTCGTCTCTCTCGCACATCGAGAGACGTATATTTGGTAGGTTTTTTGGATTTTTAAATTTTTTTGGATTGTTTTATTTATAATAAGTCAGTCTCAAAAAATATCTTATAAATTATGACATCTGAAAACGTCGTTATAATATTTTACATCTTTGCGTAGGCTTTTTAAAAACCTTATTTTTTGATAAATTCGCATTCAGCAGTTTAGTAAATAAGGAGACCACTACTCCCAGTGGTATATATATATATATATATATATATATATATATATATATATATATGTATATATATTTGCAAATTTTTAACGATTCTGCAGACATACTATCTAAAATATTGAAAAAATAGTTTAACGGTGCTTTTACTATGACGGGGTTTATGGCTAGTCCTACCAAAAGCATCGTATATGAAATTTAAAATATTTCTTGAAACATTAATATGCTTTATTATTCGAATTTCAAGTTTCTGCATCCAGAAGCTTCTGAGAAAAATAGCAGTGAGCGAGGGACACCTGAGGGATCTTAAAAGAGTTAGGACAGCCTAGTTACGACACCATAAAATTAGTAAAAAGCGACACTCTAAAATTAGTCACGATACCCTAAAATTAGTAACACATTCAATTTCTGTTAAAGTGAATGAATATAGATCCACACGTAACATAGACACAGTAATCTGTCCATCGAATACCAGAGAAAACTAAAAAGGTAATGCGTACCTTAATTTAACGACAAGTAGGGTGAGGTAATATTTGTTTTCTCAACCAACCATGATTAACAAAGTATATTTGAAGATAATATCTTTAAGAATGCATCATCACGTCTCCAGGTATATTGGTAGGAATAGATGAAATTCGTTTTAATGCATCAATAAAACATTAAAAATGCAGCTTTTTAACAATTCATAACATCACATAAAAATTTTTTTAAAATTAAAAACACGCAAATAAATGTTTAGTTTACTATAAACTTCGTTATCCGTCGATATGTTCCCGTAATATTAATCCGTTATTACCATATTGCACATGTAAACCATGGTTGATATACGACCATGACTTGAAAGAAAATGCTACTGACGTAACTGACATTGTACAGCGTGCATGTTCTGTTGTGTATATTTAAAAATTACTTGAGACGCCAATGAAACACCCAAAAATTTCTTTACTAATGTCACAAATTTATTTCTGATTTCTTTTACATAATTATAAAAAATAAAAAATAATGTCCGGAAACGACAAATAAAATATTTTTAAAGACAAAATTATCGTTGTGAGCATACAAAAGGAAGCGGAAAACAAATTGGATATTGTAATTTGAACAAAATTCTTAATAATTTTGTAAATTGCATGATTTTTAATAGCGTTTAAAAATGAAATTTTTAAGGCTAAATAAAAAATGCCCTTCGGGCGAAGTTCTGATTTATTTCAATACGACGACTTCAATTGTTTGACTCTAAGTTAAAAGATGTATAGAGAAACGTAAGCTTCCAAAGCCTTAACCATAACGACACGGTAGGACTTTAACTTACACATATATGTGAAAATTGTTTCCAGAGTTCTTCGAATTTAAAAAATGTGACGACTTATAGCAAGATTGAGGACAAATAAAATCAGACAGGCATATAAATAAAATGCAGACCTATTAAAAATATAAAATCTAACTCGTGCGCAAAACCTGTCTTACACATTACCCGCATTTACACAGGACAACAAGTATCTCCATAATAAATCCATCTTCATAACAAATTCACGATCTACACTGTATATCATAAGGATGTATCAATGAGTGGAGATAGGCAAGTGGTAAACATTGTAAGTAATCCCATGAACGGTAAAATGAAATGAAGAGCATGGTGAGTGAAGACGCTTGGTACATTCAAATGATTTATCACCTGTACTAAAGTCAAAATCGTTTAAACTTACTGAAAATACTGGCGGTAATATTAAAATTAGTTATAAGAAACATAAACGAACCTCTTACTTGTTTGAATGCCCTTTTCACAGCTCTCGGTTACTCAAAATAGCAGTCACGTACGTTACTTATTTTGATAAAATACTTTAGCTTATCATTGGTAGGATTGGAGATCAGCACTTCCATACATAATATCAGACAGAATATTTCCATGACCCATCAGAATATTTTACTTCTTCCCTAAAGCATGAAGTTGTTTTTCTTTTTCACGAATTTGATAACTCGATGTTAACCAGGGATTTGTTTCAATAAAAATTGTTATAATATAGGCGGTCACCCTGGATGACGATTATCCAAGAGATCGAAAAAATTGCTTCTTTAAAATTCTAAACTACACCATAGGAACATCGTTGTCTATGTAATGCTTCATCCTTATTTTTCCATTAACATAATTTATGCAGCGAGGTCTTTGGCTAAAGCTTCACATTTTATTCGTTATTTACTGGATGAGTTGATGAAAATCAGTTGCTAACAAAAGTCGAACGTCGTCCCCCTACCAAAAATGTTCGGAGTGTTGGTATAAAATTTCGCAAATTGCTTAAATATCTTATGTATGCTTAAAATATACACATAGGCAAATATATATAACATCAAGATATTACATTTTATCTATTTCGATAGGATAAATTCATTAGTTAATTCGTAAACCTGTTATAAACTTAATTATTCTTCATAAAAATCGAACTAATGCTTCAACGACCCGGGATACAACATAAAACATTACTTTAATTACATTTATGTATTCTTTAATTTCCCAATTGAATAAAATGCAACAATTTGTTATAGAAATATACAGAAAGGGAAAAATCAATGGATGTAGCATATCCAAACTAATTATATAAATTTGCAGAGAGAAATTGACCAGAAAACTAAATTTATGAAGTAAATCTTACATATTTTAGTACAATATTAATATTTGCCAAAGTGCCTAAACCTGAAGTGACCTAAAAGTGTGAACGTTGTGAAAGTTGTAGTCAAATCACAGTTAGTAATAGTATCGAGGTTCATATACACTAAGCAACCCGAAACTATTACAGGGACAATATTTAAAGTAATCAATGATACTGATAACTTTCAGTGATATGAGTTATCTAAAACTTATTAACTTCGCTATGTATTAATTAACCTTAACTCCGTAACAGATTAGATCCTGAAACTGACACTATATAAAGAGCTGTTATCATAACGGTATGAGTTTACTCAACTGTGGCATATTATGTGAGAATGTACTCGAGCACGGCGTAAGCAATTCCATGTCCCAAAACTTTAACATCTATACCACAAACTTCAACGGGTTATTTGCAAATGTTACGAATAAACTTGAATTATGATCTTGACTATAATGGAGGGTGAATAAAAAAATTTTGATGTGACAAATCTTGACACGGTTATTTCATGGTTTTGTTCATTTTCGATGGTCTATTCAGTAACAATATTTTGTGGTAAGAGTTGACACTCGCAATCTTTTTAAGATTTTTGCTACAGTTATAAGGATAAATTTGAGTTTTTAAAAAATGTCATTCTGTTACTTTTTAGCATTCTTACAATAAATATTGTTTTTCAAGTTTACACTTCAATGATATTTTTCCCGGTTGCATTCAAATATTCAACTATTGATATAACAATTTTCAGGTGGCCTATGAAGACATAAACGGAAATGAATAACAAAGTTTCTGTCAGTATCAAAATAATAATTGATTACTTCGTGGACATTTGAAATATTTTTGGGTTTGTCAAATTGAAAAAAGGATCCCTTATATCATTAAAAATTTAATTAGCCCACATATTTTAGGTTAGCTAACTTTGTCCAAAAATTTGTAGAAGAATCAAAAAGAGGGGAAATACACAGTTTTTTTTCAATTTGAATACAATGTCAACTTCAATGTGCTTGACTAAGAGGGAAATAAATATATTTTTATAAAAATTTTATTTTTGGGGGAAAAACATTATTTTTGAAACTACTAAACCAAAAATCATGAATACGAAAACAGAATTGGTAAAATCTGATTAGAAGATTACAGAAAAACCATAGCGATTATCCCAGATCTTAAGTTTTTTTTAAATATGCATTGTGATTTCATACGTGTAAAAATTACAATTGATAAAATTAAAATAAAAAAAAATTAAGATTTGCAAATAGGTAAGGTAGGAATACTACGGCCCTTAAATATTTTTAATATCCACGGAACCCTTATTTTTAATGTTTTCTGCGTTTCTTCTTCAGCATGTGGTGAAAATAAGTACAGATTGACTACTGATAGGTTTTTGAACGTAAATTTCGAAATAACAATTTTAACGACCAAAAATTGGATAAACACATATAGTTGACTATTTCATAAAAGAACTATGTGAAGGTTTTAGCAAAATTAATATTGAATATGTTATACAATCAGGTCTGTCCATCTAGTCACTTTTAATTGATAAAATAAACTTTTGATGTAGTGACGCTCTTTTCACCAGCTCGTAACTGCACAAAATTACATTCACGTGTCCTACCCATTGTTCATCTACTTTAATAAATAAAATACTTGAGTCTTTCGTAGGTAAGATGGAATATCAGTAGCTCCATACATACTACCAGAGAGAATGTTTCCATGACCAAGTAGACTATTTTCATATCTTCTTCAAACCATAAAGTTGTATTTCTTGGAAAATGGATATATAAAAGTAGATTTATTTGATTATTGAACTAAGGTATATTTTAACGGAAATATTAATTTAGTGTATGGATATCACCCTGGATGAGAATATCGAAGAGAAAAAAAATGTTCTTCTTTGAAGTTCTTAACTGTATCCTAGGAGAGTAAATCTTCATCCATTGTAGTGCAAGTGTTTCTTCGTCCTTATTTTGACCTAAATATAATTTGTGCAACAGTTCTTTGGCAAATGCTCCACATTTTATTTGTTCTTTACTGGATCAACAGACTTTCAGTTGATAACCGAATAAAAGTTTGAACATCATTCCCTAGACTAGAGATGTTCGGAAAGTTGTTATGAGATTTTGCAAATCGCCCAAATGTCTCACGTATGCTTAAAATATGTCATCGCCCTGAGTATTGAGTCGATCACAAGGCATACGACCTTTGACGACACGGCACACCGTGGACACCCGGGTTTGATTCTCTTTTGCAAGTTTGCAATCCTAAGCTGAGAGTTCTTCAATTCGATTGATGTGGAATAGTCTCCAGTACTTTATTTCTCCTTATCACTTTCCGTTGATCCGTAAGTTGTTAATAGTTATGAATAATAGTTAGGAATAATATCTTTAGACGCTCTTTTATAATACCTGGTGTAATTATCATACACATAATAAACTTATTAATATGGGTCATCAAAATATGAATGGACGTTTGCGTGCATATGTAAATTTTTTGCGACCTCAAATATTTGTTTTTATTCCGCGTTTATTTCCAAAATATTTCGTATAAATTTTTGGAATTTACAAAAATGTTTTCATTTTGCTTGGCAGAATAATTTTATATGTGATATATTGGCGAAAGTGACGGTGCTCTGACCGCTGTCTGCGGGAGCTTTCAAGTTCAGCTTTTTTGCTCCGTTTACTGCCTGTTGCGAAATGTATTGCACATAATTTGAGCTTTCGAAACTAGCTTTTTTATTTCCTAATTCATTAGTCTTGAGTGATTTTCCCATAATAAATTATTATATTGCACGGAGTGCAATGGCATCCTTTTGGGTGATCATAAACTACTCTTTGACAGGCAGGTTTGATGAGTCAGATATTGATTCAAACACTTCGTGATTTTGAGTGTGGAAATGTAACATGTTACGTATAAAATGGATCTGAATAATATATTAATAAAACAAACTTTTGAAAATTTATTGGTATTTACAAGTATTTTTAGTCTTTCTCTGGGGGATCTCTGGGGGATTAAGCCTAATTTGATTATATCATCTTAACACATTTAGAATAGTAGGCGTCGATGTAAGTTATTTGCATCGTTTTATGCCTAGATTGATACAAGAAAATATTTTTAACCAATTCTTGAAACATTGATTGCATTGTATTTTAGTTATAGGTTGTAGGTGCGTCTCATTTATTTTAGAAACAGGGAAAAATAAATCATTTTTATTAAGACGTTTTGAAACTATATATACCAGTTACATTTTTCTGTTTTAGAATCAATTATCCTTACAAAGTGTTACAAATTTATTGCGCGTAGTTCATTAAATATATTGGGAGTAGTTAAGACAACAAATTACAATTAACATAATTTCAGAGTATTTTTATTGATTCAATATTTTAATTTCCCCTGTGACGATACAGTTGTCATACTCCTTCTGATTACGGATAAGGGTTATATATATAGGGTTCAATATGATTGATATTATTTTTTTATTTCCAATAATTTTATGTTTATTTTCAGTATATTAAGAATACAATTTCTCTATTACTATTATGTTAAGTACATTTTATTTTTACTGAAATAGAGGGAATTTTGTACAAATCTATAAAATGATAATGTATTCAAGCAACTAAGTTAGACTTGTTAAAAATTACAAGTTTGGAAAATATTAAAGTTAATTCTATTTCATTAAAAATAATGATGAATAATTCTAAAACTCTGAATAATAAATTTATTATTTCAATTCAAACATTTTAACAATTTAAATTATAAACAATTTTGAAAACAAATCAATTCAAACTAGTCAGAAAGTCCATCCCACGGCGATTCCATTTAACTAGGAATTTAATAATTTGAAGTAAATAACTTGAGTAATTTTGATCATCAAAGTGAAAACAAACAGAAAACCAATTTGTTTTTCTGGAATTGATACTCAATAGGCTTATTGAAATTTTTAGAAAGCAATTAACTTTCAGCATTTGAAACAATAAGCAAATTCAGTTGGAAATTATAATTAACAAGAGTAGTATATTCAAATAATATAACTGATTTGAGAAAATTCAATCATTTGTATCATTTTCACGCAATAAAATAATTTTGAACTATCAGTAATTTCCTTTTCGTTTCAAAATTTGAAACTATCTGATTAATTATGAAGACTGTAAAACAGGTTCCATGAAAGTTAAGTTATTTAAGATTGAGGTAGGTTAGAAACAAACGAATGAAAAAAACAATTAAATTATCTTGAAATAATCTTTGCAATAAAATTAAAAGTAGGTTAGAATATTAATAACTGATTAAGTTCAAAGAAAAATGGGTTTAAATATTAATAGCTAATTAAGTACTCACGTTTTGAAATTAAAATTAAAAAGAGTTGAATAAAACGCATTAAATAAAACTGAATTTGTAAAAACCCATATTAAAAATATTTTTAAGCAAGAAATTTTTTTCATAAGCTATTGCAAATGTTTCATCGACCAAACAGTAATTTTTGCCAGATTAGTAATTTTTTAAAAAAGAAACAAACGAACAAAAACAATTTTCTCTTTGTGGTATCTTTATTAAACCTCCTCGCCTAAATTGAAATCGAATAAAATTTATACAATTTTTTTACACTATCGAACGACGAATTACAAAAAGAGAAATTTGCATTGATCATTAACGCCTTGTAAACTTCTTTTTCATGGCGAGAGTTCAAAGTAAACTCAATTGAATAAAGATAAAATGTGACTTTACCATTCGGTTGAATAGCTCGAGTTCAACTTTATTGTTCGGTAGTATCTCTGCAAGAATATTGAGGGGTCGATAAAACTTATTAAAGGCGATGCGGACGTGAGCCTTTAAGATATGGATCTTTAAGATTTTACTCCCCGTGGAAGTACTAACAATATTCAGCTCACAGATAGAGTTTCCTCCCCTCTTACTCCATTCAACTTTCTTTTCAATGAGATGCCACATAGAAACATTGGCACATATACTGCTTTCAGTTCCTACAATATTATAAAAATTTACCTAGTCTAGCATTATTGTAAGTCAATACATTTGTAATTTGTCATAATATGAAAACTAACTATTTGGTTGTATTATTCACTCTTTAATCTAAGTAGAAATTTAACATTACGTTAGTAATTATGTCGAACCAACTTATTTTTTGAAAACCAACTTATTTTTTTAAATTTTCCTCAAAAGATAAGAGTCTACCTCAAATCATTTTAATAATTTAGCAAATTTGTTTATACCTAGACTGTAAACAAATGATTTTTTTTCTTGTATTTAGCACTTTATGATATCTACTTTGATATTGAATATATTTGGCGTTAATTTTGTAGAAATTCATTATTCACAATTAAATGAAACTACGTGATGTAGTATTATTTCTACTTTCTTTAAGTTCTTCTCTTTTCTTTCTTTAGTTTCATTTAATTGTGGATATCTACTTTGTTTTAAAAATATTTATTTTGTGCAAAATACCTTATTTTATTATAAGTGTTAAAAATGAATGTATATCTTTCAAATATTAGTCTAATTTTGTATCTACTTGCCCTATCTTTGCTAATGCGTAGAGAATACAAATTAAACATAATTTACTTTGGTTTCACAGATTTTAAGTGACATTAGTGCAAAAAATCGATCAAGTGCAAGCTATAGTTGCACAATTAGCCCTCTCCCCCGCCTCCTTAAATTATTTATTAATTATAACATACCCCATGTGCAGCGCTGCTCTGGATATTGGATATCCGCCAAGTAAAAAAAACCAGCGTTACACACAGTCGGATTGCATACTAATTCAAAACAATTTTGGAAAGCGTATAAGGATACGACTTTTATATCGCAAGAAATATTTTTTTGTCGAAAAACCTTTTTTTTAAAACCAATATTGTAAAGAAATAAACAATTAAATTGTTCATAGCGATTAATCAGGCTAGAATTTTTCTATCATGATAATTTTCGTTCAATCAATACTTAATTTTTAATGTTCATGGGTAGAGCGGCAGACAAGAGCGAGCGATTTAAGCGATTTAAGCGGTTTTCCTGAAAGACAAAAGTTTAAACAAATTCATGAAAAAATAAGTTATTTTTCTTGTTAAATTTTTGCTTCATTAAGTTTTCATTTAACATCCTACCCTTTCGATTTTTTTTATTTCCAAATTTACCCACTGAAATTAACACCCAAAATACTCTTTATCTCTGTTCTAAATTATCATTTTAATTACATTTTTACATCTAATTTCCGAGAATACTACCTGGATCAAGACGAATCTAAGGACACCTGACATGTTAAAATAACTTCAGTAATTTAGTCTGTACGAGGGAACAAATTAATTGAAATACATAAATACAAACATAGTCTGTGAAATTCATAACGCTACATATGCCCTAAGACACTTTCTGGATCAAGATGAATCTAAATATATCATCTCATTTGTGGAAATCACCTTAGTAGTTAGTCTGTACGAGGGAATAAACTTACTCACATACAAACGTACATATATAGCCTGTAAAATTCATAATCCTTCCTCTGTCGTAGTCGGATAAAAACTAACAATTCGTGTTGGGCTTGCAATATATTTTACATTGGAATTGTAATTTTATTGTTATATTTTTTTTGCAATTGTGTACTGAAAAACGATCCAGCTAAGTTTCAAAGTTTCAACTCTGCTTTTAACGTAATCGTCCTTGCGGAATAATTATACGCCCAGAGTCGGACGTTGTTGTCAATGATAATGCAATAAGAACACGTTCCTCGTGGCTAATATTAAACCCATCGTCACCATGGTGCGTTGAGTTGAGTGCATGACCGCGCACCGTCAGGACACGGGTTCGATAACCTGCCGATCGTCCAAGCGGAAGTCCAACCTTTCGAGGCTCTGGCAACCACTTTTCCATATGAGACATTTCATCTCATGTGGATACGATAACAACAACAACAATATTAAACCCGTCCATTAATAATGTCGATCATTTAATTCTAAGACACCTGTATTATATAAAAAATAAAATATCATAATATTACATCTATAATAATAGAACATCTTTTATCAATTATTCTTATTTTGTATTGATTGGTAGAGAATATTTTGTTTAAAAATATATTTTCCCAATTTTTAAGTGCATATATGATTCAGAATAATTACTGATACTTTGTAATTATCTGTTGTTTGACAATCTATGTAAAAAACCCGGTCTGACACGAATGGAACCTTGCACATTTAGGCATTTATAAATATTAAAAGGCATATAATATCTCCATGGAACTATTTATTAAATTTTAGTTTTTTTAAATTATAATATATTATCTACAATATCTTTCAAAAACGAATATTTAAAAAATTAAAACAAATAACAAATTAACTTTTTTCGGATTTTTTCGTTTACTTGTGCTTATTCTAGGTCAACAGGAAATATCCTATTGGTTTTGATTTATTCGCGGATATCAAAAAATGCGGCACAAATGGGTTTCTTTTTTTATTGCGTTGACTTAAAAGCTTGATTTTATTAAAGCTCTATGGGACCGTACACCTCAGTATTTAATATTAATTTCAAGTTGACATGTCCACGCGTTTCTGCGAAAAGTATCTTGACTGACTGACAGACGAATAACAAAGGAATCTTATAAGCGTTATTTTTTCTTTTGAGGTGCGGAACCCTAAAAATAAAAAATGAATACAATACAAATCAGATTTTGCATTAAAAAAAATTTGGATAATATTAGTTATATTCTTGCTATAAAATTTGCATAATATTAGTTGTATTATTGCTATAAAATTTGAATAATATTAGTTGTATTATTGCTATAAAATTTGGATAATATAAGTTGTATTATTGCTATAAAAAGCTTTCTTAACTTTTTTACAAGATAAAGATGTTAGATAAAAGTTATATGTTAGATATAGTTAGATAACATATAACCAATAAGGTCATATTTTATCTAACAAAGAACGACAAAACCACCATGTATATATGTACATAGCCTGTAACTAGGCTATATAAGACTACTCGCTAATGTTTAATTCCATGTCTCAGCAATGATTCGTCCGTCAGAATAAAAGAAAGTATTCTTTGAAAATATATTAAATAGAGTCAAACAAGTTTTATAAATAATCTAAAAATGTCAGATACAATTTTGAAATAAAAATATATTTTCTGATTACAACTCCATATATAAGAATTTTTTGTAGGTACTCGATAGAATAATTGGTAAATATCCTTTTTCGGAAGATTATTCTATTTTTTTTTTAATTTTTATAACATAAGTTTTGAACCGCAAAAAATAAAAGATAAATTATATCAATTCTGCTCAAGTTTCGCTTATTTTCTTCCTTAAGCTTTTCTCTCGTGAAAGTTTTAATTTATCCCTTGGTACACTTGGCGTATTAAAATTGCAAACATGTCAGGCTTAAGTCGAAACTTTGTTTGAACTCTTCGCTTGTAAGCTACCTTTAACAAAACGCTTTATTTATTTACGAAGTCTGCAAAATTTCGAAGTTCGCTAAGTATAACGAATGTGTTTCAGTTATCGAAAGTCGTTTAAAAGTAAATTATAAAGTGGGATGAAATCCTATTACATCAACGCCTCTTGCGGACGTAATGAAAATTTAATGCCTGATCTAAATGCATAAAAGCGTAATTAATTAGGCATTTCTTTTTTTATATTCGACTAACTTCTTCTAAAAAGAAATATATTTTAAAACTATCTTTATGTAAACAATTATTCAACCAATAAAAATATTATGAATTCGTAATGAATAAAAATGAATAATATTAAACAAAGTCGCTTCCCGCATTTGTCTTTCCCTCTTTATCTTAGATCTTTTAAACAACGGAATGGTTTTTGATGCGGTTTTCACTATCATTCAGATAATTTGTTCCAGATGGTTTGTAGGTATATTACACTTACAGAAAATATAAAAGAGTCAATGTATCCTAAAAAAATAGAATTTTGGGTCCTTTCACTGCTAACTATGACTAAACTTTATGAGATACATCAAAATGTTGTACTATGGGAATGTGTATTTTTAAAATAGGCATATATGTATATATATATATATATATATATATATATATGTATATAATATTTGTATATAGCGCTTTGCAGGCCACGGGTCAATCTATGGCATTGTGTGATTTGCAGCGATTGCACGCGTTTATCAGAGCTCTCAAGCAAGTAAAATAAAAAAAAAACGGCATGTTTTTCAGCACGACAGTATAAACCACATAACAGCTGTAAACATTGTATATAAAGGCAGCCTGTAATGTATTCTAATAATGACAATAATATTATTAATCACACCATATTAGTACACATTAGTACATTGCACCCGTGCGAAGGCGGGGCGGGTCGCTAATAGCTAATAAAGAAAAAAGTTTATCGTTATGTGTATAACCAGTATTCCTTCTGGAGTTCAAAATTAAAGGATAAAAAATTTATATGTTTAATTTGTAATTATATTCCTATACAACTGTGTATTTCCAAACAAACGCAATAAAATGCAGCAATGACGGTATAACATAAATTGGCTCCAACAAATTTGTCTTAATGACTGAAGTTTGTCGGATTCGGTTATATGCAATTCGTCGTAATCTTTCGTCTTTTCTTAACATTTCTAATACACTTTCAACGGTATCTTTTAACGCCATCCAAATTTTATTTAGCCGTGTCATACAGGACTTCACGTGATCGCTTTTCTGTTGCAACGTACTGCATACATTTTTTCCGTAGCTTAATTTTGTTCTCTCGTAAGTTTTCATTATATTTCTGTACGAATAAACCATTACACGATATATTTACTTAATGAAAGATAATATTTTATATATTTATATATATATATATATATATATATATATATATACACACATAGAAATACCACTGATAAAGAGACGCCAGCAAACAAGAGGCGAGGAAGCGAAATGATTGGACGTATGAGGGGATAGGTGGTGAAAATATTTAATATTACTAAATGAATATTCCATAATTCAACATGATTTTTTTCCCAAATCAAAACGTATTCTCATGTTTGAAACGGATAGGTAATAAACTAATACAAGATGATCGGGTAAACAAGGTATTTGTTTTATTTGAATTTGATAGCACAGATAAGTGGATGGGGAAAACCGTCGATGATATTATATAACAAGTGTTAGGAACACTATGATTTTATTAAGTTTCTTTATTTCCATATCATATTTATTTTATATACACAAGGTTTAAAAACAAAACCTATTTTTACGTTACACTTACGTATTATAGTAAAAATAAGTAGATTGACTCTATTATGCACTCATTCTATTAAATAAAATTTGAATATAATCTAGTTCCAGAACTTGGTGCAAGTAAACGATAGTGATTGAGGTACGTATGATGATAGAAAAAAAGAAATTTTCCCAGCTACAAATGAACTGAATTTTTCTTGTTTCACAATATTAGAATTTAATTCATGGTGGAAAACTATTCAAAAAATGCGGAAACAAGCGCGAGCGCACAGCTCCCGCAAAGACATTTCCTTCCCATATTTTAAGATTAGGTACTTTATTAAAAGTCATCACAATATACAGTTTTTTATACTATAAATATTTATTAATGTCTAATGTAATTGAACACGCTAGTATACATAAGTTATAGTGAAAACCTCAAAAATTATGACGCCTGGAATCATCATTAGAGTTTTTTTGCAATTTTTACGCAGGTTTCTGAAATTTTGAAAATAAACGGGGTTCTTCAAACGCAAATTTTCTTCAAAATTTTATTATTCAATAATTTCTGAAATAAGGGTGTATAGGGCATACCTTTTATTGAATATTTTCATCATATTTCTATTTTATTACCTTAAATAATGAAAAAGGTTTTAGCCCTTATAGCTAGCCGGACATCTCATACTGTACGTGGAATAAAAAAATTTCGGGTATTTAGTTTGCAAAAGAAATTTTCATTTAAGTATTTTTGTATATGTATGCTGGTTAATATGTTTTCTTAAGACTTACACGTCAAGCGGTTTAAGAAAAAAACAGTCGTGACCGACGGGCAGATGGATAAGTGAATTAACCATGTTTTGGGTTAATTACTTGTGAAAATACAAAGAACCCTCATCAATAGTTTCTAAAAATTTTACATGGTAATCAGGAGACCGCCAAGAATAAAGGAAAATTTAAGAAAAACCCGTTTCTTAAATTATTTCACATAATTTTTTCCCCTGATTAGACCAATCAGTTATTAGTCTCGAAGTGGAAATTATAATGTATTTTTTTATTTTAATCGTCTTTCTATCCTGATTTACTCATAAATATGAAATTTATAAATCAAATTTCATTACAGAAAGGAAAAATAAAAATATTTCTAATTGACATTAACATCTCAGAATATCTTGCTGACCAATTGAGCAGACATCGATTAACTTGTTTATATTTGAGTGTATGTACATATATACATATATATATATATATATATATATATATATATATATATATATATATGAATAAAATAAAGTCAAGAAATTACCTTATAAAACAGAATGACATAGCTAATATAACAATAGGCATAAATCTACTTCTTAATCCTTGCATCCACACAGACTATGTCAATAATCATCGTTTTAAAAAATATTAAGTAATAAGTTTGCACAATGTTCTTGTCATTCCTACTCTACATATTTTCAATTCCGCCAGTAATCTGTATTAACATATTTATTTAACAATTAACAATATCCATAAGAACCTTTCCCTTCCTATCCATAAGTATAAGTGTTTACTGACTCTGTCGGAAGTTCGGTATTTACCGATCTCCGGAAATGTGAGTTAATTATTATTAGACTCACATTTTCGAAAATTCGGAAATGTGAGTCTAAAAATAATTTACATTTTCGTCGTGGACAAAAAGAGCACTAGAGTTTTTTTTTCATTTTAGAAGGATGTTTTTTTATAAACTACCGGTATATTTTTTAAAATATTATGCTTTCAGCAACGCAATGAACGACAAAAATAAATCTTTGCTTTCATTTCTTAGGCTTTCTCTCCATTGAATTTTGTTTATTATTAACAGTTTTTGTTGTTCGAAATCTAGCTATATCAGATGGTAAACACTGATTTTATAATGTTCGTAAGACGGACTTTCGAATATTTCATTTTTCATTTCGTCAGTTAACATCGGCTGATCTGACGATCTGCTGATTTTAAGTGTACTTCCATAACTTGGCATTAACTGTATTTGTAACTTGTATACTATTTTTTCGATTCTAATCTCATATAGATATTGAAAACCTATACCAAAGGAGTCGTTGCCGACTTCCATTATTCTATAAAACTATTGGCTACTTTTCGCAACTTTATTTATTACACACCTGATCAAGGCTCTCAATAAAATGCGATTTAATTTTTCTCTTTTAGTCATTGCGTGTTTCCATTAAGCGGATACTCTTGGTGGTCTCGTGATTACCATGTAAAATTTTTAGAAACTATTGATGAAAGTTTTTTTATTTTCATAAGTAATTAACCCAGTACATGGTTAATTCACTTGTCCATATGCACATCGGTCACAACTGTTTTTGTCTTAGTAATTAACGCAGTACATGATTAATTCACTTGTCCATCTGCCAGTCGGTCACAACTGTTTTTCTCTTAAACCCCTTGACATTAGTTTTAAATTACATATATAAAAATAATTAATTTGATATAGTGAACAATCGATTTCTTATTTTTGATATATTAAAAATTAAATAATTGAAACACTATCGGAACGTAAATAAGGGTACCAGAAACGATGGCATGCAAGCTGCTTTCTTTCCGTATTGCAAGGAAGAGTTTAACAGAAAAGCAAGAAAGAAAACTGAATTCTATAAAGTAAAATCAGAAAATAAGTTCATAGGATAACAAGGGAGGTTGACAAATACTGCGAAAAAGTTTAGATGTATATTTTTATTCAATCAGAATACTTTTTTATGTCATTTCAAAGAAACATGATGGGATTTTTATTTTTCAGTTCGGGTTAAAATATAATTTTGTATTTTACCATTTTGTATTATTTTTAATATCATTAAACTCTGGTCATATAATTACTAATTATGTCCATTTAATGAAACTTCTAAAATGGTTTTAGATAATAAGTAGTTATTCATACACGTACTCTTTTCATACCTCAAAAAAATATCTAAAATATTTAATAATATTGTGCTAATTACTTTTCGATAATTTAAAATTTAACATTTTAAAAGATACCTATATATTTTTCATGTTAATGCACATTATTCTATCAGAAGTATTTGAACATATTATTCGTCGTCAATTACTGAACTTTTTAATAAGTACCATCTTTTTAGTTCCTTTTAATCTGGTTTTAGAGCGAGTCACGGTAACTCTACGGCACTAGTTAAGGTTACTGATGACGTACGCTACGCCATGAATAATACTCAAATCACTATTTTCGTGTTTCTTGGTTTCAGTAGCGCATTCAATTCAGTGGACTTTGACCTTTTATTAGCATGCCTGAAGTTAGTTTACTTGTCTCAATCTTCTCTGAATTGGTTAAAGTCTTATTTATATAGGCGTAAGCAAGCCGTTAAATTGTTTAAAAATGTTCAGATTGGGCCGACTTGGTGACTGGTTTTCCCGAAGGTGGAATACTTTTTCCGCTTTTTTGTTCGATATTTATTATTAATATTGTTAAAAACCTTCACTGTAAGTATCACTTATATGCTGATGATCTCCACTTTTACATCCACGCTGACACCAGTAATATTTCTAAATGTGCTCGTAACATGGGTCTCCTTGTTAATCCGTTTAAGTCCTAGGCCATTGTTATCGGTAGCAGGAAACTTCATTCCAGAATTAGTACCTGATCTACCACACCTGTTACTGTATGATGAAATTACTCCGTTCTCTTATACTGCAAAAGGCTTAGGTCTTGTGATCAATCAATTTCTTGATTGGCAGCCTAATGTCAGTTGTCGCGTTTTCAGCAAATAACACTCTCTTAAACGTCTTCAACCTTTCATTCCCCATGGAACTAAAATTTACTCGTGTCAAATACTACTTTTGCCGCTAATAGACTACGGAGATGTGTGCATTTTTCAGAACAATTGCTTAACAAACTTCAACATTTTCAACATTTATGAATTCGCTATATTTTCAACCTTAGAAGATTTTATCACGTTTCTGATCTCAGATGTGGCTCAGATATCCAGAAATTTGCGACCGACGTGATTTTCATATTCTTTCACTACTCTATAATATTTTAAATAACCCTAACAGTCCATCTTATTTTCAGTAAAATTCACAGCCCTTCCTAACCTTGCCTTTATCTACATTCTGACAAACTTCTTTCGCTCCTTATCCCCAAACATTCTACTTCTTTCTACGAACATCCCTTTACTGTTCATGCTGCCAATTTATGGAATAAACCTAATTCTGACATCAGACGTTCTAGCTTTCCACCACAGACCACCATTTCTAGCTTTTAAAATCCATCTAAAAATTAAAGCTACCTTAACTTTAGCTTAGAAAATCTATTTCCTTTCATATCTCACTTCCTCTAATTCTTTTCATTACCCATCCTTCGACTCAATCCAGATCGAAAAACTCATCAGACATATAAAATTACATTTTTGTGTTGTTTTGTCTTCTTTGGTCTTTTCTTTTTTGGTTACTATTATTTTATCTTTTAAATATTATTATGTATGGCTTTCTACCTATCCTATTTTTTATCTCTTTCTTGGTTTCGATTATTTTGTCCTTTATGTTTTGTTATAATGTATAGCTTTATGCCTATCCCATTTTTTACTACCCTATAACTATGGCTAACTGTCTATTATATAGTAATAACTTGAATGTAGTAATCACTGTTGTAAACCACATAAAGGAAAAGTCGATCGGGTGTTGCATATTTTATAATCACTTTTTTATATATCAATTTATATTATGACTAGCTTTGATATTTACATGGATCTATAGGGAAAAACAATATGATTGACTCGAAAGTATGCTAAAAAGGGTGAGAATAGGTATAAGGACGTGTTTTCGAAACGGAAGCAAATATCATTTAAAAAAATTCAAAGGCAACTTTAAAAATTGTTCCATCTTTTTGGAAAAAGGTTGTAGATTAAAACAAAATTTTATAGAAGCTGACGTAAAAGCTGACATAAATAAAATTATTTGATGAATAAATATAAAATTGTTATCAAAATATCTATGTTTCATATTATTTTCCTACAAATAGTATGTACAGATGTAAAGTTGAATGTCAATAAAACCACAGAGTGTTCTGAAGAGAAAAGTGAAACCGTTTTTCGAAATTCGTGGCGTTTTCAGAGTTGATTTAAGTTCAAATATGAAATTTTCCACAAAATTATTAACATATTTTCGACATTCTTCATTGTTCTATTATAAAATATCATTCAACAATTCAATATTATCAATAAAAAATACAGGTTTTTGTCTATTTCATAAATCAATTGACGATTACGTATTTAATCCTCAACCGTGTAACTTATTTATTTTTAATTTTTGAAACAGTCGTAATTTCCTCCTTATGCAGAATTGCAAAAAGCGGTTTTCACAATTCTTTTCAAAATATCGAAGAGAATTAACTCTCTGCGGCTTTTTTGTATGAAACTTTCCTGTATAAAATTTAGTTTGTAACAAAATAACAACGAAATGGAGAAACGAATCGCTACCAAATTTAACATGCATGTGATTCATGTGGCTGAGTCACACACAGTCTCCCATATATTTCTATTGTCATGAAAAGGGAACATTTTTTTTTATATTAATAACTTAATCATGGCTAATATTTGGGTTATTTTTTAAACCAAGTATAGCATAACTCCTGTAGGGTAAAACAATGTGTTTTTTACTCAATAGCAAACATTTTGTACTGTAACGTGTCAATATATGGTGCAATGTACTTATTGCTCATGTGCTATTATAGTCCGATATTTGCATGTTTTTGCAGAGCACAGTAAATTGTTTAGCATTATTTATAGAGGGGTGTCGCAATGACGTCTTTGGGTCGGAGACCAATCTCAGTGCCTCAATCAAAAATGCACATGGATAAAATTATAAACAAAAGCTGTTATATTTTTTTTGCCCTATGAACCAATGCATGGTTTGAATAAATTTTTTGTATACTCTGATTTTCATAGCCAAAGAATAAATTTGTCTGCTAACCACAGCTAAAATACAATTAATGCTAAATATTACTGAATGATATCCTTCATTATATTATTGTTTTCTAAATGTGAAATCTTTATAATATGCATTTTATTAATAATTAACTGTGTTAGGTTTCATTTGTGTATAATTATCCTAATTATGCTGCTCATTGTCCGTGGTCACTAAACACCTACACTCCATTCGCCAACTGCCACCTGGGGATATCAGCAGAAATATTCAGAATGATCAGTCAATAAATAAGCCAGTATTCTCTACATCGCATCGTTTATGTAGTGTTCCCCGACTTCTGCTACATTTTTATTACTGCTCTTTTCTTATGAATCGTAATGTTAAGGTACATAGCCTGTAATCTTCCTTAAACTATAGGTTTTTTAACACAAAAAGAATTCTTGAAATCAGAGGTGTGGTTCCAGAGATTAGCTAGTACCAATAAACGAATGAAGCAAAATTTTCCACTTTATCACTGTTCTGCCTCTATGAAATGTAGTGTGATGATATATAATCTCTAATCTTCTTCAACGTATGGGTTTTCTAGCACACAAAGGATCATCAATATCGGACTGGTGGTTTCAAAGAATAGCGCAAACAAACGAAGCAAAATTTCCACTTTATCACTGCTCTGTCCCTATGAATTGTTTGATAATATATAGCCTATAATCTTCTCAAAGTGTGGGCTTTCTAATAAAAAAGTATTATCAAAATCGGATTGGTGGTTCCAGAGAGTAGCACAAACAAACAAACGAAGCAAACTTTCCCACTTTATTACTGATCTGTCTTCCTCAAAAGTATGGACTTTTTAACACAAAAAGAATTCTTGAAATCAGAGGTATGGTTCCAGGGACCAACGTGAACAAACAAATTTTCCGCTCTATATGTTAGAATAGATTTAATATTCTTTATTAAAGACTAAAACTAAAAGTTAAACTTTTAAAGAATTACCCACTTTTGCATTTGGTGAAAATCGATACATTGATGGAGTTTATTACCTTACAGACTAGGCAAAATTTAAACAAAAGTGACAAAAATGAGTTTACTTTCAATTTATTTGGATCAACGGGGATGTGTCAATATAACAGGCTCTGTACTGATCTGGTTATCATTTAAAGCTCCAGTGTATCATTAGTTACGCTATGCACTCAACCGGAGTTAATCTCGTTTTGCATATTCCCGTCACCACATTCTGACATATTAGCTGCATTCCCTGTATGCTTGGGTTATATTCCTTAAGAACTAATAAAATTATTCTAAATCTTTAAAACTTTTCCTGGAATGATTTGAATTGATTTTCCAGAACTTTGGTTCTAGAACTTTTTCGTGTTTTTCTATTTAAGGAATGTAAGTATGTAATGTAATATGTCTGAAAGTGGTGATGGGAATATTCTTACCATATAGAAAAATGTTCAATTGTCGATAAAAAATTTTAAATTGAAAAGTGGAAGTTCTCCTTTCCAAGGAATGTAATGTACACTACTAAAAGGTTATAAAATAATAAAATTTTTTGGAACTGATATTATGAGATAAAATAACGTTTAAATAAGAAAAAGAAACAATTTAAACGGCTATAACAAAAGAAATCGAACACATATTTCTAAACTGACCATACAATTTTAATCAGAAAAGTGTTTTCTTTTAAATAATAAAAACTAACCCAAAAGACTTAAGTAATTTCAGAGATATTTACATTTAAAATTTTTTCTAAAAATCGCACGCGAAAAATATCGCCCATAATGCCACTTCTGGAGACCCATACCTTGGACCCAGAATTGTTTGCACGAAACAAAAAATATGGATATATAATTTTACCTTGAATTTTAACATATATGAAATTTAATAATATCTCAGGTTATGAAGGTAAGCCCCTTGTCTAAATTGAGATGGATTGCACCTATATTTTATTTAATATTATGGATATATTATGAAAAGACAATGCTCATAATTGTTTTCCTGTGGTATTTTACCGTCGTTGAGTTAATTTAAAAAATTGCGATTACTAAATCGTTTTCCAACTCATTTTTCTCATAAACATAGATAAAATATATATAAATAAATCTTTTTCTGTTATCAAATTCTACAAAATTTTTTTTTAATTGTTTAGTAATAAAAAGACGACTCCTTAAAATGGCAATGACCAAAAAAACATAAAATGTTGTTATTCATAACTAAGTATACCATCAAAAAACCACAGAAAATACTTCGAAAGAAATACGAACTAAAACCCATACTGTGCGCCTAATGCTATTGATATAGCTTGACATTTGTTGTTTGTATAATATCCACTACTTTCTTGGTATCAGTTCTCTTTTCTATATAATATAACTGCAATAAATTACAAAAAAATGTCAAAAGTTTGTAACTCATAATTTTATTAATTAGACAAAGACCCAGATATGCCTAAAGACATAGGATAATTGAACATATTTGGCGTTAATTTTGTAAAAATGCATTATTATTTCTACTTTATTTAAATTTAAAAGTAAAAGTAATACTACATCACGTTAAGTAGAAATATTACTACATCATATAGTTTCATTTAGTTGTGCACATAAGACAATTCATAAGATCGAATAAAAACAAAACCTGACTACTTTCGTTGCAGGCAAATTGCAGAATTTTCGATTGCATGGAATATTATATATTGTGTTTTGTATGTATGATTTAAGTTCAACTGTAAACAAGTATTTAAACATTTTTGATAATTATGTGCAATAAAAATTTAGTAATTCAAGCAAGAGTAGTCTCTCGTTGAATTGTTATAAATAACTGTTTGAATTATAAAAATATAAATAATTCAGGGCAGGAATAGACTATTTTTCATTTCATTTTATCTCAATGACAACACCAAGTTCCAAATTTGACCACAAGCAACGAGACATCAACGGGGTATAGGCGCGTTTTGGATGTATTGTAATTTGATGTCGTGAAAGATCTGCGTCCAGTCGACGTCACTCTCGGCCGTCTATTTACTCACACTTTTTAGTTACTTTCTAATGTACGTAAATACGCTCGTAAAATATTTGTTGTGATTACAGAATACGCTGGAGAAACGCAGCTATTCTTTTATTATTGATGATACTTATAAATTATTGCTTGTTGCTACAAATGAGCATAAATATATTGAGCAAGGAAACGCAATAATTATTAATTCCATTCAATCAAAAATGTAGTTATTTTTCTGCAACAAATGTAGACGAGATTCGTTCTCGTTTTGGCTAGTCAATTATACTACATTTTCTAAAATATTTCGATTTTTGGTTATTGCCATTTCAAAAAAAATATAAATGAAAAATTTGAGAATACTACTGTTTTTAATAGTTATTTTTTTTTGTAAAAGTTGCAAATTATGACAATAAAAGTATACTATAAATCAGTTCCTAATATGTTGGGTTTTTATGCTTGTCTAATATAGCGTACACAAAAAATGCATTTGAAATAGTTTTGATAATTTAAAATTGTTTTTCAAATTATATCAAGAACAATTTGAGGTCAAGTTCGAGAAATGCCTTTTCACAGTCAATGTCTTATCATATTACTTTCTCGAAGTATATATGTCTGGAATACTATTAAAATATGCTTTGCAGTCTAATCTCTTTAAAGTAAATTGAATACCCTTGATTATAAGAAAAATAAATGTGTAGAACTGATTTTTTATAATCTTCATTATATATTAAATTAGTAATTCATTTATCTCGAGTTATGTACAATAAAAACAATATTTACTTCGAACAATGTTATTTCCATTCAGTATCCATTATATAATTAAAAGACAATAATGTCTGTAATTTATACTTGGAATCCTAACAAGGCACTTAACATTCTCTTTAATAAATATGGGTGTGGAAGATTTCATACTACAGTGTAATTTTTTTGCAATATTATCTTCTCTCCAAGTTTCGTAATGAAGTACGGTTTTATATAATACAATTTAGATTAAGACTATTGATGAAGTCAATGATTATTTATGACATTCTCTTACAAAAACGTTAAACTTAAAACCTTAATAAACATGCAAAAATACACAATTTAAGTATTTAAAATGATTACGAAAAATTATTGAAAAGTGAGTGTGAATAATATGCGAATTATCACGTTACTCGTAGCGTATATCGTAAATCATATCCATCCGCATTAATGTCGTATACCGGACTGAAAATTACGTAATAATATGCTAATTCGAGAGCCCATGTATAAAGCACGTGTAATGAGTCGAGTTACATATGTGACGTTCGTGCTGAAGGGAAAATTATAATATTCGCATTTGCGTTGAGTGCCTGCTGTATTTTTGACGTTGACGAGGGTGAATTGTGATCCATTTACCCAAAGTCAAGTAATAAATCACTCGCTAAATACAAGTACGATAAAGGAGAGTCTTGATATCGTAAGAAACTTTATCTATTTACGAAGATTCACCAGTAATTTTTTTCTAATGTAAGTATTTGATATGTTAGATATTACAATACCAAAGTGTACTCTTAATTACATTACCTATAAATTAAAATAACTGAATGGTTAAAACTTTTTTGAAAAAAACATTTGTATCATTTTTATAAATTAAAATAATTGAATTGTTATATTATTTTCAAAATCATTTGCATTACATTAAAAATTAAAATATTAAAATTCGTTAAATAATTTGCAAAAAATATTTGCATCACTTTTATATATAAAAATATTTGAATTCTTTAAACTATTTTCAAAAAATATATGAATAATTTTATAAATAAAAATATTTGAATTGCTTAAACTATTTTCAAAAAATATTTTTATCACTTTTTTTGTAACTGGATGGTCGTAAATTAGATATAGAAACACATCTTATGATTCTTAATTATGCAGAAGAAATGGACCAAATCGAATAATATTAATGCGAATTTATAAGGTTACCTCTCAATTGGAAAAAGATACAAGTTTTCGGATTTATCATTTTCTTGAATAAATTGCATAGAAATACACGGTTATTGTAACTCTATCACACTTTTAAACACATCTTTCTCTTTTCTACTATTTGATATTTTTATTTTCGAATTAAATATATAAAAAAGGTAAAAATCTTCTTATTTCCATTGATAAAATCTTTTTAAATCCTGTTTCAAATATCTTCAAAACTTTCTTATATAATGAATTTAGATCAAGAATGGGTCTCGTTAATTAAATTTAAAAATGTGAATGAAACATAAACATAAAAAAGATTTACGATTTTTAAATATTGATTTCATATCAACATCCCCAAATACCCAAAGAAATCATTCATATAAAATTTACATGGCACTTTGTTTTGAAATTCTAAAGATGGACTGAAAAGTTTGATAAGATGTCGCATCTACCAGTTAAGCTATCAAAGTGAAAGCTTACGAAAATCTTTTTTTTTTAAATATCTCGCTTCTTATGCTTGGCATTTTGTCAGAGACTTAATAAAAATTGTAAAGCATACTTCTCACAAATTAGCTTTTTTGTGTCAAAATCTACAAAAATCTTCAAATATCTTATTTATAGAATTCCTTATCATTTTTTTCACTATATAATATAATATACTTATATATTTATATATAAAATTTAAGATATCTTTATCATATTAACTTCGAAAAGTATATAATGAATTTAGGTCAGTAGTTAATATAGTATTGTCCCATAAGCACGCTTCTTTCTATTCACACTATATCGCAAAAATGTCTAATTATTTGAAAAAAAAAAGGAAACAAGATAATTTGTGAGAAGTATGCTTTACAATTTTTATTAAATCTCTGATGAAATGCCAGGCATAGGAAGCGAGATATTTAAAAAAGAAAAAGATTTTCGTAATCTTCCACTTTGATAGCTTCACTAGTAGATGCGATATCTTATGAAACTTTTCAACCCATCTTTAGAATTTTAAAATAAATGTCTGTGCAAATTTTCAGTCTTTTGATTCAAAGATTTAGTCCTAATTTTGTCTTATTTGATTGTATACAGTGGTTTTTCTAGATTATTTTGGGTACATGGGTTGATATGAAATCAGTATTTAAAAATCGCAAACCTGTTTGATATTCAGGATACTCCTTTTTCATTTTACATTTCTAGATTTAATTAACAAAACCAATTTTTGGTCTAAATTCTATATATCTTATTCAAATACTTAAAAAGATTTTACTTATGTAAATAAGAAATATTTCAAGAGATTTGAAACGGGTTTTAAAAAGATATTAACAAAGAAAATAAGAAGAGTTTTATCTTTTTTTATATACTTAATTATTGAATATATTTGTCGTTAATTTTGTAGAAATTCATTATTCACAATTAAATGAAACTACGTGATGTAGTATTATTTCTACTTTCTTTAAGTTCTTTACCACGACCTAGGGTTCGTTGTAATACAACATCTTCAGATGGGCTATTAGCAAAGATCTTCGTAAGTAGATAAAGTTTCTTATATATGTAATTTTAAAATAAAAAAAATCAAATAGCAGAAAAGAGAAAGATGTGTTTAAAAGTATGACGGAGTTTCGTTAATTATGTACTTCCATGCAATTTATTAAACTAAAAATTTTTATCTTTTTCCATTTGAGAGATAAACTTATAAATCCGCATCAGTATTATTCGATTTGGTCCATTTCTTCTGCATAATTAAAAAATATAAGATTTGTTTCTATACCTGATTTACGTCCATCCGGTTACAAAAAATGATACAAATGTTTTTTTGAAAATAGTTTAAACAATTGAAATATTTTAATTGCTAAAAATTATACATACATTTTTGGAAAATTGTTTAAACATTTTAATTATTTCAATTAATAAAGGTGATAGAAATGTTTTTGCAAATAATTTAACAAATTTAAAAAGTTTAATTTATAAAAGTGATACAAATACTTTTTGAAAATTATACAACAAAGCAATTATTTTAATTTGTAAAATGACACAAATGTTTTTTGAAAATATTTGAAACAATTCAATTATTTTAATGCAGAAAAGCGACACAAATATTTTTTGAAAACAGTTTAAACAAATCCATTTTTTTAATGTGTAAAAGTGATACAAATATTTGTTCAAAAAAGTTTAAACAATTCAAATATTTTAATTTATAGGTAATGTAATTAAAAGCTCTCTCACAAATTGTAATATCTAACATTTAAAATATTTACATGAGAAATAAATTACTGGTCAATCTTCGTAAGTAGATAAAGTTTCTTAAGATATCAAGACTCTCCTTCATCGTCACCATATAAAGGAGAGTCTTCATATAGTCTTGGTATCTTACACATTATTTAGCGATTGATTTATTACTTGACTTTGGGTAAATGGATCACAATTAAACTGAGTGTGAAATCTTCCACACCCATATTCATTAAAGGAAATGTTAAGTGCTTTGTTAAGAATCCAATTACAGAAATCACTGTCTCTTAATGATCTAATGGACAAGGAATTGAAATAACATTTTTTTAAATTAATTTTATTTTCATTGCAGATAATTTGATATAAATGAATTACTAATTTACTATTTAATGAAGATAATAAAAATACATTTCTACACATTTATTTTCCTTGTAATTAATGGTACTCAATTTAGTATAAAGAATCTAAACTGCAAAGCATATTTTAATAGTACCCACTGATATTTACTGGAGTTACGAGAACATAATATGATAAGACAACGACTGTGAAAAAGCATTTTTTGAATTGACCTCAAATTGTTCTTGATATAATTTTAAAAACAACTTTAAACTATCTAAACTGTTTTAAATACATGTTTTGTGTTAGACAAGCGATATTAGACAAGCACAAAAACCCAACATTATCTATTGGAAATTTATTTATAGTATACTTATATTGTCATATTTTGCAACTTTTATTAAAAGTTGAACTAAACATATATGAAACTTCGTTACTTCAATATGAGGTATAGAATTTACTACTATATCATCTTCATTTTATATCAATTATGTCTTTTGAAATATTTTATTCCGAAATATGTTAAGGTCTAACAAGTTATATATATATATATATATATATATATATATATATATATATATTGATTCGAAACTGATACATTAATATAGCGGCTACCCATAGTTATGTAGGAAATATCTTATTTATTTCCGTTGACGTATTTGTTTTCACGTTTATCATAATAATTTTCAAATATCACAATTTCTATTTCTAACTATTTCTAGGCTATGTATAAAAGACAGAATTATTGAATATGTTTCCATATTATACTTAAAACAAACTCCAATAACATCAGCGTGAAGCAAATATTGACTGTTAGTCATTGTGTTTTACAATATATATTCCTATGTATTTTTTTTCTTATAAATATATAGAACACCTTAATCTTTACCAGTATTAGAAACATCAAAGCTTAAAGATTTAAAAAATTAAAGAAAAACAATAGTCATTGAGTAATTAGTGATTGCATAAAATATTGCCTAACTCTATTCCCATAGATGTCATTCGAAAACGAAATTTATTTTAATTTACAACTTCATTGCATGCAACTTTAATATTATAACTTATAAGGTATGTTATTGCAAAAAATTAAGTTAGTTTAATAAATTTCCGTGGTCTTAACAATGGCTTATAATTTCATATTTCAGATAGAGTCAACATAATATAACAGTAGCTCACATATATGTTAAAGAGATGGAAATATCCTGAAATACCGTATCATTCATTATGAAGTTACCATTGAACGAAAATTATGTTAAATATCATGAAATAATAACAGGTTAAATATATTGACCAAACGAAAGCGATTGAAAGCCACCAACAGATTGGAAACTACAAAAAATATAATCTCGAAATTGTATTAGATATTACTGACACATTTTAAATTGACGAGGATTGTAAATACGTATGATCTTTAAGAACTCCATAAAATCTATCTATTGTTACGTTTACGCTTTCACTTACAAACATTATATCTCTGTGCGTGACTTCACAAACTTTGTTTTCATGGTCCAAATCTCAAAAGGAAAAAAAGCAGAACCACTACAAGATTACTCACGTATTTTTACATTACAGAGATTTTCCTCAGGAACTTTTGAGGTAGAAATTTTATGTAATAAATAAATAAGGATCCTAAATGGGTCTAATGTGAACTCCTTCGTGAATATAAACTGAAAGAGCAAGTTATATAATAATGATTCCAAAAAGTTTTTTTTTTAATTTTGTCAAGATATTTCTAGAAATATTGTTAACTAGGGTCATGCCGTTTTTCTTAGAAACCGCTTGATGTAAAAAATTTAAATTTGACATACCATATTTACAGCAGTTGACAAATTTAGTAAAAAAGAATTAAATGACCTACTGTGATCGATTCTTTCTTCTACTATTTATTCACTTGATTAATTTGGTGATGTGATTAGATTCAGTAGTAATGGTGTAATTTGGTTCAATAATAAATATGATTAATACTGCGAGAATCATACTTATAATTCTCTATACGTCGTCCCGAATTAAAATTTTCTGAAAGAAAAATTATGTATATTTTTCCTCAAGTCAATATTTCTTAATGTTTATGACTTCTAAAATTAAAAGAAAATTAAAGTCATGGTTCAAAGAAATATTATTCCGACGAATAATATACACATACTCGTATACTTTTCTAGATACTTTTATGTTTAATCTGCACCATTTTTACTGAACCATTTTTCCGTAAATAATGAAAAAAAGAAATTACTGAAATGTTTGGATTTATGATGGATTAATTGTTTCTAGGCCTCATTAGTATTCATTGAATTTAACTGTGTATAAATGAAAAGGATAGCATATTGCCAAGGACGAGTTTTGAATCATCACCCTTATCGATTTTTTAGATTAGGGGATATTTTTAGCAATATCTTTAAAGCCATCATACATGTACTTCTAAGTTACTTTTAAATTGATACCTTTCACAATATACGAAACAGAAAAAATAGATTAGGAATTTCAGCAGTATTTTAAAAAAAAAATTAATTAAATATTTTTGACTATGAACAACAAAGATGTAGCTTTACCATTGAGTCATATTTAATTTTCATAAAATTATGAAAATATATCAAACGATTTATAAGAAAAAGTGCTATGGTAGACATACGGACGGACATCCTGGTTGCACGAGTATTAAAAGGGTTCCTTTTTCCATTTTAAATTACATAAATTAACTCAGAGAATTCAGAGATAACACAAAACTTGTTCTATATATAAATGTAAGATTAACCCATTATTCTATAAAAGGCGATCGAGTAACATTCAATACGCGGAATCACTCTATATGCAAAATCAACTCGGAAGAAAAATCGTATTTGTTGGCGAGGAGAAAACGTTCACTACTGCGAAAATAAATAATAACAGCAAAGCTCGGTAAAATGGAAAACGTAAGTGGCTATAGAGGTTTTTAAATTGCGAGAAAAATATAGAGAGCTCCATATCTGAATTACATTTAAACGACACGACTAATTTATGCCTAGTATTACTTAGTAATAAAAAAAACAAATTAACATATTTTGTCAAATTGTTTGCATTTTTAGAGCTTGGAAGTAATTATTTATGTGAAATAATTTAGTGAAAAATTACATAAAATGTTCAAAGGTGAATTTAAAAAATCAATGTTAATTGTTTAATAACTTAAGTCTGTACACAAAGTAATTTTGGTGAAAGATTTCAGTAGCAGTTCCGTACTTTCAAAGGAAAAACGGAACCCTTAAAAAGATCACTTGTATCTGTTCGTATATCTGTCGCAAGCATTTTTCATAAAAACTACTTTAGGTAAAAATTGAAGCATAATTATAAAATATACTCTCATGTGTCTCAACAGCTAAAAGTCGAAAATGTTTCTTTATACATTTTGAAGGAGCACGTTGAGTACTCGAAAAATGATTTTTTTCAATTATGAGTCTCAAAAAATTATTTTTTATAATTATTGGTATTATACCTTCAAAGATATACATGGAAATGTGGAAAACAAGTTCCCCTATTTTCGAAACCAGTCATTCTAAAATTATGAAAAAAATGAGTTTTTGGAAGCTCACGCAAAGGACTTGGTAAAATTACAAGGATGTTGTAGGCAATATAGATAAGTTTTTCTATATTCACAGTCAATTTTCGCAGAAAACGTGGGACGTAAGGACTTGATATTTGACGTAGTAATATTATTATTAGCCTGCACATTTGGCACTAATTTTTAAAAACATACATATATGAATTAGAGAGAGAATATATAAGCTATTAAAGAGAAATAATTTTACATACCATCTGGGATATTATTTCAATATTGTTGATTGATAAAATTGTAATTACATCTGGTATATCATTCAAATTATTGGTTGATGGGTTTGTTATGATAAACACAAAAAAAAATTTTCATAATTTTAAATTTCACCCTTAGAAAGATATTTCAAAAATATTCTAAGCCCATCACCCCTCCCTTATTTCCGAATATTCAAAATTATGAAAAGAAAATTGTTGGTAAAATGTGACTAGGAAGTTACAGGGGAATTATAGCGATTATCCTAGACCTTATGATTTTTGAAACATGTTTTACACTTGTAAAAAAATATTAGGCAATTTGTTTAGGTTGCGAAAAATTAATATTTTGAAATAATTCAACAGAAATGCTACATGCACTTAGATGTTTGTAACTACTTTAATATGTACGGAACCCTCGTAATGCGAATTTTGCTTGGGCTTGATAGGTTTTAGAAGGTAATGCGAGTTCTGCTTGGGCTTCATAGGTTTTTAGAAACGATATCTTATGCAACTTATATTTCACATAGAATTACAAATTAATATTGTTTTTCTTTACTTTAGCTATAAGTTCTTCCTTTGTATTTAATGTCAAGATTTTAGATCAACGAGAATCAATATCAAAACTTGTGACATTTTAAACTTTTATTCTTGCTATTACATCGAGTTAGAAGCTAAGATTTTAAATTTAGAAGCTTTAATACAAGACTACGACCACAAATTTTAGTATTCGATATTAATTTCAACAAGACTTCTGACAGAAAGGTCTTGACAGATAAGCAAAGACATCA
This sequence comes from Druceiella hillmani, assembly GCA_039881145.1. NCBI lineage: Eukaryota > Metazoa > Arthropoda > Insecta > Lepidoptera > Hepialidae > Druceiella > Druceiella hillmani. The sequence goes on along the minus strand of JAYKKI010000007.1, from coordinate 47,622,565 downwards.
ATGATAAAATGCTTCTACACAGATCATTTTTTTTATTCTGAAATACCGAAATCTAACAACAAGGAAATAAGAAGCAAATAGATATCGTGCATGCAAACAACGTTCACAGCTTTTCATTAATAATATATTTTCACTGCATCATGCAATTCAATTGTAACATGAATAGGTTTATGCATTAGAAAGTTATTATTTTTCAAGGAAATAAAAATTAATATAATATTAAGAGTAACAAAGTACTTCCAATTTAAAATCTAATTAACTCCAGAGATATTAAACATAAATAACCTGTTTACTTGTTTATTTTCATAAAGCAAATCTCGTTTCAAGATTCCATCAACAGGAAAATTCTTTTCCGTGATTTACCTTCGAGTACGCTTATTAAAAGTGACGTTTTACATTGCCGAAACAAAAGGAAACATGTGAAATAAATATTATTTTTTAACATTACGGCAAAAACGTATTTTATTTTATAGCATAAGGTGCTTTTCGCTTAAACATTTAACTAAATATGGGAATAGATTTATAATTTTAATCAAAACACGTGAATTTTAATGGGCAATTAAATCGAGGCAGAAATAATTTATTAACACTTATATTATGATTTTAATACTATAATGTAGTGTCGCAAAAATTAACTGTTTTATGTATACATTGTAATTATATGAGCATATATGTAATGTTTGTTGAAATTTTAATATAAATAACTACTAAAATGCAATTGAACCAAACAGTGCGATTGAGCAGAGTGTATATTCTTTAAATGCAAGGTTAATTTTGTTGCTCGCAAAATGAATAGACTGCCAATATTTCCCCTTTAACTGAATATATTTGTTACTTTCCCTCATTAGATGTGTGAATAATTTTTGGTCTAAAATAGTCCAGGTTAATTATTTTTCAAATAACTTGTATTTTATCACTTGGCCCTAAATATATCATTTGCTGCATTGAATATGTTTGGCGTTAATTTTGTAGAAATTCATTATTCACAATTAGATGAAACTACGTGATGTAGTATTATGTCTACTTTCTTTAATTTCTTTACCACAACCTAGGTTTTATTATATTACAACATCTTCAGATGGGATATTAGCAAAGATCTTGGCTAATATCCCATAGATGTAATACAACAAAACCTAGGTTGTGGTAAAGAAATTAAAGAAAGTAGAAATAATACTACATCACCTAGTTTCATCTAATTGTATATATAATTTGCTTTAAATATAATTTTCTTGCTCTCAGCCCAGAGGCGTACATAAAACATAATTCCATATTTTAACGATATGTTAGGTTTGTTCCCGTCTATTCAAAAGTACATATTATGAATTTTTATATCATTGATTAAAGAAATAATTGTGAGCATAAGTTAAAAATTTAATAGAAGTTAAAAACAGAGAAGTGGCAATGAGATCCGCACTTAGCGGAGACAAGAACTGACCAATAAATATATAGGATTTTATTCTGATAGTTTACCAGTCGATGGAAGCAATCACCAAAATCAACCAAGAATTGAGTCCTGTAGCATTTCTTCACAGATTCTGCATTCCTCAAAGGCAAATTTAGATAACAAAATATATTTTGAAATATTAAAAAATAGTATCGTTTTTAGAAGATCTCCTCTTTCCAAAAAACTATGTTAAAATTCGATTACTTGTAAAATTATTCGAGTTGTAATGACTTCAATCGTCAACACTTGAGACCGGTCCGCTAATTGACAATAAAGCACACACTCACGGGGTATACAACGTCATTGGTCGACCTTTTATAATGGTTGTCTAAAATCGTTGCTTTATTCTTGCACAATAACAAGTATTTAGATATTTTTACACTTAAAATGACTTCCCTTTTTTAATCCAAGAAATATTTCAGTTATTATTTAGAAGAAATATTTCAGTTAATCATTTTTATCAAATGTAAGTGAAGTTTGTATCATACGTAAGTGGAACATTTAGGGTAATGAAAATGATTTATTATAGGTTCAGTGAAAAGTTGCTTTCTAGAATTAAGCATTACTCATTTTTTTATTACATTTTACGTAAACCCCAATGTATATAATGAAAATATTTTATACAGTTAAAGTTTGGGAATATTAGAAATGTATCATGTCCGTGGTTTCATAAATGCATAATTCCTTTTTTAATATTATTTTCATAATTCGCTACTTGAATGTTTCGTATAGTAATTAAAATATAAAAATTAACAGGATATTCTCCCCCTTATGTAACTGTCAATTTTATATCAAATTAACCCAGGAATAGATCTATTAAAATCTGTCTCATATTTTTAAACACTAAATATCTCCCGTCAGAAAAATATTTCACAGATCTTTCCAATTAAATTTGTTTTAGAATTATTTTATTTTTTTCTATTATCTCTCTTTTTAAAAGAAGTAGATATTTATAATAAGAAGCCAAGACTGATTTAACAATTTATTTATAAAATAAAGGATCCTTTAACCTCTATTAAAAAGAACACGAAACCATTTTTTTGTAAGAGTTATAAGGGAATTTCATGGTCATTAACTATTTAAGTTCTATCAAAATTCTTAAGAGAAAGGATATCCTGAACGCGTAAATATGTTGGAATGGAAAAGTTTTAAAACATTCTCTTCTTTAATGTAGATTTTTTAAATTTGATTCTCCCCTAAAACAATCGACTAAATGAATAAGTTCCTAAATTAATGTTATATTAATTATATTTTGGGGACCGTCACGTATTAAAATTGTTTATATTACTTTGATTAAGGTGAATTTTAGATGTTTTAAATTTGCACATGTTTTGAAGTAAACATTTTAAAATACAATGTTTAAAAAATTATTTAATATAAAAAAACGCCCATTTTGTTTTTTGAGAAGAGCAGAACTGTCTATATATGTAGGATTACGATTTATAATATATTTTAAACAATTCGCAAATCACGGTTTAAAAAATCAGTATATTTCAAAATAAACTGTGAAATATATATTTTTGTAGGTCAGTTTCGAAGTAATACACTTGTGGCAAATATAGCGACTTTTGAATTTCGAGGTGATTTCACAATACCTTCATCGATTATTGTACCCAGACACCGAATCTAAGACCTTATCTTGAAACTTTACGTATATGTTTATATATGTGCGTGCGTGTGTGCGTGCATGCGTGCGTGCGTGCGTTCGTGCGTGCGTGTGTAGGTAATTTTTGGAAAGTGCTTTCATTATTTAATCCTAAAAACTGACACAAAAATTAAGCTCTAGGTTAAGTTTCTAACGGAATAAAGCCAGCCTAATACTTCCGAAATGTCTGAAATTCACTGGGCAAAAAAACCGCAAAAATTTATTCTCACAATAAATGTACATAAATTTGACACTATTATAAAGCAATTATATTTTTAATTTGAATAGAAAAAAAAATACCACCTCTTATTGGTAAAAAGAAAAACATACCTGGTACTGTACTATAGTATACTATTTTCCAACATACTATAATTCAGCATCTCCGAAAAACGTCATTGCTTTTTTTTAAATTGTTTATTTAAAAAACGTTACATTTTATTCCACATTCTAATACGTCCATTAATGAAAATCTAATTTATTTAAAATGAAATTTATTTTTTTTCTGCCATATTGGAAGAAGGAAGACTTGAGTAAGTCTACCTTCTTCCAATATGGCAAAGATAAATACGTAATCTAAATTATATACTCGTAGTGATACACATTATGCAATTAGATGGTAATTTAGGGTTTCTACTAGTAGATGACCCAGATCATCTATTTAATTTTTTATTTTGCGTACATTTTACAAGAATTGTTTTCGTTTTAGTGACAGATCAAAAACGATTTTTCAACAACTTAAATGCGAAATATTTATCTCCCTTACTAATATTTGTTCTTCTTACGTATTAAAAAAACTGCAGTTTTTTTTCTCTACTTAAGTATGTCGATTCCGCATTAAACTACAATCCTGAACATGTAACACCAAACATATACATTTATTTTGACTTGAAATGAGATTTAAGGCAAAATCTGGCACTAGCACATTAATATTTTATTAGGACCCTTTATTAGAATTAGCATAAACGTGAGGTTTAAGCTTCGTAATTTGTGATTTTTATTTGAATGAAAATCTAGAACACCATGATACATTCGCACGAGTTTATAAATAATAATCATCTCTGTTTACTTAAATACAAATTAAGAAACAAATTAAATTTTAAAACAATTATATTTTTGTTTCTATTCGCTTTCAACCGCATCTCAACACGCGAAACAATAAAGCATTGTTGAAATGTTAATGAGAAACCTCGTTTCATTCAGCATTCATTTCATCAGATTCCTTTATCCACAGTCCAGTCATCCCATCTAATAAAATTATTTTATAGAACTTCGTGTTCACTTATTATACAAAATACAATGTAAAAATGTTTCGTGTTGAATAAATGACTCATTGTTGGCTTCAGCCACATTTAAAATGATTTTTTTTTCCTTTAACTTCTTTTACATTTAAAGACCTACTCGCGCGTATTCACGTTGCAGATGCGATTGTTGTTTTCATTTCTTGGGGAAATAATATTTTATACATACTAGCTGCCCGTTCAGGCTTTATTTCAAGCAAAAAGGGACCATGATTGCATTTTGTTTCATTAGTTTTTTTATATAATATAATATAAAATAATTTTTATTTATAGTTTACTTAGCAGTTTACTGAAAATGTTGAAATAGGTATTTATTTATTTTTATCTAAGAATCTAAAAACAAATTATCATGTCAGATTTTAATTGTATCAACATTTCCAGTCTTCCATCCCTATCCAGGGATTGAATTTCGAAAAATATTTTCTTGACAACTACGCAGAAGTTAATGCAAATGTATATGCGAAAAATTTCATGGTGAAGCCGTCAGTCAGTGATTCAGTGGTAATTAGCTTTTTTGCACAGATTTTATGTGAAAAAGAAAAACGGTTAAGATGAATATCGTGAATATATTTTATGTCTAATATGATTGCGTGTAAAAAACTTTGATTTAAGACAATCAACCAAACTAATGGATAAATAATGTCTAGACAAGGTAAAAAAGACTATTATCACAGATACTTTAGTTGGCCGTGTATCTAATATTTGATTTAGTGGACTACGACCATTACCAAAAAAAAACATTTATTTTCTTTCGTAATTTAAAATGATATAATGATAACTTGCAAGTTTATTTTACAATATTCCTAATTCTTGAAAATCTTCTAATGGTTATTAATAAGGACCGATTATAAAATAAACATACGAGGAAACCAAATTTTCCTTTTCCGAAAAATATTATTTTATTACGAATTTGGAATTTTTGAAATCAATCGTGGCAGATTTTGTTAAAAACGTCTATAATATTAATGATTGTCAAAAATAAAAAGCAGTAACCGGAGGTCTACGTTTTTTTGCCGGTACGCATAATGAGAGGATGTACTAGTCGTATCGGCGAATTTGCAAACCCTAACTCGTTAACCGATTCCTCTCGGTGGCCTTCATATTTATCCAACGACTTCAGTTTTTTTAACTTATTGTTACTGCCTTATTAGTTCCCGTTTGACATAGCTTCCCTCTAAAGCTAACATTCTAAAGATGGTAGAATATTTAGAAAAAAATTTACGTTTCAAATCATTCCTGTGGATGGTCGCTGTCTTTTGATAAAATATTGATATATATATATATATATATATATATATATATATATATATATATATATAGTTATTGAGTATTTAGTGATGCATAAAGTATTACCTAACTCTATTCCCGTAGATGTCATTCGAAATTTATTTTATTTCATTACTTCATTGCATGCAACTTTATATTATAAATTATAAGGTATGTCATTGCAAAAAATTAAGTTAGTTTAATAAATTTCCGTGATCTTAACAATGCCAAACAATTTCATCATGCAAATAGAGTCTAAAGGTTTTATCGAATCGAATGTGTTAAATAAGACTAAAACATTATAAATAATGGCGAGGCACCTTTTCTAATTTTAGGCTATAAGAATGATATTTTGCAAAGGCAATATTCGCCAATTGCGGAGTGAAATTACTTACATAATGCTCTTCCACATTCGCGAAATACAACCTGCATCTACATAGAAACTGGGTATATTTGACCAAATGTGAGAAACTCGTTTTTTAATTTTCAGAAATGATAATATTTGAGATCAATATAGTAATTGTCATATACTTTATAATAGTAATTATACAACCAAATTAAGAAAAAAATTTAAAAATTACTTAAAATAGCAATAATTACCACATAAAACCAAGATTAAATAATTACTTAAAATAATTAAACTAGATGGTTTACTATAATTATTTCAAAATTTTCTTTTTTAATTTTAAAACAAAGGAAAGAAAAACAAGGCGAGTCCAAGAAGTGCAGAACTTGCATATATACTTCTTGAATGGGTACATATACTTCTCATAGTTGCATGAACGTGCACATGTGCAACTGAAATAAATGAACGAAAGCCCACGTTGCAGTTCGAGCTATATTTTTAGACGTAATATAATTTTTTTTAAATAACAATTTTAAACATAGCAATTATGACAGTATTTATATTTCAGATTCCTTAGGTAATGTAAACACAGAAGCTAGTCCAATGAAGCGTAAGGTATGACAAGGGAGGGTACTTCACAACCATAATGTAATACGGAGTATGCAACAGTTATGTAGCCAATTATATTAGGAATCAAATACGTATATAATGTCATGATTAAATACATGTTGGATTTCCAATGTGAACGGAATTATATTTTTTTAGTATTTTATAAAAAAATTACGCATTATTTTTTATTTTTCATTGAAACTTCTTATATTTTCTATTATTTTACACAAAATATAACGCATCATTTTCTTTATAGTTCATACAAAAATTTGCCAAATTAGAAGCACTTCAAAAAAGAAATCTCTTTAAGCAAAATTTTAATTGACAAAAATATATTTTCGAGAGACTGGCTATACAAGCAACATTTAACCACGTAAATTTTATGATTTTTCTAATTGTTGGCACTGAGACCAAGAGCGAAGGGGGAATACTCATTAATTTTTTTATCAAAAATATTAATGATAAAATACACGTGATTCCATTTTAGATTATATAATGTTTATAATAATTAAAGTTAATAAAATATAGAATAACAAAAATCAATTACGAACTGCGTCGTTAACGATCTCCTGTAACCTCTTGCATGTAAGGCATAAGTACTGAAAACAATATAAAAAGTACTACGACTGTCATAGCACTTTGTCTTATAAATCGTTTGGTAGTCCCACAGATGAACGGACGTGCGAATAGTATTAAAAGAGTTCCTTTTTTCATACTGAGGTACATAAACTTACAATTTTTTTAAATTATCAATGACGCTATATAAGACCTGAAAAATTACACGAGGATTTTAAATTAATTCAGAGATTCCACATATTTTGTTCAATAAATGTAAGAATAATTCATTATTTTATGAAAGGCTGTCGAGTAACATTCAATACGTGAAATCATTCTATATGCAAAATCAACTCTGAAGAAAAATCGTATTTGTTGGCGCAGAGAAAACGCTTTTCTACTGCGGAAGCAAATAATAACAGGAAAGCTTGGTAAAATGGAAAATGTAAGTGGGCATATTTTTTTTTTAAATTGTGAGGAAAAGTCCCATTGTATAGAGAGCGCTGTATCTGAATTCCATTTAAAAATGCGGCTAATTATTACTTATGTAATGACCATGAATTTAAAACAAATACAAAAACTTAAAAGTAAATTAACCCCTTATGGCGTAATTTTTATATCTATAAAGTTCGGGAGCAATTATTTAAGTGAAATACTTTAGTGAAAAATTTACATAAAATGCTCAAATTAAAAAAATAATGTGACTTTTTAATAACTTAGGTCTGTACACAGATTGGGACTTTGATGACTCAGATTTCAAGTTGTAATAAACATTTATCCTTTCAGATTTTATATAATGCTGCACTATATCGATGTATTTTGTTTTAAGACTTTACTAACACTCCAGAAATCTTTTAGTTTTTCTATTTAAGTAATGAAGTCATCTTGTCACGGATGAAGAAAAATTATTTATTTTAAGAATTCCTTATTTCGCCTTTTTGACGAATTAGCCTCCCTAATTCGTCACGTCCATCCGTCCATCTGTCACAGCCTCAAAGTTTCTAGAGCTTTAGACAGAAAAGAAAATACAAAATGCGAGTCTGGATCACGAATCGAGTGTTCGGTACCTCGTTCCCTCGGACCTCGTCTCCATCATCTCTAAAATGGATTTCCCATTCTCTTAACACGAATATATAAAAAACCATACCATCTAGAATTATTGTTATAGTTTTCCTATATTTTATCTTTGGGTAGATTCGTAAAAAGCCTGTTTTTCTCATAATTTTAGGTTCAGTAATTTTGGAAATAAGGGCATGAAGTACATTTGTTTTTAAATGGTTTTCAGTATATCTCTGAAGGTATACTATGTAGTAATAACAAAACAAAATTATTTTGAATCTTTATAACTAAACCATTTAAGCAGTGTGCGAATGTGAGGTCCATTGCACAAAGAATTGTAAATATTTTTATTGTCACTAAACAACATGTTAGTTTTGAGATATGTGGAAGCTAATATATTTTACTAGTTGTGCCTACGACTTCATTCCCGTGTAATTAGAAAAAATATGTATTCTTTTATATATTGCTCCTGGGTATACACTACTATCATAGCAAATTTAATTAATCCGTTTAGTAGATTTTGCGTGATTTCAAGAATTCTAAAAAAAAGTTTTGACTTCTATTATTATTCTATACGTATATTCTATACGTATTCACTCTGTTAAAATTGTATTAATTAGGGCGAGTGAAACGAGACCTAACATTATCCCACAACTCGTAGAGTTTTGTGGCACACTTTACGAAAAAACTACCACACCTCTGGATTTGAAATTTAACATAATAATTTAACATAATAAGTCATATCAAGATTTGTTATCCATCGCTATTTTTTAATTTAAATATTTTAAAAAGTTATAAAAAAATACAAAACAACGATGCATAATGATGTAACTAGCACCATCTGTTAAAAAAATACGGAATTAATAGAGCATACATGCAGATGCAGAATCCACACCTGTTTTTACCAACTTCTGCTGTCCAGAATTTTTCATTCTCTACCTACAATAAAATTATCGTCACATGAAACTGAATGGATCTATATTTAAGAAAAAATTAAAGTTAGTTTTTTAATTTTTTTGGACCATACAGTACAAATTGCAAGGATGAATTTAACCAACTTCCGCTGTTGGAATTTTTTTAATCGTCAAAAATGAAATTTTAACAATTTTACATTTTTTATTGTCATAGCGAAATGCCATGAAGACGTATTTTAACTAGTCGTAAAGAATATGACAGTAACCGTTCTTTGACGTCTGACGCAAGGGAACATCAGAAAAGAACTCGGGATGCTGAATTGTATTCTAGTCGAGAAAATGCTTTTTAACATACCGATAATTTTGAAGCTGGAGTTGACCTTTCAATATAATAATAATAATAAAATAAGGCAGTAAATAGTGTATTGAACATTCAGGAAGAAAATCATGGTTCTCGTGTTTTACCTTGGCCTAGATTGGATTCTGTAAAAAGTAATGAATTTACGTGAGATGGATATATTCGTAGAGCATTTGCTACTTTATTTCGTACAGGTAAAGGTTCCCTTCGAAATACACGAATTTGCTAAATTACTAAAAATAAAGTCCGTATCCTATTAAAATTCTTTCTTAAAAATTATCAAGTAATTTAAATTAAATATATTTAGATTTTGTAGAAATTTATAATTCACAATTAAATGAAACTACGTGATGTAATATTATTCCTACTTTATTTAAATTCTTTACCACGAGTTATTACAACATTTCAGGTTAGGTTTCGTTGTATTACAATATTTCAGGTGGGCAATTAAAAAAAAAATTAAAAATTACTTTATAAAAAAAACAAATTTAGTTTATTTCCATGTAATATAAGTATTTATATATTTATATATATATATATATATATGTATATATATATATATATATATATATATATATATATATATATATAATATGGATATTTAATAAACTGGTTATACGTACATGCATTTAAACAAGTAATCGACCTAATCGACCAGTGATCATGCTTTGGATGATGTTGGAGCTGTCGCGCATCCTGGGCTGTGTAGTAAAGTCATTTACATTAGCCTCTGCATATATGACTGAAGCACTATAGAAAGAAGCGCGACAGCCCTAATTGCAACCTGCAACCCGAAAGTATTATTTTGATGGACGCGCATTAAAAAAACTCGCGAGTCCTCACAAAGCCGTGCCTTTTGCTATTAAATTAGATTATTACGCCGATATTTCGTTTCCTTGACCGGTTTCAATAAGCATTTTTGATAGATGGACAGACGGATACGCGAGAAACTTTTAAGGGTTTTTTTTGCTTTGAGGAGAAAACTTTCTTTATAATATTGAGGAGTATATTTCTTTGTCACGTATTTTTTATTTTGAATAACCGTTTGTGAATTATCAATCTTAAAGGGACCTTCAATGAGTCCTCCTCTCTTTATACTTAACTATAGTTTTATAAAACCCTTAATAATTCTATATACTCTTATTCGATTAGAATTTTTAATTATTATTTTTTGTTTAATCGAATCAATGCTTGCAGGTGTGATCAATTACATAATCCTAATTTACATGTATTCCAATGTGCCATTAGGCGGTTTTTATTTTGCAGTGTATTGGTTGATACTACGAGCATATCGAGATTAATAAAGAATAAACAAAATTTAACAAAACCTAGTCCTAGAACTAACTAAACGGAAAGAAATCTCATCGCAAAACTGATGGTATTTTGCTATGTAATATAAGCTAAGATATTCCGTTTCAAATCACCTTAAAAAGTTATGAAGTAAATTTTTACTTTTAAATATTTTGGTCTTGACCAAACATTGATAACAAATTTTACAAGAACTTTAGTAATGTATAAATTTCTCAATACTATTTACTCTTACATACTCTTATTACCTATTTGTTTCTATTAAAGACGTTGCTGTATTCAGCCACTTTCAAAATTCAAGATTGTTTCAATTTTCAGGGATTTATGAGCGATTCTACCCTAGCCGCGTAACAACTACGTGCAATAGAAGGTTATATTCATTGTTCTGGAATAACTCATTTTTGTTGTATAGAATTGTGCTCGTGGTAAAAAATAATACAATTTCTAACTTGATTTAAAACTGCAATTTCCGGCGGAAGCAAGGTAATAGTAGAGATCGAGATATCGACTCGAGTTTTGTCAAACAGTTGAGGTAAATAAATTATCATAGTGGCAACAATTATTTCCGGAGCATGTCTATTTTATTAACAGATGAAAGTAATTTTAAACTGAAATCGAAACTACTGTAAGAGCGCAAATATATTGAATTCCATTCCATTCTATTTTATTTTAATTAGCAATTCAAAAAAGTCCTGTGGTTTTATATAAAATATACATAATTTTATAATTATAAATTTATTTTGAAAGAGAGTTTTTATATTATCTAACAGATGAGATATTAAACAAATGACAGTAAGAGTATTGAAATCTCTGTACGATTGTCGTCTACAAGAGATGTTTTTTTAGAATGGCTTGATTAAAAATTTGAAATTTAGCATAGTTATATATCATAACAATCTAAAATACCTCATTGGTAAACACTCAAAAATATATATTGTAAAGATTTAAAGGGGATAATAAAAATACTCAACATGTTTTTTAAATGTTTTATCACTTCAAACAAACCTTTACAAGATTATTGACGTCTCTGTCCGATTATCGCCTGCAAGAGTTGTTTTTTAGAATGACTTGTTTTAAAAATTGGAAATTTAGCATAATTATACATCATATTAACCTAAAATACCTCAATAATTAAAGCTCGAAAATATACATACTAAATTTTTAAAGAGGATAATGAAAATACTCAATATTTCTTTTCAATTTTTTATCATTTCAAAAGAAAACGTTTATAATATTATTGATATCTCTGTACGATTGTCGTCTGCAAGAGTTGTTTTTGTTAGAATGGCTTGATTAGAGAATTTGAAATTTAGCATAGTTATATATCATATTAATCTAAAGTACCTCAATAGTAAACACTCGAAAATTTATATAGTAACGTTTTAAATGGGGTAATAAAAATACTCCATATGTTTTTTAAATTTTTTATTACTTCAAAAAAACTTTTATAAGATTATTGACAACTCTGTACGATTGTCGTCTGCAAGAGTTGTTTTATTAGATTGGCTTGATTAAAAAAATAGAATTTAGCATAGTTACACATCATATTAATCTAAAATATCTCAATAGTAAACACTCGAAAATATACATAGTAAAGTTTTAAAGGGGATAATAAAAATATGCTTTTTAATTTTTTATTGCTTCAAGAAAACTTTTACAAGATTATTGACATCTCTGAATGACTGTCGTCTGCAAGAGTTGTTTTTTTATAATGGCTTGAAAACTATGACGATAATTCTAAATATTATGGATTTAATAAAATTAACAACATTTTTCAGGCAGTGAAAAAAATACCAGGCAACATATAGTGAAAAATAATATTAATATTTGTAAAAAGTTTAAAAGAAATGTTTTGTACCATTAAATGTTAATATATGTGTAATTGCGAGAGATTAATAGAGAAGCTTCTTAGTAGGAGCTTCACTCGTATTTTCTTTTTTGTTACAAATAATTTAATCGGGTAAATTGAAATTAAAAGCAATTTCCCAATGGCACTGAAATAATAATAGTTTATTTAAATTGCACGTACTAAAAGACTCAAAACATCTATGATTTCTTATGTTTCATGCTCTATTTCTCAAGCGAATAAAATGATGATATGGCACATTTTAAACAAAGACTCTAAAACCAAAGGTTGATCGTGGATGACATGCGAGATGTACGCACTTCAATAAAGCTAAAAATAAATAGTTATATATTTAGGTATGTAGTATTTATTGCGTGAGACTTCAATCATACTTGACCTTTTTATTCTAGACTAATATTAATGTGTACGACATTGACGTACATGAATAATGTCATGTAAAAAAGAAAAGTACTACAAATAGAAACAATAAGACATTCTGATATTTTATTTTATGGATACTGGGGAGGTAAATTTAGGAAAAAGACAAATATATACATTGAATATATTTGGCGTTATTTTTGTAGAAATGCATTATTCACAATTAAATGAAACTACGTGATACAGTATTATTTCTACTTTCTTTAAGTTCTTTACCACGACCTAGGTTTCGTTGTTTTGCAACATCTATGCTAATTTGAATCTTTGCTAATAATTTCGTTGTAAAAATTTCGTTATATTACAATATCTATGTTAATTTGAATCTTTGCTAATAACCCACTTGAAGATGTTGTAATACATTGTAACCTAGGTCGTGGTAAAGAATTTAAAGAAAGTAGAAATAATACTACATCACATAGTTTCATTTAATTGTGGACAAAAATAAATATTTAATTATTTTATAAACACAATAGAATGAAAACAAACTGCACTACATATGGCAATATATAAGTAGTACAACTGTTCTCTTTGGATTTCCTCGATAAGAAATAAAACATAATGCAGCTAAAATTAACAAAAAATGCAGTAAACCCTCTTCTGTGGTCTTAAAATATGACGCATTGTAACAGTTTTTCATCCGTAGCTGTTAAAAGTTTTATTCTACTAAAAACTGAACTTAAACCATTTGGGTATTGGTGGTAACAAACTACCAGTTTTGAAGACTCAATATTTGTTTTCATTCAAATAAAGAACCACAAGCAGCAACAAGATTCGAAAACAGAGAAAAGAATTTCAAGTTTGTGCGAGTTTGAAACGGTAATATTTAAAAAAAAACCTTCCTTTCACAGCTCCCCTTCACACATCGTTTCTATAACTACGAAATTACCTCAGCTTCAAGCATGGGAATAAAATTTAAACCCGTCGGGGTTTTAATTTTACTGAATATCAGAAATATTACAATTTAATTCCTCGTCAGAATTTCATTGAAGATCAGAATCCTAAAGGATAAATTAATATAACGTATAAATTAATTTTAAACGATATCAATGAAAATTAGGAAAAGAAATTTATTTTTAATGAAACTAAGCTCATTGTATCAAACCACTATTATAATATTTGATTGCAGATACCAATTTTTCAGATGTGATCAGGCGTTATCTTTGCTTTAATAACAGGATAAAGAAAACGACGCACGACTTGCAAAATTGAATAAATATGACGCATTTCTGATTAAAAAAAAACTAACGGAAGCTTATAATCTCTTCGAGTGTTTCACTAGGTTTACACTTAGGAGTTATATTTTTTTACTTCATCAATCACTGTAACGACAGCCTATTTGCTAATGAAATGCTCCCTCCTGTAACTAGGTTCAGGTTGACCTAACAAATAATATGAAGAGGTGTATAACAAACAGTAGGAAACTCAATCCAAAGAATGTTTTCCTTATTGACTTTAGAAAAGCCATTATGCTTAAAATTAAATATACCTGTAAAGAAAGAAATGTCTATGTAATCGATAACAATGAAATTAAGTGTTACCATCGATATTAAAACTAAGCTTTGACATGCTTGTAAAAAAAAATGTGATTAGTAATAAATATTTGTATGTTTCCATTAGACTTATTAGTTTTATAATTCATGTATGTCAATATGTATATATATATATATATATATATATATATATATATATATATGTACATATATATATATATATATATATATATATATATATATATATATACATATGTTTACCTGTATTATACATGTTACTTAATACATAACTTTCAATAATATTAAAATATAAGTTATATGTACTTTTTAATTCTTTTTACTATAAGTTATTTATAACTTTTTAATGCTTCTTGATAAAACAAATTTCAATTTTGGGTTTGGCGAACTCGGAAATATCACGAACATAGTATTGATTTAAGTGTTTTGAATTAAATGTAATTCTGAAGTAAAACCTAACAGAAAATAATTATTGGAACATAACAATCGTATTATTTACAAAATCAACTGTATAAACTGTATAAAATTCTATAAACGTAGACTAACAATGCTTAGTGCAGACAAACAACCTTGTGTTTTTCTGTCTGGCATAAGTTTTGTACAATATTTGTGTTTAAAAAAATTTAAGTCTTATTTTAAGTATTATCTTAGGGAGCTTACGAGTACTGCGTGTTTTAATTTAATTGTTTTTTTCTAGTGCGAAAATTAAACATGTTGATTTTTTATATGTCATAGAAGTGAAATTGTTTACTTGTACATTAATAAAGAAATTATTAGCAATAATTTTGTATTTTACATAAATAAAATACAAATATTCCAGACAAATAAAAGAATGAAATTCATTATATTCATAAATTCATGTGAATATATAATAAAGACGTTTTTATATTGTTATTATCTGAGATAAGTTTTAGTCAAGCATCAGATAAAAAAAAATTGGTTATTGTCTGAATTAATGCCACCTGGGATAGGGTCAATAACAGCGATAAGGTAATTATAGAATTATAGTAGTTGGGTTATTGGCTGTACCATTTTTGCAATTTCCAAAAAGGAGTCAGTTTGATTTAATTTTTTGTCTGTATTTTAATTCATATACCAAGCGTTTAACAATTTGTTTAGTTAAGTTCCATAAGTGATATTCTCAAGTTAAGTAATATTCTCATTCTTACTATACTTTACCCGCATATTACGATTATATTTATAAATCATCTGCATTATTTATGTAATGATAAAAAGATAGGAATTGTCATAAGATTGCTAGAATTGCCATGAATATTGAAGTTATGATTAATATAAAATTTAATTAGGAATTATATATAACTTTACATAACTTTAAATTGGTAAAAAGTGATAAGAATAAATAAAATCATATTTTTTACGCCAACATATTAAACAAAAGTAAATTGAAATCTCTGAGAAATAGGTACGTGAATAAATAATAAAATGCAAGAAAGAAATTAGAAAAAGCGTGCTACGTTTAATATCATGCATGTATACAAAAGAAACATTCGTATATCCCATATAAATGTAAGATCAAAAGGTCGCATTTAATTTGTAATGTAAAAGAGAATATTTTTAATAAGCATTGAGTATGATAAGAACTCGCACAACGAGCGGACCCTTATACTTAGGTGTATATAAACATTTAAGAATACTTTATGTTTTTTTTACTGTTTAGAAATATGTTTTCCATATAATTATATTATCTCATATTTCTACCACAGGCCTAAAATACCGTGAATGTTTCGAAAATATTGAAATTTAGGATCATTACCACAGTTCTTTAGTAATCCTTTAGCTTTCGGATATATGGAACACTAAAAAATTGTTATTTTGTTTATTCTTTTAATAAAGTCAAACGACAATGCGAATGATAATTATTGTATGAAGCAAGAGTCCTGTATTTGTTTATTTATGAATCATAAAATCATAATCAGATACAACGACTGCGATTCTAAGGCATTAAGTAGAAATTTCCTAACTTTCTCACATTAAATGAGTATGCTAAGTACATAAATATGTAATATTTTTTAAATATTACTAACGATATATTAATTACAAAAAAAATTACAAGCAATACGTGCAATGAGCATTAAATTAACTTATTCATTCATTCAAAAGTTACGAAAATCGCCATCAAGAATATAAGAAAAGTTACACTAATAACAGTAATGATAATAAAATGTAATAATAAGATTATATTTTATTACCGGTATATTATATTATTATTATAATTCTTGTAATTATATGAATAAATAATGAAAATACGTTCTCAAAATAACGTAAACCTACAAGAGAAACGAAAATAAGAAATATATGAAAATTTTATATTGACTTTAAAAAGCAGAATATACCTTCGCAAAGCTTAGCGGTATTGATATTTGTATAATATCTATGTATATATGTACATCATTTGTTATTTTAGAGTTTGTATCGTAAGTTCGTAACGTACTGAATAATGTTTAGGTTTCGTTTTTGCATGATTTTATCATTGTTTTAAAGTTTTACGTCTTACCACAGATAAATTTATCATCATGTTTCAAAGCCAACTGTTAAATCGTTGGTATTAATAATTAAATTAAATAAATATTACATTATAATAAAAGAAAAATTATAAAACCAGAGAGAAGAGAGAATGGACAAGAAAATCCAGAAGAAATCGAGAAAATTCGCTGAGCATGATAAAAGGGAGTGTTTATAGCAATTTGTTTACCAACTGTATTTAACAATTACTTTGACTGACCTGGTAATACAAAATGAATCTCGTAAACTTCTGCGGCTCTTCCAGCTGACGATGACCTGAGTAGGCTCTTAAGAGTATCGGATCTTGTTACCGAGGCCAGCTGCATGATAAAGACATACAATGCGATGACTGGTCGTCACCCGAATCATTGTTAAATACAGTATTTAGCAAATAATAATAAACATTTAAAAACATTTAGAGGAAGGTCTTGTCTTTCCAAAAAAAAATATAATAAAGTTGATTACCAATAAAGTTATCTAAGTCATAATTATTTCTCTCTTTATAATCCAAGGCTGGCACACAAGTCAATTATAAAGCTACGTATCACAATATTTTAATAAGCCATAATATAAACTTATGAAATATTACATTCGTGGAAAGCGTTCTCCGAGATATAACTCCTACATGTCTAATTTCATAGTATAAGTCGAAAGCGAGAAAAATAACGGAACTTAATCTTATCCCGAAAAACGTCCAAGGAAATTCGTCGAAGTTTAATTTCCGGCCCAAGTGAATATATTTAAAATTGTCTGTTTCTAACGTACTGTTTATTAGGAAGAAGACGTGTCTTGTGTGTTGGTGTGTGAGTGTAAAGAATAAGAGTACTTTAAATTATTCTACGGAGGCACATTCGACTCAGCAACATGCTTTATTAATATTTAAAGGGAACACACCTTTTATCGTGGGAGAGTAATTTCATAAGTTGAAAATGATCTTGTATTAAAAAAATAGCTACATTAAGGTGATTTCTCTACATAAGAGCGAGTAATAGATACAGTTAAGAGCAGCTAGTTAGAGCGAGCAATTTATTAAAGATGTTGAAGGAACAAAATGGAGAGGGATCAAGTACTTCCCATGTTCAGTAGCGACTGTTAATGGAATGAGATTGTGTTAGATGAGACAAATTAATTTCTATTAACGTGTTATTTGTTACGATAGATTTTTGTGGTTAAAGTTCGTAATGTTTTTGTCGTATAGTGGCGTCGTATCAAAGTCTTTCGACATAATTTTTTTTGGTTTCTTGAAACAAGATGAATATTTTTAAATATTACATTTGAAATATACTATGACATACATTTAAAGTAAATACAATGAAGCTTAAGTCAATAATTATGGAATGAAATGTTTTTCAAAAGTCCGTTTAAAATTAAATGGAAATAAAAGAATTTAATAATCACTTCGAAATTTTGTTAAAATTTCATCCAGACGCTTTACTTAAAAAGTGAAAAGAAAATAAATTATATTACTTGCTTATAAAGGAAATTATATTCCTTATTAAATCTGATATAACGCAAATATATGTCGTATATTAAATCAACCCTTAGAAATGGCGGCTCAATACGACGGCATGTACCAGAAACAAACTGAGGAAAAAACTACGAAAAGCGGTAAAGAATCAGGGGGAAATTGCTTTCAACCCATCCTTTAATGACATTTGTTTTTAAAGGTTTCTATGAACTAAAATACATTACTCCAAAGGCAATCATGGAAACTGTAAGTTTATCTCGTACAGCAACACCGTATTAAAGAGAAATTCATTACTATAAATCAATCGCGGAGATTTTGTATACATATAAAAACAAGGGGTCGAGGCCAATAAGAGTGATGGCCAGAGAACTTTGCTCTTGCTGTGATAAAAAGAAATGACCCATTATATTTGAAGAGAAAGGTGAATATCCTTGAAACGAAAAATATAATAAAAAAAGAAAAATTTGAAAATAGTAAAGATAAACCATATATTCAAAAAGGAGTTCAGAGCAAAGCAAGCGAGTTCGGAGACATACCCTGGCCACCCGGATCGCCGGATTTGGCGTGTGATTTTTCCTTCTGGTTTACCTTAAGTCTAAAGTGTATTGTAATAATCCCCACACACTTGCCCTACAAGAAAATATTCGGCTTGAAATCGCTGTCATCCCCCTAGCACTTGGCTCGCGCATACTTACTATTATGAGGGTTTGCTTAGAAGAGTGTATTGAGATAAATGGACGTCACTTGGAAGACATAATTTTTAATAATAAAATCCGTAGGCCCATGATACATTTTAAAAACAAGATAAATGTTCTAAACTTATTCGTTTACTTTTTATTTAATTTCAAAATCGAAAAATTCTCGATGGACACCTTTTACTTACAAGAACTTTGTAAGCAAACTATAGATTTTACAAAGCGTAATTTCCGTCCAAAAAAATCTGAGATACTCTCAAATCATGCCTAAAGAAGTTTCATGTCAAAAAGCTAAATACAATTTTTTATGGGACTACTGTTAGCCATTGAGAAGTTTCCATGATGATTTCCCTCCTCCATCATCAGATCCTTGCGCTTACTATATGTAACCAAAGGACTTTTTCAGATAGTCAAATGAGTTCAAACTTCATGAATTTTCTAGTCATTGAGAAGTATCCATAACTACTTTCTCGTCCATTATTGGATTCCTCAGGTTACAACATGCGGTCGCAATTTCAATTGAGACTCGTCTTATGACCCCAAATTCGTTGGATTTAGCCATTGAGAAATTCAAATAATTACCTTCCTCCTCGATCACCATCTTATTAACTCAATGATATGATAATATTTTGACATGGGAATTGCAAAAGTTTGTAGTTTCAAATCAATAAGATAACTAAATGAAAACAATTTATATTTGTTTACATTTAGTCACATACAAATGAAGCTAATAAAAGCACGTTAAAATATGTATCATGATAATTAAATACTTTTTTTACAAACAAAGCAATAACAATTGGAAAAATAATTTTGGCAACATAATTTATTTATAAATATTATCTATTACCATTAATCCATATTTTTGGATGTCTGTTTTCAATGGTGTAAATGTTACATAATTACGTTTTTATAAAACATTTATTTCGTTGTAGATTAGAAAATAAGTGATTTATGAAGGGGAAAATAAATTTATTAAAAGGAAAATTGTTTTTATTTATAAAAGGAGATTCGTATTTGCAAAAGTGACAAATAATATGGTCGACTTAAAGGGAAAAGAAAAATATAACCATGTTAGCTTTATATTACAAGCAGTATTATAATTTGTTCATTTTTTGTATGCCAAGTAATTTATTTTCTTTCCCGCTCCGCTGCGTCAATACCCAATCCAATTCAATTTATCTTGCGAAGAACCGATGAGAGATTTCTTTTTAATGTTCTATGAACATTTTGGCGCGTACATATTTGATAATTGTTTTTCCTTCTTCTATGTACATAGAATAAATTAATATAAATGGAACCCATTCCTTTATATTGTATACATTTTACCATAGTGTGTGAAATAGTTTTGAAATGAGATTTTGAATTTTATTTTTAGTACATTATGCTGGTTGAGGTATTTACGTAACGGGATTTAATGTCACATGTATTTACTTTCATCTAGTTCTTCGGTTTCATATACCATTACTGGTAAAGAATGGTACACATTATCATAAATATTTATTAAATGTAAATATTCTAATAAATAACCTTTAATAAAAATATGTGAAGGGTATGAAAATGATGAATATTTGCATTTAAACCACACAAAGAATAATAAATGTACCACTCGAAAAGACGATATATATATATATATATATATATATATATATATATATATATATATATATGTATATATATAAATAATTATTAACATGCACATATGTAACATGTATAATAACATACATTATTTTTTCTTTAACTCCATAAGTTGTTGTACGAAACAAGTAACATACAACTAAAATAAAAAAAAACTGCTTAAAGAATAACATCCTTTGCGAGAATCGAATCGATGGACATATGCCATCCGCCTTATTAAATAATAGGCAAACCGTTATACCTCAGGAGAATTTATCCGGTGCGGCAAATTTATATATTTTAACTATAAATATTTTGAGATACGCACACTAAGATATAACGTAACGTAGGCTTGTAAAAAAATAGTTTTTTTTCATAATTTTGGGTTGAGTAGTCTCGGTAATATGAAAGAGGGCATATTTTTATCGTATTTTTTAATATGCCTCTAAAGTTATGACACCTAAAATAACGAAAAAAATGTTTTTGAGACTTCAAATAATATTTCACTCTACCTGGACCTGTAATTTTTTTTGAGTTCTTAAATTTTCCCTAAAATTTCCACGGGAAAGTTTGTGTTATCTATTAAAATAAATGCAGGTTGAAATAATTTATTATTTTGGTAAATTCAAGTTTCTACGTCAGCGATTTCTGAAATAATCGATGGTGACAAAAAGATAGACGGACACGTGAGTGATATTATGTTTTAAGTTTTCCTTCTGAGGTATGGAACCCTTAAAATTTTAGAAAGGTAATTTCGTAAATTTTTCAATAGTTTTTCCATTAGCCTGTTATAAATATATGATAGAAATAACATAACGAAAAGAATTTGTCCAGCATTAAAACTCTTACTACAGGATTCCATACACTTTTAGGCACTTATAAACATTTAATTTCTAATTAATCTATTTATAAATATTAACTTTTCACAACGTAATTATATTGCCTACTATATATATCACCCGTATAAAAACAAAACTATGTGTAATTCTACATAGAGTTAGAAATCATTGACCTTTTACATTGTACTTTCTTTTTATGTTATAAAATCTCCCATTATGTCGACTTTCAAGATCGTTTGGATTATCAGTGAATAAAACCATTGTCTAAATAAAACAAAACGCTTTAAAAGGTTATATCTTTATATTGGGTGAATCAATATCTTTAAAGAAAATTTTATAGCAATATAAGGCTATAGGTACCAGTTAACGATATTTTCAATTTCAACTTAATATCTCAGTCTATTTCTCAGTAAAAGGACTTTGACCGGTAGATTAAACTGACGGACGAACGGACAACCAAATGATCCTATAAGGGTTCCTTTTTTCACTTTAAGGAACGAAACCCTAAAAACGATTACGACAGTAGAATAATGACTAATTCCAAATGGCGTTGGCAAAGTTGCCATATTAATTTTTACCTGTAATCAACTGGGAAACTTTGTGTCTGTAAAAGATATAGTATTTACATAAAAAAAACTTTCCATTAAAAAGTGTATGAAATTTTACAAACTTCACCCGCCTTTTGTGTTGCAATATCGCAGGTATAAATTTGCCCTTATTAAGTAAAGGCAAAATTATACCTGCGATATTTTGATAAATGTTCCTGTGTTAACAGGATACATTTATCAAAAAATTATCGAAATTTTAAACTTTTCTTTAAATTGGTTATTGTACGAGGTTTGCCTTTATATGTTAATATTTCTAATATAAAGTAAAAAGTTTATAAGTTATTAAGCAATTTCAGTAAATATTGGGGTAGTAGGAAAGCAATGAGCGTTTTTATAGTTTCCATTTTTTATAGAAAATGATAGCCCTACCCAGAGTTCAATAATGTAAAATGGTGAGAGTGAATTATATAAATTAGTGTCAGTTGCTACGAAACGCTACAGAATTTATTAAAACATGTAACCAACAAGAAAACATGTACGTCATTGGCTTTTGTACAAGTTTCGTTTAGAGCACTCAGCAAATGTAGCAATTTGAAATGTACGTAATGCAGAAGATGGAGATGTGGTCTCTAATGCAATTGCAAGACGTTGGTTTCAGAGGTTCAGAAATGGAAATTACGATTTAAAAGATTTTTCCTCGACGATTTGAATGAATTGAAAGAGTTCCCTGCCTTATTTCACGTTGTTTGGCAGCAGAACTTAGTTGCAGTTATATGCACATATTGGAAAAGTATACGTACATGACTGCAACTGAGCAACACTCAAATAGGCCAACGTACCTTTATAGGTATGAATCTTCTTTCCCTTAGACATACTCAACACTGGCTTAACCAATTATAAAATAAAGTTTTCTATTTGTTTTGTGGAATGCAAAAGGAATTTAGGAATTTTGTGTTAGTAATTTGTCACAATTAAATGAAACTACGTGATGTAGTATTATTTCTACTTTCTTTAATTTCTTTTACCACGACCTAGGTTTCGTTGTATTACAACATCTTCAGGTGGGATATTGGCAAAGATAACTAATCTAAATAGTAGATGTCTAATCTATATAATAAAATAAAAAGATGTATAATCTAAATAGTAGATACATTGGCAACCAAAATTTACTCACCTCTAATTTTATTTTCCAAGTTTTGCCCACTCGAACTACTTCCGTTTATAATTATTAAAAAAACAGCATAATATACATTTTATGGTCTTGTGTTAACCACAATCGATAATTAACGTGATACGATATATATTACCAACATTCTATTTGGCATCAAACATTTGGTTTCGAATCTTAATAAACAGATTGAAGTTTACTTAAATATAATTTAAGGCATTTTTTATGGATTTCAGCGAGAAATTAATATTTCTCTGCTCTACATTTTTATATTTGTTTAAAATGGATTGAAGAAACTAACACTAAAGATCTTTGCCAATATCCCACTTGAAGATGTTGTAATACAACGAAACCTAGGTCGTGGTTAAAGAAATTAAAGAAAGTAGAAATAATACTATATCACGTAGTTTTATTTAATTGTGAATAATGAATTTCTACAAAATTAACGCCAAATATATTCAATATTAGCAATTTGTATTGATTAACAGCAGACTCAACAACATATTTCAATCAATTTGACCGACTTTGCACAGAAATACAAAACAAACCTAACTAACATTCAAAACAGTAGCGTTAACGTGAACAAAAAGTTAACGCCCGACCGCTAGTATCTAAAGTCATCCGCCGGTCATCTACCATATGACATTCGGAATAAGAAGTTTGATAATACAGTCAAATTGATGGATTTCCTCAATAAGTTTTTTGAGTCACAGCCCCGAAATTTTTACGCAGAAGGAATTCACACTTTACCCGCATTGTGGTAAAGGATTATTGATAAAAAAATGTTGCTTATTATGAGCAAGAGTAACTTACAATGAATCATGATTTTTCAAAAATATGGTATACAGTTATAACGCTCAATACTTTCTTACATCTCATCAGTTCCTATCAAGTTATGAATGCAGTATTTATTAGAGATACGAATAATCTTGCATGTTTTTTACATTTTATTTTTATTAAACAAATTAGAATTTATTTCAAATAATAGATAGATATACTCTATGTTAAACATATTTTATTCGACGTAGATTAAAGATTATATTCGACACTTGAATATAATCTAAATACATTGGCAACCAAAATTTACTCACCTCTAATTTTATTTTCCAAGTTTTGCCCACTCGAACTACTTCCGTTTATAATTATTAAAAAAACAGCATTATATAAATTTTATGGTCTTGTGTTAACCACAATGGATAATTAACGTGATACGATATATATTACCAACATTCTATTTGACATCAAAAATTTGGTTTCGAATCTTAATAAACATATTGAAGTCGAATGTCTTCTCACAAGTAGATTACGTTTACTTAAATATAATTTAAGGCATTTTTCATGGATTTCAGCGAGAAATTAATATTTCTCTGCTCTAAATTTTGATATTTGTTTAAAATGGATTAAAGAAACTGACACAAGCTACATTTATATTATAATTGATATAATAAATCATTTACAAATATATGCCAATAGTACTGTATACGTAAGATTTTCATAGATTATATAAAAATAATCCAAACCTGAACCATATGCAGAAATGTAAATAAATTTTTTTGAGAGTATCGAGTATTTGCAAAATTTATGACAATGAGAGATAATACATATACATGGATATATATATACATTTATATATATATATATATATATATATATATATATATATATATATATATTGTAACATTTTGAAGTTTTAATTTGAAATTAAAATTAAGTAAAAATTTGATAACTTCTCCATATATCCTTTAAAGTAAATAGAATATTTTTTTTACTAATCCATTTCATTAGTCTACTATAAGCCTTACATTAGGAAAATAGTATATATTACATCATTCAAAAGAATTTTCTCATTTCACTTTTGTTAAACTTGTTAAATATGTACTGGGCGATATATTTATACGATAAAGAATAAGAATTTATATATGTATAATTATATGTGTGAATGAAAACTTTCTAGCGTAAGCTTTATAAGTCTACTTAATTCATTACTTTAGGAAGCTGTCAAAGTCGGCAGTACATTCAACAAGGAAGACCACGTCAAGTTTTATGAAAGTTCTGTAAGTATTTCGCTGGGCCTATCATGTTGTCATTACAAGTTACCTTATCTTATGTTTAGACGAGTTGATTAAGAAAGTTTAGTGAGAATTCTTCATATATTTATTTTCTGTTTGGTATATCAGTATAAAAACTTAGTTCGCAAGTTCTCAAGAGATGTCAATCAATATTTGTACCTATGTTATGATAAATATATTTTTATGATCGACATAGAATTTGTTATGAAATAAAAATTAAAAGGGTAAATAGATCTTTGAATATTTGATTTTCCGAGGACTTGGATACTATGTTTGCATTTATTTTTTACTTACTACTCATGTTTTATTTAACTTTAAACAAACATAATTAGTAGATAAGTAAGGCACGTAACACTTATATAATAATTGTTCATTATACGTCCGAACGAATCAGATTTGGGAAAAGGTTAAAGTAAGCCCTAACACTATCACGTTATGGTTATTAAATTTCATATAAACTTTGAAATTTTAAATTAATATTCTGTGCAGTGTTATTTTTTAATGACATATGCACTGATTTTGATCCAGCCTTTATATTCATTAAAGAAATGGGTAATTAACTGTTTAAAATATTGTTGTACTTGTCTACTTGGCATATTAAAATAAATATATTGGACTCTAAACTAAACTTCGTTTAAACTAACGTGGAATTTTATATATTTTTCGAAGTATACAGATTTAAAAGTTTCCTAAGTCAAACTAACGTATTTAACTTAATTAAATGTCGTTCATTTGAAAAGTGAATTATAACGTTAGATACAATCCAATTTGTGACATAAATGAAATTTAATTAATGGAATAAATACGTAACAGCGAATAATTTGTTTTATTTTGCATCTAATTGGGAAATTAATGATGGAATATGGATTGGTGAACTGATGATGCAATATGGATTTTTTTGCCACTAACGCAGTAATTGGTTTATTTTCATAGTAGAAAAGTAGATATTTAAGTTAATAAAACTCTTAAGAAGCGTTTTAACGAGGAAAAACTAATTTTCTAGACGTTGGTCGTGATCATCTATGTGCACTTTGGAGAAATTCACATGCCAGCAATTGGTCATCTTTATATTATGCTATATCATATTTTGTGAACGGAAATACTGTGTATACTGAGTCAAATGCACATTGTACCGTATAAAATAAGTAATTGGAAAGGTTTTTAACTGTGATGAATGCGGTCAAATTTATTCAAAAAGTTTAATAACGTAAACGAGTAATACTTGGTCGCAATACTCATTATGTTATTAAACTATTGCTAAAACTCAATGTTTTAAGTGAATGAGAAAAAAAACAGTAAAACAAAGAAGAAGTTAAAACTTAGACAAAAAGGTAATATTACAGTGTTAGTCATAAGATCTTAAAGAAACTCGACGCAAAGAAGCAAAGTCTCACCGAAAACATTACAGTAAAAAGTGTCAAGTTACTCTTTCCAAACTTAGCCGGCATAAAAGCAGTCCAGTACTTGCTGAGCTTTACCAGATAATTGCTAATGACTGAGTTAGATTTTTGCGTCTAGATATATTGAACATTATCATGACATTTTAAATGACCAGATAAAATATTTTCTCTATTACAATTATATTATAGTTTTTATAAGAAGTACTCTGTAATTAGGTATGGCAAGATATACTTAACAATGTTATGTAATACATTGAAAAAAAACATACTTAATCTGTAATCGAAAAACTCCATGGAATATAAAATATTACTATAACTGCCTAAATATATGTCAAATATATTAAAACCATGCATTAATTCAGTCATTGATTATTTTAAAATAACAAAAATTTCAATAAATTAACTATTTTAATTAAATACTGAACTAGTGTTATTTTATATCGACACACAAGAGAATTAATTACTTATGTAGAAAAGTCAAGATGCTATTTTTGTCTAAGTTTCATATTTTTTTAAAGTGGATACTGATCAATTTAAATATCCTCAATGGCTTTACTCCATGTAAATTAATGCAGTATTCTCTCGCTTTTTATAAAACAATGTCACATCTAGTAGTCATAGTTTAGATGCATGTTCTCTACGATATTCTTTCTCTCACACTTGAGAGGCATCGTATTGTTTCTGTTTCTTAATATCAGCGATATTTTGTAGAGATAAAAAGTAGAAATTTATGTGATTTATTGAACTTAGGCATTAATTATTTATAATGGCTTATTAGTCTCGTAAACACGAACTAAAACCCATCTATGCATGTATAATATTTTAATGCGAGTATATTTATGCGAGTACTTTTTGTGTAAACAATTCGAACGCAGGAGATGAATGCTTGCTTGGACGGTGTTGATGTTTATTACTCCTGCACCAATCCACACTTCATTTAGCCACGCCATTTTGCATAGATATGTAAAGGTGTACAACTTTGTTGCGAAGTTTAAAATACACATAGCGCCATTTAATTATGTACATATATGGATTCACTATGCATTTGTATGATTACCATATTTCGTGTAAATAGCACTTCTTTGCTGTTGAGTTAATACAATGTAAGTGAATTTTTGAAAACATTACATTTTCCTATCTTCTGGTTCGGTCTTCAAATTGGGTTAATAGTTTGTCCATGAAGTGTGTTCAAACAAACACACAAAGAAACAATAATTTCAACAAAAATATTGATTTGTTCCATTACTTTTATTGTCCATTATAAAAAAAATGATTCGGGAAAAATCATATTACGGATATCTGTAATATATATACAAGCAAATTTTACAGTTTTATTGTATTATAAACTCTAAAATTGTAAATTGTAAATCTTTTAATTGTTGCAATATTAATATCGATGCTGACTAAATACTAAGCTTTCTGTCATATCTTCAGAAAAATACAAACACTTAAGTTGAATTAAAATTACTCACTGCTATGATACTTAGTTAAAAACCCCTATTTCTTTTTGTTACTATGGAGTTATGTACTATTTGAGACTCACCGGTGATCGCATTAAAATAAATATTTGCGTTATATTTTCGGATTCAGACATTATGATCATATTTTTGGGCCCTGATTTTTGAGGTTAAATACCACAATGGACGCTATGTAAGCTTAAATATACTCGATTTAACTTTACAGCTATCTGTCAATGACCAGTGAAATATGAATAATTATTAAATGTCATGACTGTCTTGTAGCTGCTAATAAAAACATATACAACAACTGTTGGAAACCGGAATGAAGATTGTTAATAGCACCGTCGACGCCATCGAAGGAATCGGCTGCCGTAACGAATTGTTTCCTTGATAACCAGATATGATTAATACTTGGTACTGAGAGTTCGGTAAAAACTACGATAGATTAACTCAATTTAATTAAACTTCTATTTTTTAACAGTCCAATGAATAGTTTCTAGTGCCTACAAGGTTCTTAATTAGATTTCACCATACATTAAAAAGTTAAATCTACAGAAATTGCAATACTTATTAAATCAAGCTAACGGTATGCGTCAAAGGTGCTTTATGTTTATGATATGATGAACAATTTATTTCATTTATTAGAAAAAAAACTCAACTAAAGTAATTATGAATTTATTAATAAGTGATAAGGAATTCGTATTCACGAATAATTTTTCATAAAATTTTGGGAATCGTATTATTTGAATTACTTTTTAATTTTCTACAATAAAATGTCCTACATTTTGTTGTTTTTTTCTTACAAAAATGTATTTTTGGAATTATTATTAAGAAAAGTTTTATTCGATACGTCATCAAATAGCTTGAAAGTTTTAATTTTAAAATCACCATAAGACCAAATCATATTCTCACAATATAATTTTTTCTTAAGTTTGCAATATCAAGTCGTATTTTTGAAAATATACTTGAGATGCAAATTTTAAGGCGATTTTTCGAAATTTTGTAGACTTCATTTAATTAATATATTGATTTAATTAGGATGAATGTTGAGCCATAATTGATAGCCTGAAAAGTAACCGTCAGTATCTTGGTCAATGAACCTATAATTAATTTAACTTCTCAGAGAAGTCAGAGTGTCCAGAAATATAATATAAACTATATATAGTAATATTTTAAGAATTAAATTTATTATATTTTTTAATTTATTTTAATGGTATTTGATACTAAGCTGGAAAATATCCAGTAATTAATAAATTCTTATCAATTAATCTGCCTTTTACTGCGAAATTCACTTATTTCTCATGGTATCGTAGTCATTTATTAAATTTAAGACTAGGGCAAGAAAAGTTTCACCTAAGTGTATCCACTAAATACTGTATGTAAATGAGCATTCAAAAATATCAAATGAATAAATAGTTTATTAACAAATCTCACTTGGTTGATAGGCAGGTATTGCCGTATCCATGTAGTGCACAAAAAAAGTCAGATGGGACCAAAAGTGTTCAGTACAGTCTTGGCTATGTCCCTCATTAGTGGAGTGTATAGGAGACGGTCCGCGGAATCCGGAACAATGGCAAAAAGTTAGGCCAGTATCGCAGAACAATCGAAAATGTTCGAGATAGTTCGTTGTCCGTAGAGTGAAGGCAGTTATTACGGAAACGCTGTACGTAGGGGAATATTGTCATTCCCTTGAAATGTTTTGTACGGAGTCTGGTGATTGTAGTGGAGATGTTTCTATTGAAGTTTAGTTCGGAAATAGTGTATTTCTTGGTTTGTGGATGAGTAAGTCTATGGCTAGCAATTGCATCAACATCTATGCGTGTTAAGAATTTGGATGTTTGAGCTTCTTTAGCAAGTTTATCTGCTTGTTCGTTACCGAAAATGTCAACATGTGCTGGAATATAATAGGGTAGAAATTTTCCCAGTGGAAATTATTTTCTTCGTAAGTGTAATAATGTCCTGAAAGTGTCTTTCTAAATTACCTGTAGCACAGATTTTGAGTCGGAAAATACAACAATGCCCCTATAATGTTGAGCTGCTTTAACTTGGAAAATATCAAGAGCTACCTTTATTGCAACTAGTTTGCATGTGAAGTTGGAGGCAATTATCTCAAAAGGAATCCTAAGAGACTCTTGTTCTTCTCCCTTTCATTCATAGAAGATACTAGCACCTCTCCTATTCATGTCAGAGTCGGATGACCCATCTATGTAGGCAATCACCAAGTGTGGAGTTGCGTTTTTCAGCCCTGCGATGGTTTGGATTCTTCCATGAATAGTGCAACAAATCTGAATTAATATCGCATAGTAACCAGTGTTAAACCAAAAAGCTTTATATTTGCAAATTATACACTCGAATATTCGCTTATTTCGAGTTTTTCAAGGGCATTCGGTTTTTTAATATTGAACAACAATTTTTTGTTTTATATTTTTTGCTTTGGAATAACTAAGTTCAAGAGATTTATTCAGTTTCCACTTAAGGTTGTTAATGTAAATTTCTATTTCAAAAATTTTTATAATCCTCAATTAAAGTAGAGCTTCTGTACATTATTGAAAATACCAAACTAAAACAAAACTATGATTTAGAAATAATTTTTTGCGTGGGTCACTTTTCTTGTTAAGAAATGAAAAATTCTGAAACCATTACTTTTAATTTTGGGCTTTAAACGAAAAAAACTTTCAAATATACTTAGTTTTATACACAAAATTACGTGTCTGACCAATAGACAAATTATTTTGTACAATCGGTATATTCATGTGTTCATATTTGTCCTTCCCGTATATTCGTATATATACATATATATATATATATATATATATATATATATATATATATATATATATATATATGCCTCAGTCGTTATGAAATAAAAATATCACTAACAAGTCTGTTAAAAGTTCCCAACATTCAACAAACAAAAGTTATATAACTGTAGCAAGTAACAAGCAGTTCGACTTATTAATCACTCTGAACAGATCTTCAAGACGCGTTTAGGTCCTCGAACTTACACCATCTAATTGCACAAGTACGAAAAAGCTTCTAATCTCGCAATTTGCAGCCATTAATATTCCACACACCTTTGCCTCGCAAAGCTCGTTAAGACTTTCAACAATCTCGAGATATATTCCTCGGCTGTATCTGGTATTATTAAGTTGTTCGTGTGATCCTGCTATTCTCCCGCAATTGATAACATGTTTGGATATTAATGTTTGGATATTAATATGTACTCTAAGGCCTATTGAAATTATTTGTCTATTGAATTAATTACCATTTCGGGGAATAATAATTATTTGTTAACCATTTTAGTGAAAATATTTTAGGATGAAAATTGAGTACTGTATCTTTATCATACTATTCTGCATAATATGTGTGGGGGAAAGTAATGAAAGCTTAAGGCGTCCTTTTAAATTACTCGTTGCAACAATAAGGCAAAAGAAGGAAAAGCGAGAAATATAAAAAAAAATTTAAAACCGTGTTTCAAAGTCACGTCAGATATGGTAAAAAAAATTATAACGGTGTTATTAAAAATATTTAAATTATATCTTCAAGCATGAAGCAAGTAATCATAGGAAAACATAATCAAACCAGAAACATTATTTTTTTCAATTTCCCGCCTTTTAATGTACGTAACGTAAGTGTTATAATCTATCTAGTCCTAAAACTATGTACTTGCTAATAAACTACAAAAACAATTTAAATATGATTTTCGACACAATTGAAGTTAATTACCTGTATAAGAACGAAGAATCTGGCCGTATTCGATGTCCTACTTTACGAAAGCGGGCAATCTTATGACATGGCGCTTTGTGAAAGCAAATGTGTGGTGTTCATTCTCGCTGTTTATCCTATCTCAGTGAAACGATGTTTCAAAATAAATTATATGCGAATAACAGTATAAAAACAAATTAGTAAGTAAAAGAATGTTATGCAGAAGAATGTGCAGAAATATGAACGATCATAAAATATTAATAAAAATCAAGTAAAAATTTAAAAAATAGGCGCAGAAGATCTCATATGCTAAATGTAATTCCGATCTGATTAGGAATTAATCAGAAACAGATTAAGAATTGATAAAAAAACAAAGAAATACTTTACAAATTTTGTATAACAAAGTGAGTATACTTGAAGTGCCTTTTTCTATAAATAAAATGTCAAAACTGTTTCCTTGAAACTGTAACTATAACGGAGATTTTTTTTAGGAAGGATTGACAATTTTCATGTAGTTCTTTGTTAGTTTCTACTCAGTTTGATGCCTACTAATATTTAGTATGAATAATGGACATAATTTTTGTTCTAGCATGTACGATAATTACAGATTTAAGTATAAATCAAGAATTTTCTATTAAGAAGTGACAGTTGGACACGAGTTAAAGTAAAAAAGTGAACGGTTTATTAGGATTGTTTAAAGGTTTTAAAATTTATTTTGAATAAACGCATGTTGTTAAATATCTTTGGGAAATGGTGGTTGAGTATGAGTGACCATGATAAGCGGCTGCTGTACGTCGTAATGTCCTTAATATCATAGATTATGTACTGGAAATTAAATTTTGTTTGAAATAATTACAACGACAAATGTAACATACATTTATATACGGTAATTATAGTATATTTAATATCGTCCACTGAAAACACTTACAGATCCAATTACACGTAGTCATTCTAATTATTAAAGGTTACATTAATTAATTAAAATAAATCAGAATCATTTTTCCATAGATCGTAAAATCTTAATCTACTTACAAGTCTACATTATGTCTTAAAAAAATAGTTTCTCTGCCTTGATAAAATGGAATCATCAGCGTGCACATGTTGATGATTCTCTTTTATCAAGGCAGAAAAATTTAGATCTTAAAAACAAGTCTATTCTGTGCGGAAGAAAAATTTCCGTTACGGTACTGAACTTTATCATCAAGAAAACTACTAAATCATCCTAATTCTTTTATATTAATCAAAAGTAAGCCTCATATTTGTTTCTTAACCTGTAACAAATTATATGAAAAATGTTTAATATTCTGAGTAACATAAAAACCCTTCCCCCAAGAGCTTGAAAAAGTGATCTATTTACGTATCCTATAACAGTCGACTACAAGATTTACTGACATCGTTTACTAAGGATAATAACAATGGGAGATCCAATTTTCGTGACTGATGAATAACATTTGCTAAACAGAGTAGAGTTTTTTTAATACGGAAAATAAATTAAAGGAATGTTTTTTCTAGAAGATGAAACTGCTGTAGTTTTCCCACTATATGGCACCGATTATTAAAAAGAGGCCACACTTTTTCCATCCGTGTCTCTCTTTCGTTTTACCGCGTAACTAATATAACTACAATAATCTTGGAAGAATTCATGGGAGATGAACATTATTTCGAATAATCTTTTGTGTCTTTGAGTTATTAATATTTTATTGTGGTTTATGGCAAGGAAAATAAGGCAAATTTTTATGTTATTATATGGTTTAGATATGGTATTATAAATTTACAATCATAATAATATTTGGTGATAAACAATTGATCAATGTAATTGTAAGGTTTTCTGTTTATTTAAAAAAAATTAATGCGAGTGACCTATATGCGAGATTGAAGTGAAACTTCTTCGAGGGTTGTGACTGGAATTATGTAGTCAATGGTAATTTTTTGGCAAAGTAACAACCGTCGATAGCAAATATTTCGACTCACGGCTGATTTATTCCCATTCGTTAAGAAATTAAATTGTCCATCTCGAGGACTCACCATCAAACCTTGAGCTAGTCGATGGTGTGGTTAATTTTCAGAGTAGTAGTTACCAGTAGTCGATATGTTAAATTAAATTTATTTACGATCATCTTTTAAAAAGTTACATAGTTCATCTCCAAGAATTATAATCAGACTCTGACCTGGTCGATTGTGTGGTTATGTTGCAAAGTAATAATTACCCATAGCAAATTATTGAATCAAGATTTATTTAATACCATTCCTTAAGGAGTTCCATTTTCCATTTTCAAAACTCATCAACAGACCCTGATTTGGCCAATAATAAAGTTATCTTGCAAAACAACAACTTTCAGTAGCAAATATCTTGAGTCAACATTGATTTACTACCATCCGTTATGAATTTCCATCGCTCATCTCTTAAATCATCATCAGATACTGACCTGGTCATTAGTGAAGTTATTTTTCACAATGACAATTATCAGTAGCAAACATGTCAAATCGCGGTTTCCTTACGTTATTAGTTAAGGAGTTCTATTGTTCATCTCCAAAACTAATCATCTGACCCTAACCTTGTTGATGGTCTTTTGCAAAGTAACAACCATCAGTAGAAAATACCATGAATTACAATTATTTTACAAACACCTATCAGGTAGTTCCATTTTTTATTTCAGAATCTCATGGTTAAATCATTACCATATTTACAAGGGATCACCTCGCTGGCATACACTTTGAAATAAAAGAATTATTAATATTCAACTTTCCAAAAATTTAATAGAAATATATTCAAGTGTACATGTGTATATAACACGCATAATCATGAAATTCTAATCAGTCGAAGCTCTAAAATAGAGGAAACTACATGAGCAAACTATAGACTTTAAGTACACGTTATTTTCGTTGGTAAAAAATATTTGTTACTCTCAAATCGCGTCTAGAGGAGTTTTACTTCAAAACTTAACATCTAGACACGTTATTTAATAGGTATTCTAGTCTGGTATCGTTTTTTTATAGGTTGCAGGATAAATGTATGACACACATTTTCTTTATTCGAATCTTACGAAAAACATTTCGCATTAAAGGTGTGAAAAAATTGATATGTCTGTGACATTAATGCATCTGAATTTTTATGTTGTTAAACAATATCTAAGCACAAATATAGTATTGAACATGTTATCCGCCTATATGTTTTCCTTTCAAATATTTACTTATGAGATTTTATTTTATTGTTCCTATTTGCCGTTTTTATGAGTGTATATTTTTAAAATTAACATCATTGTTAAATTAACTCGTATTATTACGCTTAATTTTGTTTAGTCTAAGATATGGGTCATTTTCAATGCGGTACTTGCTGTCTCCAGTTTTTTTAAAAAATTATATCGAACCTATGAATGATTTAATAATACTTACTTAACAAGAAAAACGTCTTGTGAACTCACATATAGTTGAATACTTAAAATGGCGTTAATACTTAAAGTGCCTTAAATTCTGGTTTTAAGATAATGCTCTTCGTTCGTTTACGCTACATTTTGAAAGGGATGCCTAACAAGGTTGTCTTCGTAATTCATCCATGTTCCGTTGTTTATAAAACATTTTTGCCATTTTTGCATTAAAGTTCGGTTTATACATCTTTTCTCAATTAATTTTTCAACATTTTAAACGATTTCGCCAAGATTTCAAATATATATACTTGTCTTCTCACAAGTCAGATCATCTTATAGCACATATTGAATAACAATTCAATAATAGATATCTTTCTTAACAAATAATTGCGTTTTACAGAAAAATTATTAAATGCTTATTTCACCATTAGAAAATTATTTTTAAGTGTTTCCAAAGGATTACCTGAAATATTTACTATTAATGTAAACTAAAAACACTTGTTTACACACCTCTCTTTCAACGATAGAAGATTTAGCATACATATATGTGAAAACGGTTTCATAGTAAATAAAAATAAAGTTATACGGCAAGAAATGCTGACATTTTCTTAATCGATCTAATAGAGTGTAATAAAAGTATTCTAGTAATTTAACTAATTAATCTAATAAAAGCTTGTATATTTGTGATAACTTCACTATTACATTTTTACACATTACATTCTTATTAAAGTATTTATAATCATTTATGGGTTTAACTGGGCCGGAGCCTAAATTTATTTAACGTGATCTATTTTATTAAGTTTACATAAAGTATATACTAATTATGTATTTTTTGGACAGAAACAAGAAATTGCGGTACCGGACTTTAAGCAGTCATTTTCGTGATTGTAAATCGTGTATATACATTCGAATGAAATAATTTTTGTTTGAACTCTTTATCATTTAACAATTTACGTTTACCCAAAACCGATAACTTGCAAATGTTAAATCGTATCACAATAAGAACATACTACAGGTGCTCTGTTGCCCCTGAAGGATTTCTAAGAATGTTAGAATGGCACTGACATAAACTTTCATCCTTCTTCTTTAAAGCAAAATTAAGTTGGTGGCGCTGTGTCTGTTTTAGGTCATTGAAGTTTGGAACTTCCTTAATTGGACATTCTCAAATTTGAAGGCAATTGCTTTCCCTTCTATAAAATAAAAAGGTTTTTATATTAGAAAATTTATATATACGATTAAAAATCTACATTATTATATTCATGATAAAATAAGACACAATGTCCGGTTCGATTTAAGTTTTGTAAATTGTGGAAGTTTACAAAACAAATCTACTGACTATCCAAAAGATATAATATTCTTTTTTAATCTTCAAGCGTAGACAATTTGTATGTTCCATATAACTACGTTTAATGTGTTTTTTGTTCCAGGCCCGCTATCTCCAATAGTTTACTATACCTTTTTCCGACTTTGTCAATACATAATCACCTCACTATACTGTTATCCATATATTGTATATTATAAACTGTCTGTTCAATAGAATTCCGCTGGTCAAGTATTATAGTAGTATTTTGTTTTTCATTAGGTATATTGCAACATATACATTAATTTTTAACTAGCTTTGATTAGGTCAACCGGTAACTATCTGGATACCTATGTAATGGGATCTACGATACTAAATTACAAGCACTAGAAATGTATCATCGAAAAACTTGGTAGTTATGTATACTTCTAATGACAAAACAATAATTTTATACCATTTGGGCTGAATGGATGTAACAGAACCAGAAGTTAGACATTGAATTTGATAATAGAACAATGCATCCTAACCGCTAAATGTCATGCAATTTTAATTGTATCATCTCAAATTTAGCAGTAGTGTGTAGTTCTGATGACAATACCATAAAATGGCACTATGGAATTGATTTGATGGAATAGAACCGGAAGTTAGACACTGAACTCGATAACGGAACTATGCATCCTAACCGCTAAATATCATGCAATTTTAATTGTATCATCTCAAATTTGGCGGTTGTTTGTAGTTCTGATAACAATACAATAAAATGGTACCATGGGATTGATTCAATGGAATAGAACCGGAAGTTAATCACTGAACTCGATAAAGGAAAATTGGGTTTTAACCGGTAAATTTCATGCAATTCTAATTGTATCATCTTAAATTTGGCAGATGTGTGTAATTCTGATGACAATATAATAAAATGATACCATCGCATTTTTTTCATGAAATAGAACTGGAAATTAAACACTTAACTCGATAACGGAACAATGCATCCTAACCAGTAAATTTTATGCAATTCTAATTGTATCATCTTAAATAATATTTATTTTTATTTTTAATTTTATTTTAGTTATGTGTAGTTATGATGAGAATACAATAAAATGGTACAACGAAATTTATTCAATGGCATAGAACCAGAAGTTAGACACTAAACTCGATAACGAAACAACATATCCTAACCTTATACGGGTTCTAATTGTATACGTAGTGGGCCTTTTAGGATCGCGAACTTTTGTGGCTGTGCAAGCATACTCCGCTCTGAGAAGAGTAAAGTCACTTTGTGAACTTTAAATTGAAACATTGGTTTGTACTAAGCTTAGTATTGGTAGAGATTGAGAAGATGCGCGTTCAGTCGCCTACAGTCACAAAATAAAAAAGACAGCTCAATCTAATTAACTATGCTGCTCCGATAATTTCTACTCTGTAAAAGTTGTTTAAATATAGTGTTAATATTTGAAAAAAGTAGTTATAAAAGCAAGTTCAAAAAAATATTCTCTCGTTTAATATAAGACTAAAAAATAACAAGGAATTAATAGTTCAGAAAACTAAAAAAACACGCTTTCATAAATTCTATACTAAACTATAAAAAAAAATTATCGAACCTGTTTCCTCTCTCTACTTCCTAAAGAATTTAGTAATATAATCTATGTTTTTATTGAGTATGAAAGTTATTATTTAAGTGAAAAGCGTGGGGAGTTTTTAAAAAAAAAAAATTGGTTCCCAAATTATTAATATGTGAATGAGCTTAATATCAGCTAAATTTCAAAACAAATTTGATTTAAAAATTTTCAAATAAGATATGTATATATATATATATATATATATATATATATATATATATGTGTGTGTGTGTGTGTGTGTGTGTGTAAATGTTACCCTTTTTAATTTCATAGATGCCTAATTGGTATATCTTACTAATTTTGTATACATACAGGCTTGGAGCATTGGCTACGGTGAAGGCAAAAGGAGGAATAGGATTTACGTGTACCTATGTACGAGTATGCGAACTTGTGAGTAAACAAGTAAATATGAATTTATAACAGTTCATTAAATGCCGCGATTTCAACTAAAATGACATATTATTGCATCTCGGTAAGCTCGTGACACTATGGGTAACATATCCTATGTGCATGTATAAATAAAACTACATATCACGGGTACTAAAAATGGATAAATAAAACTTTTATCTATTTTAGGCACCTTGAGACAGTCTCCGAATAAGAGGTACACTAAAAGGTGTAAAATTTTAAAATGCAAGTGTTGGATTGGAAATCTTGCGTCATAATATCGTTTCCGATCATAAATCTATTTGCAAAATATTGTTACTGCTAAAGATTTTTGACATCTCTGTCAATTGAAATGTGGCACTCATTTGTCTGTGCAAGTTTTTGAAGTGAGAAAGAAAGAGAAGTATTGTCTTGGCACTGATTTTTTTTGGTAAAAATTTTATTTCATTCGCTAATCAGCTCGACAAAATGGGGGCCAACTTAAAATAGTTTCTTTAAAATTTAATTTGTCTACCGTCCGCCCTATTATTAAAAAAATAATTGACAGGGCGGCTACATAATGCGTTTATGCAAAATTTGCATTGCATAAATACTAAAAATTGGAACGTAATATTAAATGTTTATAGGAAGAATATAGGTAAAAATTTCTATAGGTTCTCTCAGAATAGTCATCGTCATTATTCATAAAAAAATATAAATAGTTCGTGCTAATGTATTATTAATGTTTTATTTTTTGTTGACAATAAACTCGCAATTATTTTTATGTAAAATTTATTATAAAATTTGATTATGAATTTTTTTTTTAAGTTTGTCTTTCGCAGTTAAAATAAACACTTGAAATCACACATATTTTTATTTTGATTATTCATTAAATGACTTATTCTACTTAATATATTATTTTTTCGTTACTATATGAAAAGAAAAATCATAGAAATTATCACTGTAATAACTGGACAAACTGTGATTGAAAGTTTCAAATAATGTTTCACCTATGTTAAACTTTACAATTTGTTTTCGAAATACGTGTTATTCGTATAGGGATGGTAAAGTTTTGGAAAACAAAATAAATTAAAACACTACTAAGTAAAAAACTTAATGGGAATTGTATAATCAAGAAATGCAGTAGAATTGTGATTAATGATTCTAATAATAGAGTGTTCTAAAAATTTTAAGCCTATTCAATAATAAAAAACCTTTCTGCGCAGCCTTGTAAAAAAATAAATCTTGCTATCTAATCAAATGAGGTATATTATCTTTGGTAACATTTTCTAAATCATTACAAACGACAAAATAAAACCATAACGAACGAGTTATTTAAACTTCCTGTGTGACACGTTTCCGTATTTTTCCTTGACAAGGCCTTTAAGAGGGTTGTTGTAAGGGACCAATTTGTGCAAAAAAAACAGAATGTAGCCAAAGGCAATGCCAACACGGTATTATTCCAACGGTCGTATAATGTAGGTTGCCTATTATAAAGTACTTTACCTCGTTATCCTTCATTATGAAACATTATATTACATAACAAAGTGTGATCATATTTATTAATATAATTATATTTGCATACTATATTGTTATATTACAAAATAAAATT
This sequence comes from Druceiella hillmani, assembly GCA_039881145.1. Taxonomy (NCBI): domain Eukaryota; kingdom Metazoa; phylum Arthropoda; class Insecta; order Lepidoptera; family Hepialidae; genus Druceiella; species Druceiella hillmani. The sequence goes on along the minus strand of JAYKKI010000007.1, from coordinate 47,582,223 downwards.
TTTTTGTAAAAAAAGTTAAAATAAAATAAAATATATTAAGCAACTGTAATTAAATGAAACTAATTATAACTATTTTCATTATAATAATGTTTTATATTAACTTTAATGAATTAGTTTGTGAGTTTCCCATTCAATTTATTTAATAAACCAAACGCGTTTTCTTAATAATTGCGTTGGTAGAATAAACTCATTGTGAAAAAATGCAAAACTTTCCTGAAATTAATTGTTTGTTTTTTCCTTTCATAGTTTTAGAACTACGTAGGTTAGACCTACTACAAGAATTAGAACTGCGTTTTCAAAATTGACCGAGATGGCTTCGAAAAGAAATATACTGAAAATTAATTACCAGACGGTGCCACACTCTTATTAAATCTTTTGGTGACAAAAAAAAGATAGCCATTTCATATTTATGAGAACTTAATGAGACACACTGCAAAGGAAAAGTCCATTTATCTTTCAATATGTTTGTGACTTGCTTAGGACTTACGTATTTTATTCCTATTTAACCCAGGAGACAGAATACTCAATTTGGAGATAAATATTTTACGACAACGTTGAAAAGAGGCTATGGGATTTAGAATAGGAAGTGAAGAAATCCACCCTTTTTTATTGTGACAAAGTAAAGTGAGATAAAAGACATTATGATTGGACAGATTAAGACGAGACGAACAACACTTTCTTTCAATTAAATAGAGCAGTTATATTAAAATGATCGAAACGTTTGAAACTGACGCGAGACTGGAGAAAAGTATAAGTAAATGAGAAGTAGATCGATATCCGACCCATATTCAGACTTCGCTGAACTATCATAGTATAGAAAACATTTGAGATAAGTTAGGTTAAATTAAGTATTAAAAGTTAGGACTGAACTATTTTTAACAATATACAGTAATACCATGCGACCAAAATTTTATTTGACTAAGAGTCCCTCAACTATTGTCTTGTGTCGTAAATTATGGCTCATGTTGTGAAATAAATATATTGAAATGGAAACTGTTTGTCGAGTAATGAACTTTTTGCTGAATAATGTAAACGGTCATTTTTGTAATCTAAATACAAATTAGAGATAAAACCAAAAATAATCAGATTATGTGACGAATTGAAATCGTTTGCATCACTGTAAGGATTGAAACATGAAATACTTTTTTGTTTAAAATGGCCTTTTGTGGTGTAATATTAATAATAATAATAATTTTATAAATTCTGCAGCTACTACGTACTAGCTATCTTAAAAACAAATTATATTTATGTAATTAAATTGTTTGAATCTTAATCGTTATCTAAGTCGTAGTACGAAATCCAGCTAACATTATTACTTTACTGATTTTACTTTATTCTGATTAGAATCAGGATCATAATATTCCTAATTAAAATGTATCGCATTTTACCTGTACATATATATATATATATATATATATTATATATATATATATATATATATATATATATATATATACACATATCTATATATATATATGTTGTGCGTAAGAATAATTCTGAGACATTAGTATACATTTGCTTCCTCAAAGATATTTAGTGGAATTATAAATTCGAGTAAAGAAAGGATACAAAGACATTCCGATTATAAAATGGAAAATATACACTATGATATTGATTTTTTAATGAAAAATTAGAGCATAACATAAAATAAAAGGTTACCACCTTCAATTAATCTTTTCCAAAAAATAAAAGCAAGTTTCGTTCTCGCTAAGGCGCCTTTTGGTGGAAAAATGATTTTTTATTTTTATTTTTTACCGTTACAGCCACATAATTTACAAGTAACTGCCGTCACGCGTGTTTTTATTGCAACTACGACACTAGAGAATGCGCGTATTTGTAGTATTGTGAAGCAGTAAAATAGCGAAATATAGTTTTCCCGTCTTGTCACTAAGACTCATATACACTATAATACATTCCTATTGATTATATAATTTATATACTTGCTTGTCAAGTTTGGCTAATATAGAAGTTAATGCTTAAGGAGATTAAAGTATAAGGCGAATTAAAGAGTTCAAGTAAACAACTTCGTTTATTTTAAACTATTCTACTCAACTAATTTTGCAAGACGGACAAACGCTCTAAAGTACTTTCTTACCTAGATACTTAAGAGTTTGCGTAGATCCATATATTAAACCTAAGTGGATCACGAAAAATTTAAGGACATAGATAAAAATTATCCTTGCATTATTAATTCTGACATATATACTAAAACCTCAATACACACACTCAGAAATCACCCGGGTCCTTTTTTATGTTTTAACATCTTTGCAGTATAATTTTTTAGAAGTTTTTTTTTACATTTTTTAATCACTATGTAACTTTGTTTTTGTAATTCAAGTGTACAAAAGTTTTATTAATCTTTATTTCTTATGTTTTAACGATCTTTATTTATTACAATTTCTCAAAATAAATCCATTAAGTAAAATTTTGTATTAGCTATAAATAATTGGTTTCTTTTCACTTTGTTCTCTTTCTTCCCGTACCCGTGCTCGTTTCCGGGTTTTCTTGCAGCTCGCCGTTGAGCACATACGTGTGGCGGAGATTTTCTTTAATTTTTTACGCAAGTTTTACTTGTAACAGATAGAAAGACGGGCAAAGTAAATCTTGTTTCAGTAATTGAAAAATATAGAAAATTTCTAAATTATATAGGAATACGTTAGTTCTGTTTATCTGCATTTTAGTGATGAATTATTAGTTTTTAAAAAATTATTTGAAGAAATGTATTTTATGAGTAATTAACGATCAATACTAAATTTCAACTTAAATGTAAATAATTAAGGACAAAAATATTGAATTTTCGCCTACCAAAAATGGGTAAAATGTATTTCAACCTGACCTGCAGCTAACTCCATAAACACTGCATCATTTGTTCAAGCAATGAGGCACTCTATGCGTAAACATCTTTCCAAACAAGTCGAGTTAACATTATCTCAATATAATTCTGATTGATCTCAATATAATTATAATTCTGAAGAACAAATATATCTTATATTTTTGCTTCAAATAATTTATATAATTCAATTTACTAACTTCTACTATCATGTTCTAAATATAAATTACATTAGTTGACTATCTGTTTTACCTATAAATTCTGTTACTGATAGTTCATTCTAACTAACATAAAATATACTTAATTTTGAATCGTTTTGTCCAATTACTAACAGTTAATAATTATTGAATGTATTTGGCGTTAATTTGGTAGAAATTCATTTTTCACAATTAAATGAATCTACGTGATGTAGTATTATTTTTACTTTCTCTCATTTCTTTACCACGATTAGGGTTTCTTTATATTACATCTTCAAGTGGTCTATAAACGATATTTGATTCGACAAATTGCTAATTGGCTACCTGAAAATTTTGTAATACAACGAAACCTACTTGAATTAATAATTAATTAACCATTCTGTGTCCATCCTTTAGATGTTGTTAAAAATATAATATTGAATATATTTGGCGTTAATTTTGTAGAAATTCATTACTCACAATTAAATGAAACTACGTGATGTAGTATTATTTCTACTTTCTTTAATTTCTTTACCACGACCTAGGTTTTGTTGTATTACAACATCTTATCTTTGCTAATATCCCACCTGAAGATGTTGTAATATAACGAAACCTAGATCGTAGTAAAGAAATTAAAGAAAGTAGAAATAATACTACATCACGTAGTTTCATTTAATTGTAAAAATATAATGTTTCTTGTTTAATTGAAAAGTAAACATTGTAACATTATTTTTGGTATGCCAATAATAAATAGATAAATATTATTTAATACTTTGAGCTAGGTGTATCATACGACAAAATTATTCCAAAATTTTAATGTTAGTGAAATGCTTTATGATTTTAGTTCGTAGATATTTATATGGTGTATGTCGGCACAAACCGAGCAAACGAATAAAGTTATTTATGACGAAGTTTTATTCGTAGTTCAGTAGATAACTACGAATAAAAGTTGCAATAGAGCCTAATAACTTGGTTAATTATATATCTTTTATTTATTGTTTATACCGAAATAACGTGCGCTGCTTACGCCATTTGAATGAATGTCTACAAATCGTTATGTTATTTTTTAAACCTTTTCATACAAATTATTAAAAAATTGGATTAGGGTACTAGAGACAGGGGGAGGGATACTATACTATAGATTGGGGGGGATGAGGTCCGCGAGAAATAAAGAGTTCATTCTTAAATTCGATGTACTGAATGATACTTTTTTTATGTAATTCGACAATTTCCTCATGTGAAAACATATGGACATATAGAACATTCGTCATCCAGTTACAAAAACCTAGACCCTTTTGTTTGCAATTTAAGGATGTGGAAGACGCTTTCTTCTTATCATACCCATCACCTAGGGAAAGTGTAATATATGTAAAGATGTACTAATATATACTTATTTATCGCTTCTTTTCCAGACTTGGTTTTGTTGTTACAGCCTAGTTTAATATGTAACCAAATATTGATAGATCGGAAAAAATTATTTAGGAATTTTTCCAATTCATACGTCATTGCTTTTTCATGAAAAGAACAAAGTAAAATTTATAATAAAACACAAGCTACTATACTATACTTTTATACTTTATACTTTTTTTTGCCAAATTTCTATTTGAAAGCAAATTTCATTTTTAATTTAGGGCAAACGTTTTGTTTTTAACAATGTATTTATTTTTGCGGAGCTAGCCCAAATTTTATTACGTCTTTGACACACAACTTCACTTTATTAATAACGGTGGAAAGAGGTCCAAGAATGACTCTAATTAAATAAAAATATTTAATTGAGAATTACCTTTATTGCATTTTGATTTAGCATGTATGTATTTAATTTTGTGTTTCATTTATCAGTATAGTTACATTTATTTGAAAAAACTTGGTTTTAAATATAAAATTATCGAGTGAATAAGAGTTTTTAAGTGGTTTAATTTTTATATATCGTTTTTATAATTACTTTGTCGCTGCTCCATTATACTTTAACTGTTTAATTTATAGGCTTATGTGTTGCCAGACGTTAATAATTCGATATATTGCAATAAGCACTATAGCTACGGTGATGGAAATGGAAGGTTGTGTAATTGAGTTTGTGCCAGAGAACTCAAGATTTATTTTCCCAGTCACATTACTGCGTTAAACCTTAACAAAAAGTAATAGCAGAAAATTATGAACAAAGTACAGATTAGTCGAAAACAGTCTAACATATCTCACACTAGTATACATTCTCTAGATTTTTTTTATTTGAAGTGGAATTCTTTTGAATTCTGTGGTATATTGGGTGATAAAGTCTTCTATGGATTCGCAAAGTGTGAAATTTGTAATACCCTGGCATTTTATATTAAATCCTTTATATTTACAAACACACACACGCACACACACATACAAATGTGTGTTTGTGTGTGTGTATGTGTTTGTATGTGTTGAGAAGATTTAAGTGATAATTTCTATTTTTATGTTAACTAGAGGCGATAAACAAGGAAGCCGTTTTTACAAACTACTGTACTAATTATTTAGACGATTGTAAATTTGAACTATATTAAGTACATCCATTGAACTGATAATATATGTTACAAAATGTTTACGTGTAGAAATGTTAATATTAAACTGAATATCAATATAGCTTAATTACTTATGTACGTTAATAGATGGCGCTACGTGTACTTTAATCATGCAATGAAATTTTCCACTCTGACATATTTTGGTATGTAACCAGAAATATAAATTTTTTGGGATAAAAATTTTCTGAAAAAAATAAATTAATTTGAATGGGATGTGTTTTATTTTATTTGTAAGTACTTAGATACTAAGTATATCTAAGTGCATAATGCATTTTAAACTACTTATAATATTTAGTGTACTTAGATACTAGAATAACAAAGAAAGTATCAAAAAGTATCAGGTATCAGGTCAAGGTGAAACGAAAATTGTTATTCGTCACTTAACGTTATTCTAGTTTAAAGAACCAACTTTCTTGGTGAACAATTTATGGTACTGCATAAAACAACAGACCATAAACTTGTATAGTGCGAGTAAACCCCACATTAAGAGAATTTGATTCATTCACAGCCATGGATAAATGCATAGCATTTATATTAAAATATTTATGAATAACTATATTATCAATTGATATATCACACAGCATATCTATGAAATTGACAAAAATTATGTATTTATTTGAGTCGTCAATATTTTCATATCAATATTTATTATTGTAAACTATAGGGATATATGCGGGTAAGCACGCTTTTCAAATTTCCACAATACACTGTGTCTGATAAAAATGGCTTTAGATGACGGACAGACAGACAGATACACAAACGAACACGTCAGTGATCTTACGTTTTTCCTTTGAGGTACAGAATTCTGAAAATAGGAAAGTATTATTTTTAAACTTTGCTCATCTCTTTCGTTATCTGGAAACTATTTATTTATAAAATACATAAATCAACCTGGAATATTCTTCAAAACAAAAATACTTTGAAAAACTTCTGTGGATACCCGCTTCTACTTAAAATAGTCAAACACCACCAATCCATAATACGGGGTTATTTTTGGAATAATTCAATAATATACATATATATAAAGGTTAAAAGAAACCCTCGTCACATCGCAGGGGGATTTCGTTATTAATTTAACTGGCTTTTAGGGTAACGCAGTCCCGTAATAAAAATAGAACCTTTTTTGTGACCCTTCATTATTTTATTTTTCATCTAAATGTTCCCAAATGCGTGGCTTCAAATTAATACAATTAATGGCCTGCAATTTGGCGAAAAGAAACAATTTATAGAATGGGAAGTTAAGTGTTTAAATGAAAATTAAAATATAAATACGGTTTTTTATGTTTTCGATACAAACGGGAAGATATAAAGCCTAAAAAAATTATTCATCAATTTATTTCACTCGAGATATAATTCCTAATAGGGCTATATTTTTAAAAAATTACTTTGTTTTCATAAAATATGGGTTTTCTACGAATATTTTTCGATCTTTATCGAATGAATGTATAAATTACACTAAAATTTTAAACAAATCTATGCAAATAATAAAATTCTAGGATTATCGTGTCTGCATTTGAAGATATTTATGACAAAATTTCGGAGGACATAACAAAAGTAATAGAACACCAAAATATAGATTTCCTATTTTTTCCTTGTTAATTTGTCTGTCGTTTATCTGCTTGTTTGAAAACGAATTCGTCAAAACTTTTGCCTCTATTCAAATAAAGTTTTGGTTGGAAAACATAGGGATTGACTTGGTAAAACATTTAAATTTTTTTTATTGCAATCTGAATTCACTCAAACAGAAGATACGATACAAAAATAAAGAGGTATCCAGCTACTCGACGGCTAGTAATTACACAACTATATAGTGAATCTATGTACATCAATAGAAGGCGCTACGTATTAAATATACTTATTAAATCTACCTTTCCCGGGTAAATAATTTAAAGGGTATATGTTGATTAAATAATCTGAATGCAGACAGACACATGAGGGTAGACGTCATTCTCGGTCGTCTTCTACACTTTAAATTTTTCGATGTCCAGCGTAAACTTATTTTGTTTCCCCAATTTGTTTAAAATATGAATCTATTTGTTATAATTATAAATTATTTACTTTTGTGGGTTTAGTATTGGGCTGTATAAATTTGTTTGTTACTTATCTTATTGTATAACATATAACAAAACTATAGAATTCACCTGTCTTTATTTTATAGGTATTTAAGAAAAAATTATTTACGAGAATATGAAAATAGAATTGTTTTTGATATTGTTGTTTATTTGTTTGCACAGCCATCACGTAAAAACTAATCAACCAATTAAAATTATATTTTAGAATAGGAATGGACTAGAATTAATATTTTGTGCTTCATTATTTGGTTCACTTCATCGGAAGCAAATTTAATGTTTTCAAAATTTAATTTACAGTATATTAGTATAGCAACAAAGAAGTAACTAGCTATCCGTAGAAGCTTGAATGTAGACATCGTTACCAATCGTCTATCCCACATAATTTTATTAAGACATTTTATTTATTCGTTATAAGCCACGTTTTTTCCTCAATTTGTCGAACATTTTTATTTATTGTTAATACATAAACAGAAACACACGTTAATTATGAAAGGTGTGTTCTCAGCGCGGAATTCAAACTTCGCATAATAATAAAACGCCAATTAATACACTTATGCAATTTTGTTTACAGTAGACGAAAGCACATTTGTGCAGATTTTATATACGAAATATTACAGCATCAAGATGTCTCCCTCTATTGTGAACGCACTCCTCAAAGCGTAAGAGCGACGTAGCAGTGACGCAAGGGGTATCAAAACTCTTGCGTTGAGAAAAGTTCATAGAGAAAAGCCAGCTGGAGTTAAATTGGACAACCTGGGTGACCAAATTATCAAATTATGTCTCCAAATTGGCTTATAACTTTCCCGGAAATGGCACCCTAATTGTGTCCATGGAGACTCTAACTATGTGGGCTGTGGCTCCATCTTGCTAAAACCGCACACCTGACTTGTCAACATCCTGTCGTAGTTGCGATGCAAAAAAAATATTAATAATTTCGATATACCACTCTAACGGCATTGTAATCGTTGCACTGCTGTCATTTGCATTCGACGCTGAGACAGCCTTTATTACTTTATTATTTGTTTATTATAAACTTACTTAAGCTCTCACATAATCGGGCTTAAAACTGATAATATAATACCATTAAAAGATTTACAGTTTCTCTGTTCAGCATTAGAGACATTATGAAGCCCTATTTAAGTAATGACAAAAAAATTGTTCTTACTCTGAGCATAGACAGTTCTATTCTGAATTAAATATTTTAAAAATCTAACAAGCTTAAAAAACGCCTGTCTGTTGGTTTCTATAAAGTTGGTTAATAACTAAGCCTTATCGATTTTTTGGAGATACTATAGACTATTTGGATGATTTTAAATGTTAAAAGTAACGAAAGCATAAGCTGGCATCTATCTGCGTCCGCTATATTTGTCAGGATCAGGATATCAAATTGGTATGCGTTTGTAGAGTTAAGAATGAATACTTGAAATATACCGACTTAATGGAAGATTGAATTAATTATAAAACAATTGTGAAGATGTTTTAGAGTATATATTACACTGAAAGCTCGATGCCTGACAACTTTCACGTAGGCTGCTGTTTTACATTAGATATCGGTGGATAAAACTAGGGAAATAACTCACAATATAAAGAAACTGCACTTTAATTGGATTAATTAAAATCCCATATTTTTTATTTACAGACTGTGATAAGTGTTCATGGAGTTTATACCTATTTAAATATAACTAGCGTCAGCCTGTGATGTTCACTGCGATAATTTCTGGTAACAGTAAAAATAAATAATAAAAAATAGAGGCAGCAGAACGCTATTCTACATGCAATATCGACTAAAAAAGCGACTTACTCTAACTAGCAAACATCGCTTGGCCTCGTTACGACCAAATAGTTATCATTTAATCTATTTCAAAGAAGGCCTAGCATGTGATTCGAATTTAGTCAGGTAAATTAAATATAAAGGTCAATATACTTGAATGTGGTAGTGAAATAAAGAAGTATGAGAACGATGAAAGAGTTTTAAAGACGTAGAACATGGAAGCAAGATCCCATAGCAAATGAGAAAGCTATTGAATTCTGGTTCACTTTGGAGTTTCGTGACGCCTCAGTTCTAGGCGCTCCCTCTATGACATCGATGCTTAGTATTTAATATCCGGATCTTTTAAGTTTTTTTACCTTTCAATCATAGTTTCTATTAAGGTTTTCCATAACTTTTTAATATTTATTATGCATTTATTGGTAAATTTTATATTTTTGTGCGAAATTTTTATAATTTGACGAAATATATTTAAATAAGTATTATATATCGAGGATTTATTTATCTACTTAAGAACTAAGAAAAAGGATATAATAAATGACACCTCAAGTATCTTAGCCGCACAAAGGAAACCGGTGTTAGATTAAATTCATATACGTCGTTGGGCATATTTTCATAACTCAGCTTCGAATAACAGTTGTCATAGGCAATGAAGATGGTGTAAGTTTAATTACATTCTAAAATACGCTTTGATTAATTAAATTGATTGTAATAGGATTTGCGTATCTGTCACGTATATTTGTTTATTGTAGTTTTATTGAAACACTACTAGGTGAATTTTTGTTGCGTCGTTAATTTGACAAAACGCAAATGCTTTATTTTGTCACGTAAACATTATTCATGATCGAAATAAAAATTAATGGCAATAAAAAACGAAAACACTTCACCAAAATAATTATTTTTAAGTTTTCGTTTGTTAAATAATAAATAAAGCAGTTTAATAATGGATGTTCAATGTAGAGTGGGTAAGGATAATTTAAGGAGCAATAATAGCAACTGACAAGTCCATCAAAGAGCAACAGACCGGACAAACTCGGATTGCGCTGCTGGGTTCTGGAACTGCCTTGTTATCCCCTCTTACCAATATGCACGTTTATTTTGCTTCCATAAACAGTTATGGAAAAGTTTATTCTGTCCTTTTTATTTCGTTACTTTCATAGAAATACCCCAGAGTGAATTTATGTCCTTCGTGGCTTTATCGCGTGCAACCCGACGAATAACTTTGTTTTACATTTTATTATTTTCACTTCGAATTTATTTCTCTGACCATAAAATAAAATATATTTGATAATTCGATTTTCAATAAATTACATAAAACCTTATCAATTAACTTATTAGTTTAGACAAAAATTCGAAATGTCCTACAAAGCGCTAATGAAGTTTTCAATCGCGTCAAAGCCACAAATGCTGCATTATTAAAATCTTCATGATGAACCTTTTTTGTGACACTTACAAATTAAACTTTGGCTTCAAGGCATATAACCTTCACCGTAGTCAAACCGAAAGGAATTATAGAAAGGTTAAAATAATTATTTTCTCCAAAGAAACATTCCAGATATACAAGTCACCAAGTCAATAGTGTGTCTATTTTGAGTAAATGAAATTAAAACATGATTTACAAGAAATAAATGTATCTAATTATAGTGGTGAGTACAAATAAAATGCATTTAAAGGACATGGCGATATTATCAAAAAGTTGTAGATTAATAAAAATAAGAATTCAGTTTGTTGGAAAAACCCAGCTAACGTTACCAACATCGAATTTACACTAACCCTGACATGTGTACTAACATGATTCAAGAAAAATCTTAAGAATATAGATGAAAAAGCTTCAAAGAAATTATTATATGCAAAATTTTACCTCGGCCAATGACCACTGTTTTATAGTGTATACGGGGCATTGTTACATAGTGTACAATAATATTATTGCAGAAAAAACATATTTTTTCTTTTTAATTAAAAGTTAATTTATCTAAATTAAATAACATTCAGCATTATCTATTCTTCTAAAATATTCATCGATACTGCACAATTGAAGATGGTGTTAGTTCTTATATTAAAAAGTTTAAAATATGTCCTGACCCCGATTTACATAATATTTACGGTGCGTAATTATAAGTATATTACAAAGATAGGTATTTGTTTTTATTTTTCTTAATATGGAACAACTTCTAAGGTGCATAAAAAATGTTACTGTATTAAATTTATTTTTCACAAAACACATATAAGTAAATATACACAAGGTTATAGTAGGCCATTTACGCACAAACACAATATAGAGAAGCTTCTGCACCTCAAATGTCTTACAAATTTAATTTTGTAGAAATGAATTATGTACAATAAAATGAAACTATGTGATATAGTATTATTTCTACTTTATTTAAATTGTTTACCACGATCTTGGTTTCGTTGTATTACAACATCTCTAGTTGGGAAATTAGCAAAGATATCTTTGCTAACTGCTTACCTGAAGATGTTGTCATACAATGAATTCTAGGTCGTGGTAAAGGATTTGAATAAAGTAGAAATAATACTCCATAACGTTGTTTCATTTGGTTGTAAAATATCACATACATCATGTTAAATTCAATTGTCCATAAAGTCATATGAAATGAGGGTGAAGTATATGCAAATGATTTCAATGATTTGCAAAGATTGCAAATCAATTTGGTTAGATATATCTTAGGAAAAATATTAGACCTTTGGATTTGAATATAAAGGCATTGGATAATATTGGATTGTAAATTGCTGAATACTTTTTGTTGCATGAACTTACTATCGTACTTGTGTAAGTAGTTCAGATTATGGACTTATCAATCTCTTTTGACCCCCTCACATCAATTTATTTACGATCAAAATTAATTTTTATTAAATCAATTTTACGAATTATAAACGCACAATTAATGCATAGTTTGCCTCCAAGGCAAACTTTGCATTGTAAATACAGAATCAAAACAAAACATTTAGTGAGTGAGATAATACAATATATCCATTCAATTACCGACTTTCGTCGCAGCATGGCGTATAAGTCAATTTTCATTTAATTTTCTGTTCAAAAATGACTTATTTTCAGGAAGCACAAGTTATTCATTTTCTTGATATTTTATAATTGTATATAAGAATATACAATTAAAATTTTTCTTTTCATATAAGAAAATAATTTTTAACTTTTGTTCAATAGAAAATGCGCGCAGTTCTATAGCATAATGTTTCTTGTATGCTAATGTTAAATAAACTAATAATTATTATTTTCTTTGAAGATGTTTTATGTTCCAAATAAAAGAATAATGATAGTAAGCTGTAACTGATGAAATGGAACGGATAGAAAATGGAATGGATAGAAAATGGTATATTATTAGAGGTTGAAGAATGTAGAGATGATTCGATTATTGGGGACATTCCAGAAAATTTCAGAAAATATTTGGAATAGGTAGTATTAAAGATCCTAATAATAAAATAATAAATATCAACTGTAGAAAAAGAACAAGAATTTAGCAACCAAGAAAAACTTAGAAGTTCAAAAAATAAATTAAAAAAATCGACGGAGATAAAGACATTTATGGTTTGGGGTAAAAGTGGTGTGCTCTATGACTTTATTATATGCCAAGGTACTACAAAAACATAGAAAAAGACGATGTGTTGAAACAGTGTTGATCTGTTGCTAATGTGTACAAATTATACTGTAAAATAAATAAGCCTGGTCATTATATTTTCATGACAATTAGTTTTCCAACTACCTATTTATAGAAGATATGGCGAAAAAACTAGAAACCGGACAGATTTGGAACTCCAACAATTATTAGAGCAAAGAAACCAAGAAGCCACTTAGAAGAAGAAACAAATAATACCAGAGATATAATTGTGGTCAAATGAACGAAAAATAAAAGGATAGTTAAAAATGTTATAGAAACGGGAGAAGATGAAAATCTACGATGGAATAAGATTTTCAAACAGTACATATTAGTTTCGCATCCCAACCTAGAACGCTTTTATAACCATGGTATAGGGCGAATAGACAGATTTGACAATCTTATCCGTCCACACCGTATATTTATTAGATATATAAAATGGACTCAGGGAATGATATTTTACGTCGCACATATGGCATTAACAAATGGGTTTAACAAATCGTAAAATTTATGATGCCGTGGAAAATTATGGCTTAGTTCAGCTGAAGTCCCACCAATAAGTGGCAGTACCCTCATAAAAATGGGACAGCAAATTGTTCCAAGAAAATGAGGATGACCAACATCGGCAAATCCTGTAAAATATTTATAAATGAAACATCAAAGTGATGCCAGTGTGCGATGAAATTAGACCTGTTCTCTAAATATGATATGAAAACAGCAAAATCTTACCATAATAAGATAAAATGTGTCAATTGTGAATGGGATTGCTTTTGAATGGTTGACCATAAGTAGTAATGCAAATGAAGTCAAAATATGGTGCTGAAAAACATTGATAATACTTGTATGTAAATATACATACATACAAGTATTATCAATGTATATATATAAATATATGTGTGTATATATATATATATATATATATACATATACATATATATATATATATATATATATATATATATACACACTTAATTTAAATCTAGACAGTTATTTGTAAATAAAGGTCATATTAACCACTTACTATATAAATAGAGGCAACTTTTATTTTAATTAAAATATTAATTCTGTTCCAATGAAATGAGTGTCCGATAGTCATTCATAACAGAGACTAGATGCCAAAAAGTAGTGAAAGCAACCCATACAAATACATAAACTCCCTTGCGTGTTTATAACATTAGTTAATAATAAGACTCGTCACGATTAGTATTAGGATGTGTTATTGTATAAGGAAAAGTATAATAAAGATATTCTATCAACAACGTGGAAATATCACCTGGCCATCTAATCTCTTTGTCTTCTGTACGGTAAGAGATATGATGTGTCACGTCTATTCATATTATTTTTCATAAGCAACACATATATTAAGATACTCATAATTAATATAAGTGTTGCTAATAAATGAAGATATGAAGAGATGTGCTTTTCTATCTACCTATTGCTCGTACTAATGCCGGTGCTCGTGCACCACTACGCAGGCTTTGTGATGATCGCGACGGAATATTTCATTCTCTAGACATTCGTTAGCGCATTACTTCAATACAAGCACTATACAGCCATTAGTCTTTTGAAACTATATTTTCTTTTTTTTTCAAATCCATATTATTTTAAAAACTTTAGTTAATAGTACACGTATGGAGTTTACGCATAATTGAGCACAAATAGATTTTAGGCTAATATATTTCAAGAGTTTCGTACGTAATAAAAACTTTAGTTAATAGTAGACGTATGAGTTTTATGTATAATTGTATAATATATATTAAGGCATGGTTAAGTTTCGAAACGATACAGGTGTTCAGTGATCACATAGTATTACGGCATGCAATATTAAACGTAAAGCTTCCTAAACTAACTCTAAACTATTCCTAAATTAACTAGACATTTCAAAATCGAGATCTCAACTAGCTGTTTTGTTCCGGGGTTTATCTGGCGTTGGGAGAATTACCATGTTAGTTAATGCCAGTTATCCAATAAAATAAAAAGAAGTCCTATCACGATAACTCCATCGGTCTATTTTTGGTAAAGTACTATATAGTTCTGCATTTCTCCATTGCAAAAAAAAACAGGCAAGCGTGAGTCTGACCCGCTATGCGATGTATACTTTGTTTGGGGTGTAATAAATTAATTTAATATTAATCTTCACTAACACAAACTTCTTAGCGCCATACATATTTAATTATGCCTAATATATTGAATAGGCATTCCCCATGAATATTATTGTGATTATTTAAAAAATTGTGACATCTAGAATCAACGATACTCTTTCTTAGAAGGATTTTGAAAACAATGTTTTTCTTGTTATTTTAGATTATGTTCTTTATGGAGATATTATTATGCAAAAAAGGGGAAAGTATATATTTTGCCTATTTCTCACAATATTTCTGAAGATGTACTATCTTTAATTATTAGAAATTCTAGAAATATTTTGGGACCTTCGTAATTGACCTTTTAAAACCAAAAAAACTTTAACCTTTTATCCCAAATATATGGGATTTAAAAATATTTTATTCGATTATGGAATTTGCCGCACTGTGAGAAATTTTAGACAATTGTAATAAGATAGTTGGTCTTATCAAAATGTAATAAGATAGTTGATCTTATTTTAGATTGTTATTAAAAGCAGATTTATACTTCTGGAAATTTTAATAAATTTACTTTTCCCATAATCATAAGTGTTCATTTAAAAGTTTGTAACAAATCATATGGAATGGAACGCAATACCACCTGGATTTTTAGTTGTTTTTGATGTATTAATATCAGAAAAAGCAAATACATATTTATTTTATTTTATGCATGTACAAATACCACCATATGATATTTCTATATGTACCTGAAAAAACTTTTATGTAATTATACTTTGTATTACAAAAACACATTACTATTGTAATAAAAAACATTGGGAGTATATATATATATATATATATATATATATATATATATATATCGTAATGAGGAGTGAAGAGAGTAATCAGTAATAAACTAAAAGAGCTCTAGATCAATATTTAAAATTGCTGCCTATAAATATTTTAATTCAATATCGATATGATATTTTATCATCAAATGGTACAGATGGTACAGATTATCTTCAAAATATTCATATCGGAACATTTTCAGTTTTCAGTTGTTTCTTTTTATAAAAAAAACATACTTAGCCACTTATAAATGTTGTACCAAATAGTCTGAATTTGATAACAAAACATTTATTTATATCATTATCGCATTCATTATTATTTCTTTGTAATTTAACTAAGAGCCCAGTTTTTGTAATCATAGTACAAAAATATTTTAGTCTAATAATGGTTAATCTTCTAAGTAAAATTTATGTTTACGTCTCCCATATATATATATATATATATATATATATATATATATATATATATATATATATATATATATATATACCTAAATATACTTCTGCTCTAATGGAAGTTCTTGCAGTTCGCTGTAAGCGTAAGTAATATTATGAAAATTAACTAACAACTTGCAATATCAGTTATATTTAGAAAGTAAGATGAACTTTTTCTCTCTTCAATAGCTCTATGTGGCTGGCTTCTGACTTTACAGTGGTGAATATACTTTGGCTACAAAAATAAAAAAGCAAAAAATATAATAAAATGTTCTTAAATAAAAACGGTAAATTTTTATAACTGTACACTTCCTGACATTAAACCTTGTAGTTTACTTTGATTTACGAAACCCACGGGTATAATTTAGAAAGAATATTTCCTTATCAAGGGATGATCATTGATTGTGTCACTGATTAAATATTGATCTTGGCTTAGTTATGAGGATAATTGCAAATTCAACATCCTGTATTTTACGGTTTATTATTTTTTTATTTGGCCGTGTCTCTTGAATAGGAGGAGTTTCATGACGTAAAGATTTATAATGAAATTTTCTTATTGTTGTCGTTTTTAATTTTTTTTTCTTCCATGTTATTTTCAAAATTATTTCCGTTTATTTAAGATGAGAACCATTCGCTTAATGAATAAAAAAGAACGCACCATGTCAACTATGACCGTTTGATGTCTCTGTCTGCGATAAATTTCTTAGTTATAAAAAAAGTTGGCACAGTATTTTAAAATGTTTTAAATTCTAAGAAATAATTTATACACTACAACTGCAAGATAGATTTTGATACGGAAAATAATTTAAAATCATCAATAATTATAACTTGCAGCCAAACGAAAGTGGGTTTTGAAAATAGGATAAATTTATGACGTACCAAGGAATTTGAATTTTATTTTCACATCACAGAGTTTAAAACCACCAAAATAGTTGGTACCAAAACAACGATAATTCGCATGTAAAATAATTTACTATATTCTTCAAAAGGGAGAAATTTTGTATAAGATTATAGCTTTTCAACAAACAGCATCATCTGTCTACTTGAGAATATATGGCATGTTAACAAAATCAAAATGATAACCGTCGAGTGATGATTTGTATGTGAAACATTCAAAATTGTCTAAAGAAGAAAATTCTCTGTAACACATCAGATTTTCATTAATCGCGATTATTTAACTACGAGGGTATAATATGTCAAGTGATTAAAAATGATGATCCTCAAAATTAATAGATTTGGAAGATTTGACTTCACCTTATTATCAGGTGTTAATATAATGGTGATTCGCATTCACATTATCTAGACGTTTCAATAAGAAGAAAAAAATTTATAAAACACCTTATCTTTTCAATAATTATTATTGTATAATTCCCCTCAGACCATATTTTGTGTTAAAAACTTGAAACCAATGGCCCCAATTGTTTTTTACTCCTTAAGAGAGTTTCATAATATTAACATCGCAAATATCGTGCAAGAATAATGCAAAATCTTTGTTATTAACGCTTAATATGAAAAATCTTTTTGTAAATTTCTGTGATTTTCAACTTGTTTCAAACAAACTTTTCACACTTATTCTTTAATCCAGATTAAAATACCTTGAGAGATGGCGATGGTGTTTGGAAAACACCTTACAGTCCTGTATGCTTACTAGTTTTCTATAAACATTTTTTTCTAAAACAGCTCAACTTTTCATTGATTACGATAATTATTTGAAGTAATACCTTAAATCAAATGTTTGCTTTTCTCATTTTCTAGGCAGGCGATTATTAAAGTACCCAAAATTTAGAGAAGACATTCCGACTGTAATTTGGGTGGAGTCACTAAATTTTATACTTCTCTGAAGAACCTTAAGCATTGCTTGATTCCAAATAAACAAACTTTGTGCATGTGAAATATTTGTGTACGTTTTAGAAGCCAATTGAAAGAAAGGAAAAAAAGTAATCAAAAATCCACAAAAAATTAAATTTTTCATATTATAGAGATAAATAAATATTGAAGAATTTGCCAGTTATGTTTTTCGAAAAATTGTTTGACCTTTTTTCTTAAATTTTAATAAGTTTACTGATAATATTTGGGAGTGATATAATTGATCTAAATATTTTATGAAAATTATATATTACGTATGACATAAACGACTGGTATTTGGGTCTATCAATCCCATATTAGGCGTGTTGGGATTAACAAAATTACCAGTTTATTGGAGGTGAAAGACATTTAGTTCTACATGCCAAAGAGTGTATTCACAATCTTTAACATTACTTAAACTTTTCTTCTTATTCTTACGTGAATTTAGCATACCAATGGGTGACAAACAACTCTTACAACATATATTCTAACAATTTAGTTAAGTATAAAAGTAAAGATGTTTTTCAAAATTTTTTACATAAAACATACCCAATTACTAATTATTTTTGAATTGTTTTAACCTTTACAAACTTATATCTGTTGACTGTCCAAAAAATAAGTAATCTGGCAAGTTTTCAGCCAAATTTCATAAGTTCCAGTCTTGAACTCAATTTAAATTTACAAAAAAATTAAGTAAACATAATAATTACGTTCTTTCCGTTTTTAGGGTACCGTATTTCGAAAGAAAAAATGGAACCCTTGTATAATCAGTGACGGGTCTCTCACAGCTGATTTGCTCAGAAACAATTTAGGAAGCTCAAATCGGATATAATAATATTAACCTCGCAATATTAATTTTTCACTAACACTAAAATATTTTTGTCATAATTTTAAAGGGTGTTATTTAAATACAGGAAAATAGTTTTTAGCTTCATATTATATATGGGATATATTATTTGAAAGGTCTAGTTTTCAGGTTCATACAAAAAATATTTTTTCACAATTTATATGGCACACTCTGAGAAATTTGCGCCACAATATGTCAAACAAGTGTATATCCTTCCTCTCTTATTTCCGAACCTTTTAAATAGAAAATCCTACAAAATTATTCCAAATTTCCAAATCAGGGCAGATGAGAGCGATCTCATAATTTCTTTTGAAGTGTGCAAAAGAAATTATGAGATCACTCTCGTCTGTCCATTTTTCTTGGAAACTGCTTAATATAACATATTAACCCGCATATATCTCAGTAGTAAAAATATTCATTTGAACATTTTAAGTGGGCTATATTAGGTACTCGAAAAAAAAGTGAATTCCATTTATATTATAGGACATAGTTTGAAAGGACTACATCCAAACGTCTCAAAAATATTTTTTTCCTAATTTAAGGTAAGATATATCTATACAGATTTATATAAAAAAATATGTATTTCGACGATCCTTATTTCCTAAACTACTCAACCAAAATTTATGAAAAAATACGCGTTTCCAGAAGCTCACACAAAAGTTGTAAGCAAATTTTAGCGATGATTCTAAACGTTATAATTGTTTAAATATGTACCATGTTTTTATGCCTATGAAACGTATAGTAGGCAATAAATTTATATTACAATTTATATTTATAACAGATTTTCACAGAAGTCAAATAACGAAGAAATGTTAAATTTGCCATATTGACAAATGTTACAAAACAAAGATTATCATATTAGCTAACATGTTGAAAATATTTATAAAAGAATGAAAGAGGAGGTAAATAAAGGGTTTTAATATATTTTGTTGCATTTTATATATCATCGGGTGTATCATATGAAATAGCTTGTTATGAAAATTCTTCTCGGGAAAATATCATAATTTCGAATTGCATATTAAATGGGAAAATCCAAGAATTGTTCTTTCAAAAATATTGTATTTTTACTCCTTCTCCCCTTAAATCTGAAATTACTAAATTAAAAATCATAAAAACCGGATTGGAAAAAATGACATTATTTGTTTAATTGATGACTTAAATATAGATTTAAAGGGATTTATTTTTTCATTTTCTCTATATAAAATGCTACTTTATTTTTGAAACTTACTTAATTACTTTTATTATTGCAATTTTGGTCTTTACCAGTTTCCTTTTAACTTTGGTCCGCATTTAAATACAAAAGAAGAACATAAAACAATTATTTTTCTAAAATATCTACTACGTAACGTTACGTGCTTCGACGCTATGAAATTGTTTCCTTATATAGCTCGCTCCCGAAGTTATTCTATTTCGGGATCTTCAACAAAAGCAACCTCTTTTTTTACAACCCAGAGCCACACAAGAAGACATTAATTCACTAAAATTTAGTATTTTGCACCATTTTTGTATTTAGTATCACAGTTCACAAAGCACAACCACTCTTGCCTCACTAACGGACAAATTTGTCAATGAAAATACTCATTTAAGTGCAAGCAATTTATATTCCATGCACGTTTATCCTAATCTGTATTTTTCGTTGATCTATCAGATGTATATTTTTGAAGTAAAATTTCTTAGGCGGCGATTCGATAATCGAAAAGTGGATGAGAATTAAGAGTAAAATTTTAAGGTCGCGTCACGTTTAGGCACATTTCATTACATAAGAGAGAAGAAAGATATGACGTAGAGAGAAAGAAAGCTATATATTCCAACGCCATGGAAATGGAGCAAATGAGAGCGACGTATACACAACGATACAAAGCGATTGAATAAGATAGTGTCACTCATGCGTGCGTTGTTGAGAATAGTATGTACGCCTCAGATGCCACAATGAACAGCCGAGGTTCCACGCATTCGTTATCTTTTTAATATTTATTCACGTTATCTCGAAAATTTGAAATCATGGGAATATATCTCTAATTTTATTTTTCACAAACCAGTAATATCAGTATTGAAGCGCCAACCAATGACAGTGTAAATATTGAATAAACAGAATATTTTTTTATCAAATTGTGTATTGTTTTATTTCTTTTGCGAAATTTTGTATTGTTGTGTATCCTTTCTCTCTCTTTCTACCTCTGTATTTCACACTAAATCTCTCATTTACATTACTTTTTAAGAAGTCTCAATCCTATCACGGGTACGGTGCTGCACGCGTTTTTTACCTTTATAGTATTAAATAAATTACAAATATGTCTTATTAGGGTATACTGTCAGTAGATAATAAAAAAAAATAACTTGTTATCTAAAAATCCTATTAAGGGCAGAATCGTCTTTAAATTCGACGCTTTTTTATGCAAGACATTTAAAAAATCTTTATGAGATCAAGTCTTTTTACTAAAGTAAGTCATTAGTAGTACTTTTATTGTTTTTATTTAGTACGAATTAAATTAATTAAAATAAATAAATAAAAATTTAAATAAATACGTACAAATGTACGTATTTATTTCTTGATAATCGCAGTCGCCATCAGGAACCAAAGTTAGTCTTATTTACATAGTGATTACATTTACATAGAATTAACACTTGAGTATATAAATAAAATCCCCCTTTTTAGTGAAAAAACATTTGATTCGTTCCATATAATTTTAAATTTATATTCTTGCGGAGAGACCATCCGGGCGACCGTCACAGGCAATATCCGACTTCGTTTAAATTGGAAGCTTGCGAGGGACCTTGCAAGAGCAATCATCTCGAGACGCGAATGGCAAAGCGAGCACTCAAGAAATGCTTGTTATATTTATAGTCTATTTTTCTTATGAAAATGTTTTGATTTGATGGTTTTACCATGAAAAATTTTCTTTCCCTATTGTCGAATCTCTATTGTGGAATGTAATCGATGCAATGCATTTTTGAGGCAAACATTTTTTTATAAGTGAGATAAAGAAAATATTACACGTACATATATATGTATATATAAGTCTCTTCTATTTTTCTTTATCGTGGTGTGTTGGGTTGATCACAAGGCAATGACGAAGGGGCGCACCGCGGAGACCCATGTTCGATTCCCGGCTGTTTATCGAGAGGGACTGGACGGGTGTTATGGTTGGCTGTAAGAGATTGCGGGATTGCTGGTAGCTTCGTACCAATAAGTCCGTCCTATGTACCAATTAGATACATTAAAGTAGGTAAATAAATAAATAAATAACGGGTACACAAGACGAAATCAATGCACTAAAGTAATATTTATATATTGATTTAATTTAACTCTTTGAAACTATATATTTATTAATAAATAAATCGATATTGTTTAGTCAGCATTTATAATTTGTTTTATTAATGTACTCAAGGTATTCTTTCATGGAATTATATTTCATTCAGTGAATATCTATCAGATAAATCTTTAAATAACAACATATCTTATTTCCACACGAGTAGGATTAACAAGACTCGATAATATTTGAAAAGTGGGGTTTCATTTCCGATGACGCCGCAATACTACACACTTACTTTGTATTATAATTAAATACATATTGTCCTTCAATAGAAATAAAACTTGAAATAATCTTCTATTATTGCCGTTGGTCAAAAATAATGGCTAGTGATTTAATAGACATCCCAAATAGATGTAGTTAAAACAGAATGTAGTCGAATCTCTACAGAATAATCATTATTTCTATCGGAAGTAACAAGACACTTAATATTACAGAAATGTTTATTAATAAATTTTGTCTTCGCTTTGTGATTAAGGTCTAAGAAAAGTTTATCAATAATCATAGTGACATGGCGACTTTATAAACGTCTTCAAGTCTTAGGAAATATTTGATTTAAATGTTTTTATTTAAACAAAATGTAACGTAAATTGTCTAAACACGCTTATCTTGTTAATGTTGTTTGTTTAATTCCTAAAGTGTTATGATTTCAAATTCAGTTCGCCTGAACAATAATTATCTACCTGCAAGAACCACTGACCCGCTCCATAAATCACTAGATACGGATCTTCATGACACGCTTGAACGCCGTAAAGTTTCTATGTCTAACGATTTAAGTTTAAGCGAGCTTTTAATCTTATAGCCATAATTATATACGCCGTACACTGTTAATGACTACATCGTTAATATTTAGCGTATCTTTGTTTCCCGCAACCTGTTAATACTTTCGTTGGTATAATTTCACTGCTTTACGTCATCAATGGGCCGTTTATTTGAATTGAAGTTATTGTTTGGCTACCAACTGTACACTATTCAAAGCTGTGAAATATTTTCTTACCCATCACAGTAAAAAGTAAACGAAAAATATAACCTGTTAAGTATGAGTAGAATTTGCACTACAAGGGTTCGGTACACTCTTATATAAATATATTATTATAGGTATATGCATTAAACTTATATATTATTAAGTTTAATGGATATACCAGTAATATCCATTAAACTAGATATTTACCATTATTATATTATTTCTCACTCTTTAAATTTATTGCCCGCCACATCTTTTACAGGCTTTTACTATGAGGTTATAAAATCATCATTACAGTTTCCCGATAAATTTTGGGAAACTTTTGATTAGGCTTCATAGTTTTGACATTAGAATTCTACACAGTTTTAGCTATAGCAATATTGGTTATAAATTTTCAACAAAATGTCTGACAATAAACTGCTATACAGAAGAATCTAAAATATTGTTTTAAAATCTTTATAGTCTACTCTTTCAATTGATACAACAAAAGACACAAAAGTCGATTAATTCACAAAAAAAATAGGTTAATTCACTAGTATTTTCCAAAATTTCTGAAAAATTTGTTGATTATTGAAATATATGTGGGTTAAAACGCATTATCACTATACTGAACATTAAACTATGCCAAAGGGTTTTTCAGAAAAACGGCGCGGACATTTTCGATAAATTTTGAGAACTATTTTTCATAAAGATATAAAAATAAATATTCTGAATCTTTACACATTGTTCTTATCTTTGCTTATACTAAAAAAATGTGATTGACATGCAGACCGGGGAACGAATGATTTTAAAAGGTTACCTTTTTTCCTTTTTGGTGTTCAGTACCCTGAAAATGTATAAACAATTGAATACAAGGAGTTTTGGGTTTAAAGTAATGTTCGTTCATTACGTCTAAATAGGATCTATTGATTGTTGTTAAGACGGTTATCAATCAAGAAGCGTCCAATTTTAATGAAATGATTTTAAAAATGAGAAAAAGATGTGATCCTACTATAAAAATATTTAAAAATCATTTGTATTTGTCGTAAATTTCAGACCCTTTATATTATCTTTGGTGTAATGAATGAACACACTGTGTGAGCCGAAAAGTGTTTGGATTCAACAGAATGGAACTATATGGTAATCAAGTATGAATTATTTTATTTGGTAAATAAATCTTTGTCAATTATTATCGAAAATAAAAAGGTAATTTCTATTATCTGAAGCAATACATATGATAATGGAAAGTGGGTTATATATATATATATATATATATATATATATATATATATATATATAAATTTATCAATTGGTCACCCAGAATAAACAGCGGAGTTTTAATATTCAAATCTGAGTCGAATACCAGATACAACTAATGCCGATCTGCTGGTGAAATATCACGGACGTCATTCTTTCAAGCAACATCTAGTTTCCGGAAGAACTTCTAATTAATGAAACGGAGATATACTTTGAGTCCTTAAAACAGCCAGGTAACAAACTGAGTAATCTAATGATCACTTCTAATGGACTGAGTTTGTTTTGTCCTTACTCACTCTAAACGATATATTCCAAAATATAATCATCAAAAACTGCGGGAGTTAAGTTGAGTTTTGCCAATACTTAAATATCCACTTTATTTTTTTGATAATGTGCTACCTGATAGTTCAAAGCTCATAGATTTCAAAATAATTTTTATAATAACAAGTACGGTTTCAAATTAATTTACCAGTATATTACATAGCATACTAATAAATATAATAGATATAATTGCATAGCACCATTTCTCTACCCCGAGTTACGAGAAAAACCGATTTTTTACTTACCATATATTTTTTAACCTTGTCTTAATATCCGTTTAATTATTTTAAAATTTTTATAATTTTTATTAACTGACATGTAAGATCTATTATATAATCTTAAAATTAGTCACGTCAACGACAGTACAGATTTATGGGTGATGAAACTGCAACTCACAAAGTTTACGTAATGAACATCTCTAATTTTGTCAGGAAACAACACAAGCAATTGATCATTCCCGAAGAAGTTTACTCTAAAGCATCTTTAAACAAGCGGAAACGTTATCTTCCCTTATCAACCCACGTCACATATATGTCTCGTTTAAATATGTCGAGAGCCACCTTAGGGACGACCAAACCTTCCGTGAATCAGACTCGTTAAGTTGGATAATGCAAGACTGGTTGAACTCTTTAGAAAAAACCGTACGAGTAAAGAAATTTTAATTGCAACTTCACAAAGGGATTATATATACTACTAACTAAATATTAACTCCACGCAATACCGTCAGTTAATTGTAGCCGGACAATATTATGTACACCATTTCTTATTTCTCTATATTCTTCTGGTGAAATCATCTTGTCAAACACATTTCAAATATTCCAAGTTTTTCAACAATATTTCTAGTTACGAAACATGTTATGTTTTACGGTAATGAAGAACGTTATGTTTGAACTATATAAATCAATATGATAGAGATTGAATTTTTTTCATTGAACTTTCTGTTCATGTTCTTTCATTGAGGCGCTCTGTTCAAGCGGTGCGAAGATGAACAGAAATACTTGGACCGACTTAAAAAAATTAAATATTAAATGATGATCTATCTCAACGTCTCACATAATTTTTTAAAGGAAACATACAGAGTTGTTTATGTTTAATTGAAATTCTACGTATTAAGTTAATCCAAAAACAGCTATAAACAAACTCTGAAGAAATTTCATTTTATTGAAGTGACAGGGTTGAATATCTTTGCATTTAACTATATACAATATAAAAGAATAATATGATAAAACGATTGGTAAAATTAATTTTTTTTTTAAATTAATATATTAAAAAATTTATATTAGGAACTTTGTCATATGCAATTAAGTCTGTTTAAAATATACATAAATAAATTTAAAATAAAACTAACCAGTAATATTTAGGTACACGTTACATTAGAAAGAACCATTTGTAATTTATCTAACAAATAAACACAACCATCCTTGTCATTTCCCAGTACATGCGTGTAAATGTGGATACACAAAAATTACTCAATAGAGCTTAGAGCTACGAAACATGAATTAATTTTCACAAAGTTCTTTTTATAGCCGTTTGCATCTAGTCAATCCAGTTGCCAGTAAGCGTAGCTGAAACGGCAAGCAGGTAATAATCTCCCAATTCAATTATCTCTGCCCGCGTTCATTACGTGGCAGCGCTTTTTCTCATTTCCCGGATGGACATTCTGATAACATAATAAGTCATGGTAATAGAGGAAATTTCTTGATAGTTTATTAAGTAATATAAAGAGGGTAGTAACCAGGAAGGTCGCATTATTTACAAATCAATGACGTAGACAGTTTTTCTTTATATTAATTTATTTACTTGTTCCATCCAATGCTAATTTTTAGAGTTCTTATATTAGAGTATCAAAGCTATATTTTAGGATATTATCTATTGAAAGTTAAAAAGAAATTTTTAAATCTCTTAAATTACAAGAACACAAATCAATGAAACCTCTTATTTCTTACTTATTAATTGACAACTTGCTATTTGATTTGAATAAATAATGAATAATATTTTTTTTATAATATTGAACATATAATTCCGTATCCGTATAATGTAGACCTTCGAAACAATACGCATGTAGATTTAGCTTCTAAATATTGCTACCTTTTCTATGAAACTATTCAAATTATATATGGGAATAGATGTGAAAACATTGTTTACTGTGTATTTAAAAAAATATGCACAAAACCGTGGATCTCATACAAGTAATTTATATTTTGATAAAGAACAATACTACGTTTATATCTTAATAGAAAATGTTGAAGAATGTATATCAGAATAAATTCAGTAAATACCTTAAATATATAAAACGTTTCTTGGTCAACGAATATTTTGTAAAAAAACTTATATAAATATAAATATATTTATATATATATATATATATATATATAAGAATCCATATAACATATTATCGAAACTGCTTCCTCTCTGACCGCGTTAACTGCACCAGCGTCCGCGCTATGGTTTATTGCCCCATTTTCCCGTTTTCCGCCACGCGTGAAATATATTGCTTATAATTCCACCTGGTTTCAGAGATTGGGATTATATTACTTAATTCTTCGATTATGAATCAAACTAGTTTTGGAATATAATATGTTAAAATAGTCGAAGTATATGATTTTAACCTTACTACATTTTGTAAAATATGGCACTATATTTTCTGTAAAAACAGCATGTAACTTTACATATTATGATGTTAAAAATATAACAAATATATTAAAAAAATATACATGAAAGAAATGTTTATATGAGGAAAATATATGTACAACGTACAGAAAACGAACAATAATAAACGTTGGGGGGGGTGTATTGATAAAAATATAATAGAGAGTGATATAAAATGTACTGAAATATATAGAAATTTAAAAAATATCACAATTGACAATATCTAATGAATTGTTCGGGGGAAAATATTAATGAAAAATACAAAAAAAATAACAGCGTGACCAAGCTATAGTCACGTTTTTCATGACTATTATTGGACTGTAACTTTTACAGCCGTATCGTCGAATTTATTAAAGTTGTTATACCATAATTATGCACAATAATTTTATTAGTTTTCTAAAATATTTTATTACTTTACTCTCAATAATGTCAATTCTTTGTGTTATCAATATTATATAAACAGACAGATAGATGATGTTAGTAAAGCATTAATTTGCACTAAAATGATATGTAATTTCTTCTTAATTTTTCACCTTGCAATATAAAGAATTTTCTTAGAAAATGTGAAAAGGAAAAATTTAAGAAAAACCAAGAAGTAGAAAAAACTAATTATAAAATTTAAGCAAAGCTCAAGTCAAATTACCAGTGTGGTATTTAAAACAAATATGGCGTTCATTAATACGAAGCCATCTGCAACATTTTAATTTGAAATTATATACTTCACTATTTTCTTAAAATAATAAAATCGGCATCACACGACACAAAATAACTTACATATCCATCCGTCTATCATAGCGGTTTTGCTTAGAATTTTTTTAACATAGAAAGAAAATACGAATATATTAAATATATATATCGGAGCCTCTACATAAGAGGACTCAGAATATAAAAAAATTAAAAAACAGTATAATTGATTTTGATTTTCTTAAACTTTTTTGGAAAAATAAGCGGATAGTCCTTGAACAAACAATACAATGACATTAATTTCATTGTAGATAAAATAATGTCTCTTTTAATATGCTTCCTAATTGCAACAAAATATTGATATAATAAATTTAAAACTTACCTATTGTTATAGTGGAATGTCTACCGTCCATGTTCACCCCAAAAAAAGACCATTTCAAATCAGCAAACCAAGCCAGGATTGGAGGACCATTTTCGTTTATATCATATATGCTATAGGCCATCCAATTGAAATTGACTCAGCCTAAATGATATTGCATATAAGGTTCGATTAATTTTGAATTTAATTACTGCATTACCAGCAGGTACGTATGAAATAATTATTAATTATTATTGGAAAAATACATGACATGTTTCGATAATTACGTAATCAAACCATAATAAAATGCAAGGCGATATTAATTAAACATTTATATCTGGATAATTCTGTAACCTTATAATCTATTATCGTAAAACGTTTTTTGTGGATATTTTACTAAGTTACAAGAATCAAGGTACTCTTTTACATATATATATATACATATATATATATATATATATATATATATATGTATATCAGTCAGTTATACTCTGAATAACTGACTGATTTATCAACGCACACCCCAAACTGCTGGATCTATGAATTTTTAGTTTGGTATGAAGAATGAGACGGTGATCCAAGGTTCGTAAGGCAATAAATTAATAAATGGTCCATTAGTTCATTTTAGAAAATTAAAGACAAATTAATAAACACATATTTTACAGTTTTTTTGGATGAAAAAAAAACTCAAAGTGGGTAATGTAGTTGAATTGTTAAATAGTTCTATTAATTTGGAGATAACATTCCCTATATAATGTAGGCAGTCACTAGAAGGGGCTAATCAAAATTTAACCTCTAAGTGGATGAACTGAGGTTCGAAATTTAGAAGAAATCGAAATATAACTCGATTTATGGTCTTTACAAAAGTTTTGATTATAAGTTGCAATGCATGAAAGATGAATTTTGGTTGAATCTCCGGAATCTACCCAGCAAAATAAACCAGTGTTGATGTCTACCCACAGTACGGCAAATGTTCTTTGTGTAATGACGGTTTATTGTAAACATAAATTGAGTAAATCTTAATAACCGTGTGGTGCTTCCCCATAAGAATATTATTTTGGGAATATTTAAGTCTTACATCACATTACGTATTAAAACTATATACCTGAGTAGGTTAATTTTCTTCCATTGCATTAAAAAACAGGAAAGTTGGTGTTTTTTAATTATTTTGGACGCAGTATTACGGATTCTCTGGTCAGCTATTCACAAGTATTTCCCCATCATGTTAGGTTTCTCGGTTCGTCAGGAAAATAGTCAAAAGGGATATTTTAATCAATAAAATCTCACTAATAAATTGACCAGTCCAATGAAAGCTACAGTTCTCTCTTTTTTCGAACCGTGCAAAGTAGATAACTTCAAATACTTTAATATATCCCACGTAGCATATTACGTTTGAAACAAATTTAAAATTGAAAAGGGAAAAAAGGGTCACGGATTGTGGATGGATGGTCAAGTGTTAAGAAAGAATATGTTCTGGGTTTAGTACATAAGTTTCAAAGAAATAATATTTCGCCATGGCACTCAGGGCTCATAATTATTTCTAACTTTAAGTACAGCATATGTATGGAAGTACAAACATTCACTCTTCAAATCTAGCAAGACTTTCGGATTAGTTATTTCCGAAAATAGTAAAACCAAAACATTTGACAAATGATTGTTAGGTAAATTTTGGAGGTATTATTTTTGAAGTTGATAAAGGAGGAAATAAATTACATTCTCTTCAAAATTATTTTCCAAAAAATTATGTATAGGCGGTATTCCTCCCTAATTTTTTTCTGAATAACATGAAAAGATATCTCTAAAAAAAACTAAATGCTGTAAAAAAAACTAAATGCTAAATATAATACCTTTTTTTTAAATTTGGCCTTAAAAAGATTAATTTTAGAAATGTTTATATTATTTCACAAAACAAAGTTTTATGTTCTTTTCAGGATACATACATAAATGCTAATTTTATTAATATAATTAAATACTTCATAGTATATTTCACAAGGTAATCAAATCTATGCAAGTTTAGTCATTCCTCTCATGAAATTTATGAATGGATTATAAAAACAATGTATAAGGAAGTTTACTCGATAAATAGTTTCATGTCCTTTACTTTAAATTCTTGTGAAACGCATAAACACATTGCTTTCTTGATTAAATACAAAATGTTAATTTTTTTGATATTCTGGGAAAAACCAGGATAAAATAAATACTTTAAATTTGTAACATTCAAATTTGCAAAATTCTTGTGAAACACGTAAATACATTGCTTTCTTGGTTAAACACAAAATGTTAATTTTTTTGAAGTTCTGGGAAAAACCGGGATAAAATAAATTAAAACCTTTCACTTCGTCACTTTAACGCAAAAGAATTCCCGCTGAATGCTCGGCCGGCCCTTTCAGTTCGCTTTTCTTTCTCTTATTCCCTTTAGGCTCGGCCCTTTTTGCTTTAAGTTCAATCGCTCGGAAAATCGATACAATCTGCTGCCAAACCATACATTAATTCTGAAATGAACTTTGGCACGTTTTTCATGTTCGTATTTTCGCATCATCTTTTGCCGTGAAGAAAAAGTTTGGAGTTAGAGAATCGAGTTAATGCCGAAAGCTTGTTTTGAAACGTTTTTCGTGTAAAATAATTTTCGAATAATAAGCTAAATGGGTATGCAATATTACTAACTGCTACGGAAATTTGTTGTCGCTTTTTCACTAAATGAAACCAATTTGAAAATAAAATAACAAATCAAGGTAAAATGTTAGGTACAAATATTATTAATAATACTCTGATTTCTGTTGCAATCAATCAGCCTAATTTGACGATTTAAAGTTTTATATTGTTTAGGTATTACTAAACAATACTACCTAAACAAAACAAAACTTTAAATCGTCAAATTACCTACCTACCTACTATTTACTTTTCCGTTGTATTATTTCATCTGTAATATTATGGTCTGCAGAAATAAAAAGTTACAGAGCAAACATTTTCAATGAATTGAATTATACAAGTTACCACTTTGTTTTTCCATACAAAGTAAAATACATTTTTCATTCAGAACTATGATTTGAATGTTATTTCAAATCTTTTTATTGGTGACCCAATTGTTTATTTTTCACATGATTGTTTTTGATACTTTTCCTCAGACTGAATTACAGTCTCATATTTTTGTAACCTTTAATATTTTGAACCTCTATTTACTTTTGATTATAGTGATCCGACCCGTATATGTATAGTAGCAATATGTGGATGAATGGCCGACATTCCTGCCACAACACTGAAAATTCTTTTCTTAATGACGTATGTTACAAGTCAAGTCCGTAATTCAATCTGATTTTTTTTTGTTTTCTTCTATCTTGTTTTTTCAGGCTCTTGAGTAATGTATTTTATTAATTCTGTGTACCTCCATAATAGACCCTTATATAATAATCAAAAATTTTTCGATTTCTAGATCCTTAAACATGCCTTCACTATTTTCTTGTTACTTTTACTATTAAATGACTATACAATACTAAATAAATTACAAATTTCAAGGTTTTAGAAAACTTTGGACGTAATGAATAACTTTCAACAATCTATCATTGAGTGCCAAAACAAATTATTTTTGAGGGTCCATAATGTTAGCTTATTATGTCCAAATCTAATAATGCTAGACTAACGAATTCACATACCTAGGTTTCTCTTGGATGTTGTCTGCTTTGTTACTAAAAATCTAGATATAAACGTTCATCAAAAGTGACTCTTCGTTTAAATACTGCTCGGCCCGCACGGAACATGTCTTCCTATATTTTGGGAATGAAGTGTATATCATAGTGTATATCATGTATATCATCATATGTACGAGTACGAAGTATTTGCGTGAGAGAGTCTAATTGGATCGTATCATTCTATAGATGCCTAGTTCAAAATAACAACTTAACCACTATAAGAAATTTAAAAAAAAGATGAAACAGCAAAATGTTCTCCGCAAGAGGTTCATGTTCGTGGTGCACACATGCTCAATCACAATCTCTGAAGAAGTGTGACAAATGGTTTCATAGGAGTGTATATGTTACTACGAGTTTAAAATTAGGAAAGATTGCGTTTTTGCAGTAGATTTTGGTTTATTTTTATGTTACAAGTTTAATGTAAAAAGTTAACCAACATTTAAAAAATATATTCATATTTTTATGAGATTTTAATCATTCAATCAATATTTCAAAAATAAAACAATAATATCTTATTTCGTAACTTTTGATTTAATTTAAATAAAATAAGGGTGCGTTAAAATATGTTTTAATATATAGTGATTAAGGAGAGACAGAAACATTTATGACTAATTTAGGACATTATTTAATTACCAGTTTATTGTTTAATTATTTATCATCAGTTTATTGTTTACGTATATTTTCACCTCCATTTTAATTAACCAGTGTAGGAGACGATATTTATACAATAGACAATCATAAGCGCGTTTATATAGAACTTGTATAGAGACATTTTATATACAGACAGACACTGTTTAAAATTCCAGCGTGTGGTAAGAACATATTGAATACATTATATTTAGTAATTACGTTGAGCACCGGTGGTGAAATCGAACACACAACAGCAAGTATGCGTACTGCATACTCATAACAATATCAACTAGTATAAAAGATATATTTATATCGTTGAAATGATTTTCGATGAACCAAAAGGAATATAGAAAAATTGTTAGAATTTTTTCCTATATAAATGTATATATGATATATGAAATAGTAACTTAAACTAGTTATTTATAATTGCAACCAGTATACGTATGCATCAACAAGGCATGATTTTTAAAAATATACGTGTAACGATTAATTAAGAACTGCGACCCGCGCAGCTTATTGACACTTGATAATTTTAATACCTATGTCCTAATATTTTCTTTATCTATTTCCGTTTCTAATTACACATATTGTTCAATTGAGTTTATTATTACTATAATAATAAATCTTTTTCTCCAGCAGCGACGAAAAATACAATATTTCTTCGTGGCAAAAACATTACGCTCGTGCACATATGCTTCTATTCTTTTCTAGTAAATTATTAAATTCTATTAATTGTCCGAAAGTTTATGTTGTAAAGAAATATTAGCAAAAAGAAAGTAACGAATTTCACAAAAACATCAACCACAATATTAGCGTTTAATCACAAAGTAAAAGAAAATACTAACCATAAGGCTACCGACAAAAACGAGGCTAATGAAAAAAATTATACATTTCCATATGTTGTTCCATTGTGATAAGAATAATTTAGTGTCGAGCTTGAAATACCTACAAAGGACGTTACATGTTAAATGTAGCCTGGACTTAAGTGATAAATGAACGTATTATTAAGATGCTGATTGTTCAACTGTAAGTTTATGGGATTTACAAATTTCCTCGAGGAAAATGTGTTCATAAAATTAAACTTCAAACTTGATAATGTATTCAGGAGAATATAGATAGCATTGATAGGTTCTTTTATGTATGTATTTACTTATATTGTAAATATTTTAATAACTTGGTATAGATATCTCCATATATCCATTATAAAAATATTTCTCTTACGTATGAAAAAATTACATTTTTTAATTACATTTTTCAAATATATTATGAAAGGTTAATTTTAGTCAATACGGTCTATATTTTTAATACACTAAGTCGTGGAAATAACTGTATTGTATACTTTTTTACTATTCCCTACTAATGTTATACGGTCAACAAGTTCTTTAGACGCGGTATATAGAATATGTCGCGATCAAATCTATTTCTGATTCATAATTCATTTTTAAAATATAATAATATTTTACATTGATTATTTACCATGATACAATATTACAATCGCTTCAGTCTAGTTGATTAGAAGCATTAATAATAATGTTTGAAATATATTTTTAAATTACAAGACTTCTCTAAAACTTTTAACCGCATCTCCATATCTTTGGATTTTTGCATACCGAATTGAACTAGCGCTATACCAAAATGGTGTTCTTATCATTTTGATTATTTACATTACGTATAAAACTTTAATATTTTTATAGGTTTATAGTAAAATAATATTAAGTTGCAGAAAAAAAGTAGCTTGCCTTAATATCATTCCACTCTCACCTGTTTCTCAGCACTGTAACTGATAATTACTGTGCTATTTTTCATATATTTTGACTCCTTTATTTCCCATTTTTTCTCTTATTCTGACTCATATCAAAAACTTTAGAACACCCACGTTGATTACATTTATGTAAGGAAAATTCTGAAATAAGCAACGCTACATATTTTCAAATCTACAAAGTTTCTAGCATGAACATTCCTGATTTTGTTATATTATTTGGTGTAAGAATTACCTTCCACACTTTGCGCCGATTTAAAAGTAGGGTAGGCCGTGATTACAGAGCATGACATTGAATTTACCTGCCGCTATGGTACGTTATTAAGGACTTGCGCATTGCTTTTTGAACCTGGTATAGACTTTTCGTAATTACTGTTTGTTGGCATATAGATTTATAAGTTTTATTATTTCTTAAAGAATTAAAAAAAATTAACTACTCGTGATTTCAACAGTTCTCGCTTTACTTTCTATATCGTTTATGCGTAACTAATTTAATGGCAAATAAAAGTAAAGTTGATGCTATATTTTTATCTCGTCTAACCAGCAATGTTCAACTAAGAGGATCAAAAATGTGTTTACAAACTTTATAGGTTAAATATATAATGGCCGATAATGTGACCACTTAATTCCAATGATGGGAAAAATCGTACATTGGATGTTGTTTTTGCAACTCAGAAATCATATAACTTTAAAAAATTAATTTCCTTTCAATTATCAAACGTGTTTAGTTATTTTTTTTATTAACATATTTTATGCTAACAAAGAAAAAAATATCATTAATGTATAAGCATTTTTCATTTTAATTCACTATTATCTCAGGAGAGTAAAAATTATATTTTTATTTATTTAATAATCTTCATTTATTATAATGTTTGTAATAAGTCTAATTAAAATGATAAGCATTTTCATTCACAAAATATGAATGCGAGGGGCAACATTATTTATATTAAGGGTAAAGCGCCCCACGCTTTTACACTCAAATATTATACTCAAAAACAAACATGGCTCACGTTGAAGTCCTTAGCGAGTAGAAAGAGAAAAGAGGTTGGATTTATTGTATTATATTATATTTTGTATATTTTGAATTATATTATTATTATTATATATTTTGAATTGTATTATATTATGTTTTGTTTTTATATCATGTTATATTTCTTTTATTATATTACAAGTATATTTTGTATTTGGCAGCATTTATGAAAGGCTGTTTTTTGTTTTTCAAACTATTATTTTTTTTAATCTTATATTAAAGGAAAGAATATTGTTTAGAACTTGCTTTATACCATATTTAGAACTATTTTTACAAATACTAACACTTTGTTAAAAGAACTTCTACAGAATTCAAATTAGCAGAGCAGCGTAATTGATGCGTGAGTGCGTGCGTCCACTTACAATTTAATTTTCTTTAACACATTTTTTTTTCACATTTACTGTTTAAATAAATACATTATTTATTCACCTTCCGATTACTGTTCTTATCCTAGTATGTTGCTACTTAATATCCCTAAATTTACGGATAATGTTGCGTTTCACATAGGGAAGTAGCCAGATAGCTCAGTGAATCGGCAAACAAAACTTTGTGGACCGATATCATAATCATGGTTTTATGTTTTGACCGATATCATTGGCAAACAAAGCTTTATAGACCGGTATCACAGCCATGGTTTAATGAATCCAGATTATTTTTGTCCTAACATTGGTCGTTTAATATACTATACAAATTCGAAAATCACAGTTCTATGGTACTTGAAGTCTTTATCATTCAAATATTCTATATATCATGTCAATGTGTACAATCACGTTAAAAGTAAGTGTGGCTAAAAAAGTTAATTGAAAATTTTGTAGTTTTCCATATCAATAATATTTTCATAAATTACCAAATTATTTTGCAATGGGCATCACATTATAAGGATCGACTAAATGTCACCAAATCGAAAATAATATTGATGATCTTTGTAATTTGTTTCATTATTTATGTAAATAAGTAACCAATTTCACATCTCGTAAAATTATTCCGCAAAATCAAAACTTTGGTTTTTTTACCTACATTTCTTGAAAAAATGTCAAGCACGGATGGAAGCAAGAACTTGCACCCCAAAAATTTCATACTTATTTAAGCGTTTAAAACATATAGTTATGGACAGTTCTATTTAAAAAATTAATTTTCTAGAACTTTAATATAGCGTCTCCTACATCTTTCAATAGAACCTAGAATACCTAGAATTAGAAATTATATATTAATATTATTTTTCACTTTACTTATGCTATAAAACTTCCCATTAAGCCAACCTCAAGATTGTAGGTCGACCGGAAAAACCTTATGTATTTATATGATCAGTGAATAAGACCACGGTATATATATCTTCCAGGGGTGCAAATTTAAAAAGAAAATATGATTTTTCCCTTTACTTTTGCTAAAAGATCTCCCATTACCCTATTTGTCAAGATTGTAGATAGACTGGAAATATCTTCTACGTTTTGATGACATTGAGTAAGGCAGAAGTAAAAATAAAAATATATCCTTTAAAGATAGTCGATTAAAGGATACTTTTCCATTCTTTTTGCGTGAATCAAAAAACCGGAATTGTAAAATTTTTGCGGCCTTATAAAGCTGTAGGCCTCAATTACGATATTAATTTTAACTAGATATCTCAATTCGTTTCTGAGAAAAAGGGCTGAAAGGTGGACGGACATAGTGATCCTATAAGGGTCCCCATTTTTTTACTTTGAGGGATGAAACCCCATATAAACATCCCTATATGAATCATATGAGTCAGCTAAACATGTTAACAAGTTGCATAAATTGACTCTTTCAGGTCTGATGTACGTATCTGGTAAACGAATGAGCGCAGTGACCTCACCCATTGGCAATATATATATATATATATATATATATATATATGTGTGTGTGTGTGTGTGTGTGTGTGTGTATATATATATATATATATTACATATTTTGTATAATCAATACTAATTTTGCAGAATAATATATAATTATATATTTTATTTCAAAATATAAGTTACAAAACCGTTAAAAAAAGTGCAGATATCCCGCTTAATTCAACTGAGACAGATTTAGGTCTAGTAATCAGTTTCTTAATCAGCAATTCAAATTTCATTCACTTTGAAAGTAAAATTCACTTTAGTCAAACACTACTATTGCCTCTATTAGAGCATGAAGATATGTGATATTTAAAAAAATTCATAAGATTTTTTTAATAAACTCCAACATTATTAACGTATGTACGTATCCGTTACCTTTTTAGATTAAAAAAAATAATCAAAACTCTGCATTTAGATCACGACTCATATGGATGGAGATACTAAATCAGAACAAATTTTACATTTTTGACTTTCTCTCGCTACTTCACAATATCTTAAAAGTTCCTACATTAATTCTTGTCTTATTGCTAGGCTTATGGTTCCATCTATTCATTACCTATGTTCTAAGAATCTTCTCATGCTCTTTGTCCCCAAACATAGCACTTCTTTCTATGAACATTCTTTCACTGTACATACTATCAAGTTTTGGTAATCTCGATATAATAATATGAAAACAGTTTTTATTAAAATACTTGTTATAGAAACTAAACTGTAGAATTCTTTAGATAAAACTATCATTTCCACAAATTAGGAACACCATTCCTATAAAAATAAAAAATGCGGAAGTCAAGCGAGGGGGAGTTAAGTTCAGTAAAACGTAAGTCACCCTCAATGAGACAGTTCACTGCATAGCAAAAGGAAGGTCGCAATATAAATCAAAGGGCGACAACGAAGCAACAATTTAACAGTTATTTATCCGCCCTTCGAGAAGTATCTCGCTTCCAAACCAATAGTTGTTTGAGCTAAATAGATTAGTGCACGTACACAAAATAAAGTTAGAGGGATATTTGTCATTATCTGTTACGACCGGTCACCTTCGATAAATTGTTGCTAAAACAACAAACTTGGAAGGAGTTTTTATCAGAACTAGAATCAATGTATAACCAATACTAGAACTAGATACTAGATACCAATAGATGCTAGATACCAATACTAAAGAACTAGATACCAATGTATAACATGATCATACACATTTATATCGTGAAGAAAAGGAAGACAAGTATATTTGAATGTAGCAAGGCTACAAGTAAAATAATTCTGTTTAACGTGAGATAAAAATCTTGAAAGGACTAAAACTGTGCCAACTTTCACTTTCCTTTTCATGATTGTTTTTGTTTTGTTTTGACCCTTCAAACAGACCAGCAGTCAGGAATCTGTAAATATATTGGTGCATTTTAGTTACTCATGTTTCAAGCAGTTTGACTGAATTATTTAATAATTAGAAAGTATTTATTTACATTTATAAATTCCATTAATTTATCATTGTAGCTTTTTTTTTGACGTGCAGACATTCTGCCATTTGTACATTTTTAAATCCATTGGTGGATCTTGATTTCTTGCTTTTTGATAGGGATTTCAACAGTTTTTTTGTTGCAGTCACTGTACTATATTTAGACTTAATAAATAATTTTGATTGATCATAAATTGAACTGTACGCTAAGGTAATTTTACTTATAAAAATGATATTACACTAATAAAATGTTAATTTGTTTGCCATCAGATGGTACTACCGGCATTTTGTACGGTCCCTGTTAGAATGGATTGAGTTTTAACATAAGCATTTAAATTACAGATGTGCGATTAATAAACATTGATTTAAATGCGTTTAAAACTCAATAAAATAAATTTAATTGAGGAATGAAATAAATGAAATTTGGAAAATATTTCACTTAAAAAAGAAATATTTTCTTAGCAAAATATTTTCTAAATTCAACTCACTCACTCCCTACAGGATGTTAAAAGGTCGCAAAAGCCACTGTTGTCGATGCTATGGATATGCACTAAAAGTCCAATACGGTTGATCTTGTTAGTTAGCCAGTGTTGAGATTAGGTAATAATTACCATAAGAACTAGTCAAACCCAACGTAATAAAAAGTAAACAATCTATATTTTGAAATCCTCTTATATATACCTCTATAACTAGCGATGAAATTGCTTTTGACTTTGAATGAATGAATGATCCTTTGCTGGCATCCGATTGAGGGCAACTTCAAAACCAGTATGCTGCCGTAGGTGTCATTCATTCAAAAGTTCACTTTTCGATTTTTCGCCCTTTGTTTCAGTCAGTAACCGAGGTTTTTATTTTATGTTGTCAGATCTCAGTTGATTTGATTAAGTCGAATTCTTCAATGGTTTTGACTTTATATTATTACATAATACTCCAGTCTATTTAGAGTAAATAAATAATGATAAATCTTTCTTAAGAAACTTAATTTTCCCCTTTTCCATCATATCTAAAGGGGGGTGCTCAAATACAGGAAATCAAATACGAAGGATAAACCGAAGGGACTCACTTAATCCGTTAAATAAAAGTTTTGTCGTTAATTTTTAACTTCCAAACGGTTAATGGTATTTATTAATTGGAAGTGAGTGGGAAGCTTTAGTTCCTGGGGGCTTCACGTTTAACATGATTGAATATCGTTCACTATAGTCGTAAAATACATTTACAATTTCATCAAAATCGACCTGAAAATAGTCCCAAGGATATTTAAAAAAACTCAAAAACAGTTTCAAAGTACGCAAAAAATTTGAAGAATTAAAATTTTGGGAGCATGTAGAAGATATCTATATCTTTGCTAATAGCCCACCCGAAGATGTTGTAATACAACAAAACGTAGATCGTGGTAAAGAACTTAAGGAAAGTAGAAATAATACTACATCACGTAGTTTCATTTAATTGTGAATAATGAATTTCTACAAAATTAACGCCAAATATACTCAATATTTAAAAAACATTATCTTAGGGCAAAGTCAAATATCAACTTTACAACGCACTTTAATTAATAAGTATCATTTATAAACGTAAATTACAACGTTGATCAAGACTAAACCTCTTAATACTTTACGTCTAGTTAATAATAATTTAATTAGCATCTGAAATAAAGTAAAAGTTTTCAAAGTAAATGTATTAAAACTGTAATTATAACTTCAAAGACAATTTATGCAGAAACTTAGTTCTACAAGTTCTATTCGGTAACTTTGAATATCATGAAACCAATAAATGAGTTATTGATGTCATCGTTATTTTTTATCCTGAAACTAACTATCTTATTCCATAATTAAAAATGTTTTGAAATAATAATAGAAAAAATTAGTTACGTGGAAATGACCCAGTTCGAACTTCACGTTCGAGAAACTTTAAATTAATGACTTAAATATTTAAGTCAAAAAAGAAGTCAAAAAATCAATGACGCACAATCGTTTTAGTAATGGAAATTTTTGGTTTCTATATGTTCATTAAGATTTAGATAAGTTCGAACTGGGTCACACGTAACTAATTTTTTCTATTATTACTTCAAAACATTTTTAATTATGGAATAAGATAGTTAGTTTCAGGATAAAA
The DNA here is from genome assembly GCA_039881145.1 of Druceiella hillmani. NCBI lineage: Eukaryota > Metazoa > Arthropoda > Insecta > Lepidoptera > Hepialidae > Druceiella > Druceiella hillmani. Next base: position 47,541,127 of record JAYKKI010000007.1, on the reverse strand, counting down.
AATCGTGTCCTTGAAGACAAATATTCCTATTCTTAGCATCAGAAAAATCCATGAAATGAAATAACAAACTTATTACAATTGTGATTTATTTATGAAGTTATTATTTAAACATTCAAGTGCTATGCCTGATTCCTTTCAGGCCATCTGGTTAGTTTCATGTTATTAGCTTACCGTGTCTTGTATTAAGTACAAAATAACTTTAATTTTATTGCAAAAATTTGTCCCCTGGAATGTGAAAGGCTAATAGCCTATAAAGATATTATACTATATCTATAACAGGTTTATTCAAATTTGGTAATCTCAAGAATGGCCTGTTGACTGGGATACCAATATTATTGGCCCCATACTAAAAAAAATAAGACCGATTTCTTTGTTTCAGCAACGAACTTTTTCTTTTTTCCAAACAAAAACTTTTTCTGCAATTCGTACTAACATTTTTCTAATGTTTTGGTCACGCCCACATTTTTTCTAGTTTACGCCACAGTATTTCTATTTATACCGTTCATTTTTTACAGCTTTTTAAATATTAGGGTCTATATCTTCAACAGGCGCATACTATATAGGCATATATACTACAGAGCATGGGCAAGCCACAAACTTACAAGCCACAAAAACACAAATTGCGAGTCGACCAGAAATAACCTACAGGTTCTGATAATTAGCGAACAAGACTTTTATCTAAATACAAATAAATACGTTTTAAAAGTACTTATACTTTTGTAGTAATGTAAAAGTTTAGGCCCCAGTATACGACATAAATTTAATATTGATATGTCAAACGGTTACTGAGAAAAAGTAACTTAATTAACAAAGGATAGACGGATGGAAGGACACCTAAATGACCCTAAAAGGGTTTAAATTTTTTTAATTTTGAGGAGTCGAACTCTAAAAAACATATGTGTAAAAAATTCATTTTCTTACACATATTATGTTTTTGAAACTATTTTGCTCGTGCCATTGAAACTATTTTGCTGTTGCAACATCAGACTCTGACATGATCGATAGTGTAGTTATTTTGCAAAATATCAACTACCAGTAGAAAATATATTGAATAATTTTTAATTTACTACCATCCTTTAAGGAATTCCATTGTTCATCTCCAGAACACATTATCAGACCCTGACCTGATCGATGGTACAATCTTTAAACACGGTTGATTTACTAATATCCGTTGAGGAGTTCCATTGTTCATATCCAGAACTTATCATCAGACCCTGAGATGGTAAGTGGCGTAGTTATTTTACAAAATAACAACTAACCTTAGCAAATATATTTAATCATAGTTGATTTACTGCCATTCCTTAAGGAGTTCCATTGTTCGTTTCCGGAACTCATCATCAGATCATGATCATATTTATATGGAAACGCACCATTTTTCAAATAAGAAAATCATCAAAATTGGTCTAATCAGTAAAGAACTATAATTATTAAGTAATTATGAATAGAGGGGGTTGTCATCTTTTTTTATATACAAATAAAAAAAGGTTCCGACGAACTGACAATCTCCTCTTTTTTTTGAAGTTGGTTAAAAAAGGAATCGGTCATTTTTTTATTTGCTTTTGTATTCAATTTATTCCGAAAGATTAAATATTACAATTATTTTGTAAAAGAACTAAAGAAACAAATTGAAAGTTCATTTTACACAATATGTATTAAGGAAGGTTCCATGGCTGGAACTATTCCCGATTAGTTACTGATGCTAAAAGCATTCTCTGTTGCGACCCGCATCATTTCCACGCCCAAAGGATCGTCGCATTAATGACGGTCAGTCATTACGACCACCCGATGGATAATAAAAGACTCGCCTGGTGTCCTTTAATATGTCCTTTGCGTGCGGTGAAACATTAGTTTATTTATTTACTTATAAAATGGTTACTTTTATAAGTAAATAAATAAACTAACTTAGTATAATAGTATAAATAAACTAACTTAGTCTAATAAAACTAACTAGGATAATAGTATCTAGTAACTATATATGACTTAAAAGGAATAAATTTAAGAGTCAATACCATCTATTTTGTAGGTGGTTTTTATAATCTCAGAAGAGAAAAGTAGCAATTAAGGAGAAAAGATTAGAGAAGAGTAACTAAATTAAATTAAATTAAAAAATAACATAAGCAGAGTCGATATAAATATTATGGACGTCGCCGAAACATGGCTAACAAAATATAATTTATAAAATAATCACACACCCACACACACACACACACACCCACACACACACACACACACCCACACACACACACCCACACACACACACATGTGTGTGTGTGTCGTACGACGTTATTTTCGCTTTAACTTTGCAGTACCAGAGGAAAAGAAAGGGGGGCGGAGTGGAATCGATGTTTTGATTTTATAAATCTACTTCGATAATACATTTTACTGTTCGGATACTGTTCGGATTTTTGGTTTAAAATTTAATAGTTTCCGAACTTAATTGGGAAATTTAATTCCAATAAAATTAGTTTGTCAAAATTAACACATATCTATGAATTGTATAGCTGCCAGTGACTCAATATTAATATACTATGTAAAAAGTACTCGTTGGTTAATACCAACGAAGTGATTTTACATGACATTACGTGGCATTACCTATCGATGCCTTACGATGCTTTTCGATGATATGTTACTATCGATGATATGTTACATTACGTGGCATTACCTATCGATGCCTTACGATGCTTTTCGATGATATGTTACTATCGATGATATGTTACATTACGTGGCATTACCTATCGATGCTTTTCGATGATATGTTACTATCGATGATATGTTACATTACGTGGCATTACCTATCGATGCCTTACGATGATTTTCGATGATATGTTACTATCGATGATATGTTACATTACGTGGCATTACCTATCGATGCCTTACGATGCTTTTTGATGATATATTACCTATCGATGCCTTACGATGCTTATCGATGATATGTTACTAATAACATTACAGCATTGCATGGCAGTATTTTACCACTAAATTTTGGCATGAATCAATCAGTATAAAAGACTTTTGGCTTTTTATGAATAGTTCCTTCATTTTTTTCATAAAAATAAAAAGTCAGGCATAAATTAGATACTATAATTTCTATTTCTTTGTACGTTAAATATCGTGTGAAATTTGTTAGTATGCAAGTAGGTATGATAAAAAAAATACAAACCAATGCGGTCAGACATTTAGTTTAAGATTTTCCCGTGACGTGCTTGTTAAATGAGCGATGAATATGAGATGAAACCTTGTTATTTGACATGCAGCAACGTATTGTTTGCAACGATAGAACACACGTAGCTCGCAGGTCGTCGACGGTATCGTAATATATGTCCCTTGTCACGTCGTCACAACAGAAATAAATGAACGAAAGAGCCATAATTACGGGGAGAATAATGTTGTTTCGTTCCATTACCTCGTACAACCTTCGATTATGGAAATTTAAAAACATAAACCAGGAATAAAATGTTATCCATCAACGGAGTTTACGTTCCGATCCTATATTTCCATGCGTGTTCCTTTATTAAAATATGAAATTATATATTCGTAATGAAAATGTTTGGATTCTGTAAATGGGTTTGGTTTTGAAGATGAAATTTGTGCAAAATCCATTGTACTGTAATAAGAAAAAGATTATCACACGCGTTGAAAAAATTTAATGGACAGTGTTATCAATCTCAAAACAATTGAATTTAAAAAAACGATGAAATGGATAAGTGAAAGAAGTATATTGGCATAACTATCGCGTGATTATTCATATATTAATATTAGTACAAAAAAGACCGTGAAACACGAAAAAAATTTGGCGAAGTGTTCGCAAAAAGAACATGTAGAGACGGAGTTGATAAAACTAGCTTAAAATCAACGCATATTTTAAAATTAAGTACCCCATTGCATCTGTCAATATGATTTTTTTCCTTAAGCGATTTTCTTTTACATTTATTTTAATGTCGACTATTATATTAATTAATCACTTGAAAGGTTGAGATGTTTAATTTAGAAATTTTTTTTTTCAAAATGACAAATTTTTTACACTGAAATCTGAAAAAGGTTTCATCGAAAAATTATTTTAACGTGCGATGCTGAAACTTTAAAGATTTGGAATGCAATTTTTCTTCTTAAAAATATACAATGAAGTATGCCACAGTACATATATAGATTATATGAACTCTATTATAAACGTTTTACTGCTTAAAGCAGACTATTTTTTAGAATTGGAATTTTTATAAACCATTGGAATTTTCATAAATTGGAATGTTTATAAACCAGTTTAATTTTTTCCTGCAAAAAGTTCTAAACTGTCATAGTGTTTTATGACGTCACGTCTTGTCAAACAAACAGCTGTGAAGTTTTATAAGTTCTCTTGCCAGTATTACAATCGCTCTGCTGTGCCACGATGTGGTAGAAAGACAATCAAAACATTGAATAAATTATTTTTTACGTGCCACGTAAACACGTAAAGCAAGATGGAACGTTAACTACTTATCTGCAAGTTCTAGATTGTATTTTTGTGGAGATCACTTTGATGCAAGTTTTAAGCTGAACATAACTTATGACATCGTCTCCATAGGACGCTCGCGATGACCTGAAACCACATTAGCTTTAAGATTTTTCTTCAGACATAATCGAAAATATATCTAATCTATAACACATAAATATCACTTGTTTTTTATTAAACGATAACTTCAAATAATTTCGCCTTACTTTAATTGTAAATATACCTACATAGAAGTTTTGTTATCCCGAAATTTAACTGAGCGGAAATCAGTGTTCGATGCAAAAAACATTTCGCTCATCACCCCATCAATTTTGGGAAAATTACTGCTATTTGCCGTTGTAAAATCTTCCATCATTAAGAATTATGAGTACCTTCTTATTATCTCACAAAAATAAGCCACATGAACGTAAATGAGCAAATATTACGGAATCACGACATCAACAATAACTTGTTTGACAAGATGTGATGTTAGGCATTTTAATTGTTGTTCGATGTTACGTGACCTATATCTTTAATTGCACGTATTCTAGTGATTAATCTTAATTTTCGTAATATTTAAACCTCCATTACACTACAAAGAACAAAAATATATCAAGATTTTACTTAATGGTACCCTATTCATTTCGATGAAATTTCCTCCTTATGCTGTAATTTTCTAAAGAATACTTTAAAAGTTATAACCGTGACTATGGCATACGAGTATATGAGGTGAACGGTGGGGCGTGTTTATTCCTATGGTACTCCGAGTTTAACTTATTAAATTTTAATTTCCTAATTGATATTATTAACTCATATAAATTACTATTTCCATTTACGCAACCATAAAAATATAGATTTCGATTAGTATTTTTCAAATCAATATTTTTAACTTTGCGTATGATGAAGCAGTAGTTTAGAAAATAACTTTGCCTACCCTTATCTTATGACTTGGTTTATTATATTTACCATTATGGTTTATTATATGTGTATTTACTGCGTTTCATATATAAAAAGTCCTCGTTTTCCCTACTGTATTTTATTTATTAATATTAGGGTAGAAAATATGTCCAAACATACACTTTTGTTATTAGTTAATTTCGAATACTGTTGGCTAGTTAATCAGAACTGGAATGGTTGTGGAAAACTTCATGATTTATCGCGAACTACGAGAATCAATAAAATAACTGTATTCAACGTAAGACATAATATTTCTTCCTCTATTATTTATGGTTGGCCAGATACCGGTCCTTGTCACGACTTATCCCGATAGTTACTTACAAAATAGTTTACCTAAGCTTATTCTTGTTCGAAATAACTTTTACGTAAAAGCTTTCAAAATAAATTGCCAGATTGAACTTTTTTTGCTTCAATAGAATTTATCAAACAAGTCTGATTCTCTAGATGTACTCATAGAATCTCATTTTCCTATGGTCGTAAATCTTTCGGTAACGATGTATTCAGATTAATTATAATAGTTTTATGCAGATAAAATATTAATTTAGAGATTGTCATAATATATTTAATGTTTAATGATTTCCCAAATTTCATTTATGTTTGATTTTTGAGTTTGCGGTTGGGATAATTAAATGGTTTTACATCAAAGCACAGTGAAAGAAACAGAACGTTTTTGTTAGTGCTAGACTTGAAAAGACCTGACTGTTTTATTCAAGTTTCAAATATTACATTTAATTTTTGCCAATATTAAAATATATATTTTTGATTTTACTTATATATATATATATATATATATATATATATATATACTAATGTATATGGCTAATGTATTTCGTTATTAGGTTTCCGTGGTCAAACATGGAATCTTTGTAACTCCAACATGAACGTGTTTGTGTTCATCTGTCTGTCATATCCACGAACTTTCGATACTTATAGACTTACGTGTGTAATATTTTGCAAATATATGTTTTAGATAAAGTTCTAAGTAGAAATCTAGCAAAAAAAATATGTTGTCTCGTTATTTAAATTACCTACCCTTATTAAGTGTGGGGATGAAAAAAATAGCAAAGTATTCTGTAAAATGGTCTCGTTAGAATAAACTTTTAAAATGGAGTTTAGATGTCTTGTCCATCACGAGTTTGATAAATTCTAATAAAATCTAAGAATTATCATTTTGTTAGAACATACAAGCGAAATTATTTCGGTTAATTTGTATCTACAATCTTAAGTAATTTAGACAACTTCAAATTTTAAGCTGTGTTTGTGCCGACTCGCACTCGGTCCGTTCTCGATAACTTACAATTACACATGACATATGCAAAAACATAATACCATCCTTTAATGATATAAAATTACACGTGACATATGCAAGAACATATTACCATCCTTAAAATTACACGTGACATATACAAGAACATATTACCATCCTTTAATGATATAAAATTATACGTGACATATGCAAGAACATATTACCATCCTTTAATGATATAAAATTACACGTGACATATGCAAGAACATATTACCATCCTTAAAATTACACGTGACATATGCAAGAACATATTACCATCCTTAAAATACACGTGACATATGCAAAAACATATTACCATCCTTTAATGATATAAAATTACACGTGACATATGCAAGAACATATTACCATCCTTTAATGATACAATTCTTAAGACAAAAACCTTGAGAGTTTGAGTTTTTGTTACAATGAATCAATATTAGAAACATTATTTTATGGAACTTTCTAATACAAACTTCGATACGATAACGTAGGAACTTTTTGGTGTACCATGATAGAATGGACAATAACAGCCGTTTTTACATTGATTCAAACTAGTCGTTATATCTATCTACACGCCATTATTAGTTTTTAAAGGTACTTTCAATAATTTAACCCTTTGTTCCATGATTTAGCTGATTACAGAACGGAATGACCCAATATTGGTGAAGCTGTAATTGTTTGACTTGTTTAACTCAGAAATGTAATTCTAGTATTTATATATATATATATATATATATATATATATATATATATATATATACATTCCAATGACTTATGAAAATAACGCTGAAAAAACAAACTCGAAAATAGTTAAATTTAAATATGCTATAACTTTAATCAGATCGAATGTTTACGTCGATGATGGTGAAACTGATATTTTTGTCAAATTTTTCTATTAAATAAAAAAAATAATCTAGTTTCACATAAATAATAAATGCTCGTTGTTGTTTTTTGGTAATTATTTGTAAATATAAAGAGACTGTGGATATTAACAAAATAAAAATCAACATAATTTCTTGTGTTATAAATTTGCATCATAAAATCATTCAAATGTAGCGATTTAAGAACGAGGAACGTATTTGTTTGGAATAAAATATTCAATGAGACGAAGCCAGGAGCTCGGGAAACTTCTCTGTGCCATAGAATAGGATAAGTGATATTCAGATACAATAAGAATTTTATATCCGAAAGTACTTTTTGATATCGGTTTAATACAATTAAATGTTAATTGTATACTTAACGGACTCAAATATTGTAAAACCATACAAAGTGCAGAGAGATACTTATAAAATTTCCTAACACACAATTTCTTAACATAAAGCAGAAATATTTGAATAGACGTGAAGTCATTATTATGAACATATAAAAGCAGTATATTAAGATAGACATTATTGTAGACCACTTCAAATTGCCATATTGCACCACAGCAAGAAACCTTAGTCAAGACAATCTGAAATATTTGGTTAAATAATTATCAAAATATATTTGTGAAAGCGGTAAAATGTGATGGGTTAACTCCATCACATTTCATTACTTTCACTATTTCATGGCCTGTATTACAGTCGTATTACAAAGCGAATAATAGAATATTTAAATGTTATTCTGAACTCGAGGTCGATAGCTAATTGGAGGTTATTACGATTAGGACGAAGGAAATACGCTTTTTGTTTCCATCAGTTCTCTGTTATATGCAGAAAACTCGTTTTTGTTTATTAAGTTGTTTATATTTGTTATTAATTATACTGCATTTTTTACCAGAGAGTAACAAAATTAATTTACTTTGTTAATTGTCATAGACTGAATATAATAAAAACCAAAATTAATTTTAATTCGTCCTTATAAATATACACGTGAGCGATTTTATAAGGGTTCTGATTTGTTTTCTTTAAGACACGTGATGGAATATTTCAAAACATAATTTTTTTAAACATATTTTCAAGACGATTAATTAATAAACTACATATATACCCAATAAAAATTAAGTACTCATACCAAAAATATTCATATATCTATTATTATAGTGTAATGAAATGATCTAGTTATAATCATATTTATCAACATCATACAATTTTTTCAGTGCCACTAAATTGAATGTCTTTGCGTAGTGTGTGTAGTAGACCTTGCTGGAGCAATATCAAATTTTTGTACGATTTTTGACTTCAACAATACTCAACCAAGTACTGTAAGCATTATCGTACTAACGTTAGTATTTTGCTGTCCAATAATATCACATTGCTGTCACTACATATCTATTCCACAAATAGGAGTGACTTTTAGCAATAACAACACTTGGTTGAATATACATAATTTTGACCCAAAAATGGAAGAAAGTATTAAACAATTTTAATATTTGTACATAATATAATTTGCCATAAATTTATAACAAATGAAAATTTAAAATGATATATAACAAATGAAAATTTAAAAGATAAACATATCTAATGTTTGAAAAAAAAACAATTACTTTAAAACCATTCTAAGAAGTAAAATTAAAAGTATTTTCTCTTTTTAAAGTTAATATATTTAATATTACCAGTTTCACGCAACGTAAGCATAATCGAAAAATACAACCTATTCACAATAAATATATTTAAGATATTAAGATGAAAAGGTATTCAACAAATAAATTTAGTCAAATTTTTGTAATTAAATTTTTTTTTTTTAATTTTCTTAAAAATTTGAATTCAAAAAACTAATAAACACAAGTGAAACAACCCAAACTATACCAATATCATCGTTAAGAAGATCCTTTATCCTCCTTCCATCTCCTTAATCATATTCTGAGTCCACTATTAGTATCTTGAATCTATTATCATCACTCCCGTAATCAAAGAAATTACTAATAAAAGTAAAACGAGTCCAAACGCGAAATTCTAATATTCGCCTATAAGAAATCATCATATTTATCGTAGTGTTAATATAAAATATTAGAAAAAGCTCATCTTATCTTGAAAAAATAAGATCATCCTCGCGGTTGGTCGTGAGACTATGAATGGTACAGATGGATAGTTATTTTTGGGTAAAGACCAGTGGAATATTTCCTGCACAACATTTTTTAATCTACGACTTTCTCAGCAGAAGTGCTAATATAAATCTTTATGAAGATCAGAAGATGAACTATAGCAAAAGGGTGAAATTTATAATTTAAGTAGGGTTCGCTTTTGTATTGTTAGTAATGATGTGAGTAAGCCTTCCTCAAAACAAAACCGAGTATCGGTTTCTTGTCCAATTCTTACATCTGTAACTGACATTATTGCGCATATATTAATAAAAAATAAACTGAATACATTTTGAAATATTGTTGATTTCTTCTATTCAAAAATGCTTTAAAGCAAACTTACTTTAAACCAAGATTTCAATATTCAAACACTCATAAATTTACTGACAGTCTTCATATAAATATCTTAAATGTATACACCATTCAGCAATCATTTTATTTAGCCTTTACCGCTTATTATTGCGGCTATATTCACGCACTACTTGTTTCACGACACGTAGTACTAGTAATACTGATCAAGATTTTCTTAATAAATAAATATTATTATATTGGTTACTGTATTCTTTAGTAGATTACATATATTTTATGAACTTTACGTAATACAATATTTGGTTAAATAATTAACATGATATAAACCACGTGAAAAAATCGATTTGTCTCATAAAATAACTATGTGTACATTTGTAGAATTTGTGAATCTGAAAATTAGTTTGTAAGAAGTAATTGAGATAACCGTAACACAGATAGAGTTGCTACATATTTGAACTCAGTTTATGAATATTTAAAAATTAATATAGAATATGTATAAGGGATACTTGTTTATTTCAAACTCAATAGATGAGTATCCAAAAACATAACGAGTAACGCGATTTAAAACATGCATCAAAGTTCCTGATGGAACGCCAATGCCTTATTTGGCTTTGCGAAATAAGATAAAAAAGTTACGGGGGTTATGCCCTGACTTTTTTTCGTGTGATATTGTTTGCGCCAAATAGGGTCTGCGCGAACAAGAGAAAACTCAATGTTGAATGTTGTGTGTAATGTATTTAAAATGTAAATTATAATTGTAAGTATACATTCATAGTTCAAAGTATGAAGGTGCAGAGCTGCGCATGCGCTGATGCTGCCTCGTCCGGAGCTGAAAGTGCAGTGTAGTGAGTATAAACGAAATTCAACCCGGAGAACCGCGCGTGCTTGTGATTGGCTGAATTAATTGCTGTTCGCCCTTGCGTGGTAAGCCTGGCTCATGGTGGTGCAAACAAATATTTATTTATGTATATTAAAAACACCAAAAATATAATATTCATATTTTTGAATATTGTAACAAACTACGTGCTTGATACGATTTAAAACAAATAAGTATTTGATTTGTGCCCACACATGCAAATACGCGTGTGTATATATTCACGCATGCACAAACTTACTCGTGATATGCAAATTTCATAATTTTCACATCTCAAAATACTGTTCTCCTAATGGGGATAAACATAAATCCCCATGTCAAATGATCAAAACCAACCGAAAAAAATGGTATGTCGGTTACAAATTGAATATCTTTTTAAAAAATATCTAGACTTTAAAAAATATAATAACATTTTACTACAACGCGTAGACAGAATCTACGCAATTAGGCAAAACGTCTTTTAAGCCCAATTTTCTTACATTTCATGCCAATTTCGTAGTGGATTAATGAAATTCAATTAATTATACCTTGAAACATATATGATTTTATAAGATACTAAGCGGTACTTTAAAGATTGATAAAATATAATGAAACGTCGTATAAAATAAATGTAAAATCTTATTACGAAATGTGTTGTAATATTAATTAGTGCACCGAATATTGTTACAATTTTTAAAGAATTGACATACTAAATATATTTAGCGTTAATTTTGTAGACATTCATTATTCACAACTAAATGAAACTACGTGATGTAGGCAATTGGGTGGGCAATTAGCAAAGAGCTTATATCTTTGCTAATTGCCCAACTGAAGATGTAAAACAACGAAACATAGGTCATGGTAAAGAATTTAAATTAAGTAGAAGTAATATTACATCACGTAGTTACATTTAATTGTGAAAAATGTACATATTAAATGAAATTGAGGACTCTAGTTTGTATGAGTCTGTCCCACAAAATTGTCAAACAAAATCTGCGCAACAAATTTTGATGAAATATGTGGGTCAGTATCAATATGTACACCGAACACTGTTACATTTTTTAAGGAATAATTAGGAGTATACTAAATGCATCTAAGAACTTTAGTTCATATGAGCGTGTGCCACAATTTTGTTAAACGAAGTCTACAAGAATAATTTTGCACAGTTAAGCATCAATGAAGTTAAAAACTCTAGTTCATATGAGCCTGTACCATAATATTGTTAAACGGAATCTACGTAACGAATATTTATGAAATATATAGGTTACAGGCCCTAACCTTCGGCTTTGTCCACACAGGAAAGAAAAATAAGTCAATAACAATATATCAAAATATATTTGTACATAATCGTAAAAATTTGTGTCATTAAGCACTACATGGACGAACAAGTTTTGTGGGTAGCTAGACCCCCGACTTATGCAGTACAAGTCAAATCGCACGCACCGCGAAGCAAACTTTTACTGAATCCGTTAGCGCTATTTCAGTCGTATGTTTTACTTTTCTCCACCATCACGTTTTATCTCATAATATTAGGATCGATGACAGTTGGCTAGAGTCGTTCCGATTTTTGTAGGACCTATTTTCGTGGGAACTTTAACGATAGACACGACGGAAAAGTATTAAATATGATGTGACCTATTTTCTTCGGTTATTATCGGGCTAATTATTGTCCGTCGTTCGCTTTAATTGTAAGAGCGTCCCATCCACTTACTATGCAGTACGTATACCATGCACTTACTTATGTTAAAGCTTTTGTTCCCAAGAGGTAACTTTTTTAGTTTCCAAAAAATAATTAATCCCATCGCGTAACATAAAGTTTCCTACATTCATCTCCACGGTAGAGTCTACATATGCTCAAAATTTAATATAAAGTTCCCTACTTTTATCTCCACGGTAAAGTTTACATATCTGCAAATATTACGAAAGTCAGTTAAGTAGTTTTATGTTATTATAAAACAAACAAATAAATGAAACTACGTGATGTAGTATTATTTCTACTTTCTTTAAGTTCTTTACTACGACCTAAGTTTCGTTGTATTACATCTTCAGGTAGCAAAGCTAGGTCGTGGTAAAGAACTTAAAGAAAGTAGAAATAATACTACACCGCGTAGTTTCATTGGATTGTGAATAATGAATTTCTACAAAATTACCGCAAAATATATTCAATATTTGAAAACAAACAAACATACTTTGGTATATAAAATATCAATTAGAATTAATTACGGTAGTTAAAATTGGAAATAAACATTTATTTATGCCACCACATAGTCCACTTATTTTAATCAAAACAATTATCCCGTAAAGATTGAATGAAAATTCATAGGATGAAAATCACTTAATATTCTAATATTCTAACTTAATTTAACAAATATTCTAATAAATTTTACAATATCAATCCTCACAAACATGACCAAGGTCTGAAATAAGTTAGATGTTAAACATCGTGAAGAAGGTTAATGACAACATTTTAATTTTAATAAATATGAAAATGGATTTTCATGCATTCCAAATGGCGGAAATATATCTAAAGGGGCATTTCGTTTCATTGGAGCAACTTTTCTTCATAAAAATCCTTCTTTTATACAAGTGCAACTCATGTACGGAGATATTTTTGCTCCAATTTTAATAATTAAACTTTTAAGATTATTTTGTCAAATTACTGAATTTATATTATAAATATATATATATATATATATATATATATATATATATATATATATATATATATATATTTGGTATTTCTTAATATTTATTTGTCATTGCTCATGTCATTTATAAACAAAATAATATTCAATTACAAAATATTTCGAATATAATTTTTTCATCGCCCCTTGTTTCTTATTTCGCAATTAACATAATAATCAATTAAAATATTTTTACTACAAATCATTTTCCATTTAATTACAAATCTGACATAAATTTACTGAAACGAAATATTTATTAACACTTTTGTTCTTTTTGAAAAATTATATTATTTTCTATTTAAATCATTTAAATGCAAATTTAAATGTTCGTCTTTTAAACAATTCCCTCGTTACTTGCTACTTAGTTATTATTTTATTAAAAAAAATAAATAAAAGTAATTCTTGCGACCGTATTTGATTACAGTTAAATCTTTAGTGAAAACTTGGGACACCATGAAAGAAGATCTGTAAATTTGACAGGATAGCAAAATTTTCTCGATAAGAGTACACGTAGGAAATCAAACCTAAACTTCTAAAGTCTACATATTTTTTTTCCATTCCCGCATAACATCTACCTAAAACCTTCAAATACATATGAAGATATAATTCGACTGAATTTACTTCCATTTCATAATACGACTGTATAAATAGTAACATTATGTATACAGTATTCATATATGTAACCACGTGAGTTTCTTTTGTCCTTTACAGCGACTAACCGACTCAACTAATTTTAATAAATGAAGCACCATTAACATCCCAAGAAAAATGTTTAAAATAGAATAACATAGAAAAAAAACGAGTGTGCTTTAGACCACACGACTGAAGTAAAACTTCAAATTCACAAAATATGAACTTTAAAATTAATTTACAATTTTATTCACTTTAAACGTAGAATATTTAATGTATTGAACAAAATAATTATTTATAAAATTGTTCAAGAACTAAATGAAATTACAAAATAATCAAAGACCACCGTTCGCGTAAAGCTAGCAAACTCGCATTTATATATATATATATATATATATATATATATATATATATATATATTTATATATATATATATATATATTTCATGCACTGGCTATGAGAGGAAGAGAGTAAGAAAATGTGCGTGCGCACTGCTCTCTCTTGCTCCTACATTGTGATACAGACAATAGGTTGCACTGTGTCTTAGATATACGAAACATAACTGGCTGTGAGAGAAAGAGTCTTGTCCCTACAGTAATAGACGAAACGTAACTCTCCCTCTTTCTATCTTCACTAACTCCCTCCCAACTTCCGGTCGCCTCGCCCGATCACACTTTTCGTAACGCTCTCATCACGCATTCACCAGCTTACTCCCCAAGTCAAGCGTGCGTAAAGAAGTTTTCCTTCAAAAAAATTAAATAAATACCTTGGATTGCATTTTTACTGCTATAAAAATTAAATGAAGAAATTATATCTGTTTAGAGGAAATGTTACTTTTGAGACACAAGACTGGTATATTATTAGACAATCCTCCCAAGTGTGAGGTAAATTGCAATCAAACAATTGTAATTTCCCCAATGGGCATGATATGCTCTGGTTTAAAATTTAAAGAAATTTACCTTTAGTATTCTTAATCACAAATCTACTGCAAGGTACAGTTTTTATTCCTTAGCAATTCTTTTCACTCACTCTTATACATATAATAAAAGTGTGAGAGAATAAATTCTGTACATGGAAAATGTTTTATGAAGA
Organism: Druceiella hillmani; assembly: GCA_039881145.1. Lineage (NCBI taxonomy): Eukaryota > Metazoa > Arthropoda > Insecta > Lepidoptera > Hepialidae > Druceiella > Druceiella hillmani. The sequence continues at coordinate 47,525,854 of JAYKKI010000007.1, read as the reverse complement.
GTGAGTGGTTTACCGCGTAAAATGATAAAAGAGGTTATATCTATTTTTAGAATTTTTGTCTATCTGTTCATTAATTTGTTCTCCAATCACGCAAAAGCTACTAAACGGATTTTAATGAAATTCGGTGTGGTAATAGTTTATACCTCACGGTAACATATTGAATCCTCCTTTTCTTTATCTGGATATTAAAAATTTAAAAAAGACTTGACTCGGTGAATATTGCGATATTGGTACTGCACATTTAGCAAACTAGGGGCTCATATGTACTTTAAAATGAAACAAAAAAAAAAGAAACACAAAAATGATAATGTTCATTACTCCTAATAATTTTTCTTATTCCGAATTTCACGCGAACCAAGTCGCAGGCACGCCTAGTATCTTAATTTTCAAGATTCTTTAAATACCTATGAAATGTTTAGTATTTGTAGGGTTTCGTACCTCAAAAGAAAAAATTAACCCTTATAGGATCACTACGTCGTCATATGTCTCTCTGTCTGTAAAAACTTTTTGTCAGGGACGCGTGGAGGTATCAAGTTGAAATTAAAATCAATACTTAGGTCTATGGTCCCTTATAGCTATAAAAAATCAAGCTTCGAACTCAAAGCAATCAAGAAGAACCCTAAAAATACAGCCGTTTTTGACACCGGCAAATAAATAAAAACCTATATAGTACTTTGCGTTGATCTAAAATCATTAAATTTGGCACAAAAACAAGGTCTTGCAACATAAGTAAGGTAATAGTTATTTTTTGAAACATGCCCATTATTTTTACACCTGTGAAGAATAAGAAAGAAGAAAAACAATTATTTTTGTCTTCCATTTATTTTGATCTGTTAAAAGAAAGTTTTCTAAGGCAAATAAATTTTTTATTTGTACACTTCAATTATTTGTTATTAGTTTGATTTTTTATTCAATCAAACATTTTTTTTGAAGGCTTAGAGTATGAAAACTCATTGTTCCTATGAAAAACTTATTTAAAATTAACACTATTTGCGAGTGTAAAGTAAATCATTAAATCTTCTCATGACACGTTAAATTATTTTATAAAGCTAAAGCCAGCAGAAAACGAAATTTTCGCTAACACTGACAAAAGCTTCAATATTTTGCCATCTGAGCGTATATTGAGAGTGAATATATTTTCCAACAAATTTTCTATAAAAATATAACTTCTTTGCATACCTTTTTAAGTTTACTTAACCGTGAAAAGTCAATTTTCCGCCTGAACAGACATCGAAAGGAAGGGTTTTAAGCTTGTCTTCAAAAAGAAATAATATATCATTGAGTGTACATTAAACTTTCATGAAACGTTTCTCATATTTTTTTATTGAAACGTTTCTAAGAAAAATAACTTTACATGCTTTTTCCTTTTTTCTTTCTTATATTACACTTTTTAATAAATTCTGATATATTTAAAACGTTAAAGAGCTGTTTTGCTATTTATCGATAAATTGCCTAATACCCCATCTAAAGCTCATATATTCAGAGAGAGCATAAATTTTGGTTTCGTAAGTCTCTAAAATTATATTGCAAATCGATTTCTGAATAATTTCAAATTCAGATAAAGTGACTAATATTTTGTTTTATATTTAATGAGAGGGAAACATTGCTTATATCAATTTTTCTGAGAGCAAATACATAAAAATAAGGTATTCGAAAAAAATTATAGCTTCTCATAATTATTTTAATATGAAAACAGATTTAATGATGTAAAATATCAAATTTGGAAGGATGATTTTGGAAATTTTCAATTATCCCACTTTTTAACGTTTTTTTACGTTTAATGTTAGATAATGAATATGTATTTATATCGACATAATAATTATTTAATGACGCAAAAAAGGACATACTTATAGCTGTACAAATTATTCGTAAAAAATTATAAACATAAAAAACGGGTAGTATTAGTAAGCGGCTTTTTCAGTGTTACCAGCCGTCCGGTTTTATAATATTAACATCAAAGTGGAGAAACTTTAAATACATGTTAAATAATATAGCAGCATTCAATATTAATATGAACCTAATAAATTTTAAAAGAATAAGAATTAAACAAGTTTCATATTTAAAATGTATCCCTAAATGGGACCGTACCTCAATATTACCATACCGAACTATCAATATCATGGTTAAATTCAGAGATACATAAACAACATACATTTTATCCTGATTTGAGTGATAAAACCGAAACAAAATACCAATATTTTATCCATTAGATCGATATCTATAAATGTATCAGCAAATGGTGACAATTCATTTCGAATCTGAAATGAAATATCTTAAATTTATCACGAAAAGGCGGAAAGTCTACAATTTATGTCACTGATAGTTTTTGTCACGGGAAAAGAATCCAACAAATGATAATTCAGTGTCTTTTATCTCGACTCAGTATGGATTTATTGTAATAAGCCATCATAATAATTATTATTCATATTTTAAATAAGATATTGTGTTAGTATTTTAAACAATGTAAAAAAATCTTTCTTGCCAATCAATGCTGTTATATTAGTTATTTTTAAATTAGTCCACGATAATTCGCAAAAGCCAAAACGTATTAAAATTTCTTTGTCCTATATACTCGTAGTGACGACGATAAAAAAAAATTGAATCTTTGAATAAAATCCGACATCTGAAAGTTGAATCCATAGAAAAAGTCGTATTGAATTCTTAATTATTTTCTACGTCCGAATGATTATTTGCCAATTGACTTGTCATTCATACTATTTTACTTTAATTATAATGGAGAAAAAATCACGTAACTTGATTCAAATCATAAACGTATATAATATAAATTAGCCAGCATCATCTGCAAAAACAAAATGAGATCTACATTTATTACTCATATTCCTCAGTAAATATTAGGCCAATTTTTGATAAGACTCTCTGTACACTGAACGTTATAGGGGACAAAGTTTAAATTATATTGATTTTTTTTAATTTCTGGCACTTCATTTTTTAAGTACTGGCCGGTTAATAACATGTTTCAAAAATGTTATTATTCTCTACGTAATAAATTATGTTCGAGAAATTTATTTATAAAATTGATGTTTTGTTTTAAATCTGTCAATAGCGCCCAACAAGTAAATATTATTCAATATCATAAAATCTTTAAATATATATATGAACAAAGCAATAGAAATACGTTTCCTGACAATAAATTTCTTAAATATAATCGGAAAATTACGTTAACAAATTGTTACCTATAAACGTAAAATTTCTTAAGGCGCAAATTTCAGCAAAGTCTTACTAATATTAGTCCCGTGATAAAGATAAAATACGCTTCACGGCTATTATTACAATATCAGCTTTTGTTTCTGCTAATATAAAGAGTTGTTCCAGCGTAGTTATCTCTACCAGTTCCTAAATGTGTAAAAAAATACCTCGAAAAATAACACTCGTTGTCAGTCCGGTTAAGTCTGTCTCCATTTTAGTTATAGAACACTTCTTCAACCTTATTTTGATATCGAGCAAGGCTTCATTAACAGCAAGAGAAAACAACGAATTAAATGTGTTAAATAAGTATCTTATCCAGAGTAATTTTAATAAAATCAATTATTTATTCTAGTATGCCGAAATACGAAATGAGTTCAATGTCTTCCTCCATATGTAGGTGTATATATATATATATATATATATATATATATATATATATATATATATATATATATATATATATATACAGATACGGCAGTAGGGTTCTTTGTTAAAAAAAGAACGAGAGATGTCGTGGGACACCCGGTTGGAACGAGAACTTCGTTCCAATATTATCCTTTCGCTAAATATTATGTAGTAAGTGAAATATATCAGCATCATTCAGCATAATAAAATATTGTTAATTTTTAGTTATAAAAAAGTAGTAAATTAATATCTTTTAATTCACAATTTTTCACAATTCATTCTTAATTGATAAAAAAATCATGTATACTTATCTGCGCGCGTTAGAAGTTATGCTTCTTCGGCATAACATAAGATTACCTTTATTTAGCACGCAAAAAATTAATAAAAAGATTGGAGCGTGATTATCAATACGGTTGGTAAAATCTAAAATCAATCAAATAATTAAATTTAAACAAAATTGATATATAAAATTTGCTTGGCAAATGATAGGTAAATCATTTTATTTTTCTGCTAGCTTTCCATTGTAAGCTAATCATTCACCAAGTTGAAATGCTATATTTTGGTACCGCCAAAATATTGCGTTTCAACTTTATTATTTTCTCATACAGAGTAGAAAAAAATGTGATCTTTTTATCGAGAATAAATTAAATAGAGTTTAAATTTATTTTAATATTAACATTTATTACACTAATTTGTTTATTTTATTATTTCAATTTTCAATTATCAATCAAATTAAATTAATTTTAAAATTAAATTTAATTGTTTTTATTTTTGTTTTCTTTTTAATTATTCATTTATAATTTTTCTTTTAATATTATTTTTTTTTCAGTAAGTTAATGAAATCAAACTTAAAATCAATTTTAATATTAAATTAAAAGATGATAATGATTTGTTAAATTTACTAAAAAAATATAAATAAAGTTTAATTAGGAACGATAATAAAAAAATAGGCTGAAAATTTATTGTGATTAATTAATTTTAAATATTTAATAAATGATAAAGTAATATTTTTTATTTATAACGGAAATAAAGACATCCGAACTGGAAATAGTCTGGAAGATTACAATACAACAGAAAACCAGTACTTAACTTACAACAGAAAGCCAGTAGAAAGATAATTTGATGTACACTTGTATACACACAAACACTTGTGTGTTAGTGTAAAAGTCTCGGTTTCTATAACTATAGAATCTTGGGGTATCTCCGTGAAAATAAATTGTATCCAAGCGTCTATTTCCAATAAATCCCTGACGGACAACTAATAAATACGTCGATATGAACATCAAATAGCGCACACAATGTTCAATATTTTTGACATTTTCGTAAATATATAACAAATTGTAAGAAAATGATTTATTACTCATATCCTGCATAATTACGCAAATATACATTTAAATGTAAATATTCTCATAACATTACACCTATAACAATTAAAATTTCTAGCCAAAAATTCTGACCAAAAAATTTCATCTTCTCTTAAAAATAATATTTTAATTATTAAAAATGATATTGTATTATGTGAATAGGTTTTCCTTAAATTTAAATAAAAAATATTAAAATCATGTACGCCTTACAAATACCCCACACTACCGAAGTGCAATTGGTACATTTTCAATTTTATATTTCGGATCGAAAGGGTTTCCCGACAAATGTAACATATTTCTGATTCATTTATCTCATATAATTAATAAATAGAAACAAAAAAAAAACAATTTCAATAATTTTTCCTGAAAAGTTGTGTAACTAATATAATACAATGAATGAAACCTTGATTTTCCTTTAACAATACTCCCATGACTTGATTTGGAAGTAATTTACTCTATTTTCAAATACCTCTATCCATACTGTATACCTTTTATCTGTGGTTTACTCGTAATATTAAATTATATTAAATGAAACTCATATTCATTCTTGCTAAATAACATAAACAAATTTAAACCCTTTAGGATTAGCAAATTCATTGTTTACAAAAGTATAAGTTTCTTATGCACGTTATTAATAAGGCCATGTTTGTATTAATTTTGTCTATTTTGTCCAATAAAAAATATCCTCATTGTCTGTTAACAATACTGTCGTGAAGACAAGAGGTGTTTTATTTTAATGGTATTTACAGTTAAGAAAAATGTAAGACGTGTAATGTTATTTTTTAAAGTATATTATTTTTGTGAAACATCTTTTAGGAGACAATAGACATGTTGACCATAAGCCTCCCCTATTGACTCTTAGAAATATCGATTTCAGGCTACATGCATTTTACTACTTGATGCGACCTTTAGTAAGTCATCTTTCAGTCTACCGTCTGTGGTACATGGTCGTCACTCCATAATTTCTGTTCTCAAAAAGTCATGGCCTCCATGGGCTATATAGCCTTCTCATTACATAAAAAATGTATCAATAAATATAAGAGCATTTCGGAAGAAAAGATACGGGGTAGTTTTCCAAATTAGCTTTAGAAAGTAAATTTAGATATGGCATACGTTCTTTATATTTTTATTACATATGAGTATTTCCATAATTTTAGCAAAATTAGTAAAAACTTTAAAGTTGTACCATTAATACAAGTAATTCTGGGCATCAAACTAAATAGAAAATGTTAATGAACCGAATGAAAATGTTCAACCGTTTCCAAACAAAGCACTGTATAAGCGCAATTTCAATAAAACAAATTTTCTTTGTGTATCGAAGGATTAAGCTGAAAGTGCAAAAAAATTACCATTTCTTGGAGAAAAACTAGGCTATGCATAAAACAGTAGGACTTTCATCGAATCAGAAAGTTTTATTTATTTGTAAAATGTAAAGAAAATGATAACATAATTACGACAAGAAAATGCCCTATCACATTAAAATATTAAGCCTATACACACACAATTTGTTTGTAAATTTCGATCCTGTTTCAATAAAAGCTTATTAAATTGAGATATCATTTTAATATGCATCTAAAAAGCATTAATATAATGGAGGAATTTCTAAAAAAAATTAATACTTAGAGGTTTACATTAAGAAGAAAATGTCAAAGAAATATTTTCATCTAAAGTGGAAATAGGAAATTACATTCACATGTTGTTTTTACCATTAAATGTTCCTGTTATTATTTCAAACACGAATTCCATTTCTTAATGTAATGACGCACTCCAAAGAGACCGCCTATGAAAGCTCGCTATGTCAAGTACCGAAGTTCAAATTCACCTCTTCAGGTAATTTAATAAAGTACTGGTCGTCATTTAATGGCTTTTAATTTTCATCCAAACGGTAGGAGAAGTCGTAATTATCGGACCGTTTTCATGTTCGCAATTATCATGCTCAAAAACGTGATAAAGAGGTTATAACGTCAAATATCTTTCAAAGTGACCTGGTGGGTATATTTAATTAATTTGGCTAAGGTATTTAGACTACTTTAAAAGTAACAGATAAAAAGGTAAATACGATATTATTTTATTCTCAAATAAAGAAAAAAATCATATCATATTTATTCTTCACTAAAGTTGCAAATGGATAGAAGCAAAATAAACAGTTACTTTTAAATTTTTATTTCTTAACTTTTTTTTATTATTAGATTAATTAATAAGTTTTTGATAAGGGCTTCTCCCCAAAAATTAATATTTTAAAATTTAAATATCACCAAGAAATCAGACTGCTGTGTATCTATATGCTATAAGCTCATGTCTCTTTATGCTATATGTAACATCAATATGTGCGTGTCATTTGATAGTTAAAGACACTGTGCATTCAGCATATAAATATGAAGATGTAAATCGCGTGATGTAAAAACGAGCCCGACTTCCATAATGTTGACGAAAGTGTTTTTTGATATATGATCCAGCGTTATCATGGAAAAAGTAAATTCAGTCCTATTCACTGCACAGTTTCTTATCTAGTTTATCGAATTGCTGAGAGTTAATCTTTTCATTTACCGCAGATCCAGGATCTACAACGATTTAAAAAAGTAATCCACAGATCCAGGCTGAGTTTTGGAAATAACTCAGCACTACGTTTCTTTCATTCTATTAAAATTTTGGAACTGAAATTAATTTTGAACCTACAGTATAATGCAATTTACATATGTAACTTATCATCACTAGTTACTAATTGATTCAGTACGGAAATTTCTTTTTAATTTCAATAAATTTCAACAAACAATAACCCATAATTAGCCTATACTTGATGGTAATTTAAATTTATTTTCTTTTATATATTACTCTTAAATTGTTGACACTTTAAAACATATTTTACTCTATTACACTTGTTGATAAAAAATTTTGCATCACTTAACTATCTTCCGAGAAATATCCAATTGTTAAAAATTTATTAGCCAACACAATATATGTAAACCGATTTATAATAAATCCGTGATAGTAGAAAACGTGGGCTAACTTCATTTATGTATAAACAGAAAATTATACTCGCATATTTGATAGAAAAGTTTTCTAACTGAATTGAAGAAGGATAAAGATCCGCCTGTTGCTATGAAGAAAGTTTAAGTTTTAACATTGTATGTTTAATCACCTGAAATGTTTCTTTAAGTAGTTGCTGATTATATATTTATATACCTATAAAAAGTGTTATTTGTTTTCTATCCACCTAAATAACACCAGATTTCTTTCATTTTCTAGAAAATCAACAATCGTAAATATGAGCGAAGTTAAAGTAATAAATTATCATTAACTAGAAGTGTAGTTACTATTTGTATAACTATATACGTATCTGCTAGATATTTCCAATTGAACTGAACTAACAATGAACACATATCAGTTTAAATTAAAAGCAAACCTATCGATCTACATTCCAAACTCTATGGAGAAAAGAGTATAAATTCATTAATCTACATTCCAATACATCGATCTACATTCCAAACTGTATGGAGAAAAGAGTAATAAATTCATTGATCTACATTCCAAGACATCAATCTACATTCCAAACTCTATGGAGAAAAGTGTAATAAATTCATCGATCTACATTCCAAGACAACGATCTACATTCCAAACTCTATGGAGAAAACAGTAATAAATTCATCGATCTACATTCCAAACTCTATGGAGAAAAGAGTAATCATAATGAAACGTCTTTTATGTCAAATGTATTACGTCTATATCGAACGTATAATACCTTGTGTAGATTTTTCGATCCGAAAAGTAATATTAGTTACATTACGGAGCTAATTAAAATATTTATGGCAGTGTATTATTTTCTATCTTAATCTCTTTTCGTCTCCTCAAAGATATCCAAGCTTGTGTTTTATTCACTTATTCATTAAATGTCAGATGTTAAACTTGTAATTCGATCCACTTATTACCTGGACCTGGACAGTGCTTCACACTTGACATATTTATTTATTAATCTAGAATAAACAAACTCGAGAACTTGACGTAATTTCCCCGTTTGTCTGTCAGAAAATTTTCTTATTATATTTATATCGTAGATAAATATCATTTTATGCATTTACTACCTTCTGTCGGAGACACTAAAAGTTTTCCTTCCTAAAAGTTTTATTTAAATCATTAATCAGACAAAGGAGAAATTTTATATTTTTTTCATAAAAAGTAAGGTTATTTTCGTAATGGTTTTTAATATCTATTTGCACGGAATCGCTTAAACTTGCAAGATTAAACGTCATGGAGATTGCATTTTGTTATATCCTTCACACACATATATATTATACTAATCCATGAAACTTACAAACCCAACAAAGTCGTCGAAAAACTCACGTAATACGCGAAAAATGTGAATAAGATATTCATTTTGGCAATAAACAGAACAAATGTTAACTTACCTTTAATTCATTTTAGATAATTGTTAGAAATTAAAAACAACAATGTTAGAAAGATTTGAAATAAAAGTTATTATACACTTCAATAGGTTTTTTTAATTTTTATTGCTTATGAACCATCCTTTACACATTCCAAATATAATAAATGTACATTTTTGTTTTGTATTATGATTGCAAACTGTATACCATTTTGCTCTTTTTTTTATTATAACCAATCGGTGACTTCTTTGTCTTTTATGTGCTAAAAAATTAAATTCTACTTATGAAACACTAGGCTAATTTTCGCCGTCCTCTTTTATTGTCGTAAGTGGAAAGTGAAAATGAAAAACATACTTAAGCTTAATTTTTTTCATATACGTATCATTTTATGTTAATATCTCAAAATTATTTGGCAAATAGTATTTCATATCTTTTTTCTATATTTCCTTCAGATTTGGTACATAAAATTACAGCGCTACACAAATACATTTTTGCGAAGGCACATTCGTTTTCTTCCTTATTCTTAAACTAGCTATATCTGTAGCCCGTTTGCGTGTGGACATTTAGAAAAAGCCATTATGTTAGTTTTGAGATAAATACAAGTAATACCATGTATTATAATACTTGTAATAGTAAGCTTTTTGAAATAAGTCTTTTGAATTGTCGATTACGATAATACATAGCCTATATATTATCCCAGACCCAATAGAATATACCATTAAATACTTCATCGAAATCTTTCTAACTACTTTTGCGTAATGCTTGAACCAATGAACAGTTTCACAGACAAATGAACAAACATTCCCAAAAACAATAACATTTTTGTATTCTAGTACTTTTATTATATTCTTCAAGGTGGAAACATGCCAACTAATAAAAAAATAATAAAAAAATAATAAAGCTCGTAACAATAAAATGTATATAATCAAATACTAAAATTACCGAAGTAATTGAATTATAAATATTAAAAACAAATTCAAGTTTTAAATGAATTTAAGAAATGAAAGTCCTAATATGCTATAAATACAACATCGGGAAATACTAGGTACCAAAGAGGAGGAGGAAATGATATCCACCTTCAAGCTTCTATCCGCATTCGGGTTGCTTACTCATACACATTCCCTCGGCGCATCTCTATCATATGTATCTGGGTTGGAAACTTCATTGTATGATTTAAAATACATATGTAGAGCCATCCATTGTACATTATGTGTTACGTATTATATATTTGAGTAATTTCTACGCGTCGGGAAGCTAGGCACTTTTTTTATATTTGTTTCAATACAATGTAAATTATTTTTTTAAATATAAAATTCACATACCTTCCGATTGTGTTAATCGATACCAATGAAATAAAACTAAATGTTACTTCGCTAAACTCATATGTTTTTCATGAAACTTTTATGTTTTTCATTATATGTTTTTCATTATATATATTTTATGTTTTTTATTTGCTTAAACTCATACGTTTTTCATGAAACTTTATTTGAATTGAGTAAATAGTTTTTATGTAGTGTAGATAAGAAGTAGACATATAGACAAAAATTCCAAAAATAATATTTTTATCTTCCATTACTTTTACCTTATAACCCTAAATAATTATTTTCGTAAATATCTTCAGACAGGACAATCGTACTAGGTATAATAATATTCGAAAAAATCTAATTTAAGTAAGATTTGGAACTCGGAACGGATGACTTTACCATTGAACTACTTACAATAATTAATTTTTAACATACAAATCTCAAAGATCAATACAGACACTGATTAATTTTTAATGTGCAAAAAGTATAAGAAAATTTAAAAATGTGTTATTAGCTCGTCGAAGTAATATTTTCCACGTTATTTCTAAAAAAATTCCAAAATACGTATTTCTACATACCCTAAAAATTTTTACAGTTTCCTCGAAAAATGGTCGCATCGCGTCGCCGTTATTTGCCAGATTGATAAAAATTTAAGAAATATAACATCACACACACGCATTTTAATATATACAGGGAATCATGTTTCTGTCTCTATCTTACATTAATTACAAAATACCTCCTTCAAACAAAATCAAGCTTACCACTAAAGGAAGGTTATGCAGAATTTATTTTCTTGTTCTTATTTTAAAACAAATATTTATCCGTTTTCTCTCTCTCACAAAACGATTTTCACATTTACAATAACATTTGGAAAAACTCGTGTCAAACAAATTCTCATACTAATATTATGAACAATAAACCAATATTGAGTACATTTATATGTTGTTGGTAGATGCGCTTTTCTTTTGTTTGTTCGACAATTAATATTTACAAGCATGAACTCATAACATTTTACCTAATTTAATATTAAATTAAGTAAGCAGCTCGCTGCTAAGGACGTTGAGAGCAGAGTGAGGACGTAATACGCCTTTACTCGAAAGCAATCGAGGTGGTAATAATTAAATAAATTGTTTAAATTCGAGCCGAGTTTTACGACAAAGAGAAGTGCTCATGGCATCATTTGTATCAATTCCGTTTAAGTCGGGTTAGAGTTTGAAGCATTGCTGGAATAATAATTTTATAGTGATTAAAATATAAGTGAAATTTCTCAAAGCTTTGTTTTAAATAAAGGTGTTAATCATTTATGAAACACTTTAACAATCGTATTTATATCATTTACGTGTTTTTATATAAAATTTTTAAATATTTGTTTATTTTCAGGTAAAAATAAACTCTGGTATTAATTAGTATATAATATGAGAGCAATGATAAAATGGCTTAGAATAAGTTTGAACGATTGGTTTGAAAAAACTTTCGACTTTCTAGGAACAAAATTTTGACAGTGGTCAGTTAGCCAGCGATTATCATGACAGCCAAATTTTTCACATACGTGTTTTCCAAAATAAACGGGTTACAAAGTAATACTTATATTTATATATATATACATATATATATATATATATATATATACATATATATATATATATATATATATATATATATCGTTTACGGCAAAGATATTTAGGCTCAAAAGTAGTTCAAATGGCTACAAAATATTGCTGTAGATATTAAAATATGGCATTTTATGTCAATTTGAATGGGATAATCATATATCTTATTGCTATGGTCTATGTATTTATGAATATCCAATAACCTAGGTACTCTTAAAATAAATTGCAAATATCTAGTCCAATTATAACTGTAAGTACCTAATTTAACTTCACAATTCATACAAGTTATCAGAGATGAAATTTACCTCGACAATGATGTATTTTGTGGAGATAATTTCAAGACATATAAATTATTAAAAAAAAATACATTTGTAATATTTTGCTCGATAGATAACTATACAATATAAAAAAATAACCATAATGACACATTAACTTTAAACTGTCGATATGATATTAATGAAAACCTAGTACCTCTTTTATATAATTGCAAATCTCGGGATCAAATTCTGCAATATCAAGTGATTTAATATTAAATCGCTTTAATGTATTAATACTTTCGTCTAATCAATTTTTAACGCAATTTTATGCTATAATATTGGGTTAGTGCGTTGTTTGTAGCCGCAATATGAATGTGCTAGCTGTTTTTTTTTGGTTTCCTTTATTTAATTCCTATGTTTTGTTTATATTTATAACCTAACTTCAATTTTTAACGCAATGTTATGCTACAGTATTGGGTTAGTGCGTTGTTTGGAGCCGCAATATTAATATGCTAGCTGTTCTTGTTTTGCTTCCTTTATTTAATTCTTATGTTTTGTTTATATTTACAAACTAACTTCATTCTAAATATCGTATGTCGATATATTTCGAATTATCTTTATACATTACTAACTTAACACTTAAGAATATCATATATTTTACTTATCTTTCCCAAGTAATTTCCGCACTTGGCATCTATGTGGAGGAAATAATACAGTTAACAAAATTTAAGTTATAACAGTAATTTCTCAATGTACATCTGACAAAATATATTTATGTGCAGAAGTTTCAGGTCAGGGCATTGCGTCATGCGCCAGGTTGAGCCAGTATGGTAATTTAAGTCTCCTTTTTCTTTTAATGGTAATTAATATACCATTAGAAATCAAAATGTCAAAACTCCTATTTGTTGTCGTTAATTTGAATTTACTTCTAGAAATGTGAAGTTATAGTGTTGTCAATTGCCTTAGAGAAACATCAACATAAGTTTAATATGGAATCAGAAAATAAGTTTAATTTTATTTATTACAAGTAATTGCAAAATTACTCATAATTTTGCATTTACGAGTATAAGTAAATTAACAATATAGTCAATAAATGAAATGAAGCTTATATTCTCGTCCCGAACCCCAGTCACTTATATTTATGAGTGCTCTTGTCTCATGCGTGTTTCTAATGTTCGGGATCTCGTATATTTATAGACGGCTTGCTCTTATTTCGCAATTATATTGTTGATACTTGCGGGAAGCAGCGGCATGTAAAATGTGGCGGAGCGGATTTGATGGTACGCATAAGGAAATGTCTATATCCACCAGTGAATTTAAACAATATACTCATGAGACTAATATTTCATATTCTATTCCAATATACTTTTTAACTATATTGAGTATGAAAACAGTAAATTAATCAGTTTTCATTTAACTCAACTTATGTGAGAACGGTGTACCGAAATTAGATGGTCTACTAACGAATTTTTTAACATGTTTTGCACCTGAATATTACAGGAGTTATATTTATAGTCTAAAGAGTAACGTAGATGAGTTTTTTGTTGGCGGTGAGTCGGCAACCGACTTCTTTCAACTTTCGTCGGACTAAGTCAATAGTCAGTTTTCTTTCAACCCAATGGAGATGTTAAAAGGCGCACGCCGCTGCTTTCGTCTCTCTCGGCGCTTCTTTAATCGGATGTTCCATACTTTTTTTCCTCGACGCGTTTAAACTCGTAACGTTTGAATCTGCGAAAATGGCCCAGATTCCCTTCCATTTTTTGGGGATATTTTCCAGGACATGTGAATTAATGTACTAAATATCATCTGTTCTGTTTCCTCCAATTATTGTCAGTCATCTGCGATACGCTTTTTGTAACTTCAATGCTAAAATACAATATAACAATATGCATGTGTTGACAAGAAAAAATCCATACATCGATATGTAAGAAAATGTACCAGAATGTAACTTTTCATTATACCACCTTCTTACAGTTAATTTATACATGTATTGTAAAATAACTGATAGTTTTGAAATGATCCCTTACTTTATGATTTAGGGAATGGATTAGGTTCAATGAATAATCCATGATTTAATGATTAGTATCCTAATGCAGATAAAGATACCGATCCGTTATATGAAGGTCTTTTCAATGTTAACAGAGAATAATGCAACTAAACTATAAAAGGAATTCAAGTTTTGAGTCAATTTTAAGTTTGTATTGTATCCTCACATCGTATTTTATATTTATAATGTATTTGTTTATATTAAGTTTACTGCCATGCGTGGACTTACTTGAATCATATTATTATGTTCATATACTTAGGGAAATATTCTAATGGCCAACAGTGCAAACAAAATATATATCTGACACTTAAATTTAGAAACTGAATATCAAGCACGAATAAAAACACCATAATAACTAACAGTTTTTATAAACTGCCCACCGATATTAATTAAGTATCAATTACCTAAATTTCTATCCATATGTGTTATCGCAGAAACTAAATCGCAACCTCTGTTTTTTCCGACCTATACTAAACAAATATTGCTCAAAAGTATTACATATAAATATTAAAGCAAGTGCCCATTAAAAAGATTAATTACATTGAATTTTTATTAAATACATTCCTTATATAATTAAGGAAAAATAATAATGTGCACTGCCTGCACGAAGAACGCGAAGAATGTTTTGCGTTCAAGCTATCCCAAAGTCCACTTTTCAAGTGGCACTTCGATTGGCGATAAAAATTCATGAAAAATATTGAACATGAAAATAAAAGTGGAAATTAATTATTATAAACAAATCGAAGTGCCACTTGAAAAGTGGACTTTGGGATAGTTTGAACGCAAAACATTCTTCGCGTTCTTCGTGCAGGCAGTGCACATTATTATTTTTCCTTAATTATATAAGGAATGTATTTAATAAAAATTCAATCTACTTGTAATAATACTGTAAGTCTTTATTTACGTAAATGTATCTAATTTAGATAACATACTTTCCTACGCCGCATGAAAAGAAATTATATTTAGTGCGTTCATTATACAAAATTTGGTAATTAATCAATATTTATTGATTAATTAACTAATTTTTTATAATTAACGCACTAAAATATTGACTTAAATATATTAGTTCTTGAAGAAATATTTAGTAAAATTAAATGACGTTGTATTAAAATATCATATGTAACATGGGTGCATAGATTGAAAAAATGCAGTTTCAAGTGTTATTATTTTTTCCAATTAGTCATGGAAACAAATTATTACGACAAATTTATAGTTTTTTTTAAATTTATTTTCAACTATTCATCAATAATATCTTAATATGTAAGATTATATTTTTAATATTTTTTGTTAACCTTTTTGCCAATTTGCATTTTTTAATTTAAAGTTTAAACTCGATTTCGATTTACATTATTTTTGTGCCACGATTCATTCCGAAAAGAAGAAAAAAAGTAACGCTTCTAGGCTTTAATTGTGTATTTGTTTCTTTTCAAACACTGTAGACGAATTTTTTTAAGTATTTACTAAGTCACCTTTATTGATTATAGGCGACCAAAGATATAAATATTTGTATTTTAGTATTCTTAAGCTAATATACATCAGATAGTTTCATCTTCTGTGTGTACGAGTACATCAATGTAAAAATATTATTTAATTTTAGTAAAAATATAATTGACCCTAGAATATCAATAACATAAGCGATGTTATTGATTTGAAATTAAAATGTTATTTATATTTTTTAAAAATTACCAGTAAAAGAATTTTAAAAAAATTGGCTACTCTAATGGAACAAATTTATATGAAACCTAACCAACAAATATTTTACTATTGAATATGGACCAGTAATAAAAGTTAATAAATATAGTTATTAAATATACAATAATAAAAGTTAATAAATATAAAATGGTAGTAATAGCGTGGGGGATTAAAATTTGAACAATTTTATTTATACTTTCACGGTAATTACAATTTCAGACTATGGTTAAACAATTTTAAATAAACAATAGGCATAATATAATATGAACTCAATAGCTCATTTTATTGTTTTTATTAAATTTATGTTAGCTTCCTTTTTAAGGTTTCGTACCTCAAAAAGGAAAAAGGAACCCTAATTGGATCACTTCGTTGTTCGTCTATCTATTTGTATATCTATCATAATCCGTTTTCTCGGGAACGCATGGAGGTATCAAGTTGAAACTAATTTGATATACTTAGGTCTACGGTACCTTGGAGCTGTGAAAAATCAAGCTTCTAAGTAAACTAAATAAAAAAGCCTAAAAAGAAGACCTAAAAATAACACTCGCAAATAAATGAAAATCTATAGGATATTTGGAAATTTAAAATTTGAATTTGAAATTTGAAAAAAATAAGGTCTGACAGCAAAAATAAATGAAAAAATCCAAAAATCAGTAATTTGTATATATCACATAAACAATGTTTAAGTTAAACATTGTTTATATTATATATCACATAAACAATGTTTAAGTATGCACCTGTAAAATATATAGTAGGCAGTATATTTTCTTTCTAAAAATTGAAATTATGTTAATAATTTAATAGGAATGTTACTTACAATTAAATGTTTATAAATGCCTGAATGTGTAGGGAACCGTCGTAGTGCTAATTCCACTCGTGGTTGAGTTTTTTTTTTTAATTTCATTTTGTCTTGACATAAGCTCACTACCGCTAAAGGTTTCTACTACAAATATAAAACAGACTTTGTATTTCTGATTTCGTATGTGATGTAAAAATCTAAGAAAATTTCCCATCATTGTTTTATTTTTTTTTAAGATTACTTTTAAACATTCGCCCAAAGATGAACGTAATAAAGTAATACTGACGAAATAACGCAATACTGACAAAATAACAGCCAATAATAATGGAATAACAGCATCGAAGTCACTCAATTATAATTTGTGTTCAAAAACAACATATCTCTTTGCACAATTCCAAATAAAATTTTGCGACCAAAATGCATTTTTTAAACGAAAACTCCACTATCGCTCTCTCAACATGCTTTTCTATTTTATTAATAAGACGATATTAAATTATTGATTTTATATAGGTTCCCATCATTAATTTATATTTAACAATATGTTATGATAACTTTGAAACCATCTCAAGTCTCATCGCATAACATATTAATCAATAATTTTTAACCCATATAGATAGCCGCAAATTATATATTATTTTATATATAACTTACGGCTATCTATTAGACGTGTTTCGATATTCAGTGTAAAACTGAAAAGTTAGATTCAAAAAATATTGCAGCAAGTTGATTACTCTTTATATACACAAAACATCAGAGTATATAAATGTACTATTATTTTAATATCAATCGAGTAAGTATATAACATATGTTATATAAAATAAACCGTTTAAATCCAATGAAATAATCGCTAATACTTGTCACCAAACTAATATCGTAAACGATGTATCGGTAGCGTAAAGTAATACAATTAAACCAATGAATGTCTTAGCCATACTTCGTTAGACAAAATTATATTGAATATTAACGCCTACAAGCCGCAGGATTAAAAGTTTGCTTAAATTTAAATTGTTAGGCAATCTTGTATCCTGAAAATCAATTTATAGTAATTTATAATGTGGGTCAGTGGTTGTTTCTGCAGATTGATAATTTTTGTTTAGGCAAATTGGATTTGAAATGATAAAACTGTTGACGTTAAACAAAGTTGACAAGATAAGCATATCCAGAAAATTTCAGATATTTTTTTAAAATTAATAATTGTTTAAATTTTTTTCGAACACTCAGTCAGTGAAATCGCCATTTTATCATTTTTATTTGTAAACTTACCCAAAACTGTAATCGCAAACCGTGTACATTGTCCATTAAGAAACATTTCTTTAATATCAAACTGTATGGAAATAATGGTTACCCCAGGGAAATTCAGCTACGTTTGGTTTTAAATCTATCTACTTGTGCTGTAGTTACGTCTGGCTTAATATCAGGAATTCGAACAATCGAAGCAGCACCCTCCTCTACGGATACAAAAAAAACGGGGTTCAAAAAGAAAGCGAGTTTCTTATTAAAAGGGTATATTAATTTTTATATTTAATTTTTCGATAAATTACCAAGTAGATAATACGTGCTTTGCGTGCAGATTTTTTGAGTATCTCTGCATTAACCGCACTGTAAAATTTAATGAATGCCTTTTTTTATGTAAACCATTTAGATATGTGTCTAATAATTTATTTATCACCATAAATCTTAATTAAGCCAATAGAACCAATGAAAACCAAATGAAGCTGTATTCCTTTCTGCTTAGACCTCGATTTGCGCAACGTTGAACTACATTAACCTTTCAATGTATGTATTGAGTGAAGTAATCAGGAGAATAGAGAAAACAATAAACTAGGTAATACCTTATAAGTAACAAATTTTGAACATATTTTCAAAGATGTAAGGAAATTAGCAAACGAAAATGAACTCAAACATGTTTCCTAATCTAGGAAAAGAAAATTGATTACAATAAAATAGTACTTAAAGACAGTAGTCTAAAACATTTTAATAAAAATGTGTTATCAATATTTTCGATGCTCGTCGAATTATTATATATTACATAGTAAATTCATAATTATAATAAGAATTTCCTGAGCGTTCACTTTGCCATTCACATTTAGTTGTAATGGCCATTACGAGATTCCCTGCAACCTTCAACATGCACTACACTACTCGCGAAGTTGATTGAAGTTCAGCGAAGAGAATAGTGTAGAGAGGTACTTCGATTCACTTTGTGTATACTTCAGACTGCGATCAACTTCGACGAGCACATTGTCAACTTCGCGAGTATTGTAGAGGGCGTATTACAATTTCAACAAAGTTGACAGTCACTCGAGGAGTACTCTCCATGCGAATACAAATATAAAATTATACGGAATGGATAAAAATGAGTTTCTTATTAAAAAGCGGGATTTTATTTATATAAGCAATATTCCATAGATTATCATGTAGATAAGCATGTTTTGCATACATATGGCTCCAAGTTTAGTATTTAACATGTCGTAACCTTTAAAGTTCGCCGCGACTTTGATCATCGCATAGTAACTATGTCCATTTGAGGTTTTAATAAAACGACAATAAAAATATTTCTAATAGAACTCAATTTCGAGCGAAGGTTGAAGATTTACTGAGTAATAGTAATAAAAAAATATTAAAAATCAAAGAATGCATCCCTTAAAATGGTGCTTAGCTGGGGCGTCAAAATGTTAATTTAAATTAACCAAACATGATAGCTCTTACTGAAGATAAAACTGTTACGTCATCATAAAACTTGTCAAGGTTCCACTTGAAACTGCTATACCAGCTTTCAACTAAAATAACTTACTAATGCAAACTGTAATTTGATACGTGAAACCGTATTTCGTTATTAAGTTAAGAGTCAAATATATAATTTCTTTTCTGTTTATTGTAGAGTTAAGTTGCTTTAATTAAATTTAATTTAATGTTTAGTTTATGTCACTTAGTAAGGATTTTTACTAATAAGTTATTCCGCTAGTATCTCACGAACTGTTATGAAATCATATAAATCATGATGCAAAATTTATTACAAAATATTAGAAAATTAATGAAAATCTTCGTCTTGCATGACCGTTGGTTTCAAGGAATAAAATGTTCATTTGCTCCGTATAGATCCTGAAATAGAAAAGCTTCGCGCGCGAGCGATACGAAGAAACATTTCTACAGCTTCTAAACATTTGATGTTGCACATATATCGTAAATATTTTTGCAAAATAACCTTAACTTTTATTCTTCAAAATTAAATGAGAATGAACAAAAACCCTTACAGTGTTGGACCCGCGTGTAACAAGAATAAAACGTTCGTTTTCATTGCGAGAAAATGACAAATTAAAGCTCGTAAAAGTTTGTTTTTATTTGTCAGTTAAATAAATTAGAACAATGTATTTTTATGGGAGAACTAATATTTATAATTTTTTTATTAACTAACGAACTGTTTTCCATAATAGTTCGTGAATGGTATTTCGAACGAACTTTTTAAATAAAATTGAAACAATATAAAATACTGATCCATAAAATTAGCAGGTCAAGAAATGCCATATAAAATTAGTTAAGAGCGAAGAAAATAGATTTGGGAACACAGAACACTTGTCACTATCAGTTACCACTTTATCATTAATTATTTTAACCAAAAAAGTAATCGATGCTAAGAAGTTTTTGTAGCAGTTTTGTTGCTATTTGCATGTCATATTAGTAATTCTTTCCATACTAATAATCTTATATTATTAATAAGTTTTTTGGGTTTTTACGAAGATAATTTTTTGTTTTATATTATAATTACAAAAATTGTATTTAATTTCTTCTCGTCTCTGCCATTATTTTTTATTTAAAAAACATGTTTTTTTCGTTAAATGTAACTTATTAATACATATTTTACATCCAAAAGTCTCGTTATCTAAATTAATTTCACTATTTCAGCACTCCTTTTATTAATGGTAAGAAATAATATAAAAGAATATAATCCTACGTCATCATAACATAAATTCTGAAAGATATTCAATATTCTAAATAAATTTAATGTGTAGAATTTTTTTTCGACGGGATATTTTTCCTTCCAGTCTTTGGTCAAGGGAAGCAGAGACTACAAGAAAAGAGTCTCCACTTCCCTTGATCAAAACTATCTGTTTTTACTGGGACAGATTCCAACATGTATCAATTTTTAAAAATTCTTAAGTTTTAATTATTAAAAAAAATAATTTTTCGATGAAGAACTGTTTTGACATTCTTCATATATAATACCATTTGAATATAATAATATGGCAACCACCACTAGCGTCGTATGGTATAATTTCGCTCTACCGTCAAATTAATTTGAATCAGCAAAACAACAATAGCGTCATTGGCCGAAAAGTATATCAAAATACTATCTAAGCGCATGGGAGTGAACAGACTTTATTCTAATAAAAGGTAGTTATTTAAATGGGGCGCGAACCTATCTTTAAGAATCGCGAGTTCTTTAAATTTCTGCTAAGTTTCGAATACTTGCCAGGTAAATACCTCAATATTACAATGAAAACATGTCTTTACATATATTTTATTAAATACTCTGTCGTTATAGAATATTTAATGGTAATCTCAATACAGAAAATGAACTTGGAAAAGATAGATTACAGTTTCTTTTCCAAGAATGGGGTAAGTATCCCATTTTTCTTGATATCTTACCATTCGATTACAAACTTAAAATACAACAAAATTAATTACTGATAGATATGCGGAAAATAATTATTTTCATAAGAATCCAATTTTACCCATAATTATACATTCTGGGAATAATTCGTGAAGGTGCACAAGTGTGCACAAGTTTCACGGTAAGTGAATATTTATCCACAGCAATATCTGAGACATGTTTATTAGAGATGAATTTTCGTACTAAATTGCAACTAACTACTCTAAGTAATAACTACACTAACACTAAATATAGCTAAAATATATATAAATATTTAAATATAAATTTTCTTCCAACAAAATTGAACCAACTACATATAACAACTGACTAAAAAGTGCACTAAAACGTATAAAATAACGAAAGTACGAGTACTTAGTTGGAACTTTCCAATACAACATCGTTTCTAAGAGTTAATAAATTTACAAAATACTGCTACAGCGAGAGATTTTTGGAATGCCGATGCCAAGTCGGCACTTCTCACTTAAATGCATGCACACTTATATACACACATACAGATGAGTCTTTCTTTCTGTACAATTCAATCATGACATCTGTGCTGCTTATTTTGAGGATTTCTATGGTATATTTTAAATTTCTTCGACCAAAATTCCAACTAATGATTTTCATACTTCACTGGAGCTATTAAAATAAAAAAAGAATCTTTAAAATGGATTAATAAATGCTAGAGACACGAAGAAGCATATATATATATATATATATATATACATATATATATATATATATATATATATATATATATATATATAAAGTCGTAACACTGCAGCGTCAGGCTTAGAAATTGGAAACTAGAGTTCAATGACAAAATTTCTACTTGGGGCCCATAATTCCAATTTAAATATAGTACATCCTCAATTCTCATTGTTTAGGCAGAGAGTACCCCTGCAGAATCATGACTGAGGAATTGGAAGCCGGAGTCCAATATCTGAGTTTCTACTAGAGATCTAAAATTCTAATTTAAAACAGATGATATTCAAGTTCCACGCTTTAAGCAAGTTATGCCTTTAAAGCTCCAAGACTGAGAAATTAGAATCTAGAATTCGGTGGCTGAGTCTCTGCTTAAGGCCGACAAAACTAGTTTAGAAAAAGCAGTTCCTCAATTCTCACTATTTAAGTATGCAACCAAAAATTTAGTATACGACCAGAATTTTTTAATTCAATAACAGGCACTCTGCTTAAAACCCATAATACTAACTAGAAAATCCTCAAGTCTCATAGTTTAAGTACTCTAGAAAAATCGAGACTGGGTAGTTAGAATCCGCAGTTCTATGACAAGGTATTTGTTATTAAATAGGCATCACAATTGCAGCATTAGAATTTACGGATCAAAAGTTGAAATTATATCGAATGTAACTGCTTAGTACATACCTACCTATTTATCCTAAGACTTGAATACTTATTACTCAAGTCTCAGGGTCTAAAGAGACAGTACCCCTGCAACATCAAGACTAAGAGTTGGAACCCGGAGTTTTATTACAAAATTTTTGTTTCAGATCCTAAATATTGTTTTAAAAACAGTAGATAGCCTGCTTAAACCGCGGAACCTGAGGTCCGCGGTTTAAGCAGGCAGTATCCCTACAATATCAGGATTGAAGAGTTGGAACCCAGAGCACAATGACAAAGTCGTTGCTTGAGACCTACTAAACTAATTTTACAGCAAATCCACCATTCTTGTGGTTTAGATAAACAACTCACTTCCAGCATTAGGATTTGTGTGTCAAAAGTTGAAATCATATAGAATCAAGCTCAATGAGCTTACTCTTCCTTACTTAAGAATTCTTTTCAATATAATCAAGCTTCCTAATTACACACTAATTTTGCTAAAAAGTGAGTTGATGTTACCCTCATGTGTTATGATTTATTATGTCATCCTCATGTGTTGCAATTTATTAGATTATAATTAAATTTACTCGTATATCATCCAAGCTAGACTACAGCACCTGTGGTGTTAAATGTTAAATATTTCCATAGTATGTCTTCAAATTCCATTGTCAGATTGTAACTAAATTTTCAAAAAAAAAGTAATAGGAACATATTCTTCTAAATAAAAAAAACCATCATCCAAATTAGTTGAGAAATATATGAGATAATGTACCCAAAAAAATACAATCGAATTATTGACATCCTTCTTTTTGGAAATCGGTTAAAAAGACTGTGAGTTGATGGTGCCTCGAATAAAAAAATATCTTAAGATCGTATCATATTGTATTACTGACATTGTTCCTATCCAAAATATTCAAGATTTAGATTTCTATTTTCTTAATGCCATAATATTCATTCGGACAGTATACCAATATGATTAAATTTGCCCATTTTATAACTGAAAATATGAGGAAGGGATCCAATTAATTTCTTTAACTCTTAAACTTATTTTAGTTTTTATTTTACTCGGTTTTTTTTATAGAATATGTAGGAAGTGGTATACAAATTTGACATATAACTAAAAATATGAATTCAAAAATAACTAATAACCACTCGAATATTGGTTTTACTTAAAAATAAGGTTTTGTGAACTGTTGTTATTTACTAATAATACAAACTATTAAAAAAGGTGAGAAAGGAAGATGCCAACTAACTTCGACTCATTTTCAGCAAAATACAAAAAGGCTTAACCAGCTTTCGCACTCTCGCGGTTAAATCTGATTGTTTTATTGAGATCTGAATTTGAGGTTCAAATCCAATTTTTGTCTTAGAAAACTCTGAAATCATTTGTTTTCCTTTATACGAGAAATACCTTTGTAAAAGCAAAGTGTCAACGGAGCCTAAAAGAAAATAACAAAAAATAGCTTGACTTCCGGTATACATATTTTTTACACTCGAGAACTATCGTAGCAACTCTCAAAAAAGCTTTTACTGATTTTTGTAATATAGTTTATAGCTTATACAATTTGACCGACAGACCATAAACTGCTAATTCTACAACTCCGATCTAAATCAAATAAAATATTCGCGTGGTCAAAACAGGAAAAAGTGATTAAATAGATCTCGAAAAAATAAGTATAATTAAAATGGTGAATAATAAAAAAAATAAAAATTACAGTTACCTTGTTAAATTAATATTTTTTTAAATTTTTCCACTCAATATGGATTTTTCCATAATCCTAAGAAAAAAGGTAACTTGTTTAAATCTTGCAAGAAAAATTGATATGAAATTCTAAAGCTGAGATGTAAATTCTATTGAAATTCTGCCAGGGTGAGATTACATTTATGTCTGCTGCATTTCTATTCCTAAATGCCTTTCTACTGAAGCTCTTGCAGTTCAAGTGTAGATAACACTAATAAGTTGGACTCTGATTTGTATGCAACAAAGGAAGATGAGCTTATTCTCCCAATAACAATTTTATGAAACCCGTTTTTAACTTTGAAGCGGTGATCTTTCTTAGCTAGCGAAATATGAAAAACGAACATAAATGTATTAAGAAAATAAGAAAATCTTTATAGCTTTACTCTCACTGACATTAACCTCGTATTTTCTCAATCTCATAGTCGTCAAGCTTTTACATACGTACGTACGTATGTAACTAGAGACTTTGTTGCGATTTATGCTTATCCACTAACATTTCCTTAAAAGATATCTTTGATCCTTTATTTTCATTTCCCCCACATTTATCATTTTTATGAAAGTATAAAGCTATGATTATGAAATTAATCTCTTGAGCGACGGGATATTTCGTGTAGGCAATTTAATTACTAAATAACTTAGCAGCGTATGGTATTATAAATTATTTTTTACACCAGGTGTTGTTATATTTTGAAGTAAGTAGGATGACAACGACTTATCGAAAATAGAAAAAATAACAAAATATGAAAGAATATAAATATTATGTTCTTATTTTGTGTCCAGTTGTATAATTTTCTATTCTGAAATTTCAGGAGATCTGTAGTTCTGACACCAGAAATATAATGGGAGTATTAATTTTGTAGTCAATTTTGTTTTTTTTTAACATTTTTCTTATCTTCGACCATAGAATACCCAAATCGACGATCTTATTATCTTTCAAAATGCTCCTTGACTTTACTTGACTTACATTTTCTATTGTTTTTATATGTTTTTGAAGTGCCTTTTCACTGTCTTATTCATATAAGTTTATACAATTTTTATTATTTTTGTTACTTTAATTGTAATGGTATAGATACATACCAAGACAATAACTTTAACATATTTGCATTGTATTTGACTGCATGAGATTATTTGGCAACACAACTATAGTTCACTACCACATCTTATAAGTAGTATATCGTTATATCAGCTACGGTAACTTTAATAATTGTATCTTCTGTTACTTTTTTTCCAATGATATTTATTTGACCCTTTCGAGTAATAACACGATTATAAATGTTTTGTGCAAATTATCAGGTTAATGATAGCGAGGTTAAAATTATAAAGACTTTGCAATTTTTTTTAATTTAATTACATTCACTTTTTTCATTTCCGTAGTCTCAGTGTTGCAAAGTTACAAATATGTCTCATGCAGCTATTATTGAGAGAAACAGCTCATCTTACTTTTTTGCACAAAGTTCATATTGTAAATTATTAATTTTCTAAAAATTACCCACGCTTTTCTGGAGCTAAGCACTTTTACTATAGTAAAAATATATTCAGGAAAAGAGACATAAACATAATATCACCTTAGCAACATTTGAATAGAACTTCTTTTTCAGTTTAAGTGCGTTGTCATTTCATACCGATTTCTTTATATATATATATATATATATATATATATATATATATATATATATATATGAATTTAGTCACAGATTCATGTATTTAATCCATTAAATATTTAATAAAAATTTATATGACATTAAGACCAATTTGCAAAGTTAGGCAATTACTTGATTTCGTAACGTATAACATAGTTCCCATTTTCTTCTTTGATTACTTTTTTTAAAAATAATATTCATAATTATTTTTACAATAAAATTATTATTTTTGAATGTAATTTTAGAAAAAATAGCCATATATCTTTATGAAAAATATAATGTTCTGAGATTTACTTAGAATATAAACCATTATTAAAGTAAAGTATTTTTAACTTCGATAATTTTAATATTTCAACCATAATTAACGTATATATATATATATATATATATATATATATATATATATATATATACATATATATATACATGTGTGTGTGTGAAGGAAACTAATATGTGTAAGCAAAACGCTAATAAGGGCAAATATTTCATCTAATAATGTTCCAGTTATTCTCAAATTATGTTACTAAATATAAGTCCTGGCATGAAATATTCAACACCTTCGCCCTAATGACTGCTGTTGCCACCCTAATGGCAATTACATATAAAGAGAGGAATATTATTTAAACACACTTGGCCGATTATGAAAGGTGCAGCACGTAATGCGACCGGATATACCAAACAGTCTGGACTTGATACGAAAGCATTAAACGAGGCCCTTA
The DNA here is from genome assembly GCA_039881145.1 of Druceiella hillmani. Lineage (NCBI taxonomy): Eukaryota > Metazoa > Arthropoda > Insecta > Lepidoptera > Hepialidae > Druceiella > Druceiella hillmani. Next base: position 47,498,698 of record JAYKKI010000007.1, on the reverse strand, counting down.
AAAGAACTGGATGAGTCTAATTTCCGACAGGCGTTTGCGGAAACGAAAAGTCTTTGTTTGCTCCGACCCCGGATATTAAAGGGAATGATGCTTCAAGATAAAAGGGTATGGCTTATTTGGATAACTCGTCATTTTCCTTTTAACGTGTAGCAGGTGAAATAATTACGTGCCTTAAGAATATTGTGTTATCACTGGAAAGGGTAAAAGAGAAAACGTTGGAGATAGAGAAAGAGTAGATACTGTTGGTGAAACGAATATTGTTGTGGTTTTAGAAGATTAATATTAGTTGTAAAACATTAATTTACAATTATAATTCATATTATATAAAGGGCACTACTGTTGTAGTTTGTTTGCAAATTTAAATTCGTGCCTTCAATTACAAAGCAATACAGATTTATATTTAAGGACTTGTTATGTTACATTTACTACATAAATCCAAATGGTACAACTTGGTAAAAACTTATACAATGGTATGAAGATATAACAAAAATGGCTTTATAAAAAAATTTAAAAAACAAATTATCAGCCAATTAAGCAATAACTTATATTTCTATGAAACTACCATCATACTGTTCCGCGGTATTTGTTTTTCTGCCACTTTATGCATCCGATTAAAAACTTTTTTAATGTAATTCGTCCATGGAATTCATGACATGTTATTTAGCATAAGTAATAATTAATGAAATAAATATTTATAGCATTTATTAAAACGAGACATAATCGACATTATCATAGCTATAACTTCGAGAGAAATAACTTCAGATCGTTCGACGTCGTGATCATAATCTTCGAAAATTGGAAATTGCACACAATCCTTTTTCTGTTATTAATTTCTGAGCAGAAGTTTTATCTATACAATTAAGTGTCACTTACAGTTACTAAAAACATGGTTTCTAATGTTTATTCTATGAATATATAATTTAGAAATTAGCTGTACGACTAGTCTTTTTAAAGAATTTTTCCAAACAGGTCTGACTTTTCACTATGTACCAAATACGAATACAATTCTTTTATCTATTTGCACCAACATAAAAGATCATAGGATTCTGTCTCATGCTGAAGTATCAGGGAAAATTTGAACTAGAACACAACTTGTAAACTCAAGATTATCAATGTTGAAATATAGAAAAAACTCTATAACCCGAACATTACATATTTTACAGGTCAATTCCTTCTAAAATAGCAATGAAGTGATCTTCCTAACTTAGTAACGTATATATTTATTTGTATTCTTAACATTAACAAATCCCACACGGCATTTAAGAACAATAAAAATGTTAATATTTATCTATATAATGGTAAATGAGGGAATTATCGTATTTAATTTTAAAGAAATCATTATTTCCTATGTTTATGTAAAGCATTACAATCTGTATATAAGGGAAAGAATATATATATATATATATATATATATATATATACGTATATATATATACATATATATATATATATATATATATATATATATATATATATATATACATATACATATATACATATAAATTAATGCATCTTTATGACAAAAAATGTGTTTACATAAATATTCCTTTACGTAGAAACATCACACAGAGGTATTTTTTTCAGGTATCGATTAATACAATAACGTAATGGCTTTTTCCGACACTAATTACTAAAACACATTAAATAGCAAAATGGAGAGTTGTCATGTCAAGACCTCTTTGTATTTTTCGGTTAACTGACACTAAAAATCGATAACTCAAACTTCATTTATTGTGATAATCCTGATATCTCCCGAGTCAATACAGGATAAGTAGCTCGACGAGTTAGACTTTAGTTCGTTTTGAAGATATTAAAAGGTTTACATTTATTATTTCTTGCCGTAACATTAACATTTTTTGAATATCTATTTATTGAATATCTATATATTGTTTCAAAATTTAAACATTGCTAATTTATCCCAAATATATAATTCTGGGAAATTGGACATACACCTCAAATATGAACAATTAATTAAGCATCTAGTGGCCTTTTGAAACACATATATTAGTCTTGACTGTCTTTCTCTTTTTTAATGTGTACGATTTTAAAATTTGTCAGATTAGAGGGAAAATGACGCTTTATAAAAAAATGTTTGAAAATTTTCGGATTTTAATTCAAGTGTACGCATTATTTCATTCTAATACTTAATAAATTTAACTGATGTTCATTGTTAAACACTCACCAAAATTAAGAACCCTAGACTTACCGACCAACGTTGCCATCACGAAAGGGTTCTACTCTGACTGAGATCGCGGGTTTATTTCAGAGACACGCCATAATATATTTGCTCTCTTGTGAGCTTAATTAAACTTTAGTGTTTATTAAAACGTTTTTTTAAGAGATGCTTCGGTTTATATTCAAAAGCTCCCTTTGCTATGACGTTATGGAGATAGTATCGGAATTTTATTTATTGTTATTTGTACAGTGTATAGAATAAATTATAACAAGAGAAATGTGCCATATACGTTATAAACGCAATATAAAATATTTTTTAAAACATCGACTTAGGAAAACGTAGGTACTAAAAAGTAAAATATAATTAACTCAAAAGGTACCTTCTTATTCGCAATAAGAAGGTACCTTAATTTTAGAAGGTACGTTAATTTTTGAAATCGGTACCAGCACCGTAGGGTGATCTCAAATTACATTATACTAAATAACTGATATCGATATATTTTGAAAAAATGTTTTAAATCTGAAGAGTAGGTTTTAAAAAAACCTTATAATGAAAATATAATGGGTACAACAAACAATTACTCGAAACTTCTAAATAGGCAAAAGTGTAAATTTTTTGTACATTAAATTAAAAAATTATTATTTATTTAGATTCCACACAAAAGAAATTAAAAATTATAACTTATACCTTAATACCGCAATATTTAACTTAAAGGAAATATTAAACGAGATACTAATATTATTTCATAAACTCCCTTATAATTAATGCTAAATAACTGGTGAGTGACGTCATAAGCCAGTTGTGTTTGGATGGGGCGTGTTCGCGCGAATCGTAGTTCGTCCGTTTTTAAGACGTTATAATTTTGTAATGAAAAGTCCTAGATACGATATATTTATTTTAACCATTTTTAATGTCATTACTTATTCTATTTAAGTAATAAAAAAATATAGTCAAATACTATACTATAATTATACTATACTATATTACTATAATTAATTTACCTAACATGTTTTCTCTCATAGAATATTGTATAATTATTAGAAGTCACGGACAAAAGCTGGCATATAAAAATACATGTATAATGAGCGTCATAATAAATATTTACTCTAATCTAAAGAAGTATAACTTCAAAAATAATCACCCAAATCGGCCTAGAAATTTCGGAGAAATTGAATCAATAAGCATCAAACATTTAATTTTTTCCATTTATGAAGTCGGTTAAAAATAACTCGGTTTTATTGCGTTAGTAATTGATAATAAAATGCATATGGGATTAGACACATAAGTGTTTTTCTAAATATTTTAACTGTAAAGAATATACTAGATGCATTTATTGAGTTTATTTAAAAATAAATAATATTCGGGCGTATGAACAAAGCTTAAAATTAACATTTATATATTTTTAGGGTTTCACACAGTGAAAGAAAAAAACGACACTTCTAGAACAATACGAACGACCGTATCTTACAGCCGTTTTTAATCGATTTTAAAAAGGAAAGAGGTTTTATGTGCGATGCGTATTTTTTTGGACCTATGGGCACCGAAAAAATGAAAAAAGAACTCCTCAAAGACTAACAGCTAACCACTCACGGTTACTGATATCGCTTAGCTTCCGTGTATTATTCATAACCATCCTTAGATAAAGAGGATAGTGTATATATAGCAGCTTTTGCCCGCGACTTTCACCTGTCGATAGTTTTATGTAATTCTACATTCATTGGCGTATTCTGACAAATCATAATGTTAGCACTTACTTCCCTATTTGTATTTTCAAACTTTCATAATTATTACAGGATATGTAGGTATTGGAAAATTTTGTAGTTATGGGAATACTAAAAACTGTGCCTTTTTGAGCATCGCGTCAATATTGTCACAACAAATCTACCATAACTTCGTATAATTATGACTCTAGTAGTAGTTACAGTCAAATAATGAAGAATGGTAATCATTAAATTTCATTTTTAATTCTATCAACAAATAAATTTCATTTAATTTTTATTAAAGTTTCAATTCTTAGTAATAACTAATTTATATAAACAATTATCCAAACGCTAAAATTAATTAATTTTTAACGTGTGCTTATGTAAAAAAGCACTGGTGTACAAAAATAATAAAAACTTTGGTCTCATTAAACAGCCAATTTTATTCGTTCCACGTTATTTTATATTAGCATTTAAATAAAATATATTGCCTAAAGCTACATTCAAATCGCGGAAATGTTTGGTGACCCTCGTAAAGGCAAACGGATGCGAAAGTATATTGCAGCGGAAATCGTTGAGAGTTTATTATGTCGTTCATAATGATTCTAGGATGCTTTTACAAACCCACCGTCGCGTCATAAAAACATATTTCCGGTATGCAAAATGTATCCTCGTTAAACATGATCTACTATCCACGAAATAAATTTACGTTTAAATTAAGAATTAATTCGTAAAAATAAACCATAAATGTTGAGTAAGCTTTGTACGTTTGAATATATTTAAACAGATGATACTGTCAAATGAATATGCATAAGAAGTTTACCAACTTTCACTTTAAGTATAGTACAGTTGTAGTAAAAAAATGGAAGTTGCTAAACCTACAGAAAATATACAGTAAATATACAATTATGCCCAAAAGTGAATATGATACGTCAAAATTATATTTTGTAACAACGATCTACATAAAAAAACATAGAAAGTCAACTTTTATTAAAAAATTTTTTTCATAAATTTTTTTTTCGAACGACCATGTCCGCTTTAATTATGATAATGAGTAAACTATATATATATATATATATATACATACATGTATGTGTGTGTATATTTCTATATTGAACACCTACGTAAATACACTTCTATTACATATATTAATAAATTGTGGGCAAAAACGAGAACGTTAAATTATCAATTGATAAAACAGAAGTTACAGTATACTCTTATAAGTGCGAAAATGATGTTATCTGTTTCAACAAACAAGTCAACACTTGAAATATTGAAATGTTGACTTGGAATTTTGCATAAGTTACTTAAAATCTAAAAAATACGTAAAGTATGTGACGTGGTCTCAAATTTCATATGGAGTATGCTTAAAAGTGGCAAATTACATTTAAAACATTATTTAACTTTGCTAACTACAGATTTTAAGCTTGTATCCTGCATAATAAAAAGATACACTGGACACACTTCACACACCTTATCGACGCAGCATCTGAGCAATCAGTAAGACTTAAAGGCAGGAATATATCTTTGATACGGTCGATTTTTACCCGAGCTGTTCAGCATGCAGCTTACCCTGTGTCTAATCGTTTGTTGGAATTAAGTATCCTAAAAGAGAAAAATACGAAAGCAATTGCAGAACATAAAATGTGCGCAAGTGGAAATGCGTCTGAAACACATCGCTAAACACTTAAAAAAATCACTAGCTGAAGACCGCAACATCAAATTACAATCTCACCTGATTGAACTGGAAGCCACTTCATTTTCAAATTATTCTATTTAGAAGGCTACGAAAAAATTTAAACAGCCTGTGACTACTTCCACCACTCTTGCGAATGCAGAATAAAAAATGGGCTCAAACAGATATTGAAAAGGCCGAAACATTCTCTGAACACCTGTCATCAGTATTTTAACCCCAACTGAGTGGAAGCACACCTGACTAAAGTGTACAAATTCAAAGATATAGGAGTCACTACTCTTGATATTCAAACTACCAATAATTAATGAAAATCATCTGTTACCAGACCACCAGTTTGGATTTTGCCATAAACAGGTTTTTACAGTAGACTTGTTAATGTAATAGTGCACTCGTTAGAAACGAGGCAGTACTCTGCGGCCATATTTCTCGATATATCGCAAGCCTTTAATAAGTTATGTTTTGAGTCTTCTGTACAAAGTCAAAGCAAACATGCCGCATTACTTTCATACTATGATCAAAGCCTTTCTGACAAATCGCAATTTAATGGTCCAAAGTAGGTAACGCCACAACTAAACTTTGCCCAATAGTCGCTGGAGTGTCTAAGGGAAGCTAGACTGGTCCTATACTCTATCTCCTGTATACCTCGGAGTTTCCATGAGCACATCAGTTGTCACTAGAACATTCACCGACGATACGGTTATCCTTACCAGTCAAAGTTAGTTACGGTACGGTTATCCTTGCGATATCTGGGCATACATTTGGACAGCCCGCCCTGGTAAAAACACATATTAACGAAGCGCAAGTAGTTAAGTTTAGAACTAAGGAAAATAAACTGGCTTATTGGCAGAAAGTTCCAATTGTCATTAGAAAGCAAACTGATATTATACAAGGCTGTCCTAAAACCAGTATACACTTATGACATTCAGTTATGGGGATCTGCGTCCCACTCAAACATAAATATCCTGCAAAAGTTCCAAAACAAAATACTTTGGATCATGGCGGATGCCCCATGTTCGTGACCAAGGACTAAATGCATGAAGACCTAAGAGTGCCCACAGTCAGGAAAGAGATAATCTGACACACAAAATCATACAGATACAACATCCTTAAACATCCAAATATTTTGGCACAGTCGCTGATGAAAGTCGCTGATGTCAAATCACAGACTAAAAATAACCCAAGATGCACTAAAATAGAATTGCGCATCTATTAACCTAAATAGATGTGGCATAGCACGCCAATATTGGAAGACATACTACGGAACATAATGTCCTATAATGGCGACAGAATACTATATTTTATATAATTTAAAAAAGGAACTTCCTACAAAAACTCCGTGTTTTTGTGTTCACAACTGTCCTCGCCCTCCATTTTGTATAGATCTTCTTGTCCCTTCCAATACTCTCTGCCGTTTATAACCTTTTTTTATTTTTTATTTAATAAGCGTTAAACAATTGTTATTTAATAATCGATTTCAACTAGTGCTTAATTTACAAATTCAATAAATGTCTTTGATGAAGTAAATATATTATAAATGACTCTTAACTATTATTCTTTGCATTGTATATTTATTCAAGTTAAATGCGATAGCTTTTAATTTTATCTTTAAAGAATTTAATGTTAATATATACATGTAGTAAAATTAAAATAAAGCGATTTCTGTAAATTAAAAATATCTAAAAGAGTAATTGATTTAGTATAGAGAATGATAGAAGAAGCCAGAAAAAGAGTTTTCAAAATTGTCTTTCGGCCCGTTGTTGTCTTTACTGCACAGATATGAATGAAATTTGATAAGGAAATAGTCAATACCCTAAAGCAACATATAGGATACTTTTAACTAGACATTATATGTAAATATATATATATATATATATATATATATATATATATATATATACCCGAAATTGGTAAATATTACGATATTTGTACTACATCTGTTACCGTTTTTAATAAACTTTGTGCTCAGATGCCATCCATTAGCTATTCAACTTTATTCTCGGAGTCCAGAGAGAAGAAAAAAGATTAATAACAACATAATTCGTAATCACTTTTCTTATACCGAGTTTCATGTAAACGAAATTACGTCGGCATAAGTAGTATCTAGTATAAAAAAAAACAGTAAAGTGAAAAGTGCCAATTTTTTTCGGACTACGAAGGTTCAGTACTACTAAAAGTTATAGACTCAGTCGTACTATTTAAAGTTATAAACATTTTGATAAAATGTAAATTTAATTTATTTATATTAAAAAGCACGCTTTATCCATTTACACAATACATAATAATAATAACAAAGGATTGCATTTAATAGAAAAGTATATTTTGTATTAATTGTAATAGTAATATAAACTATAACCAAAACTGAAGGTAATATCATCATTTGTTTAAATGTCATAAAAAATATTTAAAACGTAGCAAAGTTTCCTCACATAATTTTTGCTTAACAAAAGTTTAAATTAAAATAATCTTCAAGAACCAAGCAGTCTCATGTAGAATCAGAGTAAAATTGAAATTCAATAATATTTTGGTATCTTTATAATTTAATCTTAGAAAAAATTGGATTTCTTTATTTGCCTTCTCTAGAAAAACGGCTGCTACAAATAAAAAGACTGACGCATACCTGATTGATATTTTAGGGGTTTCGTTTTGTCCTTTTGAGTAGCGGAATCCTAAAAATAGACAAGAATATAATTAAAGTTCAAAAATACCAAAAAATTAAGTTTTGTCTTCCTTTATCTTCTTCTATTGGTTGTCATAACACGCATATAAAATATTTGCATGTTTGTCCCTTTTTACAACATAAAAATTCATTACCGTTTAAAGTGCAAAACAGTTTTAAACAGGGATATTTTTGTTTTATGATATGAATCAGAAGTTATGACACGTACGAAGAGTTGAGTCACTTTTAGACAATTAAATTTTAGTCGCGTGATTTTCAATGTATACGGTTAAAAATACTTTAACCCTATTTAACTTTTGATATTTAATTTAATCTATATTAATTTAACTTCACTACTCTCACAAGTATTTTACCTAAACATAATACAGCCAAATCCGAATGTGTGGTGGATATCGATCTGCTTCTTATTTGTTAATAAGTTTCGCTAGTATTGCATTCATTCATCTCAAATATTTCAGTTAGTTTAGCATAATTGAGTTCATTTTATCTTTTCTTTTCTTGTCTTACTTTGCCCAAAGACAATGTTTTTCATCTCACTTTATTTTTTTGTAAGTAGACTTTTTCATTTCGTATTCTGAGTCTCATATTCCTATTTCAACGACGTTGTGTAATATTTATATCCTACTTGAGAACTCTATCTCAGAGATAAATAGAAAGAGAATAGATTTCTTCTACGCAAGACACAAACTGATTAAAAGACAAAAAGACATTCGGTTGGTAATGCGTCTCATTAAGCCCTCCTAAATATGAAATGGCTATATTTTGTCAGTCGCTAGAAGAGCGCTACCTTGTAACTTGTTTTCAGTATATTTATTTATATAGATGGTTCAGGTGATTTTGAAACATACTTCTGACCTAAAATATTATTTTAAAAAGATTTGTATTTTTTCGCAAATAATTTTTTATCATTGATGCTTTTATTAAAAAGATATGTCTACAATTATTAAAAAATTTGTTTATGGAAAACTCTCAAATTAATTCATTTAAATTTAATTAAAGAGCATATTTAAAACATAATCATAAAAAATCACAATTCGTTCAGCTAGTTCCATTTAATTAGATATTTTTGAACACATTTTTTTAAATTTTTTCACAACAATATTTGTTTAGAAGAACGTTCTATATATGTAAGAAAAGATCCTTTGGCTCTATTCATTTTTTTCTACAAATTGAATCCTTGCATCCTCTTTCTAAAACTGCTCTGTCCAGGAAAAATACAGAAATGCATCGCACAGAAAGTCGTTTGGATTGTTAAAGCTTTATTTTGTAGACCTTGTTTCATTTCAAATACTTTTAAATATATACAAATAAATTCACTTTAAACAACAGCGCAGAAAGGTGTTGTGTCAGTTATTAAACCTTCATATTAGAATTAAATCCACGACGTTTTGATTCGAGGCTTTTTTATCGCTAAAAAAATTATGTACTTCGGGCACGATACGTTATGGTGAAAATTTGAGAACAGTCTATTATTAGAATTTTTAATCACAATTCTGCTGTGATTAAAATTTTCAATTAAATTTTTCACTCTGTCGTATTTTCGATTCTTCAAATTATTTCTTTTATTTCAAACTACATTATCCTCCCATGAACAAAATTAATCAGAAACTAAAACTAACAAGAAGGTTGAACAGAGATGAAAAACATTTTCGAATTTCCGATTACACTTTATCAAGTTATTATATTCGTAGTTTCGACGACATTTCTTTTTATGCAAATACTAGCAAATAAGATTTAAATAAAGCAAATTAATTATTATGTACAATACACTTATTGTATATAATACGAAAATTACTAATAAAGTCATTAATTTAACTACTGGTGAAAATGGTGTTTTACATTTTTTTTTTTTACCTATGAATACAGGGAACAAAATACTTGAATTACTTTTATGCATGATAAGAACCTGCATGATCCTTTGTGCTTGAATTGATTTTAAGTTTTCCAAAAATTCTGTCCCAAAAATTCTTTAGAAATAGTCATAAAGCTCTTATCAAACAATTAGTCTTTGTTTTTTTTTATATTTAGTATTTCATGCAAATCTTTATTATATCAATGTTCAATTTATTTAGTGGAAATTATCTTCCAAAATCGAATTAAAACAATTTCTACAATTTACATCTTTAAATAATTTTGTAGAATATTTTCCATTGGTGCCCTACCATACATATAAAAGAAAAGAACATTTTTTTTATAACAGAGGAAAGAATATACCATAATTGTTAAATTCTATTACTATTGGTATACATGATCAAACTGAATAAATGAATTTGCGGTTTGTTACATACTCGTATTTTGCTCATTCTCATGAGAACTGAAAATAAAAACCCAAAGTAGTTTTACCAACCCATTTTTTACTTTTTATGTCACTATATATCCTATAAAGCTTTAAAATAGTTTTTACTATTTTTTTTAATACATATTTGAAATTGTATGAACAAAAATTGAAAATAAATATTTTATTCATTTATTTACAAACATGTTATTTCACTTTTTGGCACTCATTTTATGATACGAATTTTATATTGAAAGTAGAAAAATATTTTAATTTTCTGTGAGTTCCAAATGTTAGTTCTTTTTATCGGTTTTACCTCACATAAATATATAATGGCTACAATCCTATTTTACATTTGAACTTTTTCTTAAAGATGCTAGTTCTACTAATTTGAATATATACGAAAGACCGTATTTTATCTTCATATTTATATATATTATATTTATAAACGTACGTAATACTAACAATGGTTATGAAGAAAAAACAAGGTGATAAGAATATTGAAAATTTTCCAAAGGTATCTCTAAAATAACTACATTAGCCTATCTCTAGTTACATATCTTTAATTTATCTCCACTTACAGGTTTCTTTTATTTAAATTTTACTATGTCTGATATCTATAATATTCGATGAGCTTTCAAACTTCCGGAATGTAACCAATAATTTCCAATACTTTTTTCACACAAATTCAATTAATCCCCATATTTTATTTAAACAATTTACCTTTATCAATTCTCTCATACTTAAAAATAATTAAATTGTTTTTACGTTACATTATTTCTTGCCTAGATTTCATATAGGTTAAGAGTTTTAATATAAAACTAATTAAAATATCTGTTATATTTATTTATAAAATAAAATACAATCAGGAAAATTCAATAAATATTGGGGACAAAAGCATATATACTCGCATTACATCATATTTATTGCAAAGTCATCGCAACCTTTTGCTGCACACAATAGTGAGATTCTTTTCCCAGCCACAGCAAAACACTTTTATTATATTTTATATCAATAAGTATTTAAATAATAATCAAACCCTTTTTCATAAAATTTATAACAATGTATTATATGTTATTAACATAATATATTAATCATTTAACTTTTTAATTTGTATTCTAAACATAAAATCGATACATCCGCCAAGAACCAAAGTCTGCTGGTTAATTTTCATGTAACTCCGAGTATGACAATATTTAGTGTGCCATTTTGGTATGAAACACATAAAAATATTTAAACAAAATGTAAAACTACAAGAAGGTATAATCTTCAATACTAGCGAAACTTATAAACAAACAAGAAGCAGATCGATATCCACCCCACATTCTGATTCCGCTGTACTATGTTCAGATACTTGTGAGACTAGTCAAGTTAAATTAATATAGATTAAATTAAATATAAAAAGTTAAACAGGGTTGAAGTATTTTTAACCGTACACATTGAATACCACGCGACTAAAATTTAATTGTCTAAAAGTGACTCAACTCTTCGTATGTGTCATAAATTCTGATTCACACCATAAAACAAAAATATCCATGTTTAAAACTGCTTTGCACTTTAAAGGGTATAATGAATTTGTATGTTGTAAAAAGGGACAAACATGCAAATATTATATAAACGTGTTATGACAACCAATAGAAGAAGATAAAGGAAGAAAAACTTAATTTTTTGGTATTTCTGAACTTTAATTATATTCTTGTCTATTTTTAGGATTCCACCACTCAAAAGGACAAAACGAAACCCCTAAAATATCAGTCAGGTGTGCGTCAGCCTTTTCATTCGTCGCAGCCGTTTTTCTAGAGAAGGCAAATAAAGAAATTCAATATTTTTTGAGATAAAATTATAAAGATACCAAAATATTATTGAACTTCAACTTTAATCTGATTCTATATGAGACTGCTTGGAGCTTGAAGATTATTTCAATATCAACTTTTCTTAAGCCAAAATTATCTAAAGAAACTTTGCCACGTTTTAAATATTTTTTATGACATATAAACAAATAATGATATTGGCTTCAGTTTTGGTTATAGTTTATATTACTATTACAATTAATACAAAATATACTTTTCTATTAAATGCAATCCTATATGTTAATATTATATATTGTATAAATGGATAAAGCGTGCTTTTTAATACAAATAAATTAAATATACATTTTATCAAAATGTACATAACTATAAATAGTACGACTGAGTCTATAACTTTTAATAGTTCTGAACTTTCATGGTACGAATAAAATTTACACTTTTTAAATTGCTGCTTTCTTTTTATACTAGATACTACTAACGCCGACGTAACTTCGTTTTCATGCAGTTCGGTATAAGAAAAGTTATTACAAATTACGTTGTTATTAATTTTCATCTGACAATACGTTTTAAAAAAACAAATTATTGTGAAATTGAGATTAGATATTGAGATTGTTAGATGATTAGATGTTTACACATTATTTTATGAGCTACTCAGTGATAATCACGTGAAACTTAAATATTTCTAGTAAATATATGAATTAGATTTTTATTGACTTCTTATAGATGCTAGTAATAGATATTAAAACTGGTAATAGTTTTTCATTGACTTCTTATAAATGCTAGTAACAGATATTAAAACTGGTTATAGTTTTTCATTGACTTCTTATAGATGCTAGTAACAGATATTAAAACTGGTAATAGTTTTTCATTACTTCTTATAGATGCTAGTAACAGATATTAAAACTGGTAAAAGTTTTTCATACATTAGTAATAAAAGGTCTGTGGAAACCTTAATGTAATAAAAGGTCTGTGGAAACCTTAACGGTATTATGAGGTTTGCGCATGCAAATACTTATAAACGTTTCGTTTGTATAAACTTTTCGTCAGTTATAAATGTAAATAAATACAATGAGAAATATTAGTTTTGTATATTGTTCTGTTGTACGGAAGAGCAAGAGCGAAGACTTAAACGCACACGTATACGCACACGTACACACACGCGCACACACGCACGCATGCACACACACATTCACGCACACACGCGCATTTGAATATCCATACGTTAATATATATATATATATATATATATATATATATATATATATATATACATATATATATATATAATATATATATATATCTTATATATATATATATATATATATATAGATTTAGCTTATGGAAACAATTTATTTTAATATATTTATTAAGTTTAAAGACAATTCTATAAACAATTTAAATAATAATAAGTTTATTGGCCTAAAGTCAAAAAAGCTATTTTGAACAACATACTCTCAATTCTAATATCTCAAGCTGCACGTGAAATATGTTATCACTATCAAATGCACAACGTATATAATCGATAATGAAAACATTTAAAAATGTCAAAATATGTGTATAATAAAATAGATGAAACGTTCAAAACAAAAGTGACACGCTATATTTTACTGCCGTTAGAGAGAAAACTTTTGAAGGAAAAAAATAATTTCTCTTGCAATTATTTCTTTACCAATGCAATACAAAACCTACCTATCAAAGAATTAAACGACGCTGCTTAGACATTTAACGTTACATTATTTATTATTCAATTATTAATACTCACTCTAAAGCACCGGCAAAATCCTCTGATCTAGATGCGTTAACTTAATAATGAATTGGGGGCAATAACTAACACCGGCAAAAAATTATACCCGCAACTAATCTTCATGCCATTATCATAATTGTATTAATACAATGTGCAAAACAGGGAAAAGGAAGAAAATATACGACGCTTCGTTTGATTGATTATACGAATTATGGCGATACACCACTTTTCTTATCGGAAAGTTTGCTCATTATATCGTTCGTAATATTTCTTCGAGAAATTGTTTTTGGTTGCGATCATTTGACCCCAGTAAGAGTGGGTTTTCTACACTTACAGACATATTAACAAAATATAAATATTACTTTGTGTCAAATCGTATTTGTAAAAATTGGATTAAATGTAAAAGATCAAAATATTCTATATATATATATATATGTATATATATATATATATATATATATATATATATATATATATTTATATAAACTTGTGTTATGTGAAGGTCGCAAGTATCCCGAATCATACTTATATATATCGGCAGTACATTAATGAAGGGAGCTGAAAGTTCTAAGCCTAATTAAAGGAATTGATAATAAATAATTTTTTTCTTTGTAAACCCTCCCAGCCAACAGAAAAGCGTATGGCGTCTTGTGTATTTGTTTATATGCAGCCGTCATAATTTGTTCGAGCAATTTTTGAAACTCAAGTTGTGTTAACTGACGCGTTATTTCCTGAAAATGTGATTCCTTTCTTGGTTATATTTCTTTTTTCTGCCGTAGCTTACCAAACCTTGCTCAAAAAAATGCCTAATATATATAGTTCAATTTATTTTTTTTACTCCCATCAATGAAATATCCAAAAAAAATGCCCATGAATTTGCCAATTGGATCAAGTAACTTCTTTGGCAGCTTATTTCTTTTTCTTCCTACCTTAATTCCTGTTTTAATATCAGGTCAAACTGTCAAAATCGATCAATGTACATCCATGGACACGATACGAAATTTTTTTTCTGTTGTAAAATTTTTTCTTGTCCTTGTTTATTTAGTGCCGTAATTATTTTCAGCACTCATTTCGTGCTAAATTTCGTGCTAAATGCCTAGCTCCTCGACTATATACAAAATATACCGCTAGAATAAATAAACGATGAGATGAGAAATATAAGAGACATAACCATATTCACAAAAACCCAGTGGTACTTACAAAACAGCATAACCGTTACGATACCGTTTTTCCATACTTGAACACGCATTGTGCACCGAACAGTCAATAAAAATAACGATAACAATAATTCCTTACCTCTGCCTAACGATATATGAAAGTATTCCCAATATTTCCCCTTCGTTATTACTTTTACATACTCTACTTTCAATTTTACGCAAAGCCAAGACATTCAATATTTAATATTACCACCGGCGTAGCTGCCTGAATGACACGTTCTGCAGCATATCATCAATTTATTTTTACGTTTATAGGGCGGACGGAAAATGCATCAAAAAGAATCAGCGATAATGGTTCCAGTTTTCCAAGAATTGAATATTTTTTTTTAAACAGCCTATTTTATTTAGAATTATTAAATATTATACATTTATATTGTATATATTAAATAGTGCTTACATCTTACGTGTAACTGAACAAAACTTTGCCACGTTTTAAATATTTTTTATAACATATAAACAAATGATGACATTGGCTTCAGTTTTGGTTATAGTTTATATTACTATTACAATTAATAAAAAATATGCTTTTCTATTAAATGCAATCCTATATGTTATTATTATATATTGTATAAATGAATAAAGCGTGCTTTTTAATACAAATAAATTAAATATACATTTTATCAAAATGTACATAACTATAAATATGTGTGAGAAATAAAAAATATGTGTGAGAAGGACGATTAGAGAGCCAGATAGAAGTAAGTCATAAAATAAAACGAAATATGGCGAAACAAGCAGATTTGGAATAATTTAGTGATTTTATAACTTATATTATCTAAATTAACTATATGCATTACTCTAAAGTGAATAAATATCATTTATTTTAACAATAATATATAAAAGAAACAAACAATTCAGCAGTTGATAACCAGGAAAGAGCAAAAATTAAAATGCAATTTATAAGTGTGAAACAAAATAAAAAAGGTGTCGTCGTAAACACATATATTATATTTTAATACATCAATAATTGTTATGTAAGTAATAAAAACAACAAAAAACTCATTAGATTATCACACAAAGAATATATTGGTAATAAAAACATAATACATTTCTAAATACGATTATGAAAAATTATAAATACCGATTGTTTTTTTTAATGTGTATTTGTTGCATAAATTAATTAAACACAAAATGTTAAATGACAGAATGAATCAAAATAAATGTATGATAGAATATTAAATGAATGTCATGTTGTCAAAATGAATGTCATGTTTTCAAAGTGAATCTCTTTTTCACTCTTTTCAAAATCATGTTTTCAAAGTGAATGTCTTTTTCACTCTTTTCAAATTTCCATTTACGTGGCTTTTTTCAATTAACCTGTCGATCCTAGAATTTTCTTGGTAACATGTGCATGTAGAGCACATGCTGAAACACAATATGTATTTTGTTTCAACTTACTAATTTAAAGTTACAGAGAAACTAGACATACAACTATTACAAAAAGTAAACTGGTTTACATATAAAATACAAGAGTCTCAATTGT
Organism: Druceiella hillmani; assembly: GCA_039881145.1. Lineage (NCBI taxonomy): Eukaryota > Metazoa > Arthropoda > Insecta > Lepidoptera > Hepialidae > Druceiella > Druceiella hillmani. Next base: position 47,481,922 of record JAYKKI010000007.1, on the reverse strand, counting down.
CCGAGTGGCGATTTAAATCAAATTTTTAAGTTAGCTTACTATTCCATTTTCTTTAAAAAAAGTGTCGTTTTTATTCATATAATACCGGGCCAAACACTATATCACATTTAGCTGATTTTTTGCATATATACAACACGAGTTTCTTTTTCAATACACAATTTAATAAACATGAAATCTCGGTCAAATTACATGTTACAATTTAAGTATAAGTATATTATTAATATAATATATTCAAAAAATATGTAAATATACTGTTGCAATCCAAAAGTTTGGAAAACACTTTTATGATTGAAAAATTATTTTCTTGAAACTTAAAAGTGTGCTAGAAAATTAAACTGATCTCGTATTAAAAGACAAATTCAAAACTATCTGTATTACATATGCGGAAAAAAATTAAAATTTGTGATATGGGACAGGTATTTGTAACAAATTTGCTTTTTAAATTATTATATTACCACACAGATGTTATTCTTAGTATGCCCCATAAGCAGTTCTGCTCTGATCACTATTCAAAAAGTTGGAGTATGTAGTTGTTTTATAGTTTAGGTTTAATATTAGCTAGTTTGATATTTAACTTAAATTCAGTGTGTGTTTTCTGTTAGATAGCATATTTTGCATATTGTCCTTTGGAACCAAGTATATTCTGATATTTAGTCCAACTCATTTGGTCAAGCTGTAACTTAGACAAGTAGTTTCGATAAATATGTAACATAATTATGATTATTGGCTTATTAAAAACACTTGTCCAACAGTCAAAGATTTTATAAATAGTAGTTTACAAAGACAGAAAGTAACTTTCGAAATACTGCTACGCACTTCCTTATTATATCTTGGAGCTTCTTAACATTGAATTGTTTTGTACTCTAATTTAGTTATATTATCTTATTTCCTATACTTATGTATGAAATGGAACACAATATAAGTAATTCGTAAATGAAACATCAAAGATCATCGAATTATTTATGTCAAGAAATATTATAATTTTAGATACTATAAGGAAATTGCAAAGAATGTTGTGGCTTTTAAATCGTCTGTTAAAATTCTTTTACATGGATAATATGTATAATTAGGAGTATTGGCCTATTAAAAAGACTTGCCAACCACTTGTATGTATAATGTAAGCAATAGATTGCAAAGATAGAATATAACTTTCGAAAAACTGATTCGTATTTTGTTATCACACCGTAGAGCGTCTTAACTTTGAATTATTTTATAAACTTATTTGATTACAATATGTTATTTCTATTTACAAATAAAATGGGTCAAAATATAAGTAATTCGTGACCAAAGCATTAAGTCACAGCATATATATATATATATATATATATATATATATATATATATATATATATATATATATATATATAAATATATATACATATATATATATGGCATATATATATATATATATATATATATATATATGTATGTATATGTATATATATATAGAATGTTTAGAATTTATTACATTTAATTCAATTTTTATAGATACGGATTTGCAAACAAAGTAATATTTCTTTTCTGTAAATGTATCTGCATGTATAGAAAACCAACTCTTACTGGGATCAAATAATCGCAACTATAAACAATTTCCCGAAGAAGAAATATTACGAACGATGTAAGGAGCAAACCTCCCGATAAGAAACGTGGTGTATTGCCATAATTCGTATAATCAATCAAACAGAGCGTCGTATATTTTCTTCCATTTCCCTGTTTTTCATATCATATTAATACAATTATTTAACTTCATGCCATTATCAAATTATGATATTGGCATGAAAATTAGTTACAGGTATAAATTTTTGTCAGTCTTAGTTATTGCCTCCAATTCAGACTATTAATAATCGAGTTATAAATAATGTATATATATATATATATATATATATATATATATATACATATTTATATTTATATATATATATATATATATATATATATATATATCAACAAATATCTAATTTTACTATAAGGAAAGTGCGAGGAATTATGTGACTTTACGGTTATCTATTAAAATTTTCCTTCACATGTTGGAGCGGGTTTTGTATTAAAACGTATAGTCGTTATGACATGATAAACACAGTCCCTTAAAAAGTTGACTACCAATAATAATTGACTACCAGTAGTTGATTAGTTGATTAGTAAGTACAAATCAAAACAACTATATTACTGTTTGATAACAGACCAACTTAGGTTACAGAAGAAAAACATAAATGGTTAACCGAGCTGCACAGTTTTGCTTGATTCAACCATTCCGATACAGCGAACGGCCGCCAAAATTGCCGAAATCGTCAAATCCGCTGCGAATATAGATTATTCTCCGTATGACGTATGTTGTTTTTTTTATTTCCTTTTGCCTCAAAACGGCCTTTTTACTAATAGGAATAAGTTTATATTAAGGTATAAATCAAAATTTAAAATAATAAACTTTTTTTGTACATGGTAAACACATAGAATATATTCAAGAGATAATTTGAAAATATATATAAACCGATCTTTTTCATAAGACTCCTTAATGGTTCAAATGAAATTAAATGTATGATATTCTTTTAAGTTTAAAAAAGTTAAAATATTCAATAGAAAAGATCAAGAAAGTAATTTTTAAGCGAAATGTATCTAATTTACGTAGAAATATACGGAATGATACTTGTGTCTTTAAGAGGGAAAATCCCCTATATAATAAGCAACCTACATTATACGCACCAAATTAAAATGAAATTTGCATTTCAGTAGCGGAAACAGCTTTTAGCTCTATTCAGCTCGAAGAAGAACAGGAAAGTACTGACATCATTAAGTCTTAACTAACTTAGTTTGTAATGATTGCGAAAACGTTACCAATAATAATTGGACATCGTCTTATTTGCAATGTATTCAAGCAGATATAACATTTTTCGTTTTTTAAAACTATATTATCGTTGCGAAAGCAAAATTAATTTCAAAATTGTAAGGCTGAAAATAAATAGCGAGGTTTATCCTGGATGAAACATATTTTCAAATATTCAAATTTATTTAATAAAGTATAAGAACTAAACTTATGGACGTCAAGTTTTTATTCCCCATTTATCTTCCAAATTGATATTTCATTGATGCCATACAACATACATCGACTTTATTTTTAATAAAATAGAAACGATATAATAAAATTAGTTTAATTCTTTTTTACAGGTTTTACTGTAATTTCTATTCAAATAATCATGAAACAGAATATGCCAACAATAAAAGAACAAATAATAAAGTCACAATTAACTTTAGTAACACACTGCATAGTCAAGTAAAAAACAACAGATACGTAACAGTAATTGGTCTCAATAAATTATTTACTAGGAACTCCTAATTTAAATATGATATATTCAAATTGTCGCACTTATTTTACTACACTGTATAGATATAATTTATCAAAATATTACACTTTCATTTAAAAGTAACTTTTTAACCTTCTTAATATTTTCTTAATTCGTGTCTATTATATTTTATCATAAAAGAGACAAAATATTTTTTAAAAAACATGATCACATAATAATTATTCCTAAATTGCTTAACACCGACATTCCAGATACGTTCATATTACGTCTACTCTTTGAAGTTTAGTTCTTATCTTTCAATTTGTACTCATTAATATTCCATAAACCACTGTCTTGCAAACTTTCTTAAAGCTTTGAATAATGCATTGCTTAACAAATAGAAAGTTTCCGCTCTAATTTGGTGAGGGTTTAATTTATCGATATCACACCGTTTATTAAATTTGTGGAATATATTTGAAGATATTTACAACGGTTGAAAAACAATAGCAAAGATATAAATATGTTTTTTAGAGTCAATGTATACTTTGTAATACCCGCATTTATATGCATGTTTTTTTATCCTCATACCCATATATATTTTATAACAGTTTACAATTTCATATCTTTACCTGTATAAGAGCGGAAAATAGCAAAAAGTTTAGAAATTTATAGTAAAACTTTTATATAGAACCGGAATCATTTTATAATGATGAAGCTTGCGTGAAACATATGATAAAGCGTAATTAACAATGCTGAACCATTGTTACAATTAACTTAAATTGTCATGGTACCCCGACAGAAAGTTCTTTTGCATATGTATAAATTATCTTTTTGCATAAATTACCATGCCCCGATATCTACGGTTTACGTAGTAATCCATAAATACCTGGTAACTTCCACTATTAACGTAGTATGTATATTAACTATATGTTGCTATAGATAATAATAATCTAGGAAAACAGGAAAAGGGTGACTCCAGTTGATTTACATTTAATCCCTTTTTTGTAACTACTCCGATAATTGCGATAGTTGAAAGACATTTTAAATTCCCTACATACCATCATTTTTATAACACTCCCAATCTTACTTAGCTGTGAATAAAGAATTAAAAACAGAATTAATCAAAGGAATAGAAGGGAAATCAAGTAATTTGAATTGTTATAATGTGGGACATAAGTAAGTTATTCTGGCAAAACTTTTAAACATTGAGTTATTTATACACTATGATATCACATATTTGAAGTTAACGTAAGTGTACTTATGTAATTAGATTTTGAACGCGTTATATAAGTTTTAAATATGTGCGCACGCACGCACGCACGCACGCACCAACGCACGCCCGCACTCACGCACGCACACACACACACACATATATGCGTGTGTGTGTATGTGTGTGTAACAAAAGCCTACATGTAATCGTGTGAAAATTAAGTTAAATTCTTTGTCCAGATTGTTTATCAATCTAGCTTTAGAATAAATGATACAGGCCAAAGCCATAATCATTGTCTCTGTAACCGTTAAATTTATCGATAAGAAATGGGAAAAACTTTTAACGCACATACATAAACTAATAGTACATATGTGGCCAAAAATATTTCCTCAGTTTGGGCGGTTAGAAATGATGACCATGCATAAATTTACTTGTTATGTAATATGGCTAGAAATGTTTAAGCCAATCGATCAAGTTCTTATTTTATTTTTAATAATTACAATTATTAGATAGTTGGATTTTGCTACAAACATATAAGTAATTTGACAATACATGCTTTTATACCAAAAAAATCCTCGATACATTGGCAAAATAAATATATATTAATTAAGTGAATAGGTATTGGCACACTATATAATGACTTCAATGTGACCTCTATTTTTATGACAATCAGCCAGTAGAATTTTTACCATAGCCTAAAATCGATAAGAAAGTAAGAAGTTCTTTCACATAAAGACTGCTTCTATTTCCAATAATAATATAAATTCAATAGTTTGGAGGTTTGTTAATAAACAACTCTGTAACCAACCAACAAATTGCTACAAGTTCGACATGCTTATATTTCGGTTGACAGAGTAATCCACAGTCTGTTATGGAATTACAATATGATGATAAGTATATTGGAATGTTTGTTATGGATAGTAAAACATGGTATGGATATAGCTTGTCACTCAAATTAACGTATAAGTTATGTATAACCTAAGTAATAACATAATTCCTCTGGGATGAAATTCGATGTTTTTAATGCTATTAATTTAGTAGCACAACAGGTCAATAAATGAGGCATTGTTTTAACATTATGTCTATGCGTCTAATATTAAGCTATGTTGCGATAGCATCATATTAGAAAGAGAACACACTGCCATGAATAAATTTTGAATTAATATTTACCCAGAGCAATCCGCGGACAAAAAGCCAGTAGACAGTAAACATCTTTCATTTAATGACTCATCTAAAGTGTAAGAGATATAAGCCTACCTTTCTTTTGAACATTTCTGCATAGTTAATTTACCTTCACACATTTTTCTCTGAAAGAATTGCTAGGCCGTACCTCCACATCTGCTTTGAGAATGAAAGAACTTATTATGACAAGGCCTAGATTATTTGTTAGCAAAGCTAGAAATATCCCTATTATGAAATTATTTCAGCAATAATGCCCTCCATTATTGCTGAAATAAGAGGCCCTCCATTATTATGAGGCTATCACCATGATAAATTATACAATCACTTAATCTACATGGACATTCTATATGGACTATTATAGATAAATCTCCCTCCATGGTGATATGCGAACTCGAGTTGATGAAACCTAATTGAAATAAAAAATAACAGAATTATTATGTGACCAAAAAAATATTAATTTACCTGAAAACTAAAAGATGCCGGATTATTATCTATTTAAATATATTGTTTATTACAGATCGATCTACAATTAGAGTCTCTGAGCCCTTTTTCCAACAGAATAATGGTAATAAATTTCGTTGTGTATTTGATATCACCCCTATTTTCAATAAAATCCTTCGGAATGATCCACCGTCAGGTATGGATCAATTAAACCAATAAATTATATCAAGACTCAATCAAAGTTGATGTGAAAATCTGCAACTTACAATGTAATCAAGGACAGAAACTTGTGACTTGATAATCAAGAATACCAAAAAGTACCAATTGGAATTTTGATATACTCATAGTAAAGATATGGAAGAGAAAGAGTAAGTTTAAATTTCAAGTGCAACTTAACGGCTTTATGTTATTGATTAATATAGAAATGTCGGTAGAAATGGAAGTTCATTTCATACATAATATACTTATAATTTACAAGTTAGAAAATTTAAATTTTTTTTATTTTTGTATATGTTGTACCAACTTGACAAGTGCATTCACAGTACGACTTCGTAATTTTGAAACATATTTTAACTAATTTATTTATGTTGCTTTCTGATACTGATTTAAAAAAAATATCTGCTTTTTACTTGACTGTACGAGAAAGATTTTAATTGCATCATAGGGATGAAGTGGCATAACCAATTTTAATAGATAAAGTACCTTTATATCTTATATATCCCTAATGACATAGGTTCTACAACTTGTGTGTATATAGGGACATATAGCGTGTGTTATGAGGTAGATGGATCAGTTAGCAAATTTGTAACACGAACGATACATATATGCGAGTACATGTATTTGCTAATATACCTCTTTTCATTTCAGAATTATTTGTACAAATGTTATTATAATTCGAAGTGCATATTATTATATAATTCTAGATATAAATATTTTTAAAAAGTGTAACCTAATCGTCTTAAAAAAAGCCTAAAAGGTTTTACGTTGTCAAGATTCTTGTTTAACTTTTGTGAGTTTGGATAATTTATCGATAAAGTACTTGTGCTAAAGTGCTATGTCATAAAAAATAGAGGAATTGGACCACTTTAAAATAAAACACTACAAACATCAACTTTCAAACTTCACTTCAAACATTGCAAAATATTTTACAAAAAGCAGATAATTTAAATATTATTCAACATTTGATGCAACTTAACTATAGGGTTAATTTTAAGTAAGATTTCAATATCGATATCAAGTAAATACGAAATTTCCACTAAATTTTCTGGTTTCCATTTTTCTACTTAGAAAACGAGCCAACTTTTCATGTAATTTTGGCCTTGATTTACTTATTTATATATTTTGAGGAAGCATAATGTTATTTATGCACAGTGAAATTTAGACTGAAAAAATTAAATTGGTTGATAAAATAATCCTACTTAAATGAAAAGATATTATGCTCTTTTAAAACCTTTTTCAAAACATATAATTTCACAATTGGTATTAACATCTCGAACAATTTTTAAAATCCATTATTTTAAAATATAACTACTACTGTAGAATTCAATAATGAAAAACCTATTTCGAAATATTTACTAAATTTTAGGTGAGGTTTTAAAAAAAATTGAACATAGCTATAAGTTCATGTGTAAACGTTGCTATAAAATGAAATTTTATTATTATTTTTTAATCCTAAAAGTTCAAAGATATTATGTCAAAAAGCAAATTTTTAATTTTAAATTCGACGGTATACTAGAAAATATGTTTCACATGATTCAAAATTTTTCTAATAAACTTACAAATTTGTATTACAACAAATAAAGAATAACGAACTACAAGTGCAAAGTAAATCTGAAAACCACACTTGAATGTATATTTAGAGAACACTAGACTAGACAGTCCTAATATCTATTTTCTCATATATTACATTGTAATATATTACTATATTACAAAGAACTTCATTGAAATATCTAAAAAAATCAGTCACCTAGTTCCATCCAAATCTATAATTTCATTTCACTATTGTACCACGTAACCACGTAAAAAATGAAGTTAATTTTTGTTCGTTTATTTCAAAACATATAAAAGTAGCGAAACTAAGATAATTATGAATCATAGCTCCATCACATCAGAGGCATGAACATAACTAGTTACTAACAGATAAAATTTTAACAGTAAGAAATTATCCACAAATATAACACTCGTAAATGTCGCCCGGTAAATTACATCACGTCTTTTATATTAATAAAACAAACCCGAATATAACAAAGGTCTTTTCCCTTTAGTGATCTTCATCAAAATTGTATAACTTCTAATGTGTCCCTGCTATCGCATAAACACTTTCTTCGTCAACTTCACCAATACCGAGGGTATAAGGAGCGAAGGAAAAACTCCTTAATGTTATAAAGTTTCAGACCGCTTACGTTGATGTATCTCAACCAATTTCGTTTATCTCTGAGGAATTTGACACGAAATGGTCTCAACGATCCGTGCATAAGACGAGAGAACATAATTACACTTCCACTCACTTTGTTGATCTGAGGAATGCCGGGCGAAGAAAAGGCCAACATAAAGTTAAAGAAAATTACACAGAAATATTGATTAATTTCACTTGGAATCCATGATATGATTTATGAATACTGTCATAATAAATATAGACTCGTTAGTCTTTTGTCTTCAGGAATGATATCTTTAATAATTTTGCTTAATATCCGTAAATAGTTATCGTCCTTCATTTGTTGCTTTGAAGATTCTAATGCAATAATATATCAATTTGTTATAATAAGGAAGAGCTTAATGGATCAGTTGTAATTAATTTTTGCTCAATTAAATAAAATTCCGTGATGCAGTATTACTTCTACTTTATTTAAAATATTTAGCTAGAGTGCGTTGTGTAACAACATCTTTATGCGGGCAATTTGTAAAATTGACTCTTAGAAACTTCCAACAGCATTTAAATATTATACAAAACAATAGCGAAAGCTGGGTTTGCGTGGGTTTTCCCACTATTTACGTTAGAGAGTTTGTGGTAAAGAAACGGTGTAGTTTTTATTATATTTTCGAAAGTTATACAATATACAAGTATTTTAGTGAGGGTAATAAATTAAATTGATGTTATTCTATGAAGTTATACAGTGCAAATATTCTGGTGTATATCTTTATACGATAGCAAGGGTATTTGATGGTTGGAACAAAATTATACAACTGATTATACTTGTTATGTCTCCTTACATGTGTAGCCTGGCTGAAACAATTTGAAGTGCGCTGTAGTATCAATATTGTTTAACTATATTATGTTTATATATGGATGATGATATTTTATTAAGTTCTTCATTTAATATATTATCGTTGGTATCTCTTTTATGTCTGTTTATTTCTAATGTTTCTAGGAGATTGAGTTCATTGCTTCTGTATTTATTTGTAATATGTAGGGAGCATTGTCGGTATGAGGGTGATGTTTATTTTTTATGAGATGTTTCGCAAAGTGAGATGTGTGTGGTTTGTTATTTCGCCAGCTTGTAATGTGTTTTTTTTCTTTTTGGTAGTAAGTCTCCTCCTATTTGACTTATATATATATATATATATATATATATGTTTATATATATATATATATATATATATATATATATATATATATATATACGCTATTAAAGTTATTACATTTAAGTTTATAGATACCACTCTTTTTACATTTATCAATTTTTTCTTTATTATAAATAAGGGTTTTACCCAAATTATTTAAGGCATTATAGGCACATGTGGTATTATTTATATTTTATTATTAGTTAAGAGTTTATTAATACATTACCTATGTATGGGATGGATTTATAATAAATTGTATTAGCATTTGGTACGACCGGGTATATTTCCTGGATTATTATTTTATGTAATTTATTCTGATTCAGTTTTGTGACAATTGATGGGTTATGATTATTATTCACTGCGATTTGTTTTATTGTTTTTATTTGTTTACGCGAATTAGGTTTTTGTAGTGGGATGATTAAAGCTCTGTATGTAATCGAATGGAAGGCTGCTAGCTCATGGAACCAAGGGTGTTTTGAATGACTATTAATTATGGAGTCGGCAAATGTATCTTTTCTAAATATACTAAATTCATGTTTGTTGTTTTTGCTTTCTAATATGATATCTAAAAAGTTTAGTTTACTGTCGGATTCTGCATCTAAAGTGAATTTTTAATGTTATGTATGGAGTTGGCAAACTGGCCTAATTTTTGTTGTGTACCTTTCCAGCAGATAATGATGTCGTTTACGTATCTATAATAGTATACTACATTGGTCGCCAATTTTCTGTTTAAGAGATTGGTATCTAGATTGTTCATGAATAACTCGGCTAACAGAGGACTGAGGAGGGATCCCATTACAAGGCCATTGACTTGTTGAAAAAAATTGTTATCAAATAAGAAATAATTTTGGTTCACGCATAATTTAAACGTTTCTGCAATTTGCGATATTTCAATGGGGTTTAACCGTTTCTTCTCTAAAATATCTGAAATATTATTCAGTCAATCTTTTGGTGGTATATTAGACAATAAATTCAAAGAATCGAGTGATACTAATTTATAATTAGGTATCAGGTGTATTTTGGATTATATTACTGAGATCAAGAAAGTTTTTAATGGTATATTTAGGCGCTAATTCGGTTTTATTTCGAAATATCTTATTAAAGTAAATGGCTAATCACGCATGCACGCACGCACACACGTACGATCGTGCGCTCGTACGCAAGCACTAACGCACGCACTTTTGCACGAACGCTCGCATACACGCACGCTCGCACACGTGCATACACACACGCACGCACGCACGCACGTGCGCTCGCCCGCGCACCCATGCACGCACATACGTACGCCCGCATGTACGCGTGCACGCACGTACGTACGTGCGGGCGCACGCACACTAACACACACACGTATGTTATAATTGTAACCCTTATCATCCAATGGCATAATGAAAATACATTACATAAATTTATTCATGGAAACATCAAATAAAAAAAAATGTTTCATCTGTGTTTATGAAATGATATACATTTTCAATTTTAAAAACGATAAAAAACCCTTCTTCTATCTCTATTGTAATGTATTTTTCGTAAAAACCACGGTCACCAAAAAGTGCATGTTATGATTTAAATAAAATAATAGGTCAAATTTCAATGATGTTTCACTACTTTGGATATAGTGTGATCATGATGGAGAAAAATCCACCGTTCTTTTTATTAAATCGTAAATAAAAAATAAGTATGAAATAATAAGTACCTATGTCATCTCCCCTTCCATTTTCCATGTACAATAAAATGGGGAAGGCAATTCGTGACATTGATCTTAATCGTATATTCTTTAATATGATGCTATTAAAATGGTACGAATACAGAGTAACTTTTCAAATAATTAAAAGTACGTACATTAGATTCAATACGGTTATGTTACATTGTGTATTGTAAATTAATTAAATGCAAAACTGAGCAAAAGAAAAACGAACTGAAATGCAATAGGATCTCTTGTGAATAAGCTGAAAAATCCAAATATTTTTATGTGACCTTCCTATCGTAATAGTATATCGTATCGTAGTATCGTAATTTATATTAAAATACAATGTACATATATCTAATTAAATAAACTGCACTGCGAGTTATAAATTGAAGTGTAAAAAATTACAAATTCTACTACTTGTTAATTATACGCACTTGCGCTCGAATATAATATATTCATATTCACTCCCGACACGTAACTTCGTTCAAATATTTATGTGACAGCTCTATTTATATCCTACTGCGACACTGTTGCAACGCTCAATATCTACTGAAATACATTGAACGAAATCTTAACCCATACCTAAACAAAATTCTGAAAACGTAAATATTTTTACGGCAACCAATAATCACAAATGTAAGGACTTGGTGTACAAAACGTGGGTTGAAGACTTTGTGGAAGTTCTTTGTGTCTTCTAATTACAGGCTTAATTTTATTACTGTTTTACGCAGGAATTTGTGATAATAATGAATATATTATATAAACCAGGTTATATTGTATAAACCAGTTACGTATTCACTTTTGGACTTTTATCTCTTAAAACTAATACATATATACACATACACATACATACATACATAGGTATATATGTATATTTTTAATTAACGCCAAATATATTCAATATTCAATATATTTGGATAAACAAATTGTCTTCAACTCATATTTTACATTACCTTTATTCCTATGCTATTCAAATATATATGTTGGTTTCTGGGCATATAAAAAAGGAAAATAAAATTCTCTATTGAGATTTCAGATGAAAACGTCATCTTTTCAGCCTATGTAACAAAGTACGAGTAATACTTAAAAAACAATGTTACTGTTACGACACCGTTTTTCCATGCTTTACGCACTGTATATTGAATAGTCAATAAAAATGATGATAACAATAATTCTTTACTTCTGTACGTCGATATATGAAAGTATTCCAAATATTCCCGCTTCGTCATTATCGTTACGCATACAGCTTTGTATTTTATGCGAGGACCAAAACATTCAATGTTTAATGTCACCACCGGGCCAGAATAAGGTATTCTGCAGCATATTATCCATTTATTTTTATGTCGGTGGGGAAGATAAAAAATGCGGCGAAGTTTCAAATGTTATTATTTCCGCAACATGAACTTTTGTTTTAATATTAAATTTGAAAGATATAAAAGCTTTCTCACAGTACGTAGTAAAGTTTTCATAAAAGGTTATTGTTAAGATAATATATTTAGATCGTAAACTATTAGAATTCAAACTTTGGAAAATATTTTCAAATGACTGAGGAACTGTGTTTCTTGAAATTTGGAAATTGCGCTAGGAAGATTAAATAAATTTACAAAAAATGTCTAAGTGTAAAAAGGCTCAGTACAGTCTCATCATCCCAAATATTTTAATAACATTGTTGTTTTACTCGCATATGATCAATATAAAGTTTTTTACGTCAACTCTATATTGGATATTAACCATATTTCCCATCACATAAATGAAAACATTTGGAAGACCTAAGACCTACAGACTATTATCTGGCATGGCTTCCATGATATTGTTTTGTTTTTACTTTCTAATTCGTATTAGTCTTGAACCAAATGTAGTCATCTGATCTCCATATGAAGCTACTTGTATCGTTATAATAGAGAAAATATTAAAAAAGTTTAATAGATTTTGCGTTTGAAAATGTATGGTTATAATTCATAGTTATTACTTTCAGATTTTGTAGTCAAAATATTTAGATGTAATTACTTTCAACTCCGATCGAAATTGCCTGTAATAGCGCAATTGTATATTATACCTTTTTGTAATTACTACACATCGAGTAACTAGACACTTCTTTGTTGTTGTTGCAATGGCGAAAAGCTTTGATAACGTAATATTTGCATATCTTCTGACTGAGTAAATTTATTGCGATGGAATATAAACTCAATACTACTTACTCTGTGTTAGGCAAAAATAATTTCATCAAACTGGATCCAATATCAAACTTAATCAAATTGGATCCAATAATTTTATATGACGATTGTGTAAACAAATACGCGTACACAAACAGATAAACATTCCCAAGTTACTTTAATGACCGGGAGAGGCCCCCTCAAGCCCTCCCCACCCCCAAATTATTTTCATTTTCCCAAAGTTTTTGCAAATATTTTTAATATGGAAATACACGAAGTTTTCATTTCTATTATACGTACTAATTGTGTTAATTAATCTTTTGGTATCTAGAGTGATAGCATGTTATATACTTTTGTCAAGGTTTACTTACTTTTGTCAAGGTTTAGATAACTAAAGAAGATTCATTTCCGTCACGTGTATTGAGTTACACGTGATTCTTTTTCCTAAGTTCGTATTAATTAATGGAGCTGAGCCAGTATATAAGATGGTATAGAAATGTAGTTATATGCATATAACAATATTTAATAAATTTAATAATAATAGATAATAATCTACACAGTTTGTACTCTCGAGAACCAACGGTCACACATGTTTTGTAATTATATATTACTTATTTTTAACTATTTTCTAAAAGAAAGTAGATTTCAATTACATTATCATCTAACTAATATAAATATTAAATTATTGAATATTAAATATACCAAATATTAAATATTGAATATTAAATATACCAAATATATTTATCAATATTTTCAACAATAGTCTTTACTCGAATTTATTGTTCCCTTACTCCTTACCTTTCTCATTTCCATTCGTAGCTGAACTAATTTTAATTTCTTTCATAGGAAAATTTCAATCTTTTTCACTAGCTAATATTTCTGGTGTAGTTATATCTCACATATTTTATTTTATCTTTTCTTTTATCTACTAAATCTTATCTGAACGTAAAATATGCATATTTCCCTATCAAAAATTATATTTGTCCCAAAGCTAATAATACGAGTACTATGGAGTAAAATTCTTACAATATCGTATCGGTAAGTAATTATAAGCCAGTTTTAGCTTGAAAGATGATACTCAAGGCATTTCTAGAAAGATTAATGTCCCGTAAAATATAAGTAGTAGCATCGAAATCAGCCTGTGAATGAAGAAGTAAGCAATCTCGTGTTTGGGTATTGAAGATTTCCCCATGTTTGCGTGTTTGGACTTAGACCGGAAATAATGAAATCATGCTATTTAAATTAACCCATAAGTTTACAAATATATTTACTTTTAAAACTAAAAAAAGAGAAATTATGAAAATATCATCCATTGATTGTTTTTTATTTAGAAAGTCATACCCTTAATATGATCTCATGAAATTATGGTTGGACTTTTAACATGGAAATTGAAAACTATAGAATTCCTACACACTGAATAACACCGATACTGTTATTGAGTTTAAACTCGATGGACTTGTTTTGGTGTTAGCAAGAAAGTAACAAAGTAAATAGGTAGGTAAGTACATGCAAGTACTTAAAAAGACATTAAGCAATTTTTTTTGCATCTTACCTAACATATCTAGCATTTATCAATAAATTTGAATTATTCTGTTTTTTTTTTCATTTGAAAAACATATAATCCCAATATGGTCCCATAAAAATTTAATCAAAATTTTACCACGCAAATTGAAGGTTAACAGTACAGGCACTGTAATCAAGTTTGGATGGTGTAAGTCTAATGATAATCTAAAAATAAAGTTCTCTAAGTTTTACCACGACTAAGGGTTACATAAATCTGCTCTTTAAAAAAGTCAGGAGTTAAATGATGGTGCCGAAATATGTTGACAAAGACTCTTCAGTGATGAGGTCTAATCTCATCGAGTTTGAATTCGCTCGATTTATCTAGACATAAACAAAAATAAACAGGCTATATAATTGTTTAACTATATATAGAGGTACATACAAATATGTGGGGGAACTAGCATATTGATAGGTAGATACATAAATAAGTATAGGTATAAACAAATGCACGAATTAATTAAAACATTAGTAGGCAGGTAGACAGGTAAATTATATATATATATATATATATATATATATATATATATATATATATGTGTGTGTGTATGTACAAAGAAAAGGTTCTCATGTTTGAATATGTTATGTATATATACAGACATGTATATAAGCAGGTCCAATGAATATTTTTAGATTCATTAAATGCCATAAACATGTGTTTGAATTTTAATAAATAAGATATTATTTAATTCATGACAAGTTCGTTTAACATGTATCTAAATAAAGCTTATTTTTTGTCATAAAACGCGCTAACGGATATTGCATCCTGAGAGAATTTAATACTACGCCACGAGACTTTTGAATCCTTTTTAATCCAAATTGCAATTATTACTGCTTTCCATTTCTAAAGAAATTATACTGAATTTCGCATAACAGATCTATTTATTAACTCATTTATTTACTGTTATTTTTCTAGAAACAAAGACGTCATAAATTTATTTATAATCAGCTGGACTGTCTTTCTCCGTTGGGTTTTTGATTTATTTAGTGACTTGGAATTTGTCGTTTCGGAAACTATTAATTTCTGTCAAATCATTTAAAGTGATTTAACAGAAATAAAAATACAATATATTTATTTATCGTAACATCGGAAAATTACACTCAACGTAGTTCCGGAAAAGTTGAATATTATATAGGATAGAAGAAGAAAGGAGTCCGTAAAAAGCTAGGGTGAGGTAGGATTTCTGCTCGGATAGTAAAACGTTTTGAAGTGAAAACTTTTTTAGGTGCGTCAGCGAAATGCTAATGTTAACAATATATCTGTAGCTATGACTGTGGCGTGTTAATATATACATATATATATATATATATATATATATATATATATATATATATATATATATATATATATGTATATATGTATATATATATGTATATATATATATAAATATAACTACTGCTTTGGCACCAGACTAACGCACGCGCAGCGGTTTGCGTACATGTACACACACACACACACATATATATATATATATATATATATGTATATATATATACTGTATGTTGTAAGCAGTGGACGCTTTTTGATGGATAAAATCTTCCGTTACCGTCACTGTGTTATGCAAAATTGGCGCCGTGTACAGCTAAATTTACTAAAAAAATACATGTAAATTTAAACCGACTACGTGGAAAGTTCAAAGTGTGTATGCTGTGCATTGTTTAAATTTTGTTTTAGTTGGTTTATTATTGATTAATATTTTATTTGAGTATAATTTAATATAATACGCATATGTTATTTTATATAATCAATGTAATATTTCACATATATACTGTGTTTAATATTTTATCCGAGAGTAGTTTAAAACAAACTTTTAAAAGTTACGCCGAACTAATATCCATCATAACACATGAACGCAATTATTATTATGTATATATTTTAAAATTAGAAATTTTCACTTCTGTCATGTGGTCATAAGTTTTTTTGTAAAAGTTAGCGATATGTTTACCTATAAATAGTGTGAGTAGACTTAACGTAAGTACATAAGTATTTTAGTATACCAGTGAGATAATTTTAAATCTAAGGATTTTTTTATATATTAAAGGGAGTGTCCCTGGAACATGAGAAGTAGGCGTTATTCTCGAATTTTACATCATTTGAGACGTTACTTTTCCTCAGAAATATTATCATATTAACTGAAATAAATCGTATGGATAGATTGATAGAATTGAAGTAGTTCTGGCTCGTTTAAATCTTTATCATCAAGAGCAGGATAGTCTTCATATGCACAGCCAATTAGTGGTAAGAGGGTGTTTGAAAGGGTAAGTTTTCTTTCCAGTCGGAAGAAAATTTTAGAGAAGCTTGGGAGAGTATAACCTAGTAAAGTTACATTAAACTAAGCGACAATGCCGTTTTTATGAAGTACATATATAATATAAACCTGACAAATAATATTATTTATTTGAGGCTACCGAGTAAGATTTTGATAGATCAATAGATCCAGGTTTTTAATAGTAACTTAGTAATATAGTTTTAATAGGCATATATGGGTCTATAATATAATTTAGCACTACTTGAAATTAATTTTTCAAGTATATTTTACATAAGGGCACAGAACATAAACAAAAACATAAAACATATATCGTCAATTTTAAACAATGAATTTTAAACGCTTCATTTACGTTACGGTGTACGCCCTTATTCCAGATCGGAATCATCACGGAGGCATTAAAAACTTTCTGGTTTCCCCACGCTTGAGTCACATGTATTTATCTCTCTCGTAACAAACTTCGAAGATTTTAGTATTGTTTACATATTTATCGATCGCTCAAGACGATATCGAACTAAAGCCGGATAATAATATTGATTAGCAATAATATTGACCAACAACGTATACTTTAGACTTTCGTATTTAATAGGTTTATTCACTTTTTAATCCATCTTATTTAATAAACGAAAAATATATTAGTAGTTTATTTTCCTATCATTATTTTACTGCAGAATTATTATGCTGTTTCTACTAAAATTAAAGAAAAATATTTCATTCTTCACTGAAATTTGTGATCTAACAGTTTGACATCAGATACTGAAAAAGAATTTGCTTCAATTTTCATCCCAAAGCTGAGAGTTCACATGACTTGTTTTCCAGTGGATAATACGTATCTAACAACACTACTTTCTCAGAAATTATTAAAATATTACTTTTACCAAAGAGTTATATTGAAAAAGGGAGTGATAAAATATTGCTTCTAATGTTTAAGCTTCCTTACCGGTTTTCCTTGTTTTATTTTTCAGTTTCTTTTAAGGTTATCGTGTATAATGTAAAGAAAAGCTTTTTAAAACATGATTTTAACCATATGATATATTTTTCTTTTAATAAAAAAAGACAAAAATTGGAGCCCCTATCCTTTTCACCAGGTCAATCGCTAAGAAAAATCTGAATAACTTTAGAATCAGGTATAGATTAAAGGAAAATTATCAAAACTGAACATTTCAATAGTTTATTTCCTTTTAAAGTAGAACCATTAATTTAAGAAAAACAATTTTTCGATAAAAATGTTCCTCACGATGTAAAGAACAAGTTTTTTTTCTTGTACGTTTCTCAAAATTTTTAATTTGACTCTTTTGAAATGCACCATACTCACCTCCACGCGTACTCGATGTGATACAGCATTGGGGCGGTCAGCTGTGGGTAGCGCAACAGATAGAGTCCTTTTTAGTACATAGTCTGAGTGCATTACTATTCTTACTTAAGTGGAGACCGATGAGACGGAACACTAATTTGGCAAATATAAATTGCACTTAGCCGATTTTTCATATATCGTATGGGATATCAATTAACTGAAAAAGCTAAATATACTCCAAAACCATTTTTTGTATTTTCTTTTATAATTATGGACTTATAAACTTCAATAGCCATTACAAACGATATACTGATATCGTTATCGTTGCAATTTTGGAAACTACCTAATACTTGTACGACAACAGCTATCAACCTTCAGCAGGTAACAAAAGCTTCGATCAATTAATAACTCGAAACAGATCTTCAGAGACGCGCCCGGGCACCTCGAACTTTCCACGTCTAAATGCATAAGTTCGAAGAAGCTTTTAATCTCGCAATTTGCAGCCATTAATATTCCACTTATCTTTGTTTTGCAAAGATCATTAAGACCTTCAACAATCCCGGGATATATTTGTCTGCTGTAGCTGGTATTGTTAAGTTCTTCAAGTGGTCTTACTATTGTTTCCACAATTAATAATACGTATTCGGTTAGTTTGTGGATTAAGACGTACTCTAACATTTATTGAAATTGTCTGACCGTTAAATTAATTAATATTAAAGGACACACATAGACTATGTTATAACCAATTTGGCAAAATATTTCTTCGAGTAAACGTTGGGAATATGTTGTAAGTAGTGTAATAATACTGCCCTGCGTACATCAAAGATGTGCGAAAAATCGTAGCCTGTTTAATACCATAATTATAAACTTACTACTAGACAACACGTACTGAATAAATACGTTGTAGGAAACATTCAACGTGAATGATCTGTATCTCAGTAAAAGCGAAGAAGCTAGCCATGTTCTATATATAGCTTCAGAAAAGCGGATTATTGTATTACATATCGAAGTGCTAAAGCAAGCGAGAAAAAAAAGCAAGAAGTACGAAAGCGAATGTTCATTATGGCGCTCCATAATTACTATTTTTCTTATTTCTTTAAAAATGGCGTGAAGAAAAAATTGACTATATATGGAAGATAGCGGAGACCTAATTTTATAGAAACAAGTGCATAAAAGGGAATTATATTTAAACAAAACAAATGAATAGAATGAAGAATGACCAGTGATGAATAATTTTTTTATTTAATATAAATATATGCAAAGAAAACCCCATAAGATGGTGGTACTATATAAGTATGCACATTGTATTTGCATACTTACATAGTACCACCATGTAGTGAAAATTTATAAAAGACGTAACGCTTTTACCATTACTCTTCGGTTTTACAGCTACTTAACCATTTCATGCGATTATCCATAACTTCGTCGCTAATATGAAAATCTCGAATGCAATACATTAACATTTTATTCTATCTGAAATTTTATACTACGTCTATATAAAAATTCTTACCATTTTAAAGAAACATATCATTAAAATTTAATTTTTGAGCTGCCAACTTACTTCGTGCCCGACATAATTTTTTTGACTGTGTACCACGTGAAGCAAGTCTGAAACCATTCTTTTTGAAAACACAATTTTCGATCCACAAACGTTTTATTTTGATTTCGAATATTGAAATAAAACTCGTTTGTGGACTAATTTAATACAAATTGATTTTCGTTGTTGTCTTTTTTCAAGAGCTTTCTGAAACGGTTTGATATAATATGTAGCTGAATTTTGAGATTGTCAGCATCGTTGTTAAATACGAGTATACTTTTCTGTCTTCAAAGTGTTTTTTTTTTACTTTATAATGCTCTACTAGTAACTACTGATATAAAGTAGTTATGGCATTGAATTATTATTCGCAGACTGGTCATATATCAATTGATTGATAGGTCAATATTTAAATAAAATTGACAGAAGAAGCAAGTGTCTGTAAGTCCATATAACACACAGTAACGTATTTGATCTCAAAGACTGGTCAAAAATCAAACTTTACATTAGTTTCAACCTTTGGCAAAAAAAATTCAGACAGTAACCAATTAACTGAAGAAACAGTAAGCGACAATCTTATTTACATTTTCCCACTTCCACTGCTGTCGGTATCTTGTAGCTTGCACATACCATGTACTTGCTTTCTTAATAATAAAAAAAATTTCCTGAAATTAAACATAATTAAATTTCTACTTTATTTCAAAATAATATATATCATCATAAGAAACTCCTAGTGTTAAGATATAAAATTCATTTAATATATTTAATATTGTAATTTCCATTGAATATTGCTGATATATGAAGATTATCTATCAATCTAAGTAATAAATAGTCAAAAAACCAAACCAAACAGGAAATTTATTTATTTATATACAAGACAGGTATTTAGTTACATGTTTCCTATGGTATGTATTCGAAATTCCTTACTCTCGGAAATGCTACCGGTTCCTAGTAACTTAAATCTCCCTCTAATAAATGTCAAAAATCATGTTTTTATTTATTATAATTTACCCCACATGACATAGATTTAACTCCTATAAATCGATAGAAAAAATGTCATCAGAAGGATAAATCGTAGTATAATTTTCGTTAACACAGAAATACAAATTAAACAGTTCGCATCATGAAATTTTCTTTTCCACAATTTTTGATTTATTTATAATTGGGTTTTAATTTGGGCCAATAAATATTATTTATTATCATTTTCGATACATATAATCATTATTGTACCAATCCTAACGTCGTTCTTAATAATATATCCTAAAAAATGGGGGGGTAATATCGAGAATATCGTGAAAAACAGACGCCCACAAGTACAGCGGTAGTATGGACTACAATGTCTTTTATAATATGTTTCACTGTTTATTTAGGTTGTAAATAAAATATTTTTGTGAAATATATTGTACATATTTATTTTAATTTCTTACTTTAATATTCCTCATATGTGCCAATGTAATCCTGACAACCATTTACCCTGAAGTGAATGAACGTACAGAAATGTATGAGTCGTTCGATATTTCAAAAGCCTTATCACTCGTGTTAGCTTACTCCGTAATAGATATGGTTAGAAATTCTAAAGATTACACTCCCTAATATGTCAAATATAATAAAAAAACTATAATCGAGGGTTAATGACATTGCTCAATTTCAGTCATTAATATTTACTTTTGATCAGTATTTACACTAGGAATGTTTCTTTTTGTTCCGATTACTTTCGATAAGATACCGTGTTTCTCTTTGGTCAATCAGTATCAAGTAGACACTCTTCCTCTCACTCAAATACATGCACAGCCACAAAACAGATGAATGTTCGATTTCATTTGGCACCAATTATAAAATCTCTAGCAGTGGCAATATTTTACGATTATTTACGAATTTATTTAGGTTCAGATACGGTATTTTACCGCAAAAGTTCAAACCGAGAATAAAATACGAGAACGTATTTTCATTATTTCATACCTTGCAGTGCATTTCTTGTTCAGTAGTTATTTGAATTTTGTTAATTTTTTTTATAAAAGAGTTCATAGGTACTTTTTAGTGCCTAAAATGGAAACATAATCTCATGAATCGATTTATTTGCTATTTTCTCGATTACCTTATGATAATAGAAAAAAGTTTAAACTCAATTAGTTTACTCCTCGTCGGAGAAAAGTTCCTATCACCACCTCCTGGCTCCATTAAGACCTGATTTTGTCAAAGGGCAGATTTTTGACGGTCTTAGTTTTGTCAACATTTTAGATATTTTATCAGATTGTCATTTATCATACATCATCAGAACTCGGTCACGGCCTGTGTTGTTTATTGTTGAGGAAATCTATGATGTATTTTTAATTTTAATTAAAATCAATTTCAATATTTGCAAATTCCAATGACCAAATTCTAACCAATTTTTTATGATACTACACTGAGCCATTCAAATAAGAAAATAATTATATAAATTGGTATAATAGTGCCAAAATACGCAAAACAGACCGCACAACTGTAACAAGAGGCTGAGAAATTCAAATGCAGATTACACAGACAGAGTATGTGAACCATAATATTAATTTAAAAAGTATATGTTCTCAAGTCTTATAATTAAAAAGAAAATATCACAACAGCAAGAGGACTGAAGAGTGGATACTCGTAGCTTAATTCTAATTTATTAACAGCAGTTCTAATTTTAATTTATTAACAACAGATCCTCAAGTCACAGGATTTGAGCAGACAGCACCCCCAAAGCACTAAAACAGAAGAGTTGGATCAGAAATTTAATGTTAAAGATTCTGCTAAAGACTCAAAATTCTAATCTAAAAACCTCCAGTTCCACAGCTTAAGCACTCTTTCACTATCAGGACCTGAGAGTTACAATCCAGAGTTCAATATTGAAGCTTCTGTTTGAGATCCACAATATTAATTTAAAATAATCGACCCACTAATTTTACGATTCAAGCAGGCAATAGCCTTACAGTACCTAGAATGAAAAGTTCGAATCTGGATCTCAGTAGCAAAGTTTCTCCTTGAAACCTATGGTACTGATTTAAGAACAGCAGATTATCCAGTCTCACGGTTTAGCCAGCAGTTCTCCTGCAGGACCAGGGTTCAGAAGTTGTAACTGAAAGTTCCATAAGATGTCATTGAAATTTGGGTTCCATCTCCCCCTTTTAGGCATTTGCTTTAGACACAAAATACTAAATTGAAAATAGCAGACCTTCAAATCTCATAATTTATACAAGTAGCAACTCTGCAGTATCAGTACTGAGGAGTTGGAACCTGAAGTTCAACGACAGAGTATCTACTTAAAATCCAAAATATTATTTAAAAAATAATTGATCCTCAAGCTTCATGGTGTAGGTAGGCAGTATACCTGTGCTCGCAGTGCTAAGGGGTAAGATACAGATTTCAATGACAGTGTCTCTACTAAAGACAAAATACTACTAAAATTCAAAATGGCAGATCCTCAAGTCCCACGATGCAAGCAGGCAGTATCCCCACTGAGTCGAGTTTACTTTCAAAGTTTCTGCCTGAGATTCATATTGCTTATTATAAAATAGCATATCCCTGAGTCTCACGGCTTAGGCAGGCAATACGTATGCAGCATCTGGACTGAGGAGTTGGAACCCAGAGTTTAATGAAAAGTCTTTGCATGCGACGCACAAAATTATTTTTAAAATAGCAGGTCCTCAAGTCTAACAGTTTAGGCAGGCAGTATCCCTGCAATATCAGGACTGGGTATTTGGAACCTGAAGTTCAACGACAAAGTCTCTGTTTGAGTTTGGCAATGCTAATTTAAAACAGCACATCATCAAGTCTGATCTGAGGAGTTGAAACCCAGGATTAAGTAACATATTATCTGCTTGCGACACACCATACTATTCTTATTTTAAGAAAACCAGATGCCCAAGTCTCACAATTTAGGTAGGCAGTTTATTGATGCCCCTTAACATCAGAACTGAGGAGTTGAGACCCGAAGTTCCGTAACAGAGTCTCTACTTGGCACCCACAATAATAACCTAAAAATAGTAGACCTTCAAATCTCACTATTTATGCAGGAAGTACACCTGCTACACCAGGATTTATGGGTCGAAGATCAAAATTATATTGTACGCACCCGTATGTAGATAGGTAAGTATTACCTATTTACCCTATTACTTTCTAGCTAGCAAGACCAGTCAAACGAGTCTAAACTCGATGCGTTTTCGCTTCATCACTGAACAGGTCCTGTCAACACCTCCCGGCTCTATAATTGTACCTTGCTAAAGATCAAATTTATGCCACCCTTAGTGGTGTCTTATCACGTGCCTGTTCTATTCAATGTTGAGAAATTTTATGACATATCTTCAATTTCCACAATCATATTCTAACCATATTTTCGTGGGACAATACTAGGATTATACCTTCTAAACTAAGAAAAAAGATGGAAATTGATTGAAAAATGTTAGAGATATAAAGTAACATACGTAAAAAAAATACAGTCGAACTGATATTTTCCTCGTTTTTGAAATCGGTTGAAAATTATTACTGATTGATATGAAAATGCACTTAGTTTTCTTTCAAATTTAAACAAATGGTGCTGCTAAAGGAAATTTATATTACGTAATAAATCTAAAAATTTTAAGTGATTATCGACGTTGAGTTTCAATATTTCGTTGAAGTTATTGATCGAATGATGATTTTCATCTTTATTTTTGTCTTTTGTAAAAATCACAACATGAATAAAAAATTTGTATTATGCAAAAAAATATTATTTTGAATACATAATTAGCCCCGTACACAATCTTACTTTTGGATTAATTAAATGTATTTTTTAAAAATAAATTACAGTTTACACTATTGTCTCTCTATATATGTAACTATATGATTTTTGTTCAAGGAAATAAATTGATCAGTTTCAAACCTATGAAATAAAATATTTACAACGTAAAAAATCTAAACTATCTCATTTTTTATAAAGTTGACAACATCTATACATAAGTACACTTTTATTCTTATAGCTTTGCAAATGACGAGCAATTAAGAAGTGTAATTACAAAGCATAGTATTATTAAAAAACTTCATTGTCACTACAACATCCATTGCATTCCTTTTAAGGTAGTATCTAAATGTCTGAATATGATACTGCGATCCTGAAGTTTAATGTAATATTTGGCAAGAGAGATAAAAACTTAAACAGACGCATAATCTGACATCCATTTACGTTTTTTATAAAATATTAATGCTCACTTCCCCTCGCGTCCCTTTCCGTATGTAATAAATAGCTCATTGTAGTATTTTAGAAATTCTCTAACTGTTTTAATCCCACTCAATCTTAAATTAATGTAAATAGGGTAATTTTATTTGCCAGACTAAAAACTAACCTATAGTAACTACACCGGTGGGATGAGAGTTATTTTTTATTTAAATCTAAGTTGAAATATCTTAACTGTAGCTAAGAGCTTTATAAAAACAAGATTATACAAAAGTGCAGAGTTTAGAGTATATATATATATATATATATATATACATCTAAAATATATACATCTTTTATACCTAGGCTCACAATAACCGATTCCGCGTTGAGGCTATGTGACAGATAACCATGAAATTTGGTGAAAATATAACTTATTAGCGTGGCTATAAAATAACCTCTTATTTTATATAAAAAACTAAGAAAAAATTCTAAAATTTTAGAAAGTTCTCATAGAATGAGGGAACTGTAAAAAAAATGTGTTCTTTATATCCCCTGTTTGTCCACTTAAAATTTACATGTTTTTTCAAGAACAACTTGACTTGATGTTTCTGGAATTATTAGAACAACAACAAGTAGCAACAATAAATATATTTCGATATGCCGTGTATGCAAACTAAAAAGTAATACGAGTCTTTAACAAACACGTAACTAACAAGTAAAAAACAATAATAGTAATAAAAACGATCTGTAATCATAGTTTCAGCTTGTTTTTATTAGGGAGAGAAACAGCATTAGAGAGAGGAACTTTTATTTGAACAACTTATTTTTTTATCGTTTATTTGTTCATTTCAGTTGTTTTCCTTTCACTCCTATTACCTTAAGGTAGTATATTAATTCCATAGTACATTTTACAATTCACATATAGTTATGGTTTTAACTTTGGTCACTAGGCTTATTTTGGATTTCTGATTTGAATATGTGCACAATAAATAACGACTTAGCTTATTATCTGTAAAGTTTCAAAGCAATTTTGACTGATTTGCGTGCCATGATTCAAAACCCTAAAAAGTGATCGTAAAGCTGCAAGGATCCGCAGTATCGAAGCCAAACAACATAAAGGAGAAACAGCCCAACAATTTTCTGACCTGGAATATTTTAACACATTTTAAATATCCTATTTCTAAGGCAGAATAGTGAAGATTGGATTTTAGGAGAGTCCCATAGCGCGTAAATGTTGTTGAAAGAAAAAATAAACACTGACTGATACTAAAAATGATTAACAACATTAATTTTGCGTAATATTGAAAGATTTATATATCGGAATATTTAACTTGGGTAATGTATATTATCGGTGCATTGTAAAACACACTGAAGAAAAGAGTCTAGTTTCCAAAGCCAGTTCTCAGTGAATTGGTAGACTGGAATTTGACTGAAAATTGATTGATCACGTCAAAAGGTCTTCAAATTTAAACGAACACAATTTAAACGAACACAAATTGAACACAATATTTACAGCTTCCGCGGAGAAAATTGATAGACTTGTTACTAGATGTCCATTTAGATGCCTGCAAAAGAATACAGTACAAGCAAGATGGCGCATCATGTCACTACTCATGGGAATTTATGAAAACACTTCAAGCATGTTTTTCCACGTTGATGATTTTGTCACAATGATAGGATTAGTTCACTAGTGCCCTCTCCGGATTTAAATCTCATTGATTTTTTTCTCAACTTGAGCGATTTTAAAGATGTTTATTCCAACCCAGAGAGATTACATTCTAATGGGAGTTACGAATGAAAATCTCAAGTACTCTTGAGTAAAGCAGGCAAAATAAGCAATTTGTTATTTATTTGCGACGGAATTTTCTGAGTTTATTTAAACTGTTCTGTAAACTGTATTTTGATTCAAGGCCGTCATTTTGAACCTTTATATAAATAAATAATGGTATTTTGTAAAATAAAAACCTATAATTAATCACTGAACTGCGCCTGTCAAAATATTGCAACCTTGTGTGGCCGAGAGTCAAATTGTTATTAAAATTTTTTAGAGTTTTGTTTCCATAAATATCCGAAATATAAAAATACACACAATAATTTATTTAATTTTTTAAATATTCCCTTTTAATTTTTTCTCAAGCTTTGCCAGCTCACAAATCATAATTCTTAATAGTTTTTAAGATAACTTGCATGTCATCTTTGTTAGCACACTTGAGCTAAAGATAACTATTACATCTGTTTGCCCTTATACGAGCAAATTTAAAAATGGATCAGTTTATCAAATGTTTATTTATGTAATAAAATCAAGAGGTTGACATAGTTTTGTATTGATAAGTTTGTAGAACTCATTATGTTGATGTAAATGGCCGCAAAGTTGCACACCATAAATTTGTTTTTCAATAATTTAAGAATATAAAATTATATAACAATATGGTGTATTATAACGTCCATTTAAAAGCAATGTGGGTAAATAAATATATTATCAAAATCAGTTGTAAACTTCTCTCGGACTTTTTTATATACGTATATGTAGCAAATTGTCTCGTATTAAAAAAAATACTAATGCATTTTTGATATACAATTTAATTTATGGAAAGAAAGTTAAGTACATAAATATGTGCAGAACTATAAACTGATACCCTGTTACCCGTATTTTAATACGTATATATTAGTTTGTATTAAAATATATGAAATTTTGTGTACTTATTTTTACTAATTCTATTTTATCGCAAATGATATTAAAAATGAACATCGTTCCCAAATTTGAAAAAATATAATTTCTCCAAACTTGTCTCCTTCCTTCTTCCTCACTCGCTGTCTGCTTATTTCGAGTACCTTTAGGAGATATTTATTAACAAAAATTAATCAATATCTCTCCAACATTGAAATTATTCCTATAACCCCATTATATTTGATTATATTATATTTGGTTCACAAATCATCATTTCGTTGTTAATAAATTAAGCTCGTAAAATTACAGAATAATGGTTAAATTAAATTAAAAATAAAAATTAAAAAAAAAAACAAATCAACGGCTTGGACGATCACAGCTACTGCCAAAAATTTTATTTTACAGCCTCTACTTTTCTCACTGAGTATCAAATATTTTCCCATAATTAAATTTTCGCACAAAAAATCTGGCTTTTTTACATTCCTTAGAAGATCATTAATTAATTTACAAAAATCCGAAGCCAATTTCTAAATGTTTTTTCAAATGATAAAGTTTTCAATTTGTTTAATAAGAAACCTTCCCATTCTTTAAAAAATGTCGAATCGAATATAAACAAATTCTCAGAACAATTAAAAGTGAAAAATTGACTTTTACTGAAATCTGAATATTTTCGTTTCCGTCAAAGAGTTCTTGGATACTTGAATTATCAACAGTCTATCTCAGTGACGCAATGCGATGCGGCGTCTTGATGCGGGTATTGGATTACCCCTCTTGACCTACTTTTTAGCAACTGAACATTGGACGAAATTGGACAGATTGCTTTTCGTCCCTAGGGAAATATTTTACGATGAAACAAAAATGCGTTAAAATGAAGAGCTTACTTTAAGTTACCACGGTCGTAAGTTATTCACATGAACATGGACAATGGACAAACATCAAGAATATATTTTATGTTTAACTTCTTTTCTCGATACAAAAACTGGGAAAATATTGAAATGGTTAATGACCTTTAGACGACGGATACTTTAGAGCTTTTTGTGAAAAGCAGAATATGAATTTATTTCGACCTTTATGTTAACGTTTATACTGTATTTTGTGTTTCTAAACCATTATTGAAATTAAAACAATTTTTTTTGTGATATTTTGATTTCAACATAATATTTAGAATAAGTCGAGATTAAAGATATATGAACCAGTTCAACAGTCTTGATTTTATTCTACAGGGAACGGTGCCGTAATTAAAAAAAGAAAGTCGCTTTTTTATTCAACTGAATTTTTTTTTATCAGATGAAAAATACTCATAAAATGTTTAAATGAGAAATTCAACAAAAAATGCAATTCAGGCTAATAACGCAAAGTTTCAATTATGATAATTTAATCTTAACCTTTATTTTTTTCCTACATTTTTGTCAGAGATATTTAATCATGTTAGTTAATATCTTAATTTCTTTACGATTCTATTTTCTTGTGTTTTTTCCAAGAAAATGAAGGCTTGTTTTATATTAGTTATGCTTATATGTTAATGTACATAAGCAAAGTCATAGGCACAACCTCGGTGTAAATGAAAATCAACAGTATTGTTATACTGTACAACAGTGTTTATACAAAGTTTTCATTGTTATAAACACATTCCATTAATTAAATTTCATTTATGTCACAAAACACGTTCCCCTAATTGGATTTCACTCGAGTTTATAATTCACTTTTAAACGATATTCATTTAAATTAAATTACCTCGTTAAACTTGATGAACTTCCAAATTTCCAAACTTCTTAAATAAATAAATCGTCTCCTTTAATATAATTATGGTAAGGAGAGTTTGAACAAAGTTTCTTCCCAAGTCTGGCGTGTTTAATATGCCATGTAGATCCAGGGATTTTTCAATGTTTTTACAACTGAAAAGTTGCTTTCGAAGAACAAGAATAGCAATTTTATAAGAAGTTAATTACTAACTGTTTTATTCTAGGGCTTAATTTCAAGTTTTTCTAAAAGTATTATGAGTTTGCTTCATTTGAAATTCTAAATAATCAGCGACTTGTCTTACGTGGTCCTTTTATGGAGTAATTATAATACAAAGTATTAAACGAAACATGAGAAATATGTATAGAATATGTACAAACGTGACCTGATGTAGTTTTTCAGAACTTATTGAAACTACGGGATATAGTATTATTTCTAATTTATATAAATTCTTTACCACGACCTGGGTTTTGTCATATGACAACATTACAAATTGCCCGTCTGAAGTTGTTGTCATACAACGAAAGTATCTTTTTATCGTTATCTCGAAACAAAATCAGTATATTAACCTGCTAATAAAAGGCTTTTATTTCAAATTATCTGGTCTTCAAATAAAAGCATTTTTTGACATGTGGATAAAGTGCTTTTATATTTTCTTTTTTGTCTTAAAAAATATAGAAATAAAATTAATCTGTTAACGTCGATGATTACGATGTGCTCTTAATATATTTGTTCAGTGTATCTGATTGTTCAGTGTAATGTAATGCTGAAGCAGAGTGTTTAAATATGTTATTTAACAAGTTTGATTGCATTAAGAGTGTAGTTTTAAAATTTACCTAAATAAGAATCCTAACAGTATGATTTTTAATTTATTGTAATTATTTATTTAAAATTAATTGTAAGCCAAAATAAAAAGATGAATATTAAAATTATAACGCTACTCCTTAAAGTAAGGCTTAAGTTTTAAGACCAATTTTTCCGTTTCAAATAGTAGATATGCTTTCTATAATAGTCGACCACTCTAAGCACGATATGACCTTTTATAATTATTGACTACCTTATCTCAGAGAATCTACAGAATCACTTAAATGAATTGGTGTATTATTAGAAACTTCCTGAAAAATTTATTACTACTTGAGTATCACTGCTGCCAATAAGAACTAAATTATGATACGGATATCTGAATTTACTGAACTTATTTGGTATCTATATCGCCAACATAGTAAATATTAGTTAAGATTGAATATGTATTAAATAATATCGATACAGTAATAGTAGGTAATAAGCTAGAGTGGGAACTAATTTTTCAATGGCAATGAACAATAGAAATAGCCTGTAAGTTACGTTAGAATTAAGTTTTCAATATTACCACACGATTGTTTTATAAAAGGACAATTGGTGTGGGTAGTATCAAAATACTTCACAATCAGCGTAAGGGGTACGATATTAATATCACAGGAATAATCACCAACACAGAAATAATACTTGTTACATATATTGCATTTATTTATTTCTATAGCCAATATTTTATGCTTTGCTTCAAAAATATGTTTGTGATCATAATGTCGATATAAAAAAACAAATTCGATTTTGCTGATGTTATTATAATGATAAAATTAATGCATCAAAACGAGGGTCCTCCCTTATTTCAAAAACCTACGCAAAGAAACAATTTAATTTTTGGATTAGTGTTAAACCTAGTTCGGTTCAACACAAAAAGTACGTATGTAAAATTAAATAAACGAGCAAAAAAAATATTTACTAAAGTTAATGTAATTTAATCTGCAGGAAACAAGACCGTAACAAACTTAGGATTATTTAAAGAAAACGAACGCACAAGATATTGCATAGGTTTAAATCATTCAATTTTAATTACATCATTAATAAAATTTCCAATTTCTAAAAGTTTATCTTTGACTCTACTGGCACAGATAGGTTCGATTATAACTGAATGTATCGCGGCAGGGTTTATTGACGTGTTTCTTTAATTATTTTCCTCATTTTAATTGGTATTGAAATATATAAATTATTTTACCACTAAATATTAAGTAAAATATTGATACAATTAATATGAAAATAAGACAACATGAAGAAAAAAAAAACAGAAAAAATTATAGTCGAAGTAATGCCCCTATTCACTTCATCCGATATATTTCACTTAACCCCAAAAATAGGAGATAAATTACATTCGGTTTAAAAATATGAAATTATTTTATTGTCGAAATACGTTACATATACACTATAAATAGAAATGCCTTACAGATGATTTAGATTTAAATACGGCATTTGAAATGAAAAATAAATATTTAATTAATCAATACTTCAGTAAGCTGCCGCTATGGAAATGAAAAACAACGGCTATTATTTCTAATTTCATTTTTCATTTCAATAAAAAGGGCGAATTATAAGGTTTTTATCTACAAATAATTCAAATCCTCCTTTTCTGTCGCCGAAACTGTTAAATTTTACCAGGAAAATATGGTGATTCCACTATAAAGAATGCACCAGGCAATGTGGTTAACTTAATGAAAAATTGCATTAATAGTTGTAAATAGTTTTGTGGGAATAATATGTACTCTTAAATGGCACGTGAGATATCATTGGGTGAGATCTACTCTTCTGCTAGATATATTTTATTATTTAAAAGAAAAACATAACTATTTTTTAAATGTTTTATAAAAACACAATAATATTAAAATAAACAGACTCTTAAGCAAATTTATTATTTCACACAATGTAATAAAAAATAGAAGACCAAGCTTTTTATTATATTTAAAAAACATTAATTGTCATTTATTTATGTTTGCAATTTTTATGCTAAATAGAAAATACAATAATAGCAAACCAATGAAAATGTCTCTAAAATTTAATTTTTTAGTAATATACCTGCTCATTACTAAGAAATTAAATTTTATATTATATTAATATTATTAAAAAAACTGTACTATCGTATAATCATTCTTATTTTTATATCATATTAATACGTAATTTTCTCATGAATACAAATTCTTTCCTAATATAGATGCAAAAGTTTAGACGGATTATAAAATAATCCACAGGAAATTTGGCATAAGAATGAATTAACGTGTGGATAATTTTTATGCTCTCGTGTCTCAATAGTTTCTGAGAGAAAAACCCCATCTTCTATGATTTTCATTAGAATCCTAGTTGATTGCGTGGTATTGTGTACAAGAAAATTTCTGTGAGTTTAAATTTTGTAAATATTAACTAGTACTATGTATACTAATTATTCATACCCAAGTGTTCATTTCCGTGGGATGACGGCATACAACATTTTTTTCCTAGTATAACTTGATCACGATGTTACCCCTGAACGCGATAAGGTTTAAACAAATTGAAACAGAAATAAGCTAGTACGTATATAAGTTTTAACCAGCCGTGGCATCAGCAATTAGTACTTCGATATTTACTGTCAGTTTGATTTCAGTAATTTTTAATACTCTTTTGATAACGCTCTATAAGTCAGTCGAATTTGAACGGTGAGAGTGTATTCAAAATTCAGGTGACATTTTTTAATTACAAAATAAGAAAAAATACTTTTCGAATTTGAGAATTGAACATGCGTTCTTTTAGTTAATTACGCGCACGGTCTCTACATTTTACAAGTACATTATACTATTTTACATATATTCATAAAGTTAGACATTCAGATTACAATATTAGTTTCAGGTTATTTACATGACTTTGGCATGACGTTATTACACTTATCTTGATTTTCCTACGTCTGAAAATCTGCTATAAAATTGTATTCGACGCTTTTGTATCTAAATTTTTATGTCGTTTTCTTTCTGAAATAAAATATAACTAGAAGTAGACAGCGTGTCATAAAACTTTTACAAATACATAAATTCGTACACTGATAAAAATACTTTTTTCAATATGGAAATATATTATAAAGATCATTTTCCGTAAATTTAAGAAAAAAATAAAAAAAGAAGCTTCTTCTCGTCTTTTACTATTTTGCATGGATTTTTTCTTTTATGATTTCGTGTATCAAGGAAAAAGAAATATGAGAAAAAAAATCAATTTTCTTATAATCTTAGACGACACGACTTCAAATTATAATTTAAAAATGCAAAATTGTCAACAATTTTTTTTGCCATCAGTTTTACAGGCATTTTAGTACACCTGAAAAATTTATTCAAGAATTTGAATTCGGTTCCGGTTTAAGTTAGTATTTTACATAATCTGTGTGATTGTATACGTATTGCAGAAGATGTGAAATTGCAAACTGTGCAATTTCATACGTACTACAGAGTATTTACAGCTTATAATCATTAATAATTTATTATAGCAGTCATAAATATACTTTGTGTTATTTTTTTGTTTAATTTTACCTAACGAGGGAAATAAAGTAAATTAATTGATAATAATTTATGTTTAATATCAATAAAATAATATTTAAATTATACAGCGAAGGAAGTATTTTAATAAATCTTATCTGTTAATGGAAAGACATCTAGTATAAATGTTTTTAATAAAATTCGAAACAAATTTATCAATATATACTAGAGTTTGCTAACAAATATACCGTCACTCTATTGACGATCAATTATGGTCTACACAAAACCATGAAATGAACCCAATTATATGTTGTTTAATATAATAATTGAGAATAAGGATAGCTAAAATGGACAAGACTTGAAAAATAATGTGAGAAATGAGCAAAGTTAAGCTGCCAACGTACTTACGATTTCGGTTATATTTGTCTATCGAAACTTTAAAGCCATTTGCTCTACCGTTACAAACAGAACTTCTTCCTCCTGCAACTTTAAACGTCGATGTCGGAAAGTCTAGTCTAAATAAGTATTATTTAAACTTTAAAGACATCCTTCTTAGAAGTTGAAAGGTATTGTGATTTTTCGTCTATAATTATAATGTATATAAAGAGAACTGTTAATTTAGAGCGTCCGCATAAATGTAAGTTTTTTGGTTCTATTATGATATTAATGTATCTAATTTTTACGTAGAGTGGGTATGACCATCTTTTTAAAACTATTCAAATTAAAAATATAAACCTTATATCCCTCATTATAATTTATGTGTTCGAACCTCTTTAAGTTTATACTTTAACAGCCAATGATTTAAGAGATAAAGCCTCACATAAGTAGTTTATTTTCCAACTAACAAAATGACTCTTTCGCTCATAAAAACCTATAGTTTATTTCCTGTTGGCCTTCGCACAAATGTGACTCATAATTATAGGTCACAGATTCAAATAAAAGATAAGTTCCAAAATAGCCATAGTGCCCTCATATTATAACCAAACAATTTAATTTTGCATTCGTGCACATACTTTGTAAACGAGTATTTTATCCCAGCATAAATCTACACACCTAACTCTTTAACACGTCCTCATAAGAAGAGGTTGGACTGTAGCGTCACTGATTAGGTTAAATGTTATATATTTGTAAAGTCTTAGTATGCACATCTCAAAAATAAAGAAATTTTTTTACATAATTTAGGTATATGTAAATATTTCGTTATCCTAGTTAAGATCTCCCGTTGTGTAATGGCTTTGTTAGTCGGCTCTAAAACGGGTGGTACAGGTTTAATTCCTCACATGGGACGTCATTCTTTTTGTATTTTTCTGTATATTTTTTTCATACAACAAAATTAATGAAATTAGGTAATAAAAATCAAAATTAAAAATTATGAAAAAACCACGACCATGACGGATGTAGTCATTTTAATTAAAAAATAATAAAATATTTTTTTAAAAATCCCTCTACTAAAAGAAAGTAATATAATTACAAACCCAAAAAACCCGTCGAGGCTGCCGTTACCATTTCCATTTCCAATATCAATTACATTGCAACAGCATAGAAAAGATATTTGCGCACCTAAGAGAATTTTAATTAGTCACGAACTGATAAAAGTGCAAAATTTTAGGTATAGGCAGGGCATGGCACCCCCGATGGATTTTCTTGTGTTTATAATTATATTAAAATGCTCTTACTTTCTTTTAGTCGGAGGGTTTTCAAAAAAATTATTTATTCGCTTTTCAATTACAACGACTACATTTGAGTTTTTTAAAAATATTTAATTTTGCTCTTTATTTTATACATTTTCCATTAAAATGTTTACATCTGTCGTGGGCTTATTAAAAATTTTAATTTTGCTTTTCATTATTAGTCCTAATAACTACGCTTCTAAAAAAACAGCAGCCAAAGGGCAGCCTTATGTGGTCTTTAGTGGAGTACAATCTGTAGACAGTGTAGTAATAACTGATCTAAATCAAAGAAAACTCTTCAACAATTCACACAGTAGCATAGCATTGGAAGAATTAGACCGCTTAAGAAACATGTTACTTGGATCACACATCGACGAAGCCGAAGAAAGACCTCAAAGTAGTTAATCTAGATTAAACAAAATTGTTTATTGCAGCGCCTCCTGACAAGTTAACTACATAACATCTGAGTAACAACCTCCGCCGTTAAATCACAAACTTTCCACCAGAAACCGTATCTAAATCAGTCAAACGGTTGTGGAGAAAAATGGGAGCATTCATTTGCAACAAAATGTTGCAGCGCCCCTTGGTGGGCTAACACCATAACACCTATCTAAGAACCACGGCCGATTAGCCTCGAATATTTTGCAGAAAATCGTGTTTGATTCTATCAAACAATTTTAAGGATAAATGGGAACATTTGTATACAATAAAATGTTGCAGTGCCCCCCGGAGAGCTAACACCATGACATCTATCTGATAACCATCGCCGATTAGTCCCTAATATTTTATAGAAAACCGTGTCTAAATCGGTCAAATCATTTTGGAGATAAATAGGAACGTTCGCTTGGAACAAAATGTTTATTACGGAGCTCCATGGTGAGTAATCACTATAATAACCATCGCCGACTAGTCCCAAATATTTTTACAGAAAATCATATTTAAATCAGTAAAACCGTCTGGGAGATAAATGGGAACATTCAGTTCAAACAAATTTTTTATTGCGGCACTCCCTGATGAATAATCTCCGTGACAACTATTTAAGAACCATTGCCAACGAATCACAAATATTTTGCAGAAACCATATTAAATCTACCAAACCGTTTTGGAGATAAATGGGAACATTTAATTGCACAGACAAACAAACAACCTCTCACCCTGAACGCATATACGTCCGCCATTCCTTCGTAAGTAAAAATGAATATATATATATATATATATATATATATATATATATATATATATATATATATATATATATGTATATATTATCTTGTGACTTACATATGTGCATGTTAAATTAAAATAAATGTGTTACGTAGTTACGTTAAGTTAAGTAATTGCTTATGAATATAGATCATTCTTCCGAATTATAAGTTTGTTAATTTTAAGCTGATGTGTAAAAACATACAAAATTCTTATGTGTGAAAACACACAAAATTCTTAATCAGTAATTATACGTGAAACGGAATTAAAGATGCAAATAAACGTATATAACATTAAATACCGTTATATTAATGTCACATCCATCTTAATGCACTAATAATTAAATTCGAAAATTAATTTCGAAACCATTTCACAGTAATCAAAATTGGCTCCTGGAAATATATACATAATGTAAACGAATTATTTCTACTTATATACATTTATTTTATATATATAATGGCAGGAAAATTGTGCTACCCAAATAAAAAAAATATCAAATATTTACAAAACGTTAAAAGGAGTACCTCACTTGCTCTTCGCAAGATAAATTGAATTAAATACTGGCGCGGCGGAATGGAGAAGTAAATGAATTATACAGAGTACGTCAAAGAAATAAAATACGATTCTGTTTTTATTTAAAACTAACATGGTTACAGTTTCAATTTATATACTTATCGCTGTAGGAAATAAAAACAGTTCTAGTACCACATATTTTCTAAAATAAACGAACTTAAACCTAATTTATGTGAGGACATATAACACGCAAGTATGTAAACAACATGAAAGGCACCGCCAATACTTGTTGGTAAGTCAACTGACACTTGGGTAACGCATTATTATTTATTTAAGAAAATTCCCAAAGCTTCTTTTATATAAAATAGTATGCAAATGACAATAAACACTAGTTCTCCCATTAATACACTTCAGTAGATTCTTAAATATATATATATATATATATATATATATATATATATATATGTATACTATAGAAAGCAGAGAAACGAAAATTATGGATAAATGATATTAGAAAATATTCGTGAAAACACTTTTCCGTCAAAAATATTCCAAATAAAACTAAAACAAGCACTTTTGTTTTATTAAATAATCTAACATCAAATAACATAATATCTTATCGACGCACTTTTTTTGTACAGAAATATTTAGTAGGCCGGCTAATAGTGGGCAGAGCAAATAAATTTTCATTCACTCACAAACTTTTATTGTTGCACAAATTTGAAACCTTCCAAACATTTGTAATTATGATGACAATACTGTAATGAGGAGCAATATATGATCATAAAGGAGAGTTGTTAGGTTAGAGACTATCAGCTCTTGAGATGTTATGGAACAGATAACAATATAATCATTGAGTATGGACTCGTTTGATTCATGTAAATGAGTTCTTTACTTAGATATTATAACCGGGAGGAGATGATAACGGACTATGGAGGTAGGAACTTCTCAATGGCTAACAGTAAAACCATCGCGTTTGCGTTAGTTTGCCTTGTTTCAATAAATCATTTGGTTACATGTTGTAACCAGGAGAAGGAGGAGAATGAGATGCTTGTAAATTCTCAATGTCTAACTATAAAGCCATTGGGTTTGTGCTCGTTTGGATTGTCCCGGTGACTCTAATGCAAAATATTGTAACTGAAAGAATCTGATGATGAAGGAAGGAAGTGATCACGAGAATTTCTCATAGGCTCACAGTAAACCCATTGAGTTTAGACTAGTTTAATTTCACTCAATAAGTCTTTCAATTATATATAGTAACTGGGGAGGAAGGACTAATCAAGGAATAAGTAGGTGATCATAAGGACTTCTCAATGACTAACAGTAAATCCCAATGATTTAATATTAATCTGACTTGTCTCCGTGAGTCTTTTGGTTACATTTTCTAAGCGAACTGGTATGATAAAAGAGATTATCATGCAAACTTCTTCTGACTGACAATAAACCCAACGAGTTTTGGCTTGTTTAAATCCTCAATGTGTCTTTTGGATACATGTTGTAAGCAAGAGCTTCTGATTGCGGAGAAGAGAAGTAGTCATGGAAACTTCTCAGTAGCTAATAGTAAACCAATCGAAGCCTGATTTTACCTTTTTTACTTTAAATTATTTACATTAATATTTTTGGTCACGTACATCAACAACATATTATTGTGAATATAGCTTCCCTCTTTGGGAATGAAACTATTTTCTTCATATCGTAAATGGTAGACATTAATTACGCAACTTTTGACTGATAATAGATTATCAATCTATTATCAACACGATTCTAACAAGTAATCCATCGTTGACGTTGACAAAGATTTCAGCAGTCATTTTAACTTCTATTTGAGTATTAAATTCTAAGACATTAATAGCACTGTCTGTTTTAATTTACCCTATTCATTCCGTGAAAACCAATAATTTTCAATTGCGTTTTTATATTGTCGATCGAAGCATATTTACATTTTATTCTCAATTTATTAATTAAACAAATGCAGCCTTATCGTTAGTCTTATTCATCATAGTTTTAAATTTCTATTTTAATCTACTTTAATGCATCATCATAGCTTTCTTTATTTTCTTCGAATTTAAGTTGTTTTAAGAATTCTTTAAATTGTTTAATAGATTCTTTTAATTTTTAATAAAAAAAATTGCTTCCTGTTTCATAAAACATATGACTTTCATTTCACACTCGTAACTCATTTTAGTGCAAAAATATATTTTTTCTGTATCTATCTTTAAAAAAAGATACATTACGCAACACATTTTCCTACTTTTTTTTCTACGTTTAATAAAATTCCGTCTCAAATTAAATAATATAGCAATAAGTGGAATATTTAAGACTCAGGAACAGAAAAATTAAAACTGACAGTAAGGTTCCAGAATATTATAAGAAATAATAATATTATTATGTACAATTAAATAAAACTTCATGATGTAGTATTACTTCTACTTTATTGAAATAAAGTCAAATAAAATGACAGTTTCATTTAGTTATAAGTAATAAATTTCTACTTATTTATTAACGCCAAATATATTAAATATTATTATGACTCGCTTTCAAAATATTTAATTAAAATCTTAATTATAAAATGGGATAAAAAATACTACTTAAAATACACTAAGTATTGTTAGCTCTCAATAAATAATCAGAGAGTCGAGGTTAATTTATTTGGGCATCCAACATAACACAAGGTTAAATTCATTCTTTAGTTTGTTATATTTTTATCTTCTTTAACTACGCAAATCCCTTGTACCGTTAGATAGGCAATAATAACAAAAGAATTCAAGGCGTTTATTCTGTAATCGAAATTTTTGAAACCTATTCTTTTAAAAATATATATAGTCGAGTTAAATTAAAGATATTTGCGAATCATCATACTCTCTTATTTAAAATGCAGATATAGAAGTCCTTATTTGAAAACCTCGACATCATATGATGTCTTTTTATTTATTACCGTTTAATTTTTCATCCTGAATGACCACTGAATCAGATATGCGAACACATTCATCATGTGAGTAATAACTGTGGCATACATGCGTAAAAAATTATTGATGAAGTGAAGCGGACGCAGATTACGAATCAAGCTAGCGCAGATGAGGATGTGGAGCTTAAAGTTAATTACACATCTTTCTAAGTTTTATGTTAGAGTTGCAAAAAATTAATTACTTAAATGATTCCTAAAAATCGAAAGTGATAAGTGAAAGTGAAAGTGAAAAAAGCGAAAGTGATTTTAAAAGACCTCTAGCAATATAGAGTTGATTTACTTAAGGCTGTATTAAGTAATGACTTCTTTATGAATGTTAAAAGGTTCACATTAAAAAAAATACACACAGCGCTATAACCGTCTAATTAAGTGCTCTTACTATTACTTCCTTTTTCTTTACAATACATTTATATTATAATGAAATAACACTAGGATATTCTGCCCAAGTTATTCGAAGCAGGTTGGGAAAAACTGGCTCAAACTCGATTATGGCAATTTTTACGGGACACGGTGCCTTATGCGGAAGTTTACACAGGTTTTCATTAAGAGTTAGCTTGCCCTATATTGGTGGTAAGGAAACGCATGGCATGGGGCATACTTTGTTTTACTGCGGTGAGAACGATGATGCGTAGATTTATTGGAGAGCAAGCGTCAAAACGGTAGAGTAGAATCACGGGTTTTATTAGGAAGTATTTTTTTCAGTTACTGCGACTTATTTGAAAGTAGACCGATCTTTGAGACATTTAGAGTGTTGACAAAAAGCGTTCTTGGAAAAATAGAGGCCTTAAATATCTCATTAAAAGAATAATATATAGCTCGGTTAGATGGAAGGATTTAGTGGTAAATAGAGGAAACTATTAGGGGGTTTTGGAAGATAAATTCTTTGGTAAGGTATTGGGTCCACATGAATCACTGAAGAGCTGCTAAAAAAATTGGGATGGTGGGTTTTACTGTAAAAGTTACAGTAAAACCAAGAAACTGAAAGACAGACAAACTACATAAATTACTCGTTACACATCCACCATTTAATATTATGAACACGATTTTATAAGGTCGATCTGTAACTAAATATCTAATGGAATCTACGGAACTAAATTTCATACACTCTTAATTATTATATCATTAAGAAACTTGGCTGTTGCGTATAGTTCTGATGACAATAAAATCAATTTATACCATAGAACTGATTCAATTGAAGAGAACTGGAAATTAGACACTGCACTCGATAGTGGAACAACTTATCCTTACAGTGTTTTGGGCTTCGAATAATTGTGTCATTCAAACTTGGCCGTTTTGTGTAGACCTGAGCAATTGATGACTTTATGATTAAAGTACAACAATTAATTTTAAGCGTAGCTCTATTTTCATTTTCATAATGAACACTTTCGTTGCTATAACTATATTTATTTCCTGCCTCTAAAGAATTCTTATAAGAAAAATCTTAGTACTGGTACTTCGGTAAACCTATTATAATTAATGTTCATCAACGTCGCGTATTGGGTTTTCCTAAAAGACGGTAATAGAATAAAATATATTTTTCCATTAAAATGAGTTACGAGCGTGCAAAAAGTTGGTCATAGCTTTTATGAAAAAATAAGAAACTTTTTTGTTATTAGAAATTAAAAGAACCTATTAAAAAAATCAAAGAATCCTTAAAACAACTTGAACCTGAAGCTGTACACTATTTTGGCCTTATTTTGAAAACCATGCATTAAAATATATCTAAACTTACTCATTTACAAAAAAAACATAATAAAAAACTACAGATAATAAGAAAGCTGTGATGATCCATTAACATAGATTAAAACACAATATTCTGTACAAACGCGAAAATTTGAATTTTATTCAAGAAAATCTATTAGACGTAACAAGCCTCGTTAGATACTATACTTAAGTATTGAAATTAGCATAATAATGCGTAATTGCCAATATAATGAATGACTTTATAATTTAACATACGATAGACATATGCATTATAACATTTTAAGTACGAAGCATAATAATAAATCTGAGTTCTTTTGTGGCCAGTGCATTTCATTTATATTTACTTTTAGAGTAAATTTTCAAAGTGTTGTTAACAACACTAAGTAATCGCAAAACTTTGTTCGAAATTTTGAAAATACTTCATTTTTATTCAAGTTGTCTGCCTAATATATATTTGCTGGTAATTTATAGTCGTTAATTTATACACATGATACTCTAATTCGATATTTTAATTGCTCATATATACGAATATATTAAGAAGTAGTCAGAACAAAAATTATTCTATAATGAATACTCCACTATTTGATACATAATTTATGTTATTTTAAAAATAGCTAATCAATATCGTAAGCAGCCGGTTTCCCATTTGCCCGTATGATTCGTATGTTTTTTATCTCAGATAAATTGCTCGCCCAGATTTGCTCGCCCTAAACTCTGCTCATCGCTTGCTTGTATTTCGGGAATTCACTTCAAGGTTTCTATTTTCATTACAAAATCATTTACAACTTACAAAATTGAAATTTTGTAAAAATAAATTTTTACTTCAAAAATTATTAAATCGAATTGCTAAGCAGAAAATATTTGCGTAGGATAATATAAAGTGCTCTTATAATTTACGTAAACGCACAAGATACGACGTCATTTGCTTAATAAAGGTTTCGTTAGAAATTGATCATTTTAAATATATTTGCTCGAGCCGGAAATTAAACTAAGATGAATTTCCTCAGACGTTTTTCGAAATGAGATAAAGTTCCGTTACATTTCTTGCTTTCGACTAAAGTTATGAAAATAAAAATGAGGAGCGTAGCTCTTAAAACATCTTTCCCCCGCAAGGATATTTTATAAGTTTATACTACAACATAATCTGTGGTATATCGCGACATTTCCATAAGTAGGTTATTTAATATTTGACTTTGAAATATGAAAATATGAAATAATCTTA
Source organism: Druceiella hillmani (assembly GCA_039881145.1). Lineage (NCBI taxonomy): Eukaryota > Metazoa > Arthropoda > Insecta > Lepidoptera > Hepialidae > Druceiella > Druceiella hillmani. Next base: position 47,438,617 of record JAYKKI010000007.1, on the reverse strand, counting down.
TATATATATATATATATATATATATATATATATATATATCTATATATATATATATATATATATATATATATATATATATATATATATATATATATATATATATACATATATATTATAACTCAAAATATTCATAACAATAAAATCCTTTACGAATATGGCAGAGTAGCTCTAAAATACTAATTCAAGACAAAAAATGGGTTGAAATGGAACAAGTTATGTATGTAATAAGTATGCACATAGGAAGCGTCGTGCAGGTAGCGAAAATAAAGTGCGGCCAATGAAGTCTTAACAGAAGTAGACTTAAAAAATACTACTTAATTATAGCACCTAACAGCTAAACGTAACTAACCAAATTATAAAACTTTGTTAAGTAATCATGTATAAGTACACCGCTCTTATTTTAGTATTCTTTACGTCATTAAATATAAATAATAATTTTATACCAAAATGGTTTTTACTGAATTTGGGAGAATTTATGATATTTACCTTAAAGCCAATATCGACATTTTTTAATGAAAAAGAGTAACATTCAAAAGACTTGTATTTATATACACATCTTGGATCTCTATGGGATTAGTTATCTAATTGCCATATTTCCTACTCTAAACAGTAATTATGAGTCTGTAATATATAGCGTGCACCCGATAGTTCTAACCATACCCGATGGTTCCGATGTGACCAATATTCGGAAGAGTTTTTGAACAACAGAAATTTGAACCTACATTTTCATTTTCAGAGATAAAATTGATGATTTTGGAGCATGTTAAGTGCTATTGAAATATATTCAGGTCAATATTTTTTATGACAGGATCAGATTTATAAGTATAGTCTACGAACGTACATACACCTGGGCGATGTGATAAAGGTTCGATTTTTTTTTCTTTTAAGGTACAGAAATAGAAATTGGTGAATTAGGTATTAAAGTACGTATTCTGACAGATATGAATGAAAGCAAAGACAATCTTTGCTAATAGCCCACCTGAAGATGTTGTAATACAAAGAAACCTAGGTCATGGTAAAGAACTTAAAGAAAGTAGAAATAATACTACATCACCTAGTTTCATTTAATTATGTAAAACACTAGTTATAATATCAAAATATTATTTAGCTTTTCTTGTTTTATGACATATTTTCAACACCGATTAATTTACACCTTTCTAGTTATGATGAATTAATAATGATGGTAAATCACACGTACAAATATATACGTAAACGCTACTGTAAATTATTTTGAACCAGCCCTGTCACAAATGCGTAAAGTTGAAGAATAACCCATATAAATCACTAACATGTTCGCAGGCTGTATAAAACAAGGACTCACTGGCTTTTGCATCATCACGCCAATAATTTATCACGTCCACATTGTCACGGTTTTTATACGCTGGATGCGCCCATATGTCCAATTCTGTAGTCACTTGGGATGAAATACCCGAGGGCAATAAATATAAAAAGGGCTTCAGTTTTATATCTATAGTTTGTGAATATTGTCATGTGCAAACGCTGCTATTAATTTTCCTACCGTTAATAACTTCACTGGCATTCTAATTCATGATCTAATTGAATTCAAATTTAAATCCTTAAAATTAGCTTATTAAAAATCTTCTCTTATTATATTATTGTTTATATGCGAGTTTCAGATGTTACGTTTATATGCGGCCCACTATTGGTACCATATCATGTTTATATAATATTATTCATAACGTGCTTAGTAAAGTACTTCGTAAAGTATTTAGTAAGGTTAGAGTGCTTAGTAAAGTACTTAATCGAGTAAGTACTTAGTAGTAAGTAAAAGTATTTAATTCTTCATTGAGTTTAAACTTACTTCAGTCATTCTTAACACTTTTTTACTGATTTAAAGTTATTCACATATTTTCTAAGGTTATGAAAAAATTACTTCGAGGCCTCTTAGGGCTAGCTCTTTTAAATATCACCCCAATAATAAATATATGGAATTAAATTATATATATATATATATATATATATATATATGGAAATAATATATATATATATATATATATATATATGGAAATAAATTAATATCTTTGGGTTTTAGCTATTGGTTTTAGTAATGGGTTTATCTGCGGCTTAAAATGTTTAATTACCATGCTACATTTCAAGTTTCCGCGTCAAGTGGTTTTCCAATAATAACGGTTATGATCGACAGACGACACGTACGTGGGTAATCTTTTAAGTTTTCTCTTTTTGCTTTTAAGGTATCCAAAAAGTAAAAAAGCTTAAAAACAAAAAATGTCACTGTGCCGAGGAGAAAGGGAAAGAAGATCGGTGCAAAACAGAGGCTAGTTACTGAGCACGAAAATTGAACTTTTGGTGGAAATTTGATCATTTAAATGGTCAAAATATTATTGTGTTTTCCGAAACTTAATGAAGGCCTTACAATTTGTTTTGAAATCTCACAAGTCTTACAAGCATAAAGATAGATACTTGAATTTTCATATAGATATCTTATTATATCGTAATATATTTATAATAACCAAATTTAAAGCTACAGCCACTTAAGTATAGGAAAAAACTTATTAACTTCGGCGAAATCTAATAGATTTTTTTTATAATTCCACAATATTTTACAAAAAATCCTATAAATTTGCTCTTACCATTATATTAAAATTTTATAAGCAATGAAACTAGATCCTAATTTTTGCAGAAAGATGAAATTTCATATTAACTTCAATATCCATAACTACACTGACAATGTCATTAATATAATTAATTATAAACAGGTTCAATTAAAAATCTTCGAGCCTTTCTCAGCTTCTTAAACTTCTAGACATACTCGCAATAAACTGGCAGAATAACTAATTATACTATACGTAAGAATAACTAACTACATATGAGTATTAAACAATTTTCAAATTTTGAGAGTGAGAGAAACTTTGAAGAAATTTGTAAAATTATTTTCCACAGAATTAAAATGATTTTTCATGTTAACAGCTGATTAAAGGATATCTACACGTCACTTGATATAAAAGAGGATTCGATTGTCTATATAAAAGAAACATTTTAGATAATATTTTATAATTAGGTAGGAGAAAATCTTGAATGTTTTATATAGATAGTACTTATCATTATGGTTAAATTTATTTTTATAGTTAAAGTTAAAGTCCGTTTTCATTTTTAATATTTATGTAGAAGAAACTGTATCAATTTCCCATGTAATCACAATATTAATGTCTTATACGGTTGTTCTTTATCATTACCAGACTCATTTTGCGAAAAATTACATCGGCTCAATTTCATTAGGTACACACACACACACACACACATATATATACATAGTGTTTACTAAACCTTCAAACATTAAAAATATTTTATGTTGTATAATTTTACGATATTATGTAAACTATTATTTGTATTTGCTTATAATATTTTATTAAAAACGAGGCATAGTTACAATTTTGATTTAATGCTTAGAATCTTCTTTCAATGCTATTACAACATTTTGAATTAGATAAAAAGCATTTATACAATTATAGTGGAATTCGAATCCTTGTTTTTTTATTAACTCCGATTCTTAATCATAATGTACGTATCAGTAAATGGCTAAAATTTTGATGATTACACAAGCGGAACAAAATAAAAAATGTAACATGTCACAAAAAATTTACTTTAAAAAAAATAATGAAATTAAGAAGGTTTCTTTCTGTAAATATATTTTTGTGCAAATAGTGAACAACTCAAAGACACCGATTACGGCACCAATTATGAAGAAAAAAAAACAGTATGTTAATACCAATTAAAATTTTGTTGAAATTAAAATTTTGTTTGCATACAGAGGAGAACTTAATACTAATAGGTAAAAAAATTAATTTAATTTCGAAAAAATAGTGCTAAATAGAAGTAAATACTATCTTACTTGCAGCCCACTCTCAGAACAGAACTGTCGACGATAAAAAGATGACTTATCCTTGCATTCAAATGCTTTCTACCACCGTGAGCTCTTTGCTTTGAAACATGGATAAAATTAAGAATAAAAACTTACGAAAAAGTTGACATTGCTTTTAAGTGAATCATAATTAGGAGGAATAAATAATCTAAATGAAAAATTCTTTAGTCTTAATCTTTCACTTTATTAGTTTTAGTCTGACAACAAATTATAATTTTAAATAAAGAATACTCATCGAAAACACGTTTAATGAAATATAGAAAAATAAAATAATACAGGAAAATATCGAAGCCTTAATTTCGATCCTATACCAAGAAAAAGTAATCTAGGAAAATTCTTTAAATTATTAAATATATTTTTAACCACGCCCGGTATAAATTTAAGTTTTGACTTAATAAGATTTCTGATATTTACTATATTCACTAATAATTGAAACATCATTATTATCTTTTTAGATAAAATATCATATGCACTTTCACAGCTTAATAAAAAAACATGTCACCGATTTTATTTCAAAGTTATGTGAATCATAATTTTATTTGTCTTTTAGTCAACTACAAATTATCAGCAAGTAAAGTTCCTAACAACTTGTAAAGAAAGGGAAAAAATTCAAAATAATAGATTAAAAACATAATGGAAAAATTATGAATATTATCATTTTAAAAGTATGTGAATGTCTATCATCATCATCATTTTCATCATCAGCTGGAAGATGTCCACTACAAAAAATTGACCTCCCCCTAGATCCCACAAAAATCGATGCAGCGTCGTCTGCATCCAATGGTTTCTCACCACCTGTATCAAGTCATATATTTACTTAGCGAAGGTTATCCCACTCTCCTTGTTCCGGAACGTGGTCGCCATTCGAGAATTTTTCTCACCCAGAGGTTGTCGGTTATATGCGCTACATGATCTACCCTTTGCCACTTTAGACTGTCCAGCGTACGAGCTGTGTCGGTTCATGCTGTTCGTCGTATCTTGGAGAGAATCCCTGAGCACAGCCATTCCCATAGATCGCTGATTCACTTGAAGTCTTTTCACGAAACCAATAGCAAGAGACCACGTTTAACTTCCGTATGTCATCGCTGTGTATATGGTGATTGGCACCTTCGAGAGTTATATGCAGGTTATATACAACATATACATTAAATATCATACAATAACTCATCGGATTTGTCTCTGATTTGGCATCACTTATGAAGGTGGCCCAGGAACCACTTGCCCTTTCCAGGAACTACTTGGTCGGGAGTCTGGAAGTCGTCAAACTTGTACTTAAAAAGAATAGGCAAAAATGTTTCCTCTAGTACAGTAAATAGTCTCTGTCAGGATAAACTGTTTGAAGAATATAAACTATTTAAACTAAAAAGCGTGTTATTGATCTGAAAACGTACAATATTTTAATGAAAGACATTTATTTTACTTGCTCTGAATTGAGAAAAAAATTTATCATCATTTTAAAGAAAAGATGTGAGCTGACTGTCAAGTTATGGCACCTAAACAATGAGCCTAATGCTTTTTATACTTTCACTTGAAAGATATTTGATCAACATTTTAATAACCATGGCGATGTCCATGTAATAAAAAAAATAAGTCGTGACATCGTCCAAAAAATATTAAGAAAAATATGTTGTTTTCTTTTTAAATTAAATCGTTATCCATTATATGAGTTTTTTTGATTTACAAGACGTTTTAGGTAGACAGCTTACCAAAGAAGATGATAAATAAAAAACTAGAACTATTGTGAAGTAGTAGGACCTATTGTAAAGCTAAAATAAAATAGCAAGTGTTGCCATTTCACTTCTAGTCTAAGTGTTGTCTTCATATATACGTATATATATACGTATATATATATATATATATATATATATATATGTATATATATATATATGTGTGTGTGTGTGTATGTGTGTGTGTGTGTATTATTTAAGCCAACGAATAATCAACAAACAAAAACGACCTTGAATTCTATTTCAGTCACAAAAAGCATATATTTTGACTTTTGTTTGATAAAATATTTCCTGGCTGATTTTAAATATCAAAATTGTATACCTTATAAAGTCTAAAAAGAAGAAAAAATTTAATACTCTGAAACCATAGAAAATTTCTACAGTTTAAAGAATGCAAATTGAGTATATAAAACTCTCTGAATAAAATAACCCACCTATTTTAATGTTTTATGCTCAAACCATAAAAAAAATTAATATTAACAATAATAATGAACAGTAAACTATATTCCACAAACTTACCGTCAATGACATGATAAAATTGCTCACTTCATTTCAGATCAAAATTAAACAAAGTATCACCGAGTTAGCAGATAGAGTAGAAAAACTGAAGGAAATTCGGAAACTCCTAACAAAAATGGAAAAATAAAACCTCAAAATGAATAACTAATTCCCACGAATTATGACATTGAATTCAAATAGGCCTAATAAAAGAGCCCAAGAAACATAAGTATTTTGGAGAAGCAATAACATAAATGTTACACTAATATCCAAAATCCGCTTTTCGTAAAAGAACCGCATTAAAATGAAAGAATATGACACCTGCTATATACTCATAGCGTACGTTCCCGTGGGGAATAGTTTCATTAAAAAACAAAATATGCAAAATTTCCAGCATGAAGAATTAAAATAGCCAAACATTCGTCCCCCATTATACTATTCAACATAATGGAGCTTGCATAAGCATCATTTCTACCTATTGCCAATCACAAACAACATTCTTAAAATTAAATACGTCAACATATTCAGAAAACTTAGTCTAAGATTTATCATTGAAAGTGATTTCAAGGTCGTACTTACTGCGTGGGTATCTCGACTCATCAGTCTTTGCAAACGCAATGAAACATTAGCTTCAATTAACGAAACGAAATGCGAATGTTGTTAGTCACGTACTCTAACTTATTGGCCTTCAGATGCCAGTAAAATTATTGATTTGATTGATATCTTCATGTAATGTGGAATTGCGACCTATTACATCAAAATATGAGGTTTTAATTTTGTAACTTTTGATCGTATTCCTCTCCTATTGACGTTGAATGTAATGATAATTAGAAATAAAGGAAACAGAACATTGCCAATAAGTACACTGATTAAAAACTATTCGGATATTACCATAACAACCGGATCTACTTAAAGTAGGATCCATCACTGTTAATGACCTGGGACAACATGCATAGAAATTCATCGAAAACTTACACTTAACTGACAAAAACTTAACTGACAAACCAGAAAATAAGTCAATTATTCTGTCGAAACTAGAAATCTAATCAAAGACCGGTTAATAAATAGCGAAGCGTAATGTTAATTAAACCTGCTTACCCAGCGGAATAGATAACACCTTATAAACTCGTATCATTGTTACCCCCAATATCCAAATTTTTTGAAAAGCTACTGCGGAAATTACATAAACCACTTGTGACTATTCCGGATTTCCAGCTTGAAGTTAGAAATAAATATTCCACTATAGTCGAATCTCTACTCAACTAATCGAACTAATAGGAGTAATTACTGTGATCCAAAAAGCTATTAGAGGAAATAAAATATTATCCTCAGTATTCGTAGATGTATAATAAGCTTTTGGTCTCATTTATAAAATGAGAAAATTGTCACCAACAGAACTATTGTCAATTACTTAAGTCCTTTCTATCTGATGGAAGATTCAAACCAGTACATGAATATGTATTCAGACTTCTATACAATCCGGGCAGGTGTGTCTTGGGACCTCTTCTCTGTATACTGTATGTTGCTAACGTTTTCACTACTGAAAAAAATAATCATAGGCACCTTTACTGATGATACGGTAGTAATGGCAACTCCAGAAAGGAGGAATGAAAAATTTATAAGAAATACTTGACAAAGTCAACGGGAAAACCTTTAATTTGAAAAACAAACTCTACGAATCTAAACCTACTCATATGACATTTGCATTACAAAAATACAGCATTATATACATTTGTATTAACGTGATTCACATGCAGTAAGCAAATTCAGCAAAATACCTTAGATTAGAGTTGTAACAACGACAAATGTTTTCTTCGGTGGGATACCATTCACTCTACACTAAGGGACTTATTTTCCTATCTATCGTGTGTGTATATATATATATATATATATAAATGTGTTTGTGTGTGTGTGATTCAGCTTTGGGAATATGCTAAGCAATCAAATAGTTATGTAATCCTATAAAGTCGATAAAGTCGTTGCCTGTTACTATCAATGTATGTCATTGCGTAACGACTCAAGAAATTCAACGCGATTTAGTCATAAATTGGATTGACGAAGTTATCCAAGAATATGCTAACAAGAAAAAATGAAAAACAACTCCTTAACTATATCAATTTACAAGCTATCTGACTTATGCAGATATTGCCTGCGAACCTCTCAGTTCTGGCTAAAACGTATTAAACGTCATGATGATTAACATTATTAATAAACTTAAAAACATTATTAATAAACTTTTAAACCCGCACACGCGCACACGCACTTACTTGAAAATGAAATTAAGTATATTTCACCTGTGATAATTAATTAATTGTATTTTAAAATAGTATCTTGCATACCCAAAATGCATATTTTATACGCACTTCTTTATTATTTTAAATACTTATTAATATTCCGAAAATAACTGCTAAACAAAAAGAGGTTCGGTAAAATGTAATAGAAGGTTAGAGTAAAATTGACATAATTATTTCATATCTTATAATTTGTGAAATATGTACCACGTCTTTACACCTATGAAAATTATAATATGCAATATACATAGTAAACGAGGTAGTTAAAAATGAATATTTTTAAATAGCATAATAGAAATACTGGGTAACCGTAAATATTCATATGCCTTAATGTGTGCGAAATCCTCGTAGTAGAATTCTATGTGTGCTTGATAGGTTTACATAATTTACCAATCGGGACACATTTTAAGTTATGTGCTGGCAAGACATGTACTGGCACAGTGCGAACTGCTGAGTAAATAGCCACTTTGAGGTAAAGGTCCAAACGGTAAGCAGAGTAAGAAAAAGAAGGTTTAGTTAAGAAGTAGAGAGGTAAAATAACCGCAAACACTTTTTTTTATATGTAAATATTGGCACTAATAGAAATATTTATTCTCTTTATTATAGCTTTCAAGTTTTCCTCAATATTTTAGTGGAGAAAACTAGTTGATATTTATGAGTATTTACAATATATACCCATCAATCGCGAGACTACGATAAGATTTCAGTAAAACATGGTACACATTTATGTAAATAGCGTGTCCCAACAATTAGATGATTTGAAAATTAAATATCCCTTTTAAATTTAAATGACATTCTATTTAATGATACGACGAGCCTTTAGGCCAACGAAATTAATTACAAAAAGTATGACGAAAATAAATTAGTGATATTATAAAAAAGGGATTATTAAATACTATTTATATATTATAGGCTTCATTTTACTAATATATATATATATATATAAATGAAGTTATATATATATATATATATATAACTTCATTTTACTTCCAATTTTACTAATATAATTGAAGTTAACTTATTTCAGCAATCGACATGAGTTTTTCACAAAATAACATGTCTTTTTGGTTTCAATGCCGCAAAATATATGCAATATTAACAAGACATGCTGTAAAAAATACGCAAATTTAAATTTGAAAACTTTAACCTATAGCTGTAAACATTGCTCGCTGACACTCTAAATGTTTTAAATTATATTTCTCTTTATCGCGTATTTCATGAGCTAGCAAGGACATCCAATTTTTTTTATAATTTGTTGTCTAACCGTTACATAAGAGTAAATAAAATCCTATTAACTTTTACATTGGAGTATTCTAGAAAATTTTAACTCTTTTTCATAGCTAAAATTCCTAAAAATCCTTCCGAATGAAAATATTCAAATTGTAAAGGTAATATTAAAAACCTGTACAAAGTGTTAAATAAACCAATTTATATAATCTTTGTTAATAGCCCACCTGAAGATGTTGTAATACAACGAAACCTAGGTCGTGGTAAAGAACTTAAAGGAAGTAGAAATAATACTATATCACGTAGTTTTATTTAATTGTGAATAATGAATTTCTACAAAATTAAAGTCAAATATATTCAATATTCAATTTATATAAGTTAACAGACCACTACCGCATATATACTGTCATATATATTCAGGTCTTTAATGTTTTTACACAAATAATATGAATAATTTTTAGCATATCTTTCTTTCCGTTATGTGTTTCAACTTGTACATTTTTGTTCTAATGAATTATAATTAAATAAACCTTGCATACCAAGCTCACGCTGTAACGAAATGAACGTGAAGATCCTCAATGGCATATAAATTTATTCCCACCCTAAAATGTTTACAGCTTTAACCAAGACACTTGACAAGGTTATTCACTAAACACAACAGTCTTGTACCACTCAAACCTACTCCTGTTATATTACTTCCAGTACACATTTTAACGGCCGATTTAATCTACACTTTGCAGTAAAACTTTCATTTAACACTAAACTTTATACGACCTGTTAGTGGTAATACCATGCAGCTACTACCCTAATAAGAGATGAATATGAACTACAGCAACACAATGGAGAAGCTGGCAATTGTAGCTGTGTAGTGTTTCGCGAATCTCATCATTTCAGAAAGTCCACAACACAGCGATACTTCTGGTGGTAAATAAAGACTTAGACAGAAAAACATACAAGATCCAATACCTCAAACGTAAAATGGACTAGAGAAAATATAAACTCCTTTAGGTAAGTTCATAAGGCTAGGTATTTGGCAAATGTAGGTCTGGTATTAGGAGGATATCCTTACGGAGAAATCAATGTCTAGACATGACCGGGTACAATAAAGGTACCAGTACCCTTTTTCGGGTAGCTACATCTAAAGTTCAAACAACCATAATCATTGCCAATTTCACTTACGAGAAGGCACTACATGAAGATGAGAGTTTTGAAGGCTTGTTATATTAACATGTTATATACACAGTATTAGTATTTACATTTTAGCCATCTCTTTACTTCTTCGTTATATAATTATAAAATAGATACACTCAAAATCATAAAACATGTTATGAAATAATATAGGACTCAAGAAAACTGTTTGTGTCAATTCATGAGAGGAATCGCGCCAAACAAGACCCTGCATTTTATCTGGTATGTTATTTCCCTAAGGCAACATATTTTGTAACTTATAAATTAGAAAATAAGAAAACTAATTTCTAGATTATGGGCAATATATCTTGTGCCGGCAATAAATGGAGCAATGAAATCGATGTCGATCTCATCGACCGTGGTCAGTGGTGACTGTTAATAACAGATTTGTCTATATATTTTATAGATTTGGCCATAAACCTCAGATGTACCTCGATTGCTGTGCCAATTTTATCGAAAAAAAGGTGTACTAAAATATTAGTACTTGTTAAACGGAGCCTTGCTGTTCTATACTGAATGATTCTACTCATGAATGAGGCACCTTTTCCTTACGTCCGATTTTAAGTCAAAGGATAAATTATTTTAGTAAAATATTTTAAATTCAGAAAATATTAGAACACATTATTTATTTTAACACAAAACTAAACACAAATGTAATCATTTGAAATAATTTACCTACTGAAATCACTCAAATTTAAAATTAACGTAATAAATATTGTTATGTACATCTTACAAAAATATCCTTCAAGTATGAATTTAGTACAGCTATCTCTAAGAGATAAGTAATGAGATTTAATATAAGAAAACCATAAAATATTTATATACGTCGTCCGTAGCTATCTTCATAAATATGAATGCTGAAGTCTGATGAAATTTACTACAAATAATTTCACATCATGACGTAAGAAGTGCCTGTTTCGAAATATTGTTTAGGAAAATTGACGTTTATTTATTTACAAAAAAAGGAACAACTTCATAATTCTAACCATTAATATAAATGCGACTAAAATCAAGTCTATAAATTACACAACAAGACACGAGTCTATAAATTTTAGAATACTCAGACATTTCCATTGAAGATGGGAGTATTTTTAACATAAACTTTTTTTAAATGTTTACCATAATTTTTTCTCTTTCTACACAAATAAAGCCGTGAATTTAGCTACATTGATGTGTGTATGGTGAAACTTTTAAGGATAATTATATAGGATACAAAAATAATTATTATTATATAGGATACAAAAATAATTAACTTTGTCAGATTATATAACTCTTTTGGTAAAGTTTCCTATTTACTCTTTTTGAAATATTTCTTATTACAACAAATTTATAGCAATTTGATATAACACATTCTAACACCCGCAGCTTTAAAACAATTGATAAAACAATAAAGGAACCGAAGCGAAATTCTTCGTACTAAATTGGCATTTACGCACGTGCTTTCGATTATATTCGAGGTCATAATTTAACTTTGGTCGTAACATTCGCAAATAGATTAATAAAGTTTGCGTCACCGATGCGCCAAGTTTTCGGATGTGGAATCGCTTAAGTTCTTTGCTACATTCTGTATACAAATATACAAGCTGTAACAAAAACGCGCATGCTATTCATACAATAGATTCTGCCTGTATACAAATATAAAGACTAAAACAAAAACGTGCATATTAATCTTATTGGTGAGTTCGTGCATTCAAATGAGTAGAAAATGTTAAGGAACATGATATAAGGAACTACGTCAAAATTTCGAACGATTTATCAAAAAAACCCTGTTAATCTTGGTATTCCAATAAAAAAATTATGTATTTTAACAGAAACAGACTTTAAATATTCTTATTTAAATGCATATAATTATCTGTATGAATAACAGATATGTTCTTTGTTACATTCTGTTACATGCATGCAGGATCTCATTACAAAGTGCGTTATGATTTCTAGGTACTATGTCTCCACACGAGATGGCTTAATGACATAAATAAATGAGCCTAAACTCCAACGCTACGGAAAATTTTTTAACGTATTTTCCTAAACCCATTTCTTTTTATGAGGTCGAGTACGTCGAAGCACTTGCATTTTTTGCCGCTCTCTTATCTCCGCTTGTTGCCGCTTTACTTTAATATTGAATGCCAGTGGTGAATTTATTATAAGATGGCTTCAGCACGCACGGAAGACACATTTGCTGTTGAAAGACGTGTTTTTACACATTTAAATACTAAAGTCTCGTTTTATGAATCTGTTTACCTGGTGCTCCTTTGTTATTCTTTTTGTACGTAAATAAATATTATAAAATATATTTACAATTCCTTAATAACGATAAAACATTTTAAGAAAAGAAAATATAACCGTCATTTGCAGTCTCTCAGTTCAAATTTAATTTTTACGAATTATCTAAAAGAATCAAAAACATTTTTTATTCAAGCATTTATTCTAATGCAGCGTCAGAATATATAATTATTACCAATTCTACTGAAATATTTTTTAAATTTAAAGTAATAAATGTTAGCAATCTAACAGAAGTATCTTCTTCAATGTCGCATTCTTCATTCCTGAAGATAGCGTTCGTTCTGAAAAGTGCTGGTGGCTACGTTCGTCAATTATTTCCATTCAGCCCTGTCCTCGGCTTTTCTAATAAAAGATGTGACTGGGAGGCCTAGAACCATAGTGACCTGCTCAGTTCATCGAGTAGGAAATCTACCCCGTTATTTTTCCCGACAACCATTAGCTTTTCTAAGTCATCTGGTTCACTGCATGCAATGTGACCAAAGTAGCTGAGGATTATTTGGTGACATATGGTAAAAAGCCATGTTCATTTTTCTTGCCGTTCAAGCTATGCTCAGCATTCGTCTCCACCACTACATCTCGAACGCATCTATCGCTCCATCAATCGAGTTTTCTATAACTCAGTCGTATAGGAAAATCGAGAAGATCAGTTACTGCTCATGACTGACATCTTACTATTCTGATTTTGATATTAGAGACATTTTCCATGAGAGTTGACTACCCTTATCTATGACTATTACCTTCGCTTTAGCTCTGTGGACCGAAGATCCGACCAACTAAGCTTAACTCTTTTGAACAGGTCGGCTAGTTCTTTCTCTGACGTCGCAGAGGGTGGTGTCATCCGTGTATCTTAAATTGCTAATTTTAGTGCCTCCCACTGGGATACCACCCTCTCATTTTTTCTAGTCCCTCCTCATCATGAATTTGCCATCTACATTAAAAAGAATATGATATGGAGTACATCCCTGATGTACATTCTTGCAGAAGGATAGAAATATATCCGTATATGAATTTGTAAACTGAAGATACAATTTCATGTTGATTTAATGAAAAAAACATTATTATTATTAAAAAATAATGTGGCGATTAAAATATATTCTATATGTCTCCGTATTTAATTGTTGAATTAAAATATTTATCGTATTTTAGTACAATTTATTTCAATATATGGAATTACTCGACAAGGGATGATTTTGAAATATCATAATGATGGCAAGATGATGTCCGTAGAGCAACCATCAAGTTCGACAAAATGTCTATAAATATATTCACGTAAACAATTTTGAACTTATGAATCGTAAGTGCAGCATCTCGTCTTGAAATTTTATGTATAATATATTGCATGCAGATGAATTCCGTTAATATATACAATTATATTTTACCCATAAAATTTAGATGGTGGAAAATCTTTTAAATCCCTAGGACGAAAAATAAGATCAATGATTTGAAACTGAAGGGGTGGAAAATCCTTTAAATCCCTGGGACGAAAAATAAGATCAATGACTTGAAACTTGAAATTAAGGGAACTAAAAATTATCACTATATTCTTCACATATTTATACAAGATTTTCGACTACTTTGGTCATATTACTAGGAAAATGCGGTCGCGTTCGAAAAAGTGTTAATGACTGGCATCTTAGAATAACAGAAACCAAAAGTCCATAGGTTGGTCCGATCAATTTTATTCCTTACTAGAAACCATGTCATGACATCCTTACCTTCAAGGATGATTTTCGATAGTGGAAAGTAATTCGCAAAATTGTTATTCGTAAACGTTATGATCCTCAATATTGAGAAGAACGAAGTAAAGTTGCGGAGGAAAAGCAGGTTCAGAAATAGAGATTGCCAGTTAGCTAATGTATATCATAATAAATATTTTAAAAAATTATAAAATCACAATATATTTTTAGAGAAAAGTCTCCTCTTACCAAAAGCTAAAATAAAAGTTAGTTATCTGTTAAAAAAGGATAACTAACTTTTAATGAAAAGCTAAAAAAATAAGAAAAGCTAAATGGAATCTGAATTTTATGCTCAATAAAATGTCTTAAAACTGTGGGTATTTGGACGGACAGTTAGATAGACATAAAATATCTATGAGGCTCTTTATTTCACCACGGAACACTGAAAATATTTAATGAGTGTTAATCATTCAATAAATACATTCATTTGATCATCCAGAGGGAGAAATTACTTACATTAATAACTATTATTCTGGAGTGAATTAAATAATAATCCCCTTATTTACTTCTACATTATGTCAAAATAAATTACGAATAAATGGCCAAAAAACAAAGATATGATTTTCTGGAAGGTTTATTATACTGACCAATTATGTAGCTTCATTTAACATGTAACATTTTGCTTGCCAATTACTTTCCCATTAGTTAATAATAAAATAAACACTCAAACTCATGAAACATGTTGTAAATCCATATATATATATATATATATATATATATATGTATATTAATATATATATATATATATATATATATATATATATATGTATATATATATATATATATATATATATATCATCAAAGATGGCCATACCAATTCATGGTAGTAATCGTGAAAAGAAAGGTATGGCATGTTTCTCGATATATTAATTTATTAAGGCAATATGTCTCGTAACTTATGAATCAGGAAATAAAGAGCAAATTATAAGCAATATATCTCACACCAGCAATAAAGTTGAGGACAAGCCGTCATGCTCAGTGACCGTCAATACGCCGACAGTTTCGCTAATATGCTTTATAGATTCTTTTATAAATATTAGATGTGCCACGATCATTGTACTAATTTAATTTTATTTAGAATGGCTTGACTATTCTTTACTGGAATTCTTTACTCGTGAATAAAATTCCTTAATATTTCTAATACTATGTGTAAATAGACATACTTCATAAGTGTGAATAACATATAACAATATCAATATTTAAAATTATTTTCGGGTAGAAATTGCTAAACTGAAAATTTATTTTCATAGCAAAGGTTATTTTAAGTTATATTCCTAAATAAATATCACAAATTCTAACATGATTTTTGTACATAATACATTAGAGGTAATATGAAAAAAAAATTAAATAAAAATAACTATTTCTTTTACTTGTGAAAATATTAACAATTCTTAAGCAAACCTTTAGATTATTTGTGACTAATGCCTAATGACCACATCAATATTATTCTGAATACAAAAATATACGTTATTCTAGATAACTGATTCCTAAAATGAGCTCTCTGCACCCCAAATATCAATTTCGAAATATTGAGATCCACGATCAAAAATTATTCAAAATAAAGCTTTTCACGAACTTATTCTAATTAAGCATTAAAAGTAATTGTGTTAGAGACCAATACTATTCAGTAGTTTTCTGAATTTTTAAAAGAAAATTGTTCAAAAAAAAAGAAAAGAGAATTGTGAAAAGTGAATCAAATGGAATCAAAATCATCTTACAAGTTCACACATACATTTTTAACCGAGTTTAAATGAATTAAGAAAGGGGAGATTCCCAGTTCGACTAAATTTTTATTTTTTTTTAATTTATATTACCAGCGACTGTGAATCTATTTACATATTTTTTTGTTTATGATGGTATCCTCCTTTTGTTTATGATGGGACCTCCAGAATGATGCCATATAAGTTTCGTAAACATGTTGATGCACTTCGAAAAGTGATAAAGGAATTCCTTGAAAATGTCGGCATATAATACTTGATACTTACTCTAATCCTAGATTATAATCACGATTTGAAGAGGAGAATAGTCGTAGCAATTTACAAAAAAATAATGCAAGCGTCTCGATTTCGACATTTTAGTGATCCAAGCTTGCTGTTGATTAAAAGTTTTTTATTATTGTTTATAAATTATTTGAAGTGTGGTTCCCGGTCCTATTGCGATATGGACCCTAATCACAAGTTTAGGTAAGTCGATTTTTGGATGTAAATTATGCATATTTTTTAGGATTCCATAATTCGAGAAGAAAAGAAACGAGTAATGTGTCTGTTTGGCCGTACGCTCATACATGAGTTCGCTTGCCAAAAGCATTTTTTGTTAAATTTTAAGCCGCTATATTTTATTATATTCATTTAGCTTCATTTTTATCAATAGAAAAATTTTAGTCAAAACGACAGAGTCTAAAATGAAATATAGGCAACATAGCGTTGCTCATTTCAAGTTCGGCCTCATTCCATTCCATTCCGACAAACATCTACCCATGTTCCAGGAGTGTTATAAGAAATTATGGTATGGAATCATCTAAGCTAGAGAATCATCTGAGAAGGATCAGTTGGATAAAACAGCTAAAGATCTGATATACTTTAAAATACAGAAATAAAATTCAAAGGAGGACTACACTGAAGAGTGTGTTCGCTTCAAGGTCAGATAGAGATGACGATGGTTACGGGCTTCTTACAATATACCAGTGGATTTTCTCTATAGTATAATAAATTGGCACGATTTTCGATGTTGATAAGAATATCGGTTTCACTTGCACGCAATGGTATCAATAATTTTTTTTTAGAAAATTTCAAAAAGTGGTTATAAATTCTATCACTTGATTTTTAAATTTTCATTTCAATTTTCTTTCATCTACACTGACACCAAACATCGAACTGTCGTTACTAATAACTTAATATAAAACACTTAGGCACCACGCAGTCTCAAAACAATTGACAAAGCAATAAAGCAGCGGTATCGATATTTCTTACATGAAATTGAAATTTATACGCACATCCCTAATTTGTTCAAGCTTGTAATTTATCTTTGATGGTAACGTTTGCAAATAGCTTAGTAAAGTTTGTGTCACCGATGTGCTAAGTTTTCGAATGTGAAATTACTCACACCGTCCCAGTGTAAATACCTTCCCAGAGAATGTGTCACTGTTCCCTAAATTTACATCGTTATGCTAATAGCTGCTTATAAAGTCAGCTTTTAATCTGCTGATTGGTATGTAGAGCTAACGTTAAATAATAATGAAGCGGAGTTAAGGTGTGGATTAAGTATCTGATTACATATTTTATAATATGGTTTTTTAACGCATTTTATTTTTCTGTATGAGTGGAAAATCTTATGCATGTGAACGTACAAACATGAGTTTCCAAATATTTCCATTTGCTAATTTTTATACTATGAAACATCTTTGTACAAAAATAAATTGATATAAACTTCACAACTATAGAACACTTTTATTACTTAAAATAAACTTTCAAGCGGGTAGTCTTGATTTTAATATAGTTATGTGTCAATTCCTAACACAAAAATTAATTAAAGTAGAAAATTATAAGTTGGTGTAGCTCATATTCTGAAGCCTTACTAGTTTCCGTTAGTTAGAAGAATTACTAGTTTTCTTCTATTCTACACTCTGTAATTCTTTATCCAAACGTGCAATAAAAACATGAAAATATTCATATAATTTTGCCTTAGCAAGGTTCATTTTGATATTTCACATCGTTTAGGGTAAGATCGTTTTTTTTTCATTTTCTTTTCATTGCGTCTGTGTAAATAAATCAATCCAAAATCTGTCCACAGTAGCCCTTGTATTTTTGTATTTTTTTTTAATAGCAACAATAAGTCTACTATTAAAAGACTTAAGACACATTCTATTGCGCAAAAGGTAACAAAATTTTTAAATAATATTTATGTAAAAAGGAAAGTTTTTCGTATTTTTAAGGACATACAAATGACTTTTTATTGACATTAATCTTTCCCGTTATAGTTTATGAAATATATGTATGGAGATTTTCAACTATTAGGTTTTTAAATCCAAGGAGTCAAAGTACGCTGTATAAATAATTTTCGCCTTCAACAAATCAAACTCTCATAGCTATATCAAAATAATTTTTGGTAATTTTTGATCATTTTACACGACAGTAAAACCAGGGAAATATGTCAGTATGTATATATATATATATATATATATATATATATATATATATATGTATATATATATATATATATATATATATACAATTATTATAACAGATTATGTTGTAAATATTTTTGAAATTTGCACGTGCAATACTGTACTAGACTGAAGTACAGATTAAAAAAACAAACTGTTAAGAATATTAGTATTAAACTAAAAATAAATAATTGTTGTATAAGGAGCAACTATTTTTAAAACCTAATACTATTTCTTTCCTTGCATCGAATAAAAAAGGCCGTAATCTGAACACATGATGAACATCGTTATGGCGGATTATTAGAAATTAACCATTATCACAATATAATAAAATTACTTCTGGTTACGTTACGTACATTAACGGATACCGTAAGACACAAATTTAATTTCAATAAAAAGTCTGAACTTCGTTTCGTTACTCACAAAATTCCTCCTCCTCTTTCATTAACTATTATGCGTTGGAAAGCACATTTCATATATATTAGCAAGTTTTCTAAAAAAATTGATAAAAAGTCAATGGTACCAGAACGAAAAACTATAAGAGCTTACGTAAACCTTTATTTTAACTATACTTTTTAGAAGGTAATTTGATTTCTGATGAATTGTAGGATTAAAACGTAAAAAGTATTTGACTACGCATAAAAAATAACCATATTTTAGTAAAAAATCGCCCATTGAATCGCCCCTTGTCAGCTATAACTAGTTGTCACTTACGATTATGTTTAACAAATAGTGCTGGCTATATTGTATACGGCCGCGGATACTTTGTACGTGAAAACGTCTGCCTAATATGAATGAAATGAAACCTTCTTTATAATACAATGTTTTATTTTTTTACATATAGTGAAAATAATTCTAAAATTTGAAAAACATTTTTCATTTAAATTCACCGTTTAAAACGGTAAAATTAAAAATAGGATATGTATTTAAATGTATCTATGGTTAACTTTAATTGCATTTGTAGCAATATTTACGATATAAAATAATAATATATAGCTGAGAACTCGGGTAAGCAAAGGATAACAGGATTTTAAATACATCATGTAAAGTTTGTCAGAAACAATTAATTATAGAGAAGCTAATTTCCGTAATGCTCCCTTACTGAACAGCCTACTTGGCAAAGTAGGCTCTTCAACAGCCTACTTCGTTGAGACGTCGTCGTATAAAAATTTTAATTAATTTTTTTGGAAACAAACTAATTTTCACCTTATTTGTGTTGAACCTCGTTCTTTTCTTAAATACGTACTATGTTATACACATAATCACCACGCTGGGCAGGCAGGTTGAACAACCACAGTTCGTAGTTTCTCTCACACCAGTGGCATTGCTGCCATCACTGGTCGGTGGAATTTAGCTAAGCAATTATAAACAACACTCCAATTGTGGTCAAGAAGCGGCCGGAAATCAATTTCGGAGGGATCCCACCGTCAAAGACCATAAAACCCATCATCAACGTAACACGTGACGACGTCGGCAGATTAATTAGTAAAAATGCTAAAATTTTTGGATATAACTAATAATAATATAAATTTATTTATAACATGTATATAAGTTATTTTCGATACAAAATTGTGAGGTTGAGAATTTTAAGTAATGGACGATCGTTTAAGTAAACATTCATCATCGCTTTTAATCGGCCGCCGTAAAAGATAGTCTATTATATATAAAATGCGACTAGATATATAAAATGCGATTAAAAAAAACTTTTATACACACACGTATATATATATATATATATATATATATATATATATATATATATATATACATACACATAATATCAACGTAACATTTTTTAACACATTTCCAAAGCCCATTTCATTTTACGAGGCAGAGTGCGTTGAAGCACTTACGTTTTTTCCCACCCTCTTATCTCAAGTACGCCGCCGATGCCGCTTCACTTTAATATTGAGTGTTGATTGTGAATTTATTATGAGGTTGGCTTCAACACGCACGGGAGACATATTTGCTGTCGTAAGACATGTTTTTACACACGGACCACATTTTAAATTTTCAATACCCACTTGTTTTGTTTATATACCCCGTTTTATACATCGTTTCGTTTCGTTTCGTATTCTATTTTGTTACCGTTTTATATATCGTTTAGATTATTGCCGTAGCCTGTGTTTTCAAAGGTATATTCTACTAGTGTCATGCAAGAAACATATTAAAATTTTACATAAATTTTGGGTTGCATTTGCGACGGATTTAAATGCTTTATAAGTCAACTTCACAAAGCAAATTTATAAGAATCGATTGTGTTATGAATACGTTAATACTCTTTATTCTAGATTGATTATTATTCCCGACACTTATTATTTTTTTTCTCCTAGCCTGTGAAATAAGCAAGATCTTTTGCACTGGTCAAGTACTCTGGAATCGAAAAAGTATGTGACACACTTGTAATGTAATATTTTGGATATTTTCAGTATGCTTTCACCACATTCAATATATGATATGTGAATGGATCCACATATATTGACAAGTCTGGAACGTGTTAGTTACGATATGTGTTATATAACCGTCAGTAAATTGGCTAGTCCAGGCAAATGATACTCTATATAAGTTACTTTATCAAAATACACCACAAACAAATCCTTGTTCTTGACTTAAAACTGATTCAACATAATTGGGCTAATTTCTACATATTCATAAAAGTAAACATTTATTGAAGGGAACCCACTTTTAGCCAGTGAATATAGTAAAAATAACAATGATGGCAACAAAAACAAGAAACAGGAAGCACTGTTTTAAATAACGCGAAATACATAATTTTTCATTTCCACGTTTTTATTTTATTGAGATAGTAATCAATGAAAGAAGTCATGAGAAAGAAGAAATATTTTAAAAATAAATCATTTTTTAAAAATAATCGACCCTACTTCAAATGACTACGGAATAAGGAGCTCACTGAAAAATATAATATAATGAAAACACGAGTCCTAAGTTGTAACATTTGCGGCACAATATCGCATCTGAATATATAAAATATTGCTATTACTAGAGGACGATTTTCTTTCTCTCTCACTTACACACAAAACTGAGTGCTATATTTCACTTGGTATAGACTCTAAAAATCTGCTAATATTTGCAAATATATTTAAGTTTGGAAACAAAATCGTGCCGCAAAAATTACAACCAAGTACTCACATTTCAATATGTTATAGTTCTTAGTGCGCTTCTTATTCGATGGTTCTTTGAAGTCGATTCGATTTTTTGTAAAAAAAGTTTTATTATATTCTAATTGAAGAGACAAGACTATTGCCATAATTTTAATGGATTTGGTTCAATGTCTCACAGGGTAATTTTGAATTTCGCTTTACATAGAATAATTAACTGTTTCATGTCATTTTCTAGATTATATAAATACATCATATTTACGATTTATCATGTTTATTAAATATTAATTTATTTTAACTTGTGGATACTTTCAAATTTATTACATTTATCATAATATAAATAGCAAAGTAATAAATACCTAACTTTATAAACCACATCCGTTGTTCAAAATCTGTGATAATCAAAATGTATTTATCCTATAACTAATAAGGAGAATGTCTTAAAAACAATTATACCCCAAAGACTTGGTTCTGGTATTACAAAGATATATATCGAATGAACGATTTTGGATATCGAACCAACAACCATCAATTTTTTAAAGTGAGTTAGAAATGATAGAAATTAAAAAAAATAATAAATTCACCCAGCAGAAAATCAATAGTAGATTAATACAGTAATATTAAACACGCAATATGATATCAAATGTGTTTTGAATAATTAATATTTACACTCCGGCAAAATAAAGTTTAATGCGGTAATAGAAGTCATGTGTTTATTTTTAATCTTACTTTTGATCATTTGCAAATGCAAACATACACGCATGCAGACGTGCAAGTAATACCAGTCGGGAAATTGTGTCGATATAGATAAAATTGAAAAGTATTGTATTATTTGGCTTACGCTTTTATTTATTTTGCTTTTGTTATTTTCAGTCAATATTAATTTCAAACAAACGTCTGTGCCTTTGATGAAACTGTTTGTAAGTGGCATTATTGTTAGGTTCATCGTAAATTCTTTATGATAATGGGCAGATAACAATAAATTACTTAATCAAAAATGATAAATATGGCTTTTATATTATTGAAATTGCTTTTATTCTAAGATTTTGTGCATTGACACACGAATGGATGCATTTGATTAAAAAATCAGAATGGAATATAAAACTGAATAAGGGATGACGTATTATTACGATATTTATTTGTCTTTAAAATTTAATAATTGCAAGTGCAGTTAATTGGAAGGCATAGCTTGTGAAAAAAAACAATATTTTTGAAGCGATTTTCTACAAAAACTTTATATTTATTCATTTCAGCGTTCATCGAGACTCGGCAAAATATAAAAATAAATTCTAAATACACTCTTATCGATTAACCGTTAGATGTTCCAAATTAAACTTACGTTAACTAAATTAATTAGTGAAGTCAAATTCAAAGACATTCCGAAGGAACTTGTGAACACAAATAAACTTATTCAAAGCTCTGCTACTTGAGAGCACTCGAATTGTTTTTTTTTTCTTTTAAAAGTCATTAAACAATAATGAGTAATCGTACTTTATTATATTGTCAGGCGAAATTATTTTTTGGATTTGATATTACAAACTTTCAGCTCAGGTTTTACCGAATTTTTCCACCATTTTAATTACTAACACTCTTTTTAATTTGAATTAATTTTATGATAAAAATATTCATATTATTGTAGAAAATATTTGGTGAAAATTTGATCTATTTAGTTTAGAGCCATAATTGTAATAATGGGGAATAATTTGTAGTAATATCTTAAATGCATATTTGTGACTTACGTAGATTCAATCCCCTTAACTGTCACTTTGCAATGATACTTAATTCTTACAGTGAAACTTAACTGTCTCTTTGCCTTAATGACACTTAACAATCTCGTCACCTAAAACTACTTTGCAATCCCGTCACCAAAAAATAGCTAAGTAAAAAAACTGTATAACTTTCCATCGGAAACTAGTTATGGTATGGAAATCAATTTAGATTATTCTGTGAAATTTTATATGTTTTGTATGAATAAATTCATAATATAAATTACTAAACAGAAAACTGGTACAAATTCTCACCTATCATCCAATTCGAAAATTAATAATAAGTTTTGATGTTTGCATGATAACATAATCTGCGAAGTATTACAGGTGAACAATAGAAATGCATTTGACATATTGTTAAAATTGCCTACATATTACGCATTGTTTCATAATTCGGGAGGAATAATTATGTGAAAAAATAGGTTTAATAATTAGTTGAAAATTAAGCAAACATGTTAACATTGGGCGCTTGCATTAGAAAATTATTAGTCACCTCTAGTCTCGATATTCAATAATCAATCGATATGGTATAATAATACATTACGAAGTTAATTAAACTCATAATCGCATTGTTTATCGTTTGTCAATTTTTGGCGGTTAGAATAATTATAATGATAAGCTATTTTGATTATTGGGCTCTTGATATTCGTAAGAATTGTAATTAAAACTACAGATGAGAGCTCATAAACATATTTGACACTTTAATTTGGCGCGAGTCTCCATTTTAAAATACTGTAAAATTTTTCACAAAAGCCGTCGTTACGACTTTACTATGAATATAAAATTTTATCTGAATGATTATTGTTTCGAAGTGATATGAAATAAAGTTTAGTTGTTTCCTATAACTCCACAGCAAATATCGGTATATAAGTATATAAACGTATATATTATGTAACACATAAACCATATTAATTTCGTTCCACGTAGGTATCCAATTTTTTTTATCGATCTTTTCATATACGAACCACGAGCCCACCACGAAGAATCTTAATTGTCTAATCTAAAGTAAAATATATAAAAGCTTAACTCCCGCTTAGCACAAACCGGAAGCACTAACCATTTGTTCTACGTTCCATAATTAGAAACTTAATCCGGAAATAAAAGCAGACATGCTGCAATTTACCGTATCTACGCCGCAACAATGGCAGCCTTCGATAGTACAGTCAATAATATTGGAGACGGAATGAATTATTTATATCCAATTTCAATTTTTATATTATCCTGACTAAACATTTAATTATAAGAAATGTTATTACAAATAATATATTTTTTTAATACAAGGATATTAATAAATTTAACAATTAATGCACGTCCACAAAAAATATAAACACCACTTATTACATAAAGTTATGTCTATATATTAGTTAATTGCAAGTATATATCTTGAAATTAATTACTTATATCTAATATTATATATAATCACATCACAAAACTATTATGAGAATACTCAATATGCAGTAGAAGATAAAATTTTTATTGTATTTACATGTACTAGAAAATTAAATTCTTAAAATCAGTGGTTTTGTATTAAAATTCGAACAGACATATATAAATATACAAAAGATATTAAACATTTTACAAAAAAAACCTAAACGATGAAATGAATAATTACTGCACAATATTAATTCAGTACATGTTCAATAACTATAAATGTCCCTCTCGGTATTGGTTTGATTTTTTCGAAATGTGTTATCCGATGTTATCGAAATATTTCATTATTTGTTTGAAATATATTAATATGAAAGTGTTTTAGTCTTTTTATCATATTTGTTGTTTTATCATGTAACGATTCTCTATAGATATTTACATGCGAAATTTTTAAGTGGGTATTCTCTCGTAGTCAGTTAATACATAGGTCAATTTATGCGGTTTACATTTTATTAATACATTTTTTTTATTACGTACTTTATTTTATAAATATCCAATACATGCTATAGATAAATACGTAGTGATAGTTTATTAAGAATCTAAACTTAACAAAGTTTAGATTCTTAATAAACTATCCCTGCCTGCGGATATCCGCAGATACAGAACACTCTTAATAAGAGATTTTCACGTTTTATAATATTGTTCTAAAAGCAAAATTAACAAATAAACGAATTCAATGTTATAAGTTCAAAAATGTAAGAACAATTGTGAAGGATTTTATTTTTTTAAATTCTGATACAACTTGCTTTTTATTTTAACTGCAACTAAATTTTAATTTTTTATTTTGCTGTACTCACGTGTCTGACTTCATTTTCATTTCGGTAACTAAAATCTGCTAAGTGTCGGAATACGCGTAAGGTATGGTTTCGTAGTAGAGTATTCACTTTAAATTAAATGGGAAGGCGAGAGGAACATTTCATGTTCATTTCGAGCTTAATATTTTAGAAACGGAGCTTAAAAATTAAAAATAATCAATGAAAACTATATTTTATTTTAAAATACTTATGCAATAATAAGGTGCAAAAAACCCTACCAAACACGAGTAGAACTCGCATTACGAGGGTTCCATGTACATTTAGATGCTTATAAATATTTAAGGATACATAGTATTCCGATTCAACTATTTACAAACATTAATTTTTCACAACTGTTTCCTTTATGATTTTTGGCTCAGTTATTTTTGGAAATTCCGTATTAATATTTTTTGGAATATCTTTTTAAATATAAAGTCTAAAATTATAAAAAATATGTTTATGTTTATCATAATAAGACCTATGAAATATTATACCACATTGTATATCAATTTTAACAAAATTAAAAATCCTTATTTCCCCTTCCGTAATTAATCTACGCACATTTTTAAAAAGTTACTTAGTGCAAAATATATAGATTAATAACATTTATTATTATCCCAAATTTCTACATCGCACGGTTTCTGAGAAAATCCGCTGTAAACATAAAAAAATATAAATACAATATATTTCGTAGACGTAAAAACATGGGGAATATTTCAAAACTTACGACATCTAGAATAATTTTTTCCAGCTTTAGTTTTTCTATAAATTTTGCGTGGGTTTCCAACAAGCCATACATATTTCATAATTTTAAAGTGAGTAATTTTGGCAATACCCTTATTGCCATGTGATTTGGCAATTCCCTTATTATCATGTGAAACATATTTTCCCGTAAAACTCTGAAAATATAATAATGAAAGGTATAATAAAATATTCTTGAGCCCCCTATAACTAACCTTATCAAATAATATATCACCCAATACATGGAAATAAAAAAATCACTTGCTTAACATGCTCCCTCCAAAACTTCCACATAAATACTTTCAACCTATTACTATATGCTGGTTAATATGTTTTTTAATATTAGGCCAAATTTCAAGTTTCTATTTGAAGCAGTTTTTGAGCAAAACGGATATAAAGGACGAAGGGGCACACTTGAGTGGTCTTATAAGGGTTACGTTTTTCCTCTTGATGTACCCTAAAAACTAGGGACTAGACTTTGAATTTACGAGGAGATAACTTGCAATTTTTTTTTCATATTGTTAATGACCTATTTACCTCATAATATGGGAACTAATGCGATAATTACTTATTTTATGAGATAAATACTTCAATAAATGCGGTGTTTTTGCGGAACGTAATATACATATACCCTATTAAACCAACCGACCGATAAATTGACAACAAAAATTATCGTATTATAGTTTCACGAATTAACACTTTAATAGCCTGCACACATTCGTGATTTTACAACTAATTTCTTATTATGAATAAAAGTAATATTTTACAAAATTAGAAAATTTACTTTCATTTTTTATTATAAAGTATGACAGTTAAAATTCACTTGGGTCTATTCATTATTAAAATGATGTAATACAATTTTATGTTATAAATAACTTACAAGATTTGCTAATTTGGTGATTACTTTTAGTTTTCGTTAATACATAATTTTTTGAAAATGTATAAAATTTGACACACATTCCGCAACTATTTAAATTACCTGCAACTACAATTTTCTGCAAATGCCAAATGCATTCTGAATGTGCCAACTAAATGCCATTAATTTTTAATAATGTAATATTTTTTATTTCTTATTTTTATACACTGGCTAAGTGCGAGTACAATAAACTTATTGCCAAATTATTCTATATCAATTTGAAATTTGTCTTCCTACATCGTTATGAAGTATGCTCATTGAATATATTTGATATCATATTTTGGCGTTATTATTAATCACGTTGTTCTCAAATTACAAAAGAAATATCAAAATTTATATATAACCTTCGATATTCAACTTCATAGTCATTTTGGAACGAAGTTCCTTACGGCAGGCTTGGAGGATATAGGGATTTTGCTGCGCGACCGAACTGAAAAAATGTGATAGTAAAACCGTAAGAAAAAGTCCGTGGAATAAAACCGTTAAATGAGACGTGCGCAGGCGCGACAGTCGTATACACAAGCGTTAAATACACAGTCGTATACACAAGCGTTTAAATCACAATCCAAAAGAATCGACAACGAGATACAGTACTACTATTGATGCTGTTTTTTCGAGGTATTTGCATAAAATAGAATCACAAGCATATGTATCATATTTTAGTTACCACAAGCCAATAGTTTCAGCAATAGAATTTAATGACGAGACTGATTAATAAGAATTACTTATAATAATAATAATAATAAACTTTTTTTGTAATTATTTCTATTTCTATGTAATTTTATGTTGTCAAACAAAAATAAAGAGACATATTTTGCTATTTTAGTTGATAATTTGAATTACTATTTTTTTTTATTTTACGTAATTTATTATTTCCTAAAATACTGAATTTCCTAAATACTTTCCTGTACTTAAATAAAAACTAATGAGCAAAATTTAAGAGAAAAATCAAGAAAACCTACATAAAATTGAGCACGTTTTTTTTTTTGCAAATTGTGTCGATTCTACATTAGCCGAAGGAACTTCGTTCCTACCTGGTGTCCCACGACACCACATCTTTTTTATTTTCCAAAAAAAGTTTTCATGATGTATTTTAAAAGCAATATTTATACCAGAAAATATGTTTAATATTTTTCTTTTCTTTAGATTAATAATTACCAGAGTGTGACTTTTTTGGTAAAAATACTAAGTAAAATTAAAATACACGTGATCGATAATTTTAATTTTAATTAATTTTGCCTCAGTATTTGGCTCAAAACACGCTTCAAAAATATTTAGATAATAATATTTTCGAAATCACACTTATTGCCAATAACAATTAAAACTTGAAAGTAAAAATAGTATGTACACACTTTTTTATATTTGTTATTTGTAATTATTATGGCATTCAATATAATAGGTTTTTGAATTAGCAAAGTTGCGTCTACTGAGATTCTCATTGATTAATTTTAGATACAAAATATATAAAAATAAAAAAAATTCTTTCTAGTCAAAACCGACAGGCTAAGCCATGAATAAATTTGACATAAAGATCAAACCACAACTAGATAACAGTCCTTTGCGTAGATTGTTTAAATTGTGTCGATTCAAGAAGTTGTTACATTTGAATAGTTTGTACATTGTACAAACTCAACTTTATATATGAAATTCCATATAATATTTTCCTACAATTTATAAGGTATTGCGCAAGAAAAGTAGACCACAGTAAGGTCATAATAAGATAGTATTACTTCACAAATTGATTTATCACACACAATCTTATCGTAATTACGAAAGTGGAAAGCAAAATTGCTAGTTCCAAAAAAAACATGACCTCGATGTCATATTCGACAGGGCGGAGACAATTTGAACTAATAGTGGAAAGTAAATTGCTGAAAGTGGAAAGCAAATTGCTAATTCCAAAAAAAACATGACCTCGATGTCATGTTCGATAGGGCGGAGACAATTTGACCTAATATCCTGGCATTACTCATATTGGCTCCTAGAGGCCGGGACCTCGATCTAATGATTATATATTAGGATTGTGTTTTGAGAAAGTTTTTTTCGAAATTAAAGATAAAAGAGATTCCAAATAATTTGAGTCGTAAAATAATCGAATTACTAGAAAAGTGGTTTTACGCGCTATGTCACCTACGTGACTACTTTTTTTCCTAAGCCTTTTATGTATGTGTGGTGTAAAGCCAAAGGTATTCAGAGGTTATAAATTATAATTTCATTACAATTCTAACTTTCGTTGTTATTGTTATTGTTGTCAATATTGGAACCAGATTGGCAAGATAAAACATGAATTTCAATTCTGACGCGTGATAACCAGTGTGTTTTAGTTCAAAACATTGACATCACCAGATTGTGATTGGTTTATAAGTGAAAATAAATTTGTCAAAATATGCCGTCGTTATGTTTTATATTTCTTGTGTATTTTGTATGCATGTTTAATTTAAACCTTCTTTATTTTAATTTTATACATTATTAATTGCTTATCGTTACGAATAGGTTCCTCTAATGTATCGATAAAAGTTTGTAAATAAATAAAAACTATAATACCTGATTAAAAAACATGTCTTAATTCAAACATCCAAATGCATCAGATCAGAAATATATAAATTTGTATTATTATAAAATTTTTCAAATTATTATTTAACTTACCTGAATAGAGAACGTCATGAGATTATTGATAAGGAAAATATTTTCTCGTTTCTTCTGCATGAACCTGACAAAAATATTTATCTACTAATAAATAATTTTGCATAGGGTAATAAAATCGGGTAATAAAACATTATATTATCCTTGTGATATTCCTAACTTTCACTACTCACCTTATCCACAAAAAAATGAAGCAAACTCTTTATGTAATATTGATGAAAAGGAAAATCTGACGACACAGGACGGGTTCACCGAATAATTAATGATAATACGATGCTTCAAGCGATCGTTTAAGGATATAAATTGGTCAAAGGAGACTTTTCGTAAAATTAAGTGAATACTTGGATGCAATATAAAAGGATATAATGAGCTGGATAATAACAAAGAATATAAAATATGCTTCCACATTTTATGTCAACTTCCGAATACCGTTTTGCTTTTTGTTTAAAAGTTTTGAGAGAAAATTATTTGACCTTACCCAGTGAGAATTTTTTTTGGTATAGCCTAAATAATATCTTTTTGAATGTTGTTTTCTGCAGATTGTAAGTTTTGTTTTTAAATTTATTTTATGTTTCCATTAATTTTTCAATGAACATGACCACTAATGATAAAAATTTTTTTTCGTTATTTGTATCCTTAGTTTATTATATTTAAATTGACACTTAGTTGCCGCAATGTTATACTAGATGTATTCAAAACTAGTAAATTTAAGTACCATTTCACCATAGAAATCTAAATATGCAAGATATTAAGGATTATTTATTACAGAGGAATGGAGATCATTATAATGTACATAAAATATGGGAAGTTAATTTTGTATTCTTATTTGAAAACTTACTATTCTTTAATTAAGGTTATTTAAATTTTTTTATACGCAAATGTTTTTGTAGTGATGTATAATTGCACTCCTAAAGTGAATACTTTAATTTTTTTTTCTTTATATTTAGCTTATTTTCTGCTCCAAATGTATGGTTGTACAGGAAAATAATATGGTAATTTTAAATTGATTATAAAATGTTTTTAAGAAATATTTTTCTTTAGAAATTTTAAGAAGGTAATAAGGTTTTTAATCCTATAAAATATTGTTTATGTACAATATTTAATTTGTAAAGTGCATACTTTACAGGACACATATGTCTTATAATGAGATTTCTTTTTCTATTTAGTATGAGTTTTTAACCATTTTTATAGGAACAAACAATTCTAATTAATCATTAATCATCATACTACAAAGAATTATTTGAAATATGATTATCGTTATATACTCTCTTATATTAAAGCTAGGGTACGTTTCGTTATTAGTTATGCAAAGAGTTCATCTGTAAAGGTGTTATTTAAAAAACATTTCGACGTGAAAGATTTTTAGTCGCTTGCCAAAAATTATATTAGTAACAACAACGCATGCTTTATATATTAAATAAATTTAATGAAAAGTGATAATAGCAGGCTGATATAATTATTATAGTAATTATTGATAATAATTTTGAGATAAAAATTATCTCAATAAATATGCTAAAATTATTTCGAATATTGAATAAATACATGTAAGATGTCTTAAATAATAGTTTATAACTATCCTACCTATCTCATCGATACATTTAAATTGATTTATATTTTGACAAAATCAAGCAAATTATTGAAAGGATCTGTCTGTAGGATGCATCAAAGAAAACACACCATTATGTTTTGAGTATACAATAGAACTTAGAAAAAACAATGAAAATTAAGAAAAATTGTCACATATAAAAAATAAATATTTTTCATATATATGCTCATATATATGAAAAATACATTCAAATTTTGACAATACATTCAAACTCTGACATTCAAATTTTCAATTTATTCCTGATTATAAATTTAAAGTGTTGAAATATAATCTTGTTCACCACATTATTGATAATGCAATGATTTAGCTCAAATATTTTCATTACCTTCGGTAACATCGACCACCTGAGTATTTTTTTTTTAAAAACAGAGAAAAAATACCGTTTATGATGCTCACCAATCAAATCTTTGTTGTTTCTAGATGTCTAAAGCCTGGAACTTGTTTAGGTTTTCTGTGGGTTAATCTCGGAAACTGTTAGGTTCAAGTTTTAATATAGTTTCCAACGTTCCTAAAATATTATAATACTAAAAAAAAATGAACTTGAAAGCAATTAACGTCAACGAGCAGTCACAAATAATGTGAAAGACTGATTAAAAACTAGGTTATGACAATTAACAACTTGATTGCAATAATGAAGTTGCACAGTGTCAGTGCAAGTATAAAGTGAGCTGTTTTCTATGGACTATTACGGAGTATGACAGATACACATACAACCGTGTTGATATAATTGGTAAAGAGGAAAAACCAACAAGAATAAAAAGATAGCTTTCTCACTTGTCCATCGTACAAGTGCTATAAGTTAGCGTACTAAAGAAATAGTTCTTTATTACTGGC
Source organism: Druceiella hillmani (assembly GCA_039881145.1). Classification (NCBI taxonomy): domain Eukaryota; kingdom Metazoa; phylum Arthropoda; class Insecta; order Lepidoptera; family Hepialidae; genus Druceiella; species Druceiella hillmani. The sequence continues at coordinate 47,405,760 of JAYKKI010000007.1, read as the reverse complement.
ATGAAATAAAGATTGGCTATAATTAAGTTATAAAGGTTATTATAGTTTGAGTTGGTTGTGGTTCCAAAAAACATGAATTTGTCAGTTTCTAAGAAAAAGCACACAAATCATAATTCATTATATAATTTTCTTATTTTATTGTAGACCCACTATTCACATTTGTTGTCTTTTCCTTTATTGTAATATGCTGTTAGGGAACTTTATTAAAATAGTACACCTAACTCCAACTAGATATTTTGTTTTAATGCAATTCGGTTAACAGTATATATAATACTGCGTCATTAGACGTAATAATTTCTTTTCACATATTTTTCTCAAAGCTACAGCTTAGAATAAGCAATGTTTATCCTATATAATCCTCTTAAATGCTAGGTTACTCCATAGATTGATGTCCATAATCTCAAGATACTTTTTGACATTACCCTGCTATTGGATTTAGTCGTACTTCGTTTCGTAGCTCCCTCAAAGTTACAAAAATAAATTGAGATAGTCTATGTCATTTCACATATAATACGGTATGCTCCAACCATCTGATAGAACAGGATATAATTATTTTAATACCATTTAATTATCTGTAACGGTGGTATAATTTCTGGTAATATGAAATCTCTAAATATTACCTCTTTTAATTATTCTAAAATATTTTTTAATATTTTCAATTCAAAAACCGTTAAATCATTTTCCTCAAATCAATAAGTGTCTAAGACTTACTATAATGCAAAATACTATTTTATTAAGATTTTGCAGAGGTTGCCCAGTTCTGCTAATGCTGATAAACATAAACTTCAAACGCCATTTATGGTTAAGGTTTCCAACTGGTCCAATTTATGACCATTTATATGTAGCGACTGTTTAACATAACTTTTGTTAGAAACCATAAACATTCAATATTTTCTTTATTTAGTAAGTCTGAGACATTTAGCAATTAATATAAGTAAAATACAAAGGTCTCTGTAATAGCCTTATCACCTCTTCCAACTACATTAATATGAACGAACTTATCCAACACCTCCCAATTATACGAATAACCAATTATATTATCCTCATATATTAATATATGGAATTATCTTTAAAAAGTACATCCTTTTGTGGATATTTACGATTTCTACTACTGTCTTAAGGGCAAAACTGAGTAGAATAACTGCACGAGCTCCTTTATGTCATAGACCGTTCTTGGTAAAAAAACTACTTGCGCCATATTAGACTCTCTTAAGTCTATATCTTATAATTTTTGTATACCTATTATTTAAAGTAAATAACTTGAGCCAAGAGCTAATGTCAAGAATTAAATTTGATGTATAATTATTTTTAATAGGTATCCCTTCTCATAACTCCAAAAATTAAAAATTAAATCTTCGTTTCATAAAATATTCGATAACAAAAAGAAGCTACTTATAAAAAAATTGTTACTAAATATATAATAATATTTTGCTTTAGCCTAAAATTTGAAACAATTCCTATGGTTTTCTTTGTCAGTTTCAATAAATAACAAACTACCCATTACACAACAAAGCACAACGGATTGTGGTTAGCGATAAACCAAAACTTTACGTAGCTCAGGTGTGGTCTCTAGGGTAGACCCTCCGTTTATCTTAATGAAGCATTGGGATCCATAATGACAACGGTTCTAATGACCGATAATAAATTGCTTGTGATATTTTTTGTAGCTATTTCCGATAGTTATCTGGTCTTGTTTGTGATTAAGGTAAAATTGTCACTGTTTATGGTTTTCTATTTTTATGTCGTGTATTTAAATTATTATAAAATTTTTCCCAAACCGAGTAGTGGCAATTTTATTAAAAGATATAAGATATAAATTTAATCTCTACTATAATATGTGTAACAATTTTTTATTTGTGTATCAATCTAATTTGGACAAAGGCCTGAACATTTTAATAAAACGGGTTGCTTTTATTGCCAGGGCTTTATTGTTGGGATTTAATTAAGAATCAAGTTTAAGAAAAATTGTTACTTTGCACGAAATTTTTTATAGATATTTTATTAAATAAATTCTCAAAAAAACGTAAATATTTCATACCTTTTCTTAACTTGAAACTGTCAACACGGCTTTATTTTCCGTGTACCTAGAATGCCATATTTACAAACCTAATTGTCAACTTCATTGAATGTGATGTTTTCCCTGTTAGTTTTTAATTTCCATCTATTAATTATTCAAATAGTATCCTCAAAAATGTTAAAAACATCCTCAAAAATGGTTCAATATTAATATTACCTATAAGTATACCTCTCTGTACAATAAGGACATGGGGGTACAATAATTTTTTACCGTAAAAATAAAATTATTAGTTTTATGCTTTCAGTTGCCATTTGACACGATGTAGGAATACAAAATTTGTACAACTCATAAAACAATTTTTAAAAATAATTATCTACTGGCAATAGACTTTTTGGTAATAGATTTTTAATATATTAAGAATGTAAATAAAAAAAATATTTAAAAATTTTATAAATATCTTACTATAAAGGCACTACGCTGATTTATTTTAATTTTTCGTTTGTTTAAAAGAAAAAAATTAGGTGTATTTTAATTATAAGATAACTTGTTTCCTATTTTATCACTTTTCCGGCTTCTCATCCTTATAGAGATCTAAATGTTCATTATCAGATAAGTCATTGTTTTTTAATTAACACTTGTTTCTTGAATGAATCACTATCTATTATTTATTTAGAGATTTCCAAAGGATAAAAAGCTTGAACAAAATTGATGGAAACAGATGCGTTTAAAAATTTGGGAACCAAAGAAGAAAACCAATATTCTACTTTTTTCAGAACATTTTGATGAAATAACATTGCAATTAGTACATTTAGAACGTGATTATGGTCTGCTACGACACATTTCAAAATATTTGTACGTAATTTTTAAAACATTATCTTCCTTACTTAAAAATCAATAATTACATAATATTTAATTTTACAATATATTACAACGATCCAAATTTTTAAGAAAAAATACCTGATGACGACGGAAATATAGACTATATTAATTAAAATTCGAATCTATCGAAATTTGTACAGTTGAATACACTGAATCGAACAAATCAACATTTATATATTTCACAATCGTGTACTGAACCTTACATTGATTCCACGTGGTTTGTGTATTCTTCAGTGTAGATCCTACAGTTTTTGGTGACTCGATAAATATTGACTATATATGTTCATGTCGTAATAATATTTTGAGTATAAATAACAAAAATGATAATTTTTAGAAACCTATATACCAAAATATTCACCAGAATGACAGTCATTTGCGCTTTCTGTAATTTTTTTTTTCCAAAGCTTTTCTTTTCTTTGTACGCAAAACGTTCTCAACTGCTTTACCATAAAATGTAACATTAATTAGTTGCACAAAATAATTTGGAGTTGAGCCAAGGTTTATCACAGAGATTTAAGATATTTAAAAAAATCATGGCTATATGAAAATATAAAGTATTTGATAATCCTTGTATTAATGAAATATCCATTGGGAAGGAGGAAGGTACATTAAGGTTATGTCTATATATGTAAAGAGGTAGTGAACGACGGCTATAAATAAATAAGCGGAAATTACCGATAGCCTTTTCTTTTACGCAACCTATGAAAGGCTCGGAAAAATCAAACTAGGTGAGTATTGCTATAGATATACAAGAGCAAATTGGAGTTTGTGTTTGCAGTTAAACATTTGATGGAACAATTAATTATATTAACATGGCTACGGAACTTCGATGTCGGTTAACTTGGCTAAACATAAGACCGTATTTTATATTAAAAATGATTACAAAATTAATATTTTTCGTGACTCATATCATATGATAAAACTAATTAGTGTTTGTGATTTTAAGGTTATTAAACATATAAATAATGATTTAATAAAATACGAATTTTTAAAAGAGCTGCTTTTATTACAGGAAATGATAGGTTTACATTTATGGGATAAATTGAAATCAGCTCATGTTTAGTTTTCATGACAAAAGATGAAAGTGAGTTTAGCGACACCATTATTCAATATTTATGTTGCTGAGGCGTTGATATTTTGTGAAAATGTTTTGAAGCTTCCTTAGTTTCAAGTAAGTGCACAAATAGCAAGTTTTAAAATTTTATTAATAATATTTTTGTTATCGTGAACAGTAGGCCTACATTCCTGGGTGGAAAGTATAGAAAAAACCATTTTGTTTTTAGAATTCTGAATGTAAAATTTACTTCTCAAGACCAAAGTTATTTGAAACCCAGAGTTGTTCAGCTTACAAAAAAAAATTTAATTCGTACAGAGCTTTGTGAAAATATTGCGGGTAATCGCATACCTTTATAAGTAACATCAATATTTACATCACCTAGTGTAAATTTGAATATTTTATTTAATGAAACAACTGTATCCATTAACATTTCAGTTCAACAATTCACTCACCAGAAAATATAGTCCAAAGACATGGAGGATGACTTCTTGGAAAACCTTGTTACCTTACTACTAGATGATTACTTTAATAATTTAATAACATTTCTGAGTTCATTGTCTGAAAATTTCTCAAACAGATAAAATATAATATATGTTTTATGCTCCTCAAGGGACACAAGGAATATTTTTTGCTTTATTCATTAAAATCGAAGACAGCGGTGGCTTGATTTATCCTACACTGATTTATCCTTCATTACAGATAAAAAATAGTCGCACTATTTAATATTCCACAAAATATATTGAAAGTTTTGATACTCATTTAAAAAAAAAAGATATTTTTAATGAACACTCAGTAACGAAAATAAACACGACGCAAGCCATGTTTTACTTCTAATAAAATCAATAGTCCAGAATTACCTGCACTTAAGGTGTCATTACAAGACTAGAGAAATATATATCAATGCATTTTTATAAATATGTATATATATATATATATATATATATATATATATATATATATATATATATATAATACCACACCGCGAAAGAAATTTCACTTCCCTTCCATTTCTGCAGATTCCTTACTACGAATATATAAATTATTTACATTTAATAAATGGCATTAGGTAAAAATCTTGACCTTTTCTTCTATAGGCACCATTGAACAATGTCGTATTATATTGGAATCTATCATAATTCATTTAATAATGATGTTACAAGATTTAACCACCTATTTTGTTTTAATAAATAAACGTTATAAGAAAATATTGAACCAATTTTAAATAAATATAAATAAATAAAGACACAAAAACAGTTTCAGCTCTTCTTTACTAACACAGAAAAATTAAATTGAAGTTTAGTTCAATATAGAATATTTATACGTTAATATTCACTCATGTACCGTTGCCACTACATTAAGACACACCCCTAAATATTAGATTCCGCCTTTTGATTACGGTTTTCAAGTAGTCACGTGTCATCTGCTTCCAGTAACTGTGAATCTGCAGTAATACCTACAGTTTTTGAAAAAAAAATGTTTAAGAGGATTTTCTTTTTCCTAACTTTACTCATTTCAATATTTGAGTATTTAGTAAAGGTTAATTTTAATAACATTGCGTATAAATTTTAAAGCAAAGTTTTGAATCAATACTTTGTTTTCATTATTATTTTATCCAACATTGTTTTTGCTGGAAATTTTCAACAAAATTTCAATTGCTTTTTTAGTCTTATGTTTGGAGGCATATTAATATATGACAATAAGAAATTAAGATATTTAGTAATTTTATTGTTTCCTTTTCATGAAACTATATTAAAATAATAAATTAATGAGGATAAAATAACCTTAAGCTTGCTCTAAAAAATTAATCCAAAATAGCGTGGTTGTAAAACAAATTATAAAGAAAAATAAATCCCTTTTAACCAAGTGTGCGAAGATGACTCATACTTTTGCATACACTTACACACCTTGTATAAAAGCTGTTTTAGTCAATGACCACGAAAGATACTGTACAGCTTTCACGTGTAAACTTTTAACGTGTACTGCTTTCACGTGTAACTTTAACTTAAATATAAATACTCCATGAATGGGAAAGGTCATTAAAAAATCAATGAGTGCCAACAAAGCTTTGAAGCTCACATCTTTTCCACATTATCGAAATGCTAGACTTGGAGCATATTAGTTAAGCAACGTGAATTAACGTCACATTAATTCGACAAATTGCGATCAAGTGATCTGGAAACTAATAGAGATCCACGTAGAGAGGATCGAGGCCGATAGTTGTTTACATTATCTTCTAGAACGAGGATAATCCTATAAATGTTTCTTCACGTTTGGAGATTTTGTGTGGCCATGTATTTATGAGATTAAATTTTTCATTATTTTCATTTTATCTGTGAAATCTTATGCCAAATTTAAATATTTTTAGTTTTTATATTAATTTTACATATATTAGCATATATAATTAACATTTTAGAGGAAAGTTTTCTTTTTCCTTTCACATTTCATTATTTTAAAAGATTTAATAAACACTGCAAACAGTGATTGGCGTCTGGAGAAATAATTTAAAATTAATTTACCGATATTATCATTCGAAATATGAATGTTGATCTGAACATTGGAAGATTACAATAAAGTCATAATTTATCCATAGCAATATAAGTTACTGCTGTCTTTAGGCATTATCGAACTCTCTACTTTGAGAAAAGCTCATGACTATACGTACACCTCTTATATAGAACACAAAGGAACTTGTAATTTCGTAATATATCGACAAGAGCACGTAAAACAGACTTGAGCCTTGTGTCAATATGAACTGGAGTCGTTAAACTTAAGTATCTCTCCGTTCGAGGGCGGTTGCTCAAGTGCAAATGGGTTTGAGAGCAACTTGAGTTATTCAAACGAATGACGTAAATTCTTTATTAATAATTGGAAATATGTCGGAATTTATGAGAGAGTGAATAACTTTTTAAGTAAATTTAAACAAAATTCCGCTTACTTTTAAGATCTTTTTCGGGAAGTCCCAATCCAATTACATACACATTTATTTACAAAGAAATAATATCAAATATTTGTTAAAAACACCTATTCTATGAAAGGAAATGAAAATTTGATCGAATTTGGAAAATTTTTGAAATCCGTTTTTATTGAGAAATTCGAAAACTAAATTGCAAAATACTGCTACTTCTAGAAGTTTTTGGTTTCGGTGCCATGTCGACTTTTTTCTCCTCTCTCAGGATATATGCACATCCTCATTGGTGGATGAGTTTTGAATTTGTCTTGGCACCGACTCCAAAAAGATTTTTGTAGCAGTATCTCCCAAATTTATTTTGGTTCAGAAACGATATTGTACTGCAAAATTTCCAACTGGGTACTCATATTTTCATCATCTTTTTTAATTTTTAGTGAGTTTTGCATTTTTTCATTTTTAGTTTGTTTAACATGGGATATGTTACCAAAAAGTTACAAATTTACTATAAAAATTATATCTCCTTTATTGAAATCGGAACAGACGTTTGCAGCATATATATATATATATATATATATATGTATATGTATATATATATATATATACATATACACATATATATATACATATATATATATATATATATTTATATATATCCACCAATATATGTGCATGTGCATGTATACACACTTCACCGTATTCAGTGCTTCAAGCCTTTATAGAACTTTCAATCATTTATATACCTGTATACATTTACCTACCTACGTACCAAGGTTTAATGAATTCATGCATTGTTTTACCTATACTTATTTATATACCAACCAACTAATACCTTAGTTCCTTCATACCTTTGCTTATACCTGTATATACTCATCTACCTGTATAATTTTTCACTTTTCATTTTCTTCCTTACGTGAACACAAGTAAAACGAGTTCATGCTCGATGACTTTACTTCTCATCATTGAAACATTTTCTTTACTGCCTCCGTCGTTATATACTGATTTTGCTAAAAAGCAGAAATATTACCCCTTAGTCGTGTCAAAATTTTAGAGATAGCACACAATCTCGATTACAGCACATTTGTTGGATATATTTGAGGAATCCTATGGTGTACCTTCAATTTCCATGGTCAAATTCTAGCCAATTTTATGACGTAACTCTCTGGATAAATAAATAGAGAGAAATTATCCAAATTGGTTGATTAAAGCTGGAGATATAAAGTAACATTTTATAAAGCTGACCGTACCACTGCACCATCAAACTGAATAATTGGACATCAGTACTAATTTAAAAACAGCAAACCCTTACATCTCACTACTTAGATAAGCGGAATCAAACTCAAGGCATCAAATCTGAGGAGTCGGTACCTGAAATTTAATGACAGTGTCTCCGCTTAAGACCCAAAATACTAACTTGAAAACAGCAGATCTGCAAGTCTTATGATTTAGGAAGGCAGTACTTCTACTGCGTCAGGACTGAGGAACCCGGAGTTTAGTGACAGAGTATCTGCTTAAGACTCACAACACTATTTTAAAAATAGCAGATCCTCTAGTCTCACAATTCAGACGGGCAGTACCCCTACAATATCAGGATTGCGGAGTTAGAATCCGGAATTTAATGATATAGTCTACGCTTGAAACACACAATGCTAATTTAAAAACAACAGATCATCAAGTCTCACGGTTTAAGCAAGCAGAATATCTACGGCATTAGGATTGATGGACCAAAGGTTCAAAAGTACCTCCTACCTATTAACCCTACTACTTCCTTGCAACATCAAAACAAGTCAACCGAACTGTGATTAATCTTTAATATGCTCAGAGCTGATACTTTAGAATAATTTTAAATTTGATATAAGGAGTAAAACTTCAAACTCTATTTTGAAATACACGATAAAATTTCATCCATTTTATAATCTGCTTTCTCTCTAAACTTTTCTGTTAAGCTTGTAGCTCTATCCGTATTACTTTTGATCGTAAAACGGAAATACTTTTATACTACACGGAATTGCTTTTAGTTATTACTAACAGACTGTGAAACTTTCAAAAGCTCTGAATTTGTAAAGTTAGCTTTTAAAATTCACAAGAGTAAAACATAATTAAATTAACTTAACATTGTCTGAAACTTATCATTTTCTATGACATTTTTTCTCGTTTGCTACATCCATCAATAATAAAATCGATATTAATGAGTAAAATAAACCCTCACATTGGACTTGCATGATAGGTTTGAGTGTTTTACTCTTAAGTACGAATATTATATACAAATATATTTTAGATATGACGTACGTTTGCCTTTTATATTAACAATCATTTTATGTTAATTACGCTATTAATATTGAGGTAAATTATTTGGGTAACAAATTACGTGGTTTCTTGTCGACGCCTTTCATTTGCAGAGACTTTACTCCAAATTATACCTGGTATTCGATATCAATTAACAATTTTAATGAATTTTGCTAATACGTAATATTGATCTAATGCCGTATTTTAATTAAAATAAGATATTTATGTAGTTAATTGTAAAATTATATATGCTGTCTACTAGATTATATAAAACTTATTTCATAAAAGAAATAAATTAACTATTTAAGTAAAATATTAAGTAATTACATTTTTCTGGTTATTTATTGCCTTCTCATAAGATGAAACAAATCGGATAATTAAATAAAATAAACAGAATCTACACATCAACAACAATTTCATTTTGATTTGAAATTACTTCAAATTATTTTCATTTGTTAACAAAGTAAAGAAATAATGAAATTCGTTATTACCAGCCTGATAGTTTATTTATCTCCATATTTAATCAAACTCGTAATCAACATACCACCGCTAAAGTGCCGTTATCTGTAAAACTGAATCTGATTCGGCATAATTTCTGTTAATTTCTTAGTTATCTCTTAATTAAAAAAATTATCAATTAAAAGTATCGATGATGTTTTAACACGTCATAAAATTCATGTAGTTTTTTCTTTGAAGTGATACGTTCATAAACTTCAATTAATATAATTTTTTATGACATACTATTGATTCTATGAGGTTATCTTAGTTTCTTTTAATAACTAAATCAGTAGTTTATATTGGTTAGTGGTGCGAGGTGTTCTTTTGTCGCTGCTCATCTTACCTAGTGTATAACACATAGAGTGTCATGTTTAACGGCTTAATTTTTATCGTGTATTTTGTCCTTGAATGCTAGCAATTAAATAACTTTATTAACGTTAATACAGTGTCAACTAACATACTACAAAACAAATACCAGCCAAGTGCATATCAGAAAATTTATAAATTACAATTCCTAAATATCCATACGTTTTGGAATTTGTTGATACGATTAAATCAAAATAAGTTTAATTAAAATTTCTAATATAATTTCTAATACTAGTATTTTAGAAAATATTAACAGCATTTGCAAATTCATTAATAGAAGCACTAAGTACACTTATTCGCATTCTAAGTTACATACACGCACCGCATGCACACACGCACGCACTCAAACATTAGCATTAATTAATACTGAACATCTATATCTCAACGAATATTTTAAACAGTCGTTGCAATATCTATTTAAAAGACTCGTTGAGACAAATAAACTAGCCCAAACTTAGTGGATTTACTGTTAGCCTTTGAGAAGTTCCTATAGCCGCCTCTAGCCTATATCATCAGATGTTCCCGATTACAATATGTAACCTAAGGATTCGTCATGGAATGTCGTACGAGCCCTGAACTCAATGAGTTTACTGTTAGCAATTGGGTTGTTCCTATGATCCCTTCCCTCCTCAATTATCAACCCTTCATGATTAAAATACGTAAATAAAGACTCATTGAGACAAATTAAACGAACCCAAATTCAATTTTATTGTCTATCAAACAAAAAAGAAAAAAGAAATTCCCATGACCACCTCTGTCCTCCAATGTTGTTTAGCATTTATATCGAAGCCATATTAAAATTAACAATATTTCAGTTCTTAAGAATAATTTACAGTGATAAGTACTTATGCAACTAAGTAATTATGTAACACGTTTATTTTTTTTAATCTGAATACAATGTCACGTTTTCGTCAACTTCATTAATTTTATTGCCGTATGAAACAAAAATTAATAGCCAAATAAAAAAACTGCTAAAAGGGCGACATCCTATGTGAGAATCGAACCGAAATTAAAAGGATATATTTTAGCCATAAATAAATGTCATTAGTGTTATAATCATTAGCTTTAAAAATAGGGCAGTTGATTATATGTATTTATTTTTTCATGTATCATGGATTCGTGACACAAGTTGATGAGAATTAAACATTTTTTGGCAAACTTAAATAACTTAACGAATAGTATAAAAGTTTAAACTAGTTAGCAATATAAAGGTTTAAACTTAACGTAAACTAACAACAAGGACTTTTATACTGAATTGTGATGTCATTTTAATAATGTTAACTGTATATTTTATTAAACAAGAAAGAATGAGATGATATAGTTTTTTATACCCTGCCATTAAATTAGAAGCTATTATGAGCGTCTATTATTATTTACTTATTTTTTAACAAATTTTTATAACTTTTCACTACTCGTTTTCAATTAAGGTATATTTTCATAGTTCATATAATTAACATTTATTTACACTTAAAAACTCTACCCTCTTGGGCATGACGTTCTACTTTATTAAAATCGTCTGCAAATTTCAGTTATACCTTTCTGATCATTCATTTTTGAAATTCATCGCTGGTAATAATAACGGCTAGTAATAAACGTCATTGGGATAGATTTGTATCTTAAAAATATTATCCATATGTCAGGCTCTTTTATTAAACCAGTTCTTTGTATCTTTAGTAGTTCTTTAAAAAAGAAAATTTCATATTGATAAGATCATCTCTCGCTTCCTATTGGAATCTTTCAATCAGGTTTCGTAATCCGATGAATAAATGACGTACGACGCGCAAGTATGCGGAAAGTGAAAAAAAAGATATATATGCATATATATATATATATATATATATATATACTAGCAAACCCGGCGAACTCCGTTTCGCCACCAGATGGCTTCGTTTTTTGTAATATTTCATTTGGGGATTAAAAGATGAAGAAAAACATTTTTTTTTTATATTTGAAAAGGAAAAATTTTATTTAATTTCACAACAGTAATGAATTCATTTCGATTACAAAAATGAAGTGTAATTTAGTTGAACTTCTCTAAGTAAAAAATTAAAGTGAATCCAAAGTAAATACTGAATCGAAGCGTTATACGTGTCCGCAAATTATCCGTTTCATTGAAGTGCTCTTTGGTAAACCACATTTTTTGTTTTTAAGTCTGACGTTAACACAAACAAAGCGGATGGTTTCCCAACTCGTAAACACACAACGTATAGCTGCCCATGTGAAAAACAATGATTTTCTAAATTTATCACGCAAACACTAAGCGATTGGCCTTGCGACTTGTTAATTGTCATTGCGAACGCAAGGTGAACCGGAAATTGCAATCGTTTGAAGTCAAACGGAAGATCAGTCGGAATCATTGGTATTCGAGGAATACATACATTTTCACCTGCGTACTTTCCGTTAATAATGGTTGCCTCAATCAAATTCGGCATAAGTCTTTTCACCACAAGTCGAGTACCGTTGCAAAGGCGCGGTGGATTCAAATTACGCAATATCATAATAACTGAACCAACTTTGAGTTGCAAGTTATGTGGTGGAAATCCTGGCAACTCCAGAGAGTTCAAAAACTCCGTTGGATAATTTACTATATCATCGGGATTTGTTATGGAATCAACGGATTTACAATTTCACAGTGAACACAATACCGGTTTTAAGTTAGTGTTTGAAAGAACGTGCGCATAATAAATGTCACATGAAATTAACTGAGCAGAGTACAATGAGTAGCTGTCAAACAATGTATCACGCACCGGCGCCACCTACTTAAAATACTGGCGCCATCTGCTCCACAACCATGCAAAACCATATTGGTTTGTAGTACATGCTATGTATCAGAGATGGCGCTGTATGTGAAATATGATTTTCCCTGTTTTCCTACTTTTCTGTTAAAATTTTTCATGAATTTTGTTTGCTATAAACCTCACGGAGCCCGAGACCTTTCCAACGAATGCAAAACCGTGGAAATCGGTTCGTGCGTTCTGGAGTTATAGCGTCAGCAAGGAAAACCCGACTTATTTTTATATTATAGATATAGATATTTATATATATATATAATTTTTGTATTGCTTTAGCTATAAAGGATTTGAAACAAAAAATGAAGAAAGTTAATAGACTAAGATTAAATATCGATTTATTGAAATATGAAAAAGTCTATCATTATTCCTGTTATGACCGTAATAGTTATCGATTGCGTTTAAATTTAAGAAGTGGAACGTTGATTTGAATCAGTTGTATATCGAAGAAATACATAAAACAGAAACAAATCTCAAAAGCACAATTCATTAATTTTTTTTTTATTTTATGTTTGTCACGTAAAAAATACTGAACGCATTTAAATATTTTTTCCATGTTGACTTGATTCCCGCTTTAGTTTCATGAGTTAAAAAATGTAACCTTTTTTGGAATTTTTATTTATCGATCTGCAAAATGTTATTTTTAACACGATTGTGTGTGAATCTATTTGTGCTTGCACCATTTCAAAACAAATTAGAAGCTTTGTTCACTAATTAGAATTAATGTTGTAGAACTTAGAAATGTCTTAAAATAAAGTAGTAAGTCTTGATATGTTACTAGACAGCCGAAAAATAAGAAAGTATCTATTAATAATTTCGACATAGTTAACTATTTACTTCACATCTCGTTGTCAATGAAGACTAGACAAACTAAATAAATTATTTAGTTTTATTATATTAAATAGCCATTTTATTATGTTAATAGCATTTAAATATATTTAGTTTTATTATGTTAAATAGCCTCAACGGTTAGCAGTGTATCCATGTCCAATTTAATAGAAATGTTTAAATATTTAGAAAAAATATTTTAAAATATATTATAATATACCCAAAGTTACAAAAACCGAACAATTTAAGGGAACAAACCAGCTGAATTTGCTCTTAATTCATATTACCCAAGGTAAATTTAAATCTAATACAGATACAGCGCACTGTATAATGTGGCATCTCACTTCATAATTGAAAAGCCAATATGTCCACTTACGTTTTCCATTTTACTGAGTATTCCCGTTATTATTTGCTTCCGCTAGTGCAGCGTTTCCTCTTTGCCTACAAATATGAATTCCCCTACGAGTACTTATTGCACGTAGAGCGGTTCTGCATAATATTATTGAATTTAGAGTGGTTCTGCACATTCAGACGTATTTTCATAAAACAATGAATTTTTCTTACATTCATAAATGCAAGAAGTTTCATGGAATATCTGAATAAATTTAAAGTTTTAATATAATTTTTCAAGTCTTGTTGTAATGTTGTTGAGGATTGTAAAAATGTTTAATGTTTCGTAACATAAAGTGAATGAATGAATATGTTTCGTAACATAAATGAAATCCGACGTGCGACTTCAATTTACTCGGGGGTAAAAAAGTATCTGATGAAAGTATAAATATACTTTTATTCATATTTATTTGATTTGCATTCTTTATTTTTATCAAATTCTTTATCAAATAGAATGACTTCATCCATAACTGATATTTACATGCATTGAAAAGGTTTTTATACCGTATTGTTTGTGACAATTTTCCTTTGTAATAATCTCTTCCCTCTAACATTTAAAAACATACAATTCATTTTCAAATTTATAGGTAATATTACAGATATTTGCCACAAAACTTGTATCATTATATATATATATATATATATGTATATGTATATGTATATATATATATATATATATATATGTATATGTATATATATATATATATCTACAGGAAAATAGCATCAATTAGAAATAAGGGATAAAATGCTTTAGCAATGCTTTGACAGAGGAAGTTCTTAATACTTACTTATTTTTCACATTTGGTAATTTAAATGGTAAAATATATACTATATTTTGAAAAGTTATTTATTAGTATCCCACATCGAAATTTAAAAATTCTATTGTTGAAATTCAATCTGACTAGCGACATGATTCCCTTTACTTATAACTGGAATATTAAAATGTGCATTAAAATTAGTTTGGAATAGAGAAAATAAGCCAGTGACTTCTTTAATTCAGGAAGTTATCAATACATATTTATTCTTTATATTTGTTAATTTGGCAAATACTTGCAAAAACATATTGCATTCTTACAAATTGAATTCGAGTAAAAATGATGACAGAAGTTACATTAAGTAAAATTCTGTTATTGAAATGCAACGTATGTTTCAATTTTCCCATAACTAAAAGAAAAATGTAGATTAAATTAGTTAGGCCTAGATAATACAAATCATTTTTTCATAGGGTTTCTATATGAAAAACCTATTTCATTGGTTAATAAACCATTTCATTGAATATTTGTTTTACCAATCTCTTAACAAATTGTAATGTATAATTGCGTGATATAAATGCGACTTTAACATTTAGTATTATAATTTCCACCATTTTTTTGTAAAATCAAAAACTAAATTTAACATTTTTTTTGCTTTTAAATGTTTGAAACAACGTGCTGCACTACCTTTCTACACACAATAAAATAATGACTATATGATTTATTAATGAAAATTTAACTGTCTGTTATGAAATTTAAAAAAGATAAAACAAAACACAATATTTGCAAAAAAAAATAAAAAATTTGTTAAAAATAAAAGTAATGAAAATAAAAATAGTACAAAAAGTGTATAATTAGGTTATATAAAAAAATTGAAACGAAAAGAAAACAATATTTAAGAACACAAAATACAATAAAAATGTATAAGTAAACAAATTAATAATCTAAAAACGTATTTCCTTTATTTTTTTATTCCCTCTCACCAACTTCAACACGAGCCTTCACTTCTCGAGCTTGACTTAACAAAACTTCTTTACGGATTTCATGGAGCTTCTCTTCTCTTTATTTCATGCCTCATAGTGAGCCGAATATCAGAATGCTGGCTGCCAGTGCGTCTCCTGCTTATTGCTACATGCGTGTCCGCGTCCAACATGGTTTCCTACACCTCATCCCTAGGCTGACCAGAAGGAACAACTTCGGTTGCCTCGGACGATGTTGGCAAAGTTCCCCAATTTCAGCAAAAACTTCACTTCTGCTCGTCGATTATTGCTCAGACATATCTGTAGATAATTGACTCTGATTGATTCAATGTCAATTCATGAGTATCACAACTTTACATATTTTAAATTTCAACACATTTTTGCATATCAATAGAAAATAACTAAAACAAAAGTCCAATGGAAAGATTCTTAAAAGAATTTTACAATTTCTAATTTTAAAGGTATTATATACTCATTTGCTATACTCATTTGTATACTGCAACTTCAATATTAAATATAAATTCGAATAAAATTCATTTCAAATAAATCAATCTAACGACTTTTGGTGCCCCGTTTCTATATTAATTAGTTTCTAAAAAATACTATAAATGAAAGATTAATTCTACACTTACCGAAATTCGCTCACTCTATCGAAATTCACACTATCGAGATATTCACACTATCGAATTAGCCCTGGCGCTATTAAGGAAACGACGGGATCAATTTGAATGTCGCTAATCGCGTCTCCTCAGCCGGTAGCAATCCGTTTTTCCCTTTTTCTTGCCAACTCTTTTCTGTCTGGCTTTCACATCAAGTCGAAGTCGACATAGTTGACTTCCTTTTGCCTAAAGAAACAAATAAAGTACACGTTTCTTAGTACAAGTTTCTTAGTACATTGTTTATGCAAAAGAAATTACATTGGTGCAAAAAAATTAATTCTGTATTCATCAAACAAGTTAATTCTGACTTTATCTTGGACGAGAGTATAGATCCTATGAAATCCAATTACAGAGATTTAATTTGTCATCACTAGCTGCACGGAGAAAAAGCGCTGATCTGTTATATTTATGTAAAATCTTACATTCGCATGTTGATTATCCCTATCACCTCTCTCTACTCAACTGTAACACCCGACTCAGATCCCGTATATCACTAGATTATTCGTACTAAAAGTTTATAAAAATAATACCTCTTTTGATATCCCTATAATTTGAAAATTTTGATTGCATATCGATATTGTTTCACAACATCCGTCCTTGCAAATTTTTCAACTGAAATTATTAATATTTAAGAAACAAATAGAGAATATTTTATTTATAAATAAAAAAACTACGATAAAATTAATGTTTTGTTCAGTATGTTTAATAACACAAGTAACCCTTGAAAACGTATACATAAATATTAACTAATATCTAACCATTTTGTGCACACATAATTAGAGTTACAGTTTAGTTTTATGCTCTGTTCTTTTTATTATAAATCTACGTAACTGTAACTTGTTTTGTGAGCCTATCAATAAATAAATAAATATATTCTATTTTAATTACAAACGTGAATATTTGACTATACTTACCCATTCATTAATAATACCGTAAGCATTACATATCTCGGTATTTTTTTCATCTTCAGGTTTGCAAATATATGCAAGAATTAGCCTTTTTTCTGTTTCTGTGTAGTTTCCTTTTCTTGTATTCATCTTACTACTTTTGTTAAGCGCAATACATTCAACCGAAACAAATGACGCTTACAACGGTTAGTGAATAATTCGATATGTCAGTTAAATATGTGCCTGACATTAGCTCATAACACGTATTTTAACGCTCTGAACTTTCAATATTACTACTCATAAAACTTCATACCAAGCGGTATATATAAAATCGATTCTTAAGTAGTAAACTTCAAAAAGAACCCTTATAATAACTTCGTGTCTGTCCACCTCTTCGCCTCAGCCATTTTTCTTAGAAAGAATTTTCTGTAAAAATCTTAATATATGCATATAGGGAGGAGACCAATAAAATGTTCGATTTTTATTTTAATTTCGTATATTGTGTGGGGTATCAATTTAAAAAGTAACTTTCAAGGATTTTGTAACTATTTTTTGTAATAAGATAAATTTTAAATAAGACAGGATATTATTCCAAAAACATATCAAGCAGAAAGTCCCCCAAAAAAATGAATTTTTATTTTTATTACTTATAAACGATGTTATATAACTTCGATTCATTTATGGGTTTACTATTTTTCTTGTGATATTTGTCTTCCAAGTTTATGAATTTTCCTAAAACATACATTTAACTGCTTAAGCAAATTATTTAGATAACAGGCAATCGATTTTTTATATTTAAGTTGCGCGACTGGTTATCAAGAAATTTATATAATTTATAAATCGAGAGTATACATAGCGCGATTCATCAGAATATGCCATCCTTTTCATTTTCACTAAAGAGAGATCGATAGTAAAGGGCATTGTGCACGCCATTGAATTAAATTAATTACATGCACAGATTAAATCAGTGTAGGATACGGGAGTTAGCTTTATTTACTTCAATTTGTTATTATTCATACTCATTATATCCATCATACTCGTGTTTAACTTATTATGTACATAAATAATACTGACTAACATATACACTTAAACGTACATCTGTTAGGTGTATAACATTAATCAACAATATATAATAAGTTAAATACCGTGCCATCATTTAATTTCAGTATTTCTAATGAATAATTTGCAAAGAGACGTATATATTCCAAAAAACATAAAACTTTACGTTACAAATTACTGTTGAATATATTTGGCGTTAATTTTGTAGAAATTCATTACTCACAATTAAATGAAACTACGTGATGTAGTATTATTCAATATGGGATAGGATTATCCTATGGATATGGTATTATTCAATATAATATGATTGGATATATTATGGATATGGTATTATTCAATATGGGGTGGGATATTAGCAAAATCTTTGCTAATATCCCACCTGAAGATGTTGTAATACAACGAAACCTAGGTTGTGGTAATGAAATTAAAGAAAGTAGAAATAATACTACATCACGTAGATTCATTTAATTGTTACAAATTACGTTGGATCTTTCTTTTTATCTTATTTTATGTATTGGATTGGCTAATAAGTTGTTAAAAAAAATTGTGTGTTACACTAAATTTAATTTAAGTATGCATCATTGTTATCTACTACTTGTGGCCATATAGTTGGCAGTGACAATATGTGTTTCTTGTAAAATTCCGGTGACTTTGATTCAAAAAACTATGCGAGGCCTTTTTGGAGATCTTTTTCCACGTCGAAATTCTTTTCATGAAATGGTTATTTGGAGCCGTGACTAAATGGTAATCAGAGAGCCCAATGTCCGTCATGGGCGTAATGAATGTGTGAGTAGAACCTGATTGATAAGTGAGTAGAACCCAGCCAAGCTCCTCGCATTATGATGTAGAAAATATACTTTATCCTGCTCAATTCAATGTTCACCTCAGTTTATTAGCTTATGGGTACAATTGTTCACAGTTAATATCTGCATTAATTGTTGATTTATCTGGAAGCAACTGCCAATGAATAATGCCCTTGACAATTCACCAGCAGCTGAGCATCATAATTTTTCCGACACTCAGCCATTAATGTTTGCGTGTATTGTTAACATATGTAACACACTTCTCAACGCCAGTTACTAACTGATTAAGCCAGTCAAAGTTATTGTTCAATGTCCATAACTATTCACAAGTATCAACTCTACACTGAAGGTGATATAATAACAACTCGTGGGGTATCCACAAACCTCATTTTGAAACTGTTCCCAATTCGTGAAAATGTGTTTCTATGGTGCTATGACTGCAGTGTAGCTCGTCTGCCAATTGGCGAGTCGTCAGTCGAGGATCTTCGTCAAATAGGCGTCGTAATCGTTGAACATCCAATTCAACAGGATGTCCGGTACGGGTTGGTCCTCAAGATCTTAGTCCTCATTCCTGAACTTTCTGAACCAAATTTTGGCGTCGCATAAAACACCGTTGACTCGCCCATCGCATGATATATATTATTTATGGCAGTCTTTGCACCTTGACTCAGACGAAATTCGTAAAGTAATACAATCCATATTTTATATCGATTTAAATCTTTTATGTATCTTTTATGTAATTCACTTAAAGCCTCAGCGCTGACTGTTGTCAACTAACTACACTTTGGTCTATTTATACCCTAAAATAAAACCTTCAAGAAGTTTCGACAATCTTTCTAGAAAACTCCCGAAGTTGTAGAATAGAAATAGCCCACCTAAAATATTGTTTTTGTTATGCAAGAATTTTTAATATTTTAATCCAATATTAACATATTTTCATTATTTAATATTAATATCGAAGTGTTGTCCAGCTTTTTTTATTTTATATGTAATCATATTTTTATTCAATTACTTTATATCCGGTGTATCTTTATTATTTATTTTTAATAAGGTCTTTCGTTTGGTGCCTCCCTTGGCAGTTAAAATTTTGGCAGATAAAATAATTAGTGAGCCAACTTTCAGTTTGAGGCAGTGCAATCACAATCCTGGCACAATTAATGATTTTAAAAATTCGGTAGGAAAATTAAATATTGGTTTTCATCGATCAAGGATATCTATAAAAAAAAATAGTTTTTCTTCGAAAGGAATTTTGTCTTGGGTGGTTTTTTTTATGTCGTCTACAATTTTGCTTTTCTTCACTAAAATGATCCGTTCGGATATTCATTCTGAATCGCTGTACCTTTCGACTATATTGGGAAATATTTTATGGTCGGATTGTTCGGGTTTGTCAATAATGTTGCATATCTTAATCATCCCTACAATTTCGTGTATTGTGTAGGTGTCTTCTCCTATTTGTAGGAGATTCTCGAGATTTGCGTTCTTATATTTGTTGTTAATTTGACTTGTGCTGCCAAATGGTCTAGCGTTTTCAGAATGATGGATAGCATTTGACGAAATCACATTAGACTCGTGTCGTCTCGTAGATCTTAAATGCTTTTACTGGATTCTTCGCAGGACTTTCCTTGGGCTATTATACATTCGTCTCTTATGATATCCATCGCACAATAATTTAGTTTCTAGCAAAATTAAAGCTTTTGTTAAACACTTCGCCATTGAAATTAAGTCCCAAATCAAATCTTATCATCGAAGTTCAGACAAAATATTGTCGCTCACACTTTCCCGATATTTTAGTCATACTTGATTAGGTTTTATGAATTACATACTGTTAATATAATCACCAGTAATGATCTGCTGTTGCATTTGTATTACCTCTCTTGTAACAAATTTCCAGTGGTTGTTTTTCTACAACAGGCCTAATTGCTGACGTGCTCCTTGAAATGTTTCATAAATATAACCGTCGACAGTTCTTAGGTCTTCAAAATATCTTAGACTACAATTTATGTGAAGTTTAATAGAAGCATCCAGTGTTTCTTGGAGGCATCGTGTTGGCCCAACGTATCGTCTCGTTCCTGAACACTCTATCGTGTCCTGGAACTGGCGCTCCACGTATCGGAATAATTCAAAGGACGCAGTCAAAGTTGTTCGTGCTAGATGTATCGTCGCAACTACTGCTATTTCCCTTATGAAATCCAAGCGTTGTCTATTTGCTAGGTGGATAGTTAAATGAATATACATTGAATGTTGATGGTGTATCGGAAAACTTAGAAATTGCCAAATTGCTTTATTATTGTTATGTAACGATTTGTTTGATACTGTATTTTTTTAATATACTGATTTTTGGTGGTTATTGCAAATCGCTGCCCTTATTTATATACTTGTAGTTGTATTTGATAGATTTTACAGAACTACAGTAGTCAACGTTTATAAAAGCCTCAAACATTTTCGATAGCAGCAGATTATACGGTACCACCCGATGAATATCGATTCCGATTTCTTTCGTTTCGCGGTTTCGCGTTTTTATCTTTGGCGTAAATTTGCCCTGCTTGAATTATATACAACTGTATTTTGGATAGTCGTCTTTGTCAGCTACAGTGTTGTTTCAAAATGGTATCGAATAAAATTTCAAGCATTTGTTGTCGTTTATGCATGGTGGATCTCTATAAACCACGAACCATGTTTTTCACTCTTGTTGTATAGATTTAATGATCTTTTTCAATTAAAAATGTAATTGTATGTCATCTTTAACCATAATTTTAAAAAAATTGCATCGATGTTATTTTTTGTTACTTTTGACCAATACTTGCATTGACTTGTTAGATTTTGAAGAGATAAAATTATTCATCTTTCCAAAACATCAGCGGATATTTTCGCGCATTGTAACTACAATCTATTTCACCGATATATTGCAGTGTATTGTTTTGGTGCTGAATAATAATGTTATGATGAATACATTTGTTGTCAATGATTACCAATGTAACTTCATTAACTTTAGGTGCATTAAACTTAAGTTTATGATCCAACTGATTTTTTATACATCCAAATGACGTAGTTATATTTATCTTGGACCATTTTTCCCAGAAAAGTCTTAAACGCGTTAGCCAATTGCTTGTGGTTATCTGGTAGATATTATAAGCCCTGGAAAATTTCTCATTGTAATCTCAGAATAATGGGGCAACACTAGTTCATTTAGAGTTATTGATCTCAAAAAGTATAACACTAATTTCTAAAATGGTGTTTTTTTTACAATTATAATTCTCGGAATATATCTTTCTTTAACGATATTATGCAAATAGAGACGACTTTCCAAATAGAAAAAAAGTTGATTGCAGAAAGAATGAATTAAAACGAATATACTTTCATCAGAGGCAATTTTTTTTATGTTCACGATACGAATATCTTGCGTGTAAAAGGTTACAAGGGAAAATTAAAAAACGCCGAAAGTAGTTTTTTTTATTCGATATTTTAATAAATTTCCTTTTTACACGTTTTCAAACAAATGAAGAATCGCCTGTATTTGTATTAATAATATTAATTTTGAAGTTTTAAGTAAAAATATCTCCTTTGAAATGCGTCTCAACTATGACATTTTGTGATCGTAGCAATATCTTGCATGTATATTGAGGCGAATTTCAACTTCATAAATGTTTGTATCGACCAATAAAAAATGCAGTAAACAAGAAATCAATTATTTAATTTTCAATAAAATAAGTGACTTTTGCTATTCAACCTATAGTTTAGTGTATTTGTTGTGGTCCCGGGCGCTGAAGTCGATACGCATCAATAAAACTACGAGTAGTTCGTGGGTTTATATCCCATCTATAATAAATGAATGCTGTTATTATTAATTTATTTCAATTATTCAAACAATTACACATATTTTAGTTAAGTTTAAGAGAAACAATTTTCATATCGGATTTTCGCTCATTTATCTGCAGCACACTTATGCAAATTTGTATATAAGTGCGCTAAATACATGTCTTGTAGAATTTTTACAATTCTTGAATTTTTTTCTCTGACTTTATTTAATGTTAAAAATATATTAAAATTAATACGGTGAACTTTGTTAGTTTAATTGTTTCAAATAATTATTCATCATGTCTCGCTTTCGACATGCTGGTATCGCACGTGATAAATGTTAGACTAATTTTAAATAACCTCTGTTAATAGTTCAGTTCGTTTCTGATAAAATTAATTTTAGAAACTTAGTTTAAAAAAGCAATTTCTACGTTACTATAGCAAATATCTTACGAATGTGAGATTACAGAGCGTTACATAAGTAATTTCGCTGCGCGATAAATTAATGTTGCAAGTAAAATGCAAAATTTAAAAGTAAATGACGTAAATTAAAACCTAATACTGACGAATAGAGCTAACACTGCGGAAAACCTACTTGCAGATAGGTTCGTATAAATATTTGGGAATACATAGTATTAAATTTTATTTAATAAATTTTTTGTTAAGGTTTTCAACAACGAGTTTGAAATGTGATACAAAGTTTATAGACATGCATTTGAAATCATTATAACTTACTTTTCGATTGATATCCCCAAATTAATCGTGAAATACATGTCGATTATTATATTGTAAAACTATATATACGCTGATGTGTTTCTACGATAAACGATTGTAGAGAGATACATAAGTGATATTTTGAGGATCCAATTTTTTTCCCTTGCAGAAAAAGCCTGAAAAAAAAGGATGTGATATTTTTGTAGCAGTTATAGAACCTACCGTTGTAGGAAATAGGGAAAATACATTTTAAGAGCTTCTGAAAGATAATGCGTTTCCACCCTCTTCGCCCAATCAAACTGCAATGGTCTTATCTAACATAACTGCTGGATAATCATTTTTGCGGTTTCTAATTTATTGATTGCACTCAATCACTTCGTAATTACTCAAAGATCGCGCTGGAAGTCGTGATAAATTATTGCCTTATTACATTTAAACTAATTTCTGTTTAAACTAAACCCATGACAGATAATACAATATAAGAGATAGTAATATGTCTTAACCATGTTTATGAGCTATCATTTGATTTTACCAGAAGGACCAAATTATGGAGCTTCTAATTTTTATTTTAATTTATCATTTTAACACATGGCATTTTACATAAAGGCATGAAAGAAAATAAATTCCGTTTACAGATTATATCTGCGGGAATAAAGTTAGGTAATTTTTTATATAATACTAGGCATTCGATATTTCGAAATGTTGATTTGGATCAACAATTACTTATAGTTTTTTTCTTGGAACTCATTATTACTATTGATATCATTACAAATTTCATAATAATTTTAAAACCAGATGTGTAAAAAATTATGCTGCATGATACATATATAAAACTAATTCAATATAATTTATGTTAAAAATTACATAAAAATACACATTTTTAAACTACAACCCATTAATATCTGTTTCATGACAATATTGTCAGCGTATTTTTTTATACATTAATGTGAATAAATTCACTAATTATTTTATACATATTTAGTTTGAAAATAATTCTTCGTTGGTTAATATGTATGTCTAAGGACAAGGCCCCAAAAGTAATTTTCGTCGTATTTAGTGTGTCATGTTTTCTTTATTTATTCTTTAACCTATTTTCTCTATGTAAATGTATAAAATGATAAATGAGAGACGTTTCGGGACATCATTTATCATATGCAATAATCGGCAAGCAATTTTAACTTATTAAAATTGTTGTATTCATTCAATTTACTTATTCGAAAATTATTATTTTACGTATTGTATTTTACATCAGATGAAGCCAGATATCAGAATGATTTGGAAGTAAGAACGCTATTCTCTTGTTGAAGTTCTTTTTTAATTTTAATGTTACTCTCAAAATAACAATTGTTTTTTGTTACTTGAACTCGTTAAACTTCACAATGTCTCAAAATCAAATATTTAAATAAGTCAAAATGAGTGTTGTATATAAAGAAACACAAATTCCTCACGTAAAAGTAAGGTATTTCATGTTTGTATAATTTTGGACTCAAGTCAATATATATATATATATATATATATATATATATATATATATATATATATATATGTATATATATATATACATATATATATATATATATATATATATATATATATATATATGTATATATATATGTTATAAGATTGATTCCACTTTTTAATATAAGATTTATTTACCTATATTTAGTTCGTAATTTAAACTAATTAAGCATCATATTATTTATATTTTTATTAATAAATACTAAATTAATATCGTATATGACAAAAATTACATTCCTCGTGGACAAGTAATGGAATTTCAAATCTTTTTTTAATTTGCGACCCAAGACATTTCTCTTACATGTATAACAGGAAAATTCTGATAGATTCTTTAATAATAAAATTCATGTCTTTTATATACAAAACAAAGTGTGTTTCTTTGTTAGCAGACGAAATTTGCGTTACCAAATTTTTTCGAGCATGTTTATTAAAAAATATTTTCATTATGTCGTTAAAATATAACATTTAATTTTTTTACATAAACCTACCAGCTTTGTTTCCGATAATTTATGATGAATTTTTGTATTTAACATCACTCTATTTTCGGTAATGAATATTAGCTTGAAATGAATATTGGAAATATTTAACAAGTTTCGCTACCCGATAATTGTTTAATTTTTTTCACCAAATACCAGACTTTCCTATTTTATTATTAATAGTCACTTTTCTTTCTCTCTGTTTCTCTTAGAAACTCGACATGTATAAAAATGAGTTTCACACGGATATAATTCTAAGGTTCAGTAATACCGCAGATATGTCTCGTGAATCGTGAGACTTTACATATTTTATTATTTCATTTTAGGTATATATAAATCTATTATTTTATACATAACACTAGTGTTTTTACATAAAGTCTATTAAATATGTATTAAATTATGTAAAATATTATGTTCAAAATTTGCTTTTGCTGTGTAAATTTCTCTCTTTTTCCTATAATAAACAATTCAAGCTTTATAAATTCTGAAATTTTCCAAAATTACCTCAAGTTGTGTTTGTGTATATATTTGCTAAGTATTGTAATAATAAGAATTGTGCTTTTGTCTATTTAAGCAAATGATGCCGGGAATTGCCCGCCATGAAAATGGATGTCCCTTTTAAATTATTATTTCCCAGAGACGTCACCTGGGCCTAACCGAACATATAATGTTATTGCTATCCTTATGTTCGGCTCTGGCCCTTCGCAAATCATACTTCTATTATCTCTTCCAATGTCTTAGACAGATCCATTAAATTTTATACTGCTAATCAGAGATAATTTTTAAACATTTTCAAGTCTAAAAAAAATTGTAAGAAATAAGGTTAAATTATTATGAATGGTTGAGATGATCGAATCTCTTGACACGTAACTTCAACTATTACTTAACGTGTATCTTATAGTTTTTATTTAATTGACTGATACCTTCGTTAAACTGTAATTTTGAGATCCGAAAACATTAAAATTTGTTAATTAAATATTCGACACTTATACCTTTTGACTAATAGTTTCTTAAGCTTTATTTTCAGTAAAAATTAGCCACATTCATAGAAATACATGTATGACTTCACTATATATAAAATGAAGTCTAATATTTGCAGCACCACTTACCTGCTGCCTCGCTCCGCCCTTGCTGTAAGAACATAAAAAAATTATTTTAGTATTCAAAACAGGTTTTAAGTCGTTTTAGGGAACATAGACTTTTATAATTTTCATCTTATTATCCTAAATTTTAATGATATAACGAAAACAAAAAACCTTTAAAAATATCTATGAAAAAAGTCTAAATATAATTTAGAGCCAGTTTAGACGCCAAAATTGTATGACGGACACGCACACACTTGACTTAAAATTATTTGGATTATTAAAGAGAACATTAAATGGTACATCGTTTGTCAGGAAAATTTCTTCAGCAACGCGCTTTGACTCGATTTAATGTGGACAACAATACATTCACACGAACATTCAATGAGTCCATACGCTACTTTCTGAAAGTATAACAAAAATTAACGATATCCCTTGTACAAAAATATTCGTAATTCTATTATAATGGAGACCCCAGTTATCGCGATGTACAACTTCGAATGATTGTGTGGAAGGAAATATTAAAAATAGTAAATAAAATTCGTAAATATTACTTATATATTTTATTTCTCAAAATAATCGTTACGTTACAATGCCAAGTTCAGTATTATTGTTACGTTTTTGCTATTGCCTAGCTACTCGTATATTGAATTCTCTTCTGACAACATTCATTTTCTTGAAATAACCTGAAATGTCTTGGGTTACGAAATAGACTTAAAATGCTACTAATCACTTATGTACATTTTCTCTCAAGTCATTTTCTGGCCAATATGTTGTGCTTTACCTCAAAAATTATGCAAACAACATGTCATTACTAACACAATATTAACATGTTCAAAACAATAAAGACAAACGCTTCCCATAAATTTCAAATTTACCGATTAGTAGAATCTTGTTTTCACTCACGCAATGAGCCCTACTCGGAAAGTAATTAAAAACCTGATCCCCCAATATTTATTTTTCGATTATCAGTGTGCTTTTTCAGTAAATATTTTTGTAACGGGAAATAAAGGGGGCACGGTCAATGTGACAGATATAAAGAATACATCTCTTGGAACATTTAACTTGTTTTTTGTCAATCATTTTCAAAGGCAACATTTGCTAATTTACAGCCATCGAAATTCTTTCCAAGATAACTTAATTTAGAAAGATAAATATATAGCTGTCATCAACTAAAGGCAACAAATAATTTAAAAATGTTTTTACAACTGAATTAGAATCGCACCGTGTACTTTGAAACACTATTTTTCCACTTCCGCTATCATTCGATTCCTCCATAATTCGATTATTACACGTCTAAATCCAAAGCTTCAAGGCAATTAGGGAAATTCCACTTTCATCGGAAATTCTCTGCATTTAGGTTTCTCGGTGTAAGTTGAATTTTGTTTCATATTACCACGCAGGACTCATAAACGATTTTTCTTACAGTTATTTCTCCCATTCAATAACTGGAATACAAAAGTCGAAAAGAGTGACCTGTCGACAAAAATCTGAAACAAATAAATAATACGTAAATATTCAAGAAATATTATTGTTCTCTCACCAACAAATATTAAACGAAATTGGATAATGTTTCGCAAAAACTCCGAAAAGCCAAAAGTGGTCACTAAAATGTTTGAACCCATTTCTTCAAATTCTGGTGTCTTTGTTTGATTTAAGTATCTATACAGTAAATATGATTACTACTTGCCATGAGTAATTTTGTTTTAGTAATAACAAAGCAATAAAGGCTATTAATTATATACGCACACACATGTAGTTGACGCAAACAACGTGTCGCTTTTGTGATTAAATCGGTCCCTTCAGTTTTGCTATTTGCTTCTTTATTTTAATTGTATAGAGAAATTTTTCAAACTTTTTATAAATCATTTAAAATATTAGAAACATCTATCAGGTCATTTTTAGGATTGGGCAACTCAACTAGAATTTTTATAATTTTGTCACGTGAGTCTTTCTCTGGTATATAGGTCGCAACTGTTTTACTAGCAGCCTATTAGTGGTATAAAGGTGAAATTTGGTAAGGCAATATATATTTATGATGCCAAAAAAATTAAATAAATTCCATACATAAAACTTTTTATTTATAATTTCATTACAATTCTATACTATTTCTTAAGAATTTACTTTGACGAATTGCAAGAAAATACATATATAGATTACAGTGTCCTTTATATTTATAAATGCATCGTTTTCTTTCCGCTATTCAACCTTTTTTATTTTTGATTATATACCTCAACTTTTAAATACGGTTTAGTCAGTAAATAATTCTGTTAATT
Source organism: Druceiella hillmani (assembly GCA_039881145.1). NCBI lineage: Eukaryota > Metazoa > Arthropoda > Insecta > Lepidoptera > Hepialidae > Druceiella > Druceiella hillmani. The sequence goes on along the minus strand of JAYKKI010000007.1, from coordinate 47,376,744 downwards.
TCATACATTTTTTGATGGTGTAAAACAATTTCATAGTACATAAACTTTAAAGGAAATAAGTATTTCTATAAAAAAATAACCATAACTTGATTTTTGAAAGTAGCAGAAAAAAATTAATTACGAAAAAGTCATCCTTAGCAATTCGTTCATCTTCCAGACATGTAGAACGTGACATATGCTTTGCGTTACAAGTTAATATTTCATTGTAAGTATAATTTATGCTGAATAAATTGAAAAATTTAATTAGCAAATCAATCGTTCCCAGTTTTTTTGGCAAAAATGAGTTATACAAAAAAGAGACGGGGGAAGGATCCGAAACGAAAATAAAACGACATCAAAAGCTTTCGAAATAAAAGCTTGCGCTGAAGATATACTGCGTGTTTTTCTATAATCATGTTTATGACCGTAAATTTGTAAATACATTGACTTATTATGTAGTTTAGCTTAAACCAACAACAAAGCTTGAAAATAGTTTAAAAATAAATTGATAATACCTTTGAAGTTTTTCTATTGCCTCGAACCTTCAGTGCTGTTTTACGAATAAATGGAAGAGCAATTTGTAATAATATTGTTCGTTATGTGCTAAAACCATCACCTTGGGTAGAGTAAATGAAGTATGAGAAGTATATACATATATATATATATATATGTATATATATATATATATATATATATATATATATATATATATATATATACATATATATATATATATACATACATATATACATATATATATATATATACACCTCCAAATTAGTCGATCGTGAAACGGTGACTAAAAATTTAAATTTCAATTGAAACGGAACCTGGCAATTTTTGATACCACTTCTCTAATATAGTACAGACTTAGCATCTCTTCTGTATAAATGTTTTTGCTTGTGTTTATATTTTGGTATTATGTTAATAAAATTTCCTCTAAGTTAAGTATTTGAAATGAAAATTTAATTTCTTTGTCGCAAACAGAATGACATATAAGTCGACAGATATATAAGAGTATGTCATACGGAAATGCACAGGACTGACATGAAACTTCTTATTTTGGGTGTAGTCCTAATATAATACGTTAAATTGACCTCACTTTACTAAAAATCGCAAGAAACTTGTTACTAACCTTCACTCTGACTTTACTCGCTAAACCTACATTCAATATAAAGTACTGATAAAGTACTAGTGTGCCGAAATTATTATTTCTGCCACCAATGAACGAAAAATGATTTATTATCAATTATTTTGAAGACCTGTATTTTTAATATTTTTTTCTTTCTTTCTCCTTAAACACACAATTAGCTTGAAACATTTAAAATTATTGGATATGATTCAGTGTCTATGAATACAAATTCTTTGTTTTGTTACGACATTAAATACGTATAATAATGTAATAATAATTAAAAGATAAATAATAATTGATTAATTAGCGAGTTTTTTGCTTATTAACCCGGCGCAAATGACGTGAAGATAATTACGAGGACGATGACTCCGGGCCATCGTGATGCGAATTTCAACAACGAATTTTCCATAACTATCAAATATAAAAATAACGTGTAAAGTAAAGGTTCTCGCATTTGCAGTAAAACAAAAATGATACGAGCATATACTATAAATAAAACTTTTATTAACTTCGTTCCTTACACGCGCAATATCACCTTTGAACATATTTAATGAACTGATAATTTCTTATTTTTTGCAAACTTTTCTTAACAATAATAGAAATTTTAAAACTTATTAACTAAAAAAGATTTTAAACTTATTTATTTATTATAACAATAATAATAACTCAGTCTTCCATTTCCTCATTCGGGGACATGGAACTACTTCAATTATTGCAGTACCGAATCAAATGGTCTGGGCAAATATAAATACGGCTTGCGTCACAGGTATGAGATGTTTTCTTACCCTTCTTAACAATAAAGGTGAATAATATTATGGTTATTAAACATATATGTTTATTAACCAACTTCAGAGTGTCGATTCTTTATTACATCGTCCTAACTTCTTCCCCTATTTTTAAACTGTTACTCTCATCATTTTTTCATAAGGCTTCTAAAGAAGTATAACTTTAAAAGCATCGTTATAATTTAAACTGTTGTTTTATTTTAAACTACCTACCCTAGGTGACTTCTACCTTCAAAAGAACTTATGGTTTGTGCCAAACGTTTCAAAATTTATAAGCATCGACTTATATATCGACCAATAAAATAAAAATTAATTTTCACCACAAGAAAATCCTGAGATGAAAGTTTCATTTATTTTCTTTTAGTAGTAAGATCCTCAAAAAAATTATGCTAAATTATTTTACATTCAAACACTAAAATTTTGATGTGCACCAAATAATTGCAACTTCAAAATATATCCCGTGTTGGATAATTTGAAATTTCATCCAATCCAGTACCATCACTATGAAACTATAGCTCTTTCAAAATTATGTTCGAAAACGTAAACTAGTGTAGCTTCAAAAATTAATTCAGTTAATTACTGATTGCAGGAGTCATTCATACCAAATACTGTTAGTGAACAAAATTGACTGACCTGACTATCGAAACAATCTAAAGACCGATTAATACTTAAGTCAAATTCATCTGCCGCATGAATTCGCTCTCTAAATGTATGTAGCAATTATTTTCAGTTCACAGTGCTACTTTGCTGCGCTTTCGAACAGATAATACTCTCAGTCATATTTCTTCCATTTAAGGCGCTCATGCAAGTGCGTCGACTTTGAATATTACCTGTCTAGAAGTTAGTAGTCTGCAACATATGAAGATATCTACGAAAAAATTTCCACGGGCTTGAATATAAAATTACTTTTTAACTCGTTTTGGTCTGGCGCCGACGCGTGCTAAATATTTTTAGCTTCAAGCAAAATTTCTCTGTTAGTAATTTTTCAATTTTATTTTAAAGTTCTAACGAAAGGCTGTGTCATCAAACATAATGTTTTGTCATGTAAAAGGAAAACCAATGGAAACATGAAAACCAATTTAAATATATTGAAAATAAATTAAAATTTTGTTTTGATCAGGACATTCTCCGTTGTTTAAAGTATACAGTTTAATGAACTACCAATAAATAAATTGATAAGAAAATCAATAAAAATTTTAATATCATTAAGCAATTTTCAAAAATTCATAAAACGTAAAAAATTCATTATTTTTTAGTATTTCTATGCTTATAGAATGAAAACATAATATTAAATTTTTAAAGCGCACAACATATGTTTCATTTGTAATTTGTAATTATCGTTTCGCTTGTTAACCATTTATGGATTTAGTTTTAATATGGAAATTTTATATATATATATATATATATATATATATATATATATATATATGTATATATATATATATATATATATATATATATAATATAGCAGTTTCATAAAACTTATTATTTCAATCAAATTAGTTTAAAGTTATATTCTAAAATATATGTAAAATTGAATTCAAGCATACTAAACCTAAAGGAATTAGAAGCTGTTCAAATATCCAAATCGTATATTTCACAAATTAATTCCAATTTAATATACGCCAGTATTAAAAGTCGTTTATAGGTACAATTTTCCAAATACTTTGAAGACGGCTCTGTATGTCTCTTAATGTTCATTCCATTTTACAACACAAGTTAAATTATACATTCCGTTTTTGGTCGAAACTTAAAAAATTGTTCAGTAGTTACGTTTTTTTGTTATAATTCAGAATTAATTAAATTACGAGACTTGTATCATCTTGAGTGGTATCAGATATTTAAAATTAAAAAGAGCTTTACAATTTTTCAGCCACAAGGTGCGGACAAGCGTCTATACTTAAAGAGGTTGTAGAAATTTTCCATTTTGTACTTTTTTCACCACAATTTTACAAGAAAAAATGAAAATATTTTATAAAATATTTATGAAATACCTACATGAATATGAAGGCACTCGTGAACCAGGCTTTAATATAATTAGTGGCACGGAAAATTCGGTGTTTATTCTCTTATCTCTGTTTAAATCCCATTTTCTTTAAATTGGTTAACGTTGCATGTAATAATGAGAAAGAACATTATAAAACTAAAGAAATATCACTTTAGAATATTTTGTGTAAAAGTAATCAAAACACGCATGCACGAGTAAAATTATAGCCAAAAACTAGGACAAAAAAATTAAAAAAATCCCGCCGAAACTCGTGAGGAATATTATTTGTACTGAGAGTATATGACAAAATGTAATTAAATAAATCGTTTAATAAATTCAAAACCTTGAACAGATTTCATTTTTCGAAGAACGTTCTTGAATAGATCTTCAACCTTTTCAAAAAATTAGAGACCTGGGAAATTTTAATACTATTCTTCGTCGTAAAATTATTTGATGATTGCTATATTGCGATCCTTCTTTAAATATAATAATTTATTTTTAAAGAAATGTAATTTTTTGTTAACAATCTAAATTTCAGTGCTTATTTTGCTAAAAAAATCTACATTTTTGAACTTATTATGAACAACAGGTAGTTCGAATATAATTCTTTTGTTTTATTTTAGCATCAAATTAAATTGCAAATACATGCAAATTTTAAGGCAAACAGATAAATTAGTTTGCCAATCAAACGCAACGAACTCGTCAATAAGTGTCACACTAGAGTGAAAACATTTAGATATTCGTAATATTAAGTGTAATAATTTGAACGATTGATAATGAATATCAAATAAAAACAAAAAAAACATTTTTTACCAGGAAATGAAAAGAAACGAGATGAATCGGACATCAAAATGAACGTGCTCTGCATCTTGTTTGTACATTATAAAGTGAAGCACTACGTAAATATAATCGACAGCTGCCGTGCTCAATTCAATTTCAAACTTCTATTCCCATCTGCGAATCAAATACTTCTCTTAAGTCCTGTAAATATTTATTATGCATATGTATATTTAATACACGAATTTATTTTCCGAGTATTCTGTATGTAGATTTAGTGAAACTAATAAATTTTGGAGTTTTTGTGAAACCAAACCTGCAGTTATCTTTCGACTTCAGTTGTTCAACATATTCACGTACGCTTATTGTTATTTGGAATTAAATTTGTTAAATTATAATGGTTGACTTTATCGTTAAAATTTGACATTTAAATTTAAATATAATATTATTATTTCTGTACTAAAATTTATTCAACATATCATGTTTAATTATAATCTTAATCAAAGGTGTGAATAAGTATGTAGTGGTAAGTACAAAGGCATGACATGATTAGATTTGGTAGATAAGTGATATGGAATAAAATAAAATGAACTGTTAAGTTCTAAATTTAAAAAAAACAATATTCGGTAAACACCATCTCTTGCTGAGTAGAAATACTTGATCTCATTAATAATATATTTTCCCCGACTAAGGTGAAGTCAAAAGAAAGTAATGTTATAGATATGACCGTATGTAAGTAAATACTTACATACGTATTACGTATGAAAGCATGCATATATATATATATATATATATATATATATATATATATATATTATGCCTTTATAACTTAAAGCCTTTTTCGATAAATGCTTCTTTTCAATGAATAATTCATCATCCATCCATTTCTATCCCTATGTTTTGTTTCAAATTTGTGAGTATTACAATTTCTATTTTGAGCCATACTTTTGTATAGAAGAAAGGGTTCTCATAAAACAAATTCATTCAGAACTTCCGCATCTAAGTAATTGGGATGCTAAGTACTTGACTGGAGTTAAGTAAAATAAAATACTTTGCAAGGTGCTGATTTTCGACCGCGTGCAAACGGCTGATGGTTCCTCGTCGAAATTATCCGAACTGATTTCTCTGAACTGAATTGTCTGATTTTAGGAAGCAATATGTTTTTCATTACAAAGAGTTTCGATATAGAAATTGTATTTTAGTTTGGAGTACGTATATTCGTATGTACTTTTGGCGGAAGGTGGAATTATCGAGAATATTAATCTAGATATTTACAAGTCGCTTAGGAAAAGTATCTCGGAATTAAAATATGTAGTCTGTCTTTGTTGCCCAAGAAGGTTTTAGAAAAATTCGATTCATTGTAATAGATGAATTAATTAAGTCAAAGATTATTTAAATAATATTTTGTATCGGAAATACGTCGTTAAACTAAATTTTATAAATGTGTAAAATGATTTATTGTAGCTTCTGAATTACTGTGAGAGTGCCCTGTACTGTCACTTATACTTAGACTCAAGCATTAATGGGTTCACACTCTTTCTAATAAACTCTGCAAATATGAAAGTTATTTTTCATTATGAATATAGATATTGAATTCAGTATATCTTTCATAGGCATTACAAAAATTCCGGTCTATCCCAAAAATACTTTTGGTATTTATTATATGAAGAACATTAAGGTCGGAATACAGCCTTCCATGTAACGACGTGTTGAGATAAATCTGTTAGGAAAATTGTTCTAAAAATAGAAAACTTTTAGTACATCTTTGTTTTACAAAAAAATAACCGTTGTGCTCTACTCAAAAAGCTGTATTGCGATACCTGAGATCCCTTTATTTTCAACCTGCTTTTCCATCTTCGGGAGCTCATTAGAAATATAATTTTAAGTAAATTTAAATACCACTAGTTTTTGGCCGTACAATTATATATTATATGTGAAGTCAATCAAGTTCCTATCTTATTAATTTAGAAATTAGTAACCTGTGACAGAGCGAGATAGACAAACTAATGACATTGCCCCTACGATAAGTTTCAGTTCGAATCCTATGGATATACAACCTTAAAGAATATAAAAATATTTAAATTAGGTTCATAATTTCTTTTACTGATTACATGGGACAGATAACTTATACACATTCATGCATTCATTAGATTATAAATTCATTTCGTGCAAGAAATTAATTTTGGGTTAAATTTAAGTTAAAAGAAACATGGGCTTTATTTAATAAGTGAAACCAATCTTCCATGATTTTACTGTCTAAGTATTTGAAAAAGTACCCATCTTTTCCACTAAAAAAATACTTGCAATAAAATACATTTTATTCTTATATTCGATCAAATTATTTTTAAATAGAGATGTGCATATTTTTGTATGCATTGCAGGGAAATATATTACCTTTACTTTTTAATAAAAACGATAAACCACTGAGTTCAATGCCAATTACAACCAAATTATATTATGTCTTATATTATGTGCTCGTTAGAATGAAAAAGATTACCTGACGTGTGAATAACGTAAGTTCCAAATTTATTAAATATTCTTCCCTTTTGTAATTTTTGGTGAAATATTTTCTGCTAATTCGTATTCACAATCCATTTTCGTCGTACTTACCATAATTTCTGAAAAATATTTTACTCATATCGTTGTAGTGAGTTATTCAATGACTGAAGAAATAATGAATCCGAAATATAAAAAAAACATATTTCTAAAATCATATCTAATCGTAAACCATTTCAACGTTTCATAGTTTTTGTGAAAATTTAAAGAAAAATTTTAACAAAAAAATTGTTGGTGAGAGCGTTTTTTTTCCATTTTTTAAATTAGTATCTTCAAGAAATTTATATATATACCATTCCTAATGCATTTTTAGCAATATATCTATTATTATATAATTTATTTTTACGTATATCGCAAATGATTTTGCTTCTACTTCGTAGTTTAATAGCTGACATTATGTTGACAAAATTTTACTGCCATGCTCATTATGATGAGCACAGTAATCAAATATTATCTATCTTTTTATAACTGACCTATCTTTGACGTCAATACAAAGTTTCAAATTACATAAATTACCTAGTATCAGTATTACTTATAATTTTTTTTATTTTTTATATTCGATTCAATAAAAAATTTAAGAAAATACATAGATAAATTTCTTCAGCATAAAGGTTATGTCTTGTCTAACATCACTAATGATATATTAAAAATGAAAAAAACAATAAGTACAATTTTAAAATACGATATTCATATTAATAGCACGTCGCTATTTTCTTGTTGTGTAACTCATCAACTCGCTATGAAATGAAGCTATATCTCCGAATCCATGAAAAGCTAGAAAAAGCAGTATGTTTGGAACTATTAAATTTACAAAAAGTTTTTTAAGATTACTGTGTTTTGCAGAATTACTAGACATCGAAAATATTTTCACTTGAAATGAATTCTATTTTCGATCTTGTAAATAACTTATTACATAATTCAAATCGTATATAAATTAAGATACTATGATAAAAATCATTGATTTTTCTAATAAAATATAAAGACTTTTTTAAAATTATGAATAAACTTCAAGTGATTCTCAAAAATTTTGGCTTACCATTTTTTCCGTGCAATGTTGCTTTCGAGATTGAACCTTTACATGTTTCTTTAATTATATTTTTCCTAAGCCGTAATATACATCGTGAACAGGTTTTACACTAATTTAACTTTTATGTAATTAGGAAAGTTTATCCATTGCTAAGGTTTAAAAACCTTGCACATACATAAAATTAAAATATTAACATAGGCAACATACATTTCCAATTATTTAAATATACTAATTTTAGCCAGCATTAATTCAGCAATAGTTTTAATCGAATCGTCCGATAACTACCTGCCTCATATATTTTAAAAGAAATATCTTATGCCGGGAAAATATTGTACATATATTTTCAAGTAAAAATGTCTCAGACGTATTTTGTTTCTTCTTCAGTGTTTAAAAATATCAAAAGTATTTTATAGTAACAAACCGCAACTGATTTTTTAAAATTTTTTTACGAAACTATACTGCATGTTTAGAAAACTAAATTTGCATTTGTTGACTAATTACTACAAAAGTAATATCTTACAGAAAAATAAAACGAATTTAATGAGAAAAATAAGTATTGTAGTGAAAAATTACTTAATAAATAGGTAATTAAATATTCTTATAATATAAAGTAGATAATAATCTTAAAAAATGAAGTTAATTAATACCATATTAACTGAAATGTAAAGCAGGACGATAGGTAATAGGACAAGATAAGAATGGGTTATAGAAGGGACTTCAATATGCCAATGATGAGATTGATGATAGTTAATGTAATTTCAGACAATTTTAGAATGCCGATTTCGATGGTGCACTTTGTGTATTGGTGGTAAGTTCATTCCAAAATCTAGTAGCCTATACGGTAAAAGGTACATCATAGAAAAAAGTTTGGTGCTGAGGGACCCAGAGGTTGTACTAGTTTTTAAATCATAATTCAAGGTCTTGGGATGATAGGTATTTGGATCCAGATCTGAGGTGTGAATGAATAACTGAATTATTAAGAATATTATTTAAAACCATAGAAGATGGATGTTGCGTAGGTCGGAAAGATCAAAAATGTATCAAATACACTAATTTTAAAGTCATTTGAGGGAGTGCATTTTAAATAAAATCTGGGATGTTAGTCAATTAGTTGGCCAAGATCTTTCATAGTTAAATTAAAAGGGATAATATAGCCGTTAATCAATTTCTGTAGTATATTATAGCTTTATACTTTCTGACGGAACTTTCTGACTAACAATAATGACAGTTTGTGATTTAGTTAGGTTAATTAGTAGTTTAGAAAACTAAATTTACATTTGTGTACTAATTACTACAAAAGTAATATCTTGCAGAAAAATAAAACGAATTTAATGAGAAAAATAAGTATTCTAGTGAAAAATTACTTTTTTAACTTAATTACTAACCCCTTGACTGGTCAAATATAATAAGCATAAATACACCTAGTATAACAGATTTAATGATTTTAGCCAGTGTATGAAAATGTCAAAGATATAGTTGATGTGTCACTGAAATATAGTCATATTAGGATAGATAGTTGATTGCTGTTTATGGCCAGGTGCATACAATCAGTCACTTTCAGAAGGGCAGTTGCAATATTGTACGCTGACTGAAAGCCAGATCGTAGAGTATGAAGTAAATTTTTAAAAAACTACAAATTAGGAATGCACAACCAGCTCAAACACTTCTCATAGTAGTGGTAGTATAAATATAAGTGGAAATCTTTGGGCTGGTTTGGGGTAGATATTATTGGGTACCTAATGCAAAAACAAAGTGCCTAGGTTCCGACTGTACTCGACGCGTAATAATTTTGTAAATATCGTATACGTACATCATCGGCATATACCGTACATCGGCAAAATGGGAGAACATACAGAGATGAAATTTGATGCCAGAGGAATTGTTACTTGACCAGAAACCCGAATGCGGGCAAACCAATGAGGACAGACGTCTTTGTTGATCGTCTTCAATGTATAGAATTTTTTGAACTTGTATATTTGGTATAATTTTATTGTTCCTTATTTTTTTTCGTACGTACTTTATTGTCGGTACATAAGATGAAACTGTGAAATTGGCCTGCCTATACTTTGAAAGTCTTTACGGTGAAATTATTTAAGGGAATATGACAAATATAACAGAATAAAGCAATATTGTTTTTGGAATTTTTGTCTGTGTATCTGTAAGGGTGTTTATTTAGTCTCACATCACACAAGAGTACCTAAAGCGTTTAGGTTAACCAATAGTGATATTTATAACTGTACTAAATTCATCTGTCCGATTATTAGTTTCTTATCGTCACATGATATTGCGTATCAAAATATTTTCCAATTTTTATTTAAATGTATCAATTCTATTAAATTCATAATGGGCAGACATATATTTTGTCAATACCGGGTAGATATTTTAGCTTACAATATAATTTAAGGTACAAACTGGCACAGCTCTTTTAACCTTTCACAAGGTCCCTATTTCCTGAATCAGAATAGACCTGAGCTTTAAACTCGTTGATTTAATACTTTTATTTAGATCGAAATTTAAAATCTCTTAATACATCACACGAGTTTAAAAAAATAATCGTCTCTATAACCTAAATATGAATTGAGGTACAAATCATATTTGAAAGCAAAAATATAATTTGATTTTTATTTTCTCTAAATATAATCTCTTTCGACCCTATTTCGATAGGCAAAACAATAAAGCTTTATTGAAATATTAAATATAAATCATATTTGATTCACCGTTTACTTTATCAGGTTACTTTATCACATTTACTTTATGCGGAGTACAGTCGGTCACACTAATGGAGCAAAAGGTGGAAATATTTTGTGTTGAATTACGGATTTATTTTTGACTTAAGTTACATTTAAAATGATTGGATCTTTCAACTTCTTTCATATTTAGACTTACGTATTCGCAATGAAGACGAGATTGTTATTTCTATTCTTAAAAATTCGGTCCGGGCAAAAAGGGTACGTAACTGCATTTTCGCTTTATGTAATAATTTTCCATGATTAGCAATTTTCCAAAAACTCTGAAATGAGTATTTGGTTATCTCTATCTCAATGAGACTCTTAATTTAATTATTATAATATTTATTTTCAGTCATCCATCCCCATTTTCGCATCTCTAGGGGTTTCATTTCGAATTATTCCCACTAAAACCAAACCAAACATATATGCAAATTTCTATTTATTTATTTATTTATCTACTTTAATATGTCTAATTGATACATATAGTGGACTTATTGATACGAGGGCATCTACAGCCAACAACATCACCCTCGATTAACGGCCGGGAATAGAACCGGATCATCGCGGTGCGCCGCATCGTTAATGGCCGTGTGTATTGTGATCAACCCAATACACCACGCCGACGACATTTTCTAGTTTGTAGACTTTAAACCAAACGACAAAAATTATTATTGAAACGTTTTTCTCTACTTGGTATGAATTAACTTTGAAAGCCTTCTATTTAGAATAAATTCTCAGAAAATTATATTATAATTTGGTAATTTAATTATATTGGTTGAAGTTACATATTAAATATTTTGACCATTTCAGGCCAATGAAAAAAAAATATTTATGTTCATTTTGAAATGGCAATATAAACTAAATCTTTCTCATGTCCATAAATTTGAATAGAAAAGTTATATTGTATTTTTTATAAGTATAACGATAATTTATAATCAAACAATTTACTAAAATTCATATTTACAGAGCACGCGCTATAGAAAAAAACCCCTGTCTATTTCTTTCTGCTTGTTCTCAAAACACTCCCTTTGGTATCTAAGTTGTGACTGTAAACAAATTAATTAAAGGTCAGAAAAGTGAAATTAGACATATTTGCTGTACAGTCAGGTTAAAACCGCTACACTTAATTAAATTTTTAATAAATTCAATTAAAAAAGAAATAGCTTGATCTTAAATCCGATGAGAAGTAAATATATACTTATAGCGTTTTCAAACACTGTAAATTGTTTCCTTATTATTAACATCCTGAAAATTTCTATTTCATATTTTAATATTTAGAAATTAAAATGATTATATAATATAAATTAGAAAAATCGCAGTGACTATAATGAAAATATTAAAATATTGCTTACATTTACATAAACTCACAAACAGCAACATGATGAAATTAAGTACTGAGCGTACAAAATTTCCGTAATTCTCCGAGATACGTGCAGACATAAATCCAAACAACTCTTACTAACGTCGAAGAAGTAAAGAAAGATGGAAGTATTTTTTTTGTTTTTATTGGTTATTGGTAACTAAATTAACGTTTTATGTCGGATAATTACAAAAATATACTTTTCAATTCAGATAGTCACAAACGAGAAATTGGCTGAAGTATAATTTTCTCTAATTAATTTCAATATGTATAAATTGTTTCGAACTGGACATGGGGATATAGGAAAAACATTTTTCATAGTTTGTTTATAATAGTGTCTTATTTTTATTAATTTACTTGTATTTACTGTTACGTCTATAATCGATTCAACAAAGCAACTAATATCTCCAAAAATGCCATTACTCTTCAGGTGTTAATAAGCTATAGCAGAGAATACATACGTGTAGAATCATAAAAAATCAACCAAGAATACACGAATATTCAGGATAATCTAATATCCCTTGCTACTGAACGAGGGACAGAAAAAATTAGAGCTTGTTAACATATTCACGCAAATAACTCCGTGGGTATGGTTATGTCCAATAAAAAAACATATTTGGCGTTAATTTTGTAGAAATTCATTATTCATAATCAAATGAAACCACGTGATGTAGTACTATTTCTACTTTTTTTGAATTCTTTACCACGACCTAGGTTTCTTTGTATTACAACACCTTCAAGTGGGCTTTTAACAAAGATATTTACTAATAGCCCATCTGAAGATGTTGTAATACAACGAATAGGTCGTGGGAAAGAACTCAAAAAAAGTAGAAATAATACTACATCACGTTTAATTATGTCTAATAAAAGTTTACATTTTAGTTGTGCAATGAGTTTATATTGATATATATTAATACTGTGCATTTATAACATTTTCTTAAATAAAGAAAATAAAATTAAAATGTTTAGTATTAAAGTTTTTCACTTGGATACTATTTCCAATTTAACCCGTTTAATGCGATATATTTATGTTCAAGAATTTTTGCACTCCCTTGTTTCAGGTTTCTTACAAATTTTAGCTTTCCCTGATTATTGGATAATCATTTTGAAATCAGGAAATAAATGAACATTAAATTTAAACAGAGATATTCTCTTCATTATTTTTGTTTTTTAGTACTCCTGTACTTTCAATAAAGAGAAACTGGATGTTTTCCACTGGGATAATTTTTCTACTAAAAAATCCTTTTCAACACGTGCCATTATTAATTTAAAGCCTTTAATGCGATATCTTTGTGTTCAAGAATTTTTCCACTCCCTTGTTTCAGGATTCTTACAAATTTTAGCTTTCCATAATTATTCGATGATCATATTGTAATCATGAAATAAGTGTACATTAAATTGTATTCAAAAATATTCTCTTTAATATTTTTGTTTTTAGTACTCCTGTATTTTCAATAAAAAGAAACTAGATATTGATTTTAACTCTTTACGTGTTTAGGCGTTGACGTATTTATTATCGTCTCTACTTGTTGTTTTTGCCAGATATTCCATCAGACACTAAATTTTAAAGTTACTAAAATTTTAAATATACAAATATAGAAGAGATTTACTTTGAAATGCGAGGAAAACAATAAAATAATGTCAAATGAATATTCATATGTTTCCATTAATTTTATTAGTTTTTTTTTAAATTAAGACTTTAGTCATATTCTTTAGCTGCTCATGAATTGCGCAGAATACACAGAATACACGAGTATGTATTGCGAAAAAAGTAATATTTCAATGATGTGTGATTGTTATTATAGTTACAGTACAAAAGGATATGATTAATATTAAACTATTAAAATATGTTCCATATTTTAATAGTTTTAAAAGTAGCGCTATCATTTTTTTCGTGTCTGTATTATACATAAGGAAGTTTTTAGTAAAACAAAATTTAAAAAATATAACGCTCTCCACAGTGATTTTAAAAATAATTTAAATGCCTTCATATAAAGGTTTTATCTTTAAATTTAGATAATTATCTCATTACCGAACACAACATCTCTTTATAAATATTGTCGTTTCTTTATGTCGTCAACTTGCAAAATAAATTTGACCTGAACTTGAATTTTATTTGAATTCACTATTGAAACTTAAAAGGCAGTTGTCAATTTTGTGTAATTCTAATTTATTTCTTTTAAATTTCGTATAGTTTCATATCATTTGCATACCGTTCGCTTAATCTTTTAATTTTCTTATTTTTCCCTGAATTTTTTTAAATTTTATTATAAAATAATTTATATGGTTATTTCATTCCCCCAATATTTGTAAACTACTTCCTGAACAATGCTTCAATGTTTAATTACATATGAGCCTCCTGTAATTAATAATGCGACAATGAAGTGCTAATGGATAAATAAATAAAAGTTCAGATAAAAGACATGTGGATTAAAAATATTTTATAATAGGCAGATAATTTAAAAGTATTTCACTGGTACTTTTAAATCTGAATAAATAATTTGAGTGAAAATTTTCGATATATTTATAAATCAATCTATCTTTTTAAATTCTATATATTGCTACAACTTGCCCCACAACATACTTCGCCCGAAACCTCACTACATGAACATTCCACACCTAGTAAATAAATTATATTATCTAGCACAGGCACATTCTTTCGATAATAGCAACTGAATAAAAGCGACCTTTCCTTTTGGACTCTCTTTTATCGCAAATGAAATAGGAAAACTTGCGGAATTTTCTTGAGATATTGAAATAACTCGGCGGCTAAGGTGAAAAATGGTATTATTTGTGTGTTTTCAGAAAGTGAAATATGGAAGTGTACAGCATAGGAATTTATTTTTCCAAACGTGTTTGCGAAGGTATATTTAAGTCCTTTTGAATATTTCTTCGATTGCTTTAATTTTTAGATTTCGCTTCTCTTAAAAAAACTGATAAAGGAAAATTGTCTATTGATCACGCAAGATTACGATCTTGTATCTTGAAATGTATATTTAGTTAATCTACATTAAATTGGATTGCCATTCTGAAATGAAACATTTTGCTCTTTACATAAACTTTCCAATAATTTTAATTTATACATAAAATAACTGAGTTTTAGCTTATACCATGAAAACAATACGTTTTAAATTAGTAATGTTTAAATACTTTAATTTATCTGATTAGAAGTTTTGAATATATTTGGTGTTAAGTTTGTAGAAATTCATTATTCACAATTAAATGAAACTAAATGTAGTATTATTTCTACTTTCTTTAATTTCTTTACCACGACCTAGGTTTCGTTGTATTACAACATCTTCAGTTGGGATATTAGCAAAAATTAACTCTTAGGAACATCCAACAGCATTTAGATTATTCAAAGACAATAGCGGAAGCCGGGTTTGTACGGGTTTTATCACTGCTTATGTTAATGAGTTTATTGCAGGGGCGCCGTGTAGGTTTTATTAGATTTCCGAGAGTTATATGATATACCAGTATTTTAGTCAGGGTAATCAATTCAATTGTTAGTTATTATGTGAGGTTATACAAAGCAAATGTTCCGGTGTATGTAATAAAATTAAATGGAAGTTATTATCGGTAATATATTTATACACTAGCAAGGGTATCTGAAAGTAAGGACATGGTAATACAGTAATTCTACATAATTCCGGTTTTATTTATTCATATATTTATTTATTTATTTCTTTTAATTTTATTTTTTAGTTTTTTATTTATATATACTTATATTTATATGTGTATTTGGGCTGAAACAATTTGAAGAATACTGTAGTATCAATGTTGTCTAATTATATTATGTCTAGAAGATATTAAGTATGGGTGATGATATTATATTTAATTGTTCATTTAATATATTAACCTTGGTGTCTTTTTGATGTCTGTTTATTTCTTATGTTTCTAGGATATTAAGTTTATTACCTTTTGTATTTATTTGTAATATATAGGGGGCATTATCAGTATGGGGGTGATGGTTACTCAACATCTCATCGAAAATTTAATTGTAAAATTTGAAAAATTACCTTTCGCCAGGGTTCAAAGA
This sequence comes from Druceiella hillmani, assembly GCA_039881145.1. Classification (NCBI taxonomy): domain Eukaryota; kingdom Metazoa; phylum Arthropoda; class Insecta; order Lepidoptera; family Hepialidae; genus Druceiella; species Druceiella hillmani. The sequence goes on along the minus strand of JAYKKI010000007.1, from coordinate 47,360,373 downwards.
AAATTGTACAACTCTGTAACCTTTACATCATATCATTAAGTAATTTCGAAAAGGTTTACATCATAAGATAAAAAAAACGAAGCTATATATCTCATCTCTACTTGGTACTCACAATACTTCTTAACATATTTCACTACAAGAAAAACACTCCGATTGACATTTATTATTAAAATTTTATGTTTTCACATAAAATCTTACAGTTCATACCCGACTCAGCCCATTTCGTTTTTCTAGCTTTTAAATACTTATGCCCTTTGCATATTCGATTATTAGAACGAATATAATATTGAAAATTATTTCATCTACTACCTTTATGTTGTGCTGTCTGCATAAATTGATTTAAACGGAACACTCGGGAAGCTATTGACATGAACTTGCACAAGATTATACTCCTGATATCTATTTTGCTTCTATTCTATCGTGATATCTCGAACGGCTCCGAAGTTACAATTAAAAATAGGTTCAAAATTAATCAAATTACGTAAAAATTAATCAAAATCGGATGGTGATAGGGAGCGGTCTATGGGAACTCACAGAAGAGAGCAAGAAACGGAGAAAACGGCTTGCATGGGATTTAAACTACACTTATTATTTATGCCTAATATAAAACATAAAACAAAATTCATTAAATCATTGCACTTGTATTTCATGTGGGCGAAGTCACGAAACTACCGCTAGTTCTGAATTATTATATGAATACCAAAGAACACCTAATAATAATAATAAACGCAAAAGACATTTGTTCAAAACACAGTCAAAAGTTCAAACACGAATGATACTTTGAATTTGAATTGCGCTAAGATGATTATGAAAATATTTTTTAATAAACGTGCTTGAAGAAAAAATTAAAAAATTAACGACGTGAGTTGCTAAACAACAAGTATCTCTAAAGGAAAATAGAAATACCTTATAGGCACGTGGAACGTCTTATACATTTACACATTAGACAGCGCTTTGATAAGGTTAAAATTTTTTGAAGGTTAAACATTTTATAAGCTTAAATATTTTTATTCACATCGCAAATTAAATTCAGGTCGTTTGGTCGTATCCTATTTTACGATGAGATTAATTTACAGTAATAAAAAATTTGTTTAATTAATTTAAGCGTGACTTTTTTGTTTTATTTAAAATAAAAAATATATGTATATACTTTAATGTGTGAACACGATTCTTTCGTACTAATATTTAATAAGTTCGAGCTACAACAATGCAGCCACATTTGTGGTTATTATACCACATCTGTGTTAATATAAAAATAAAAACAAAAATGCTGGTTAAACTTCAATATGTCACAACATTAATATTATGATAACTTTTTGCTTCGAAGCTTGTTTATACTAAGAAGACGCGCGGATAGATTTCTTTAAGTATTAAATATCTTAAATTGAAATAATAAAAAACAAAGTATAACAAAATATACCGAAAGTGTACTTAAGAAAGGTAGAAAAGTGTACTTTGATTCTAGCACTGTTTAATAATAAAAAAAAGTGAATAATCGTTAATAACATATTGCTTTTGTCTCCACCTATCGTCAAGTAAATGTCACGCTAATGTATTGCACCTTGAATAATTCTGATAAAACGAACGTTGGACGCTCCACACTTAATCTTTGTTTTTAATTTTCTTTTAGAAATTGAACTTTATTTTAGTTTTGTGAGACTTGTTCTATAATTTAACATAGGAAGATGGATTTGATTGCTGAAACGTAAAAGGTTACATTATTCGAAGTCTAAAATACGTTTTCATATTTTAATTTACTCTTGGCTGTACAGATACGCTACGTGTCACATAATACACTGTAATATAATTTTAAAATTAATACAATTCCGCCATAGATTATACTGTGGAAAATAAATATGACGTCTAATGAGGCAATTGGAAAAAAGCACGATGAATGATAAAACTAAAGGACTCTTTCTATTTACAATAGTAATTTTTATGATTATTACGTACAATTTATTATACAATGCCATTACGTATGGTTATTACGTCCAATGTATTAAAATTTTAATTACGTCCAATTTATTAAACAATGTCAAAAACAGTTGACTATGCTTCAATCGACTATTTATTTGCTTGTTTTCGATAATGGAAGGAATATATATACATGTATACACACACTCATATATGTTTGTGTGTATGTATATATAGGTGTCCAGCGGATTGTTTTATTTTTAAAATGTAACATAGGCCTGCGGATTTCACATCGTAAAAATACACTCTTCAGAGCGAAAACTCATATTGGCAAGTACACGCGAATAAAATACACTCTTCAGAGCGAAAACTCATATTGGCAAGTGCACGCGAACAAAGTGCTGAGAAAATAGCAGTGATTTCACGCCGAATATTTTCTTGTATGGCAAGTATAGTGCGGGGATTGTTACAATATACTTTAGACTTAAGCTAACTCCACAAGAAAAATCACACGGCAAATCCGGCGATCCGGGTGGCAATGGTATGTCTCCGAACTTACTTATTAATTTTCCGGGGAAAATTTCTCTTAACTTCGTCATAGAGACCCTGGCAGTGTATGGAGTTGCTCCATCTCGTTGAAAATGCGTCTTATTGTTCATCAATTATACGGCAGTATGTCGTGATAGTGAAAATTTCTCTTTGATTAAAAAAGTATGAGCCAATTATTCTCTGAGCAGAAATTGCGCAACATACTATCGTTTTAGGGCAGTGCAAACTCTCTGATCGCATGCCCTTGGATTTTTTGGGTTCCAGTAACCCATCTTTTGCTTATTTACGAAGCCTTCGATATGGAAATGAGCTTTATTTTTTGTGAGCACTAAACAATATGTTTCCGAGCGTTCTTGGGGACCGAAAACGTTCCAACATTGTTCTTGCGTATGTTTCCCTTAAAACATAATCAATATCGTTAAGTTTTTGGATGATTCACATTTTCCGGGAAGAAGTTTTAGTTTTTTTGTCAAAATCATATGGACAATTGACTTCTTAATGCCTATAGAGGCGGCAATATTTCTTATTGATTTTCTTGGATTTCTAATGATTTCTTGGTGTACTTGTGCCAAAGCACGACGCACTCCAAACAATGATTCACCACACTTTAATAATATTCCGCCGCAAACGCACGGTGCGCTTTCGACCAATGACTCATTGCGATTAACATATCCAAAGACGATTCAACAAACGCTACAAACACCACCCCACCCCCTCCCCTCCCCCCCGCGCCTCTAGCCCCGCAAATAAACGAGCAACGGTCATTTTAAATCGATAAAAATCCCGCTATACTATACACACATATATATATATATATATATATATATATATAAGTATATATATATATATATATATATATATATATATACTCTGTAAATGAAAATGTAACAAATTGGCGAAGGCTAATAAAATAAGTGTTCTTAAAATATCTTATATTCAAATGAAGGAAAAAAGACTCGAAGGAATGAAGGAAGGATCAATTTAGACATCAATTTCACTGCTCGAGGTTTAATGATCTAAATACTAGAGCTCGTCGTAAAACAAAATTTGCACCTATATCAGAGACTTGGCATGTAGTGATTTCTTAATGTTGATCCGTTTTATAACCTGAATGTTATTACACAATTGATAAGCAACTTATCGGTTTTAGATGCAGATATCCACTTAAAATGTAAATACCTAAATAAAACAAGTGCAGTATCAAAACTGTAATATTCAGCATACAGGCACAAAACATAAGTTTGTCGCTGAATCTTATTTACCGAAAAAACACGTACGTTGGTGTATACCATTAGGTGATTATTATATGATAAGGCTTATAGAAGCAAAAAAATAATCAAACCAAAATATCACTACGGAAATACATCCACGAACGTCCCTTTGGGCATAAATTTATAACAACCAGAATTTAAACTAACAACCTTTGAGACTATTATTAAAACAAATATGAGCTTCCACTGCATTTTTACCAAATATCATGTTTACCTCATATATTCCTTGCTCTCTATATATAGAACTGATACAGACAATTGTGTCTTGAGGCCTAAAAAGAACAAAATTTTTAATTTTTCATCACTAATTCATTTGAAGCCAAATATAAACGAAACTGTCTACGAGCATAAATTACACATGCTTACAGTTCTATTAAAGTAGCAGTTGACATCACCGATCAAATGTGTCAAAACACATGCTGTGGTCATAATACAAAGAGATGTCCTTTAAGGGTATTTTACAATATGCTGAATATTATTTGTATCAATTCTTATATCACTTACGTACATCATTTCATGAAAAATTAAAGTCCGTACAAGCCAATGTAAAGAATATATTTTATGTTTATTTTAGCCAAAGATCTCACTTATAGTCATCGAGACTTAAAATCACACAGTAAGCAAAGAATTATGAAAAGTTATAACAACAGTGTATCAGAAAACCCATCTATCAAAACGTGCAACAGTCAAGTCAGAGAAAGTACTATATTTACTATGATTATAAAGAAGAAAAGTATATCATGACTTGCTACTTGCAATAATATTGCTTTTTGCAGAGAACATAAAAAAATGTACCAAATATATTTCTAAATTAATTTAGTCATTAAACATTATTGAAAATGTGATTTATATTAAACAATTTTAAATACATATTTTACGTCTTCTTGTTTACGGTTAAATTTGACTATAATATCTCAATTTCTTTACTTTAAGATACTAAAAATAATCTTAGTAAATTTTATAATAACACTAAAATAATAAACGTAAAAAATTTAATTGATAGCAGTTTTATTGATTTCTAGTACAATATCGGTCCAGAGTAAAATTTATTCATGATTATTTTAACGTTGGTTACGAATAAGTTATCTTTCTAGAGTTAATTCAAAACTGTGGTCAGATTTTCCGATAAAACAGTCATAATTAAAAGTCTGTAATTATTTGCAATATGCATCGTTTTAACTTTTTCGTAGTCTCTCATTTGATTTACAATATTTTCATACATTATTTTAATGTAGCTATAATAACATTTTACTCTAAATCACCCAACACAATTAGATTTTCTCCACGTCTTACAACCCATTCTTAACATTAATTCTTCAAAAGAATTACTCTCGTTGGCAGCAATTTAATCTCACGTATCTGTATTTCATATTCTGGATATGTATGTGGATATGCATTTATTCTTTTTCAGTAAATACATTTATTTCATAAAATCCATACCATAATAGTCTAATTGCTGAAAGAAAATCACGATTTCAACATAGCCTAGAAAACGTTGCAGATGTATGTACTTTTTCCGTTTTTGTTTATTTTCTTCGCAGGAATTCATCTCGAAGGGATAAGAGTAAATATTGGTTATTTTGTAGATTAATTTATATATATATATATATATATATATATATATATATATATACTCAAAAAAATGTTTTTATTTTATCTTGAAAATAATTTGAAATTATAGACTTGACCTGGTCATTATCAATAATTTTTTCCCACGAAACTCCTTTTTCATTTCTGGGAACAAATAATAGTCATAGGAGCCAATTCTGGGCTCCCAGGTAAGTGTTACAATATCTGAAAGCCATACTTATGAAGGGCAGCCGTCGCAATGTGGCTCTGGTGTACAGGTATATTGTCTTGCAAAAGCAGCACGCTTTCGATAATTTCCATCACTTTTTCTCTTTCAACTCTTTTTTAATTTGCTCTAGTACATAGCTGCTCTAGTACTCTCCCATTCTAGAAGCACTCCTATCTTTGAATTCGATGAGCGGGAAAAGTCATGGCGACGCATTAAGACTCAATATAACGAAATTAAATTTTGTCATCCGTAATAATTCGGTTAAAAATGTCATCTTTGTAATCTCCACAGAGATCCAAAATTCCCATGAACGCCATTGCTTTTGCTTTCGCCATTATCTGAGCACCCATCTTGCGCTGACTTTTGGCATAACTAGGTACTCATGAAGATAGAAGGTACACAACCATTTTCTTTTCGATTGCTACTTCTTTAATCGAGCATTTTCCAATACAAGTTTTTCCAGAGAGATGGCCTTGATCGGCCATCCTGAGCACGAGCTGAGTAGTCTTCGATCAGATCTCTGTCCTATTTAAAGATATTATGCCACTTGTAAACCATAATTTTATTAGAATAAGAGTCGCTATAAACTAAAGGCATCTCATTCAATATTACCTGTGGTTTTTTTTCTTTGCATTAGCAAGAACTTAACGATAGTTCGAAAGTCGATAATCATTAATTTTTTTATATTCGATGATTTCTTCTATCAATATTTTCTGTCAAAATTTGACCATAGTCGTTGAATCCTTTCAGAATAAATTGCTTGATGGATAGAGCTTAGAGGTTTATAACACCAATTAAGCTAATAAATGTACCGGTATGAGTCTCTCATTAGAGACTTTGTAAATAAGCAACCCCACCCCTTACCATCCTCTCCATTCCGCGAACTTATTGTCCCCCCTGCGTATGACTAAAATATAAATGACGATGAAGAGAAAAGATTTTACAAAAGGTATAGTTTATAATTTATTATAATCTATAATTTTAAAATGTATAATTTATTTTCTTATTATTGAAATACATATTTATTTTAATTACTGTAATAATTAGAATATCTTTATTACAACGTGAAATATTTTAATGTGTAATGCCACTGTTGGCTAAATAATAACCTTTTTAATGTCAAAATAAATATCATTATAGGACCGTTCCCGATTGGACTAGACAGATAATTGAAAAATTAAAAATGGTGAGCTGTTTGGAGTGACATATTTAATAACAGTAATGCTGTGTAATAGAATAGTTTAAAATGCTTAACGGATGTAGGTAATATTTCTATAGATCCGTTATTATTTACATTTTATGTGACTTGAGAGTAATTTTTTTTCAGATGTATGGAAAATTTTCAGAACTTCCAATAATTGAATGAAGATATGGGACTGTGCTTTGATTATGTTCCGGTTGTATATGACAATACGGAGTAACTGAAAAAAAACTGATTGGGATGCACTAAACAATTCAGTGGCACCATTGATGTAAGTCAACATAAAGCCTATGGAAACACAAATTACATGATTTAATAACATCACAGTACATAAAATGTATTTTTTGGTGTAACAATTTTTGTCGACCCTACTTAAAAATTTATACAATAATTTTATTGGTAACGTAATTAAAATGCACAAAATCATTATGAGATATTATAAAAAAGATCACATTACATTGAATCACATGACATCGATTTAAATAGATAAAAAATTTAATGCGATAAAACATATACTTACATCGATTTAGGCATAACACGATGGAAATAAATTATCTCGATGCCTACCACTTTCAATTGATTAAAACAACATAATTACATAGGGCTTAATTTCCCCACTGACGATGGATAAAAATACTTTTAAAAATCAATAAGTTTTCGAAGGTTTATTTTAATAAGGTGCAATTAATTTTAATTTAATACATAATGTCTTAAATATGTTTATAATTATTACTTAATTTCTTGTTACTTTTTATATAATTCCCAGACTAAAAACAGTAAAAATCAAAATTACGTAGCGTATGACCCACGAAACTCGGTTTGCCAAAAAAACATTTTGTCTAAAATTCAAATTATAGGGGATATATAATTATAAGATATATATTGGCGACAAGATTTTTGATTTTTATACTTCAGACACGTATAAAAATCAAAATTCTTGTCGCCAATATCATCATTTAGAAATTTACGTACTGCAACCTAATAGTAATCAATTTGTATACATTTTGACCACAAACTTGACCATAAAACGCAGAATGAACTAAAAATAATGGTAAACATCGATAGATCAATGATTATTGAAAGATCAAAGATAATTGTGATAATGATAAAAACGTTCTTTTGATTTCGTAAGTATTATGGATAAATGCGTATCCATAATTTCATTCACAGATAAATCAATTTATGATAGTAGCTGAAAACTTGATCGTAATTAAACGACATATTCACGAAATTACCTCTTATGTACTAAATGCAAGTCCAAAACCAAAAAAAAAATACATGATGACTCGTATTTATTCTTTCATTAATGATTTCAGTACCAAACATAAAAAGATGATAAGTATAAATTCTCAACGCAGACTTTTATCACTACATAACTTTCCCAAGATAATAAAACAACCCTATCATAATTCCTCCCATCAAATTTAGCCAAAAGATCTCCATTATAGTCAAGGCCATAGTTCAAGTTTGATCGTAACATTTGCAAATAGCCTTATGAAGTTTGCGGCGTAGATATCAAAGTTATGGCGAGTAATTACTTTCTCGCATAATATGCCGCTGTTGAGTGAATTCATATTATTATGTTGATGGCTCTTTATAAAGTGTCACTTTCTAGATATACTAATCTGTTACATAATTAATGCTAATTAATATTAAGTAGAGCAAGCTTGGGAAGTTTTAGATAAATTTTATGACTGGAACGTATTAATAACGTTATTAAGTAAATGTTGATTTTACAGTTGTTTTGTTTGTATAAAGTATCGTTGTATTGTATTCACTTAGAAAATTTTGTTTCAGTTATGTAACCTATCTGTTAGACTCTAGATAATTGTAAATATATATAAACAACCAAACGTGACAACAACATTATATCACGTATCTCAGGGCATTGGAACATTAATTTAATTTTTATAATTATTTGATTAAATTTATAATAGCTTTGCGAATAAAATGTTGAATTTATACTGCAGAAACAGGCAACAAAGTATTTTATCATAGTACAATACGCACGTATGCATGCAAATACGTACGCATGTTCGCGCATACGCATGTATTTTTTCTGTGCTCTATGCATGCTAGAGCACAGACAAAATTCCATGCTTTATGGAATAAATGGAAATATTATGTTTTGTTATAAGCTAACAACGATTATCTCCGACTAAACATCTACTATATTAAAGTTGCTTTCTGACATTTGCAAACCATAGAACGAACTCCTTCAAAGATTATTTTGATAATGATTAATACTTTCTTTTCCATTTTGATTTCATAAGCTGCATGTACCCATAATTTCATTCACCCATAAATAATTTTATGAAAATAGCTGAAAACTTTATCGGAATCAAATGACATATTAACAAAATTACCTCTTAAGTAACTTGTATATGAATGAAAAAAAATGTATAACAACCAAAAAAATTACCATTATTTTAATGACTTATGTTTATTATATTAATACCAAACGTAAAACGATGATAAGTATAAATTCTCACCACACATTTTTCTCACTGCATAGCCTTCCCAAAATAATAAAACAACCGTATGAAAATTCACTCAAAAGACCTTCATATAGTCAAGCTCATAGTTCAGGTTTGACTGTAACATTCGCAAATAGCCTTATGAAGTTTGCGGCGTAAACATCAAATTTTCGTGATATTAAATAGCTTATGCCGTGCCGAGTAATTACTATCTCGTATTATATGCCGCTATTGAGTGAATTTATGTGATTATGTTGATGGCTCTTTATAAAGTGTCACTTTCTGGATATGATCATCTGTTACAGAATTAATGTCAACATTAAGTGGAGTAAGCTTGGTAAATTTTAGATACGTTTTATAACTGGAAGGCATTATTAAAATCGTTAAGTTTATATAATATTCGTTATGTGCTTGGGTTGACATAGCGTAACTAAATTTTTGTTCAAATTATTCATGAGAATTTTTTTCTGTATGTGATTTTCAATATGAGCGTCAATAGATTATCTTACGAACTGAATTGAAGACAGATCATTTTAATTGACGACAGGGCATAATCATGTGGTACCAAATTCAAATATTTCCTTTTGGATCACGATTATCGCAATGTAGCAAATATTCTGGGTTACCAAAAAATTTAATATTCACTTTCTGAACTATGAGATAAACTCAGAACTGATCTCGATTAGATGTGCCAATTCAATTATATATTGGTTTTCTATTTGTTCTTAATTTTATAAGGTATTGTTATATTGTGTTCAATTAGATAATTAAGTTATATAATCTTTATTTTAAACTTTAGATCAGAGGATCTAGAGTTTAAAATAAAGATCATATGTTGGACACAACATAATTGTGTAGAGGGTCAGGTTTATTATTTTTGAAAGCGTAGCGGACCAATAGCATAGTGAACTTTAAATGTAAAGGAAACAGTAATTTTATTTTTTCACCGTAAATAATTTATTTAAAAAAAGAAAGCCTCAGGTTTACAAATTATCGCACTAATGAGAAGACTGACAGTTTTTTTTTGTTTTAACAGTGCATCTATGTAAGCTGATATTTAGAAGTGCGCAGAATGCCTGTAAAATGTGTGTCCATTAAATATGATCTTGTTTTTGACTTGTTATGTTTCATGCGGAGAAAAAGCTGTTCAAAAGTGTATATACTACCAAATACGGAAATTTTTTGAGAAGCTAAATAGCTTTTTTTGGTTGCGGTTAATAAACTTTTTTGTAAAATTCGATTAGTCCGTTCGGAAGGCAACTATTATATGCTATTTTTAGGAGAGAATTGCTTTGTATGTCAATCAATTCTAACTGTAGGTTTAACTCTATTAGGGTATTTGTGATTTGAAATCTATGAATCTCTCCTCAAACTCATTCCTCAACCTTTATAACAACAACACGTACTTGCCTAAGTCCATTGTCTCTTAATCTCTTAATAATAAGGCCTCCCAATGTACCAACTCCCTTTGTTCCAGTTGTTTTTCCAATAATATGAGCTTTTGTATAAAAGCTTGAACATGTTCATAAAACTGCGTGCAAAATAGATCTTTTCCTTGCAGTTTTAGGTTAATATCAGAGAGATACTTAGTTATGTCAACTAGAAAAGCCAGATCAGCTAACCACTGCTCATAAGTTAGAAGACTGATATCTTGGCCTTTGTTTTCAAGAAAATTACTTCTTTGAGTAAAGAATAGAATCGCTTCAGTGTGGTTGCTCTGCTAAGCCAGCAAACGCGACTGAAGTGTACAATGTCTTCATGATCTGCACCTACATTAGATAGAAAAGCCTGAAACTGTCTGTGATTCAATCCTCTTGCACGTATAAAATTGACTGTCTGAATACTTTACATAAAGCTAATTTGTTTTACGTAAAACTAATTTTTATATATAATTTTTATTACTATCTCGGAATTTTCTTTTGATATTTTAAACATTTCCTGTTGACCGACTATTTGTTTTTTTAACGAATTTATACGATCGATTTGAATTTGACCTTTGTACTCATCGCATTTAGATGCGTGTTTTGCAGAATAATTCCGTTTAATATTACATTCCTTGCAAACTAAAATTTATATCATAATATATGAGGCATAGTATGTTCCCATTGTATTCTGTGGAAAAAAAGGTTTTGGTCCAACTATTTTTAAATATTCTGCATTCTGCGTCAAATTTACGTTTTCTTTTCGGTTGACATTCTGTTTGATAACAACCACAAAATAAAATAAAATTATGTACACACATATCTTTTGATAAACATGTGAAGAAAATATTAATTCGAATTCGAAATACATCAATACGATATTGCACTACACCATATATGATCGTAATCATAGAGTACAGTCCGTTAAATGTAGAAATTCAACATTAAACTATGTATTTATGTAAATATGACAAAATTTACAAACTTTAGAGGCGATCATGTTATCCCTAATATCAAAAAATGTGTAACAAAAGACTATTTTAAAAAGCATATTACCTACCTTATTTCACCACTTCTCACTGCAATAAGCTTCACCGTATATTGATTTACGAAATAGGTAAGTGTAACACGATCGGAACCGAACACGAGTAAAATCAAAATTTTTGCGTGCGCCGTTAACAAACTTCGCTAGCCAACTGATTGCGGTAATGTGATCTGACTGTATGGGTATCAAGCGGGTAGGTGAGGTGGAGTGCGTCTTGGTGTGCTAGAATTTCATAGGTAAATTTTACATACCTGTAACGTACTCTGGGTTCGATATTGAAGAAAATGACGATATCTTCAAAAGAGGACAAACTTTATTTAACCGCAACACAACAAAGCCAAATCATAAGAGAGATATTCAGTAGTCCGTTATTTATCGCTATAATTGTCCGTAGGTCTTCGCTGGTTATCGCACTTCTTCTTCCTTTTTGCTTTCGTATCCAAACATAAATTGACTCCGCGGCGACTACTACGGCTATTTATTTCGGCAACTTATGGAAATATCAAAAGATTTCTTGTAGGTACGAAGGGTGTCTAGTCTATACATTGGGGCGCCAACTGACGCAATCGTTGTCTACGTGTGAGTACATGTGCAAGCTAATACAAGTTCTAAAGCGGGCACTATAAGGTTGGTTATTCATTGCAACTACAATACTAGTATGTTCGCGGGAGCAAGACAATTAGACTGACGTGTTTTGTAGGGTTCCGTATCGCGACGCCGTGTTCCGTAACATACCTACCTATCGCTATGTACACATTATATTTATTTATTTAATATACATATATATATATATATATATATATATATATATATATATATATATATATATGTATATATGTATATATAGGTTCATCAAAAATTAATAAAAAATTACAGCAACATTATATCACAAATTTCAGGGCGTTGGAATATTAGATCAATTTTAATAAATATTTCATTGAGTTTATGATAGCTTTACGAATAGAACGTTGAATTTACACTACGAAAACAAGCAACAAATATTTCATCAAAATACGATACATACGCATGCACGCATCTACGCATGCACACGCGCGCGTACGCATATATGTAGCGAAGAAAAAACTTCTTCTTTTAGGGAAGAAATGAAAACATGTTATCACATAAGAGCAGGAGAGCGAGTAGAAAAAAGGAAAAGGGTACACCAAAATGTAACATTAGTCAAAAGTGTAAATTAAATCATTTGAAGCGATTTTTTTCCAATTAACAAGAATATTATCGCTAATATTTACTGTCAACAATTTGTTGAATATTGAATATATTTGGCGTTAATTTTGTAGAAATTCATTGTTCACAATTAAATTAAACTACTTGATGTTGTATTATTTCTACTTTCTTTAAGTTCTTTACCACGACCTAGGTTTCGTTGTATTACAACATCTTCAGGTGGGATATTAGCAAAGATTTATCTTTTAAGATGTTGTAATACAACGAAACCTAGGTCGTGGTAAAGAAATTAAAGAAAATAGAAATAATACTACATCACATAGTTTCATTTAATTTTGTCAACAATTTATTAATGCCGCCTCTAAACTTTAAACTCAATCTGAAATCAATTAATTTTTTTTTTAAACCCAGTGCTCAATATCGCGCAGCAAATGTGACGCATTAAAATCACTTTTTCTGAATAAAAGGCTTAAAGAATTCTGAACGGAATGAATTTTATCCTTGCATGTACTCCGACGATAAGTGATTTTTTATAGAATATTTATCAATGAAGATACGTTTTAATTTATGTTTTTCAGAACATAAACCGTTTCACGTAATTTATGTTTAACCTCAGTCTCTTGTTTTACTTGTTTAAATGAAGATTTAATTGTAGCCGCCGCCTCATTTTAATATAAAAAGTCAATTATGAATTTATTACGAGCATAGCTTCGCACGTATGATAAACAAATTTGTTAACGTTATATCGTAGGTTTTCATACAAGAATTACTACATTTTGCATATTTAATAAGTTTATATTCTGTTCGCGTATATGTTGTGCTTTATGGCAAATAAAGCATTTCATTTTGTGATAATTTTTTATTTTTTACAAATTAGACAAACTGTTGAGAGAATGAACTGCGATCACAAATCAGCCTGTTCATTGTAGCGATTACGGGTTATACTTCCAGTGACACGCGCATCAGGTTGGGTCTGTGTCCAGCAGAAGCCGGGACAGTCTATTGGTGATGGTACTACTTTGCAACCTACCCATACAATAAGGCAATAAACGGCTATTAATTAAAAAATGTACATAACATTTTCGTAATTTCAAAAAGCAATCCAGTCCACCGAATCTGAGTTTTATAATAAAAGTCTAAAGCATTCTCTTGTTACCAAAACGGTACAAATCATCTAAATAAACACGTACTTGGTATTTGTATGAAGTTTGTTTTTACGATATAGATTATATTTTAAACAGTATCCTCCACGGAATTTTCTTTATGTCACATACATGTACACGTAGAATACATGTTTCATTTTCAAGCGTTATTCTAACTTTGATGGGTATTACGATTGAATTCAGAGAATACAAACTTTCATATAAACTAGAGAATCGTAATCCATTTGGGAATTTCGCATGAGTAATTTGTAAAACAATATTCGCTCTGTATTTTCATCGCATTGCAGAATTTGTTGTATTAAACGCTTGCGAGAATCAGTTGGTGCGAATATTGAAACGAAATATGAGACTTTAAAGCAGTTAAGTTACTTTAACTTATATTACATGAGGCTCGGTGGATATTGTATTTGATTATTTCCATCGACGGAGTAAAATTCCGGGTACTCTAATATTGTTGAATATTTCAATATATTATATGCACATGCAGCAACTTTATTTATTTTTGGAAAGAAGTTCTTTATGACACGATAAATACTTGACAAATGAGACCTCACCCGAAAAAAGTGTAAGATTTCAAACGCTACTTTTACTACAGTATAAGCCCAAGCATATATCAACTTTTTTCTGCCGGCTTTCTATTGTAAGGCAATCATCTGCCAGACCGTTTTCAATTCGGTATGTATTCGTTTGCATTGTAAATTATAAATTATCCTTTATCGTTTATTTATTACTTTAAATTGATAAATTAAAATAAATATATACGCATATTCATTTATTTTCATTTTTACTTTATAATTTATTAAATACTAAATTTTATTATTTACTAAAAATATTTTATATATTTACTAAATTCCATTTATTTTCAGTACTGATTAAATTTTATTTAGATTGTTTTATATTTATTTTATTTATATCTAAAATTTAAAATTAATTTTAAATTTAGTTTAATTTCAATAATTTTATATAAAAAGATTTAATGTTTTATTACTCTGTATGAGAAAATATAGTTGAAATGCGATAATTTGGAAACGGTCTTGCAAAAAACTATTTAGCTAGCCTATTAAGGTGATCAAATACTTTCATACGTTGATAACAACAAGATAAAAGTGAGACCGCAATAAGTTTTTGGTCCATAATTTTGTTTCAATATCAAAACAAGAGAGAGAAAAATATTTATACTAGTTTTGTGGTAAACGCATCCCAAGAGCGCTCGAACCGTAATCAAAGTCGCGCTATTTGAAATCCTGCTCAGACCGCAAAAAGTTTCTTCATTTTAATAAGTTTCGGTTTTATTAAAGAAATAAAAAAAAATTATATACTCACCACTAGTGTAGAATTATTTGGTCCATGTCCTCTTGAAATATTTCCGTTTGGTAGAACAAACTACAATTTGTGTCAGAGGAAATAGTATGTCCAGTTGCTTTTAATAAGTTAGGTTACCAATAGAGAATTTAGGTAATGTAGCTTGGTCCATATAAATTTGCGGTACCTATCACTATCAGTAATAAAGTGTTTTGTGACATTGGTTATGATAATATTAAACTTCAAAAGATTTGTCAATTACGTTTGAAAGAAAAATTAGCTAATACTGAAACTGTTCCTTTCATTCGAATACCATGTACGCTTTCTTAATTGAATATGACTTTTTAATGCCTGTATTAACGGCAAAATAGTTTGTTAACTAAAAACCACGAACAGTTATACTAAATACACGTAAATTGCGTTCATTAAAATAACTACCCAACATTTAAATCTGAACTAATTTCCGCAACTATTTGAATATGTAATAGGTACTTAACACAATTATGCTTTGTGTAATTAATGCGATTACTACCACTATTATCTTATCGGACTGTTTATCTTATCGGAATTTGTAATTAGCTGGTGTTGATTTATCACCAATTAATTCATAATCGGTAAGTAAACACGTTAATTACAAATTATGTTCCTATCGTGTTACGTTTGAATAGTAATTATTTTTAATTTAAAGTTACATTTTATTTACATAATTATTTACAAAATTAGAATAGATAAAGGTAACAGAATGCTTGAAAATTATAAATACCTCATATATTTCCATAATTTTTTTGTGTTGTATTATTTTCATATAACCATAATCATAGTTTCATATATCTTAATTACATAATTGAATTATTTTCGCGATTTTGCTTGCAATCAGAATAAACGACTTTTTCTAAAGCTGAAAAAGCTGTTTTTTTATCTACACAATTTATTACGCTTCATATTCTTCAATATACTCGTTCTTATTAAATTTTTCCACTAGTTCAACGTAGATATGTCTTACGGACCAATACTGAAAGCTCATTTGGAATGTGCTGTTTGAATTTTTTTCTTAAACAGACATTTTAAAAAAATATATACATCACACTAGAACCTCATTTTAAAAGTCGTACAGCTTTCAATTACAGACACACTTTTTTTACAAATCACACCTATTGTAATGATCAGATAATTTTCTCCCTACTTAGCAATTAAAACTGATTTCGTTAGAGGCAAAAGACACTTTTCCATATAACATGACCGAGGTTGCACGCAAATTCAGATTTGCAGCGGTCAAACCGATGATAAGTAAACATGACGAAATAATAGTATGTTTGCTAAATACACAGGTGCGACGAAAATATTTTTTTGTATTTCTAATTGATAATCGGTGTATACTTATTGGATTAACAAATATAATATAGGTACGACATATCCCTGAAGTGAGTCAAAAACAATGGCTAATTGCTCATTTCTGAGGACACACATTTATATATGGGTTAAATTATATTTTTAGGTTTTACTAAAATGGAAAAAAATATGGAGCTAAGTGTCTCAGATATATAACAGTCAAACTTAAGTTTTTACAGTTCTTATATTGAATATATTTGACATTAATTTTATAGAAATGCGTTATTCACAATTAAATTAAACTAGGTGAAGTAGTTTTATTTCTACTTTCTTTTAGCCCACCTGAAGATGTTGTAATACAAAGAAACCTAGGTCGTGGTAAAGAACTCAAAGAAAGTAGAAATAATACTGCATCACATAGTTTCATTTAACTGTTCTTACAATTCAAACCCAAAAGTATTCTATGCAAGAAACCCAACAGCATGCTACAGCTAGAAAATACAATTAGTTGTTATAGGTTTATCTATTTATATATGCTGGAAATATGCTCAGTACATATTATAAAGTCAAAAATTAAAAAACAGACTAAAATTCTTAAATTCATCTGTTCCAAATATAGGCATCAATGAAACGGGGATATTAATTAATTACATTTTCCGACTATGATGTGGCGCATCTGCGCGTGTGCGTGCATGTACGCGCATGCGCGCTTGTGTGCGTGCGTATGTGCGCGCATATGTGCGCGAGAATATGTGTGTGCGTGCGTGCGTATGTGCGCGCATGTGTGCGCGCGTATGTGTGTGTGCGTGCGACGCGTGTTCCAGTTTATGTGTGTGTGTGTGAGTGTGTGTGTGTGTGTGTGTGTATATGAAATGTTATAATATATCATGCAAGCCGGAATTTCGTAATAACGGAATTTTGGAATATTTTTCGTAAAAATGTAATTCCGGAATTGTTGCATTGGCCATATTAGAAAATTTGGGATAAAAAAAACTCAAATTACATGGAGTAACATAAGCAACTGCGAAGTATATGACGGTGGGGACTTCCGTCATAACTTTATGGGAATATCTTGTTCGTGCCAAATGTAAAAACAAATTTAAACAAAACAGGAGCAACGGAATAGAACATGCGTATGTCACACATCTAATTGGAAATAATATTTATGTTTCTATTGCTTGATGAAGAAATATTTTAAAAATTATTTATAAAAACAGGCATAAACTCTGTAACGTTCGGTTTACGAATTCAAGTCACTTATTAATTTTTAAAACATAGTGTTTTTAAATTTTTTACCGGGAATTCGTGGTAGGTGTTAGGGTTTTAATTTCTTGGGTTTAGAATGCTACGGTTCATCCGGGGATAGGTATACGTAAATACATTACTACCTACCACAAGGACAGTACTAGCATTTTGATTTTATTTATATATTTATAGTAAAATAACAATTTTAGGAGTCATTATGTTAATATTATGGAAGTTTTTTATGAATTTCAATTGGGAAAAGTTACAATTTTAATAATATTAGTAATGTATAAAAATACTATGAAGAAATTATATTTCATTGTTGCAATTATATGTAATAGTGTATTTTAAAAATAACAGAGATTAAAAATATCAATGACAAAAAATTCGGAACTTTTTATGACTCATTTTTTTTTATTTTGCAGAACTGCATAAATTTATTTTCTGACATCTCTTATACTGAAGTAACAATATACGCAAATTCATCTTGCATGCAAAAATTGTTCCTTTATGTTTAACTTTCTCTAATATTCTTCTGGTATTTGTTCCGTAATTCCGGTATTGGGTACCAAATATCGAAAACCGATACCGAAACTTAACAAAATCCTATATTGTATACCATAGTTCTGTAGTTCTCTCACTTTTATAAGGTCAAAATCTGTTGCAATGATATCAACTGGATACGTTGATTCTTGTTGATATTGGTCTTATATATTCCTAAAAATAAATATGCGTATAGACAACATTTTATTCTATGTTTACTCTATGGTGATACTTTTTTATTATGATATTTGATTTCCATTATCCAATCCCATCCATAAATTGTAAATGCTTGGAGATTGTGACATACTAATTGACGAATAGACATGAAAAAATTTCATTACTATGAACAGGTTGTTAATAGCTATAACACTGCGTTATGTTATTAATTATAATTACAAACAATGTTCAATATTTCAAATACCATCAAATTCGGCATATATTAAACTAATATTAACTGCGGCATTTCCATTTAAACATATTTGAATATATTCAATGTTGATCTGTAATATTTCTTTCAATAAAAACATATATTTACAGGTCATATATTTTATATAAAAAAGTAAAATATATATAAAACGTAAAATACTCTAAATGAAATGTTTACCAATAAATATTTATTAAATATTTACCAAACACTGAGATAATTAAAAAAAACAAATTCTTTGAGATTTTTTCTGCCACCACAAAACTTTAAAATTAATCCAGTGCAATAATAATTAAACTCGAAATATTCATACAAACCTAAATTATACAGACGTGTACGTCATGTAAACGTCTAATCTAAATCAGGTCAGAAAATAATGTTAATTTATTTCTTTATTTGTCACACACTTACTGGTACAGTACAGGTAACCTATCCATTCCCATAAAGAAGCAATGACTTAATAAAACTTGAATTTATAAATTATATCTGTACTGAAAATTATATAAGAATTATAAAAGATAACAACAACATAATTCCATAAATTTACTTTCACCCGCCATAAACAAAGCGCACTCGGATGCGACCGTGATCAGGTTCTGGATCATTTGAATACTGCGAGGAACAAGAGGTGGTATAGCAAAAAGGTGATAATTGCCTGAGCTCAGAAAATTATCGGCTATTATACGAAGAATAGAAATGTATTAAAGAATAAAGCCACTGGAATTTTCCTTTTAACGAAGCAAAATGATGTCGCGAGACAACTATGCATTTTTATAAGATAATCGTACATCATTTTGGTTATATATAAGCAAAATTCTGTTCATTTATATAAAATAACCGTACGTCGTGTTGGTCACTTATATAAAATAATTGTACATCGTTTTTGCAAGAGATAAGCGCCCAAAAGCTAGCCGCGGCGCTCATAACGTCGCTTCCTGGAACTTTTATTATACATATCCGTTCATTTCTTCGTTTTTCACAGCCGTTTTTCTCATGAACTCTTTGACATAGAAATTTAAAATTTGGTGTAATAAAATATTTCTATCCGCATATATTTCAATAGTTTACAATGAAACATGTTAATATGAAAACTGCGAGTTTTGTAAAAATTAACGATATTTATACGTTCTTGCAAAATATACCGAACAGTGTTAATATTTGCAAGTAGTGTAAAAGAAACGCAACGACGTGATCCTGTCAGCTACACTGTTCATGTAAAAGCTTGTTTAAAATAAATTATTAATAACATTAATATTAAGCATTTTATATTCCATTTTTTAGAGTCAATGCAACATTATTATATATTTTATACATTATTCATGCCATTCGTCTTGTCATATTACATCAGTAAAAAGAATGCATTTACCGGAACTCCAACCGCTCCATTCATCCCATCCTTTCCTGTTTGGATAAAACATTTAGTAAAAATTATTTGTTCATCCCTCATATTCTAATATATCGATTATAATTTAGTGAAACTAGTAAACCCACTACCTCAATTCATAAGTGTGTTAGCACATGGAGTAGTCCAACAGCATATTACCACTTCTTAAAAGCGTGAAGTAGTCGTTCTATTTCAGTATGTGAGGTTATGAATAGCTTTGTCTACTAACTTTAACTTTACCAAGGGTATGTTTCAGTAAGTCTTTATTATTTTCCTAGATTTTATAAGGAAGATCATCCTTGATGAAGATTACCGGGGGAGGCCAAAATTTCCTTCTTTGAATCTGTTTACCAATTCTAGGCTGTGTCATAGTAGAGTATAACTTCACCCATTGTCGTCGTGTATTCTATATTACTTAGCTCGGTTTTTTTTGCCCTAAACGGAAGCAAGAGCACTTTAATTCTCCCATTTTTTACTCATTGTAACTAAGTTTATAAGTAAACAGAAGATTACATGCTGCTTTCTTTATATACCCAGTGTTCGAGAAATTTCTATAACACTTCATGAATGGCCGGTAAATAGTGACCGGTTCAATAGTCATTAACCTAAATTTTGATTTACATAGTTTATTCATAGAATATATTTTAATAGTCTCCAATATAATCCTATGATAATATATTTAAATCTAGCTACCACCAGGTTTAATTACAGCTATTATATCCACCGAAATCTACATAAAACTGTATAGAACTTTAAATGCCGTAACTGCTATAAGGAAAATGTGAACATGAAAATATTTTGTTTTTGTTCTCTTGGTTTTAACCGACAAAATTGCGAGTATACATCACCAGTATTTGTTTAATTAGATGCATGTATCTTACTTGGATTTGATTCGTAAAGTAAAAACTCTGTAATTTCCGTTCCTTTTGTGCTTTTTCAGATTTTCAGTTTATCATTTCTATCTTATTCCTTTAAGTATTTTTTATGAATAATGGGTTAAACCATCTGGGTAAACTAATATGCATCTTTTGATTATAATATAACGTAAAAATCGCTTGGACGTTGTGGGCACCAACCTTTTTATTAATAATTTTTTTCTGAATGTTGCATTGTAATGAAACATTAATTTAACGGCTTCATAGATAATATCAGACAACGGAGTGTGGATAACAACTTATACAAATGAGTGGTACGTGGATAAATAAAACGTTCAGTACGAATTTTCCTGACATACTCATCCTCTAAATATGTAATTTCGTGGTATCTCAAGTTATAAAACTTTATACAAGTTTTCAAAATTAAATTTGGTATGACCGACAGAAATTGATATAAAATAAAAAAAAATAAATAATAATAATAGTAAATTATATTTATATTATAATAATAATAGTAAATTATATTTAATAATAATAGTAAATTTTTTTCTCGCTTGTGATGTAAAAATATTCTAATTTTTAATAAGGTATTTTCTTAATGCATATGAAAAATATTTTATAATAATTATTGAATTTAATTTATGACATAAGTTTAAGTAATAAAAATGTTTTCATCGTGATCGTACATTGATTCCAGGCCATTTTTATGCATAAGTCATCCCGACCACTTTGGAAAACCGTTTCTGTGCTGAATTTTT
Organism: Druceiella hillmani; assembly: GCA_039881145.1. Lineage (NCBI taxonomy): Eukaryota > Metazoa > Arthropoda > Insecta > Lepidoptera > Hepialidae > Druceiella > Druceiella hillmani. The sequence goes on along the minus strand of JAYKKI010000007.1, from coordinate 47,338,489 downwards.
TTGAGAGTATTAATAGCTTATGGTATAACAATGCTCAGACCAAAATACAATTAATTAGCACTAAAACGAATGAAAAATTATCCTTTTTGAATGTCACTCTTTTCATTATCCTACGCTCGTACATCAAACGCCATTAATATTAAATCAAATAACTACTTTTTAAAACACAAATATATAAATATACTGAAGAGAGACCATCCAATTAATTACCTTTATTTAATTTTTAAATGGGTATTACTCTTTACGTTGACTCAAAATAATTAAGGTTCAAGTAAAATTTTTCTAATGATTATAATTTTAAACTTAGTAAATTAACTTCATGAAAATTAATATTTCGTATTTTGTATTTCAGTGCGGAATCTTAATTACGTTTTTCAATCTCAAGTTTGAAAAAGGTAACATTAAAACATTGCAACATTACAACATTAAAACATTGCTTTATAAAATTAAAACTCATTTCAAAAATTAAGCTCGTCGTTTTATGAAATGCCTTATATATCTACTTCAAAGTCTGTCCTGCTACGAATACTTAAATTTGGTCCGCCATTTATTTTCCGGATAAAATGAGGAGCGTAAATATAATGATATCAATTATTAACTTAAACGTGGGTAAAAGAATAACATTTAGTTAAGAAATCGAGGAAATTTTTTGAAAATAAAGCAATTATTCTGTAGATAAACGATACAATTTCACAAGCTCTTTGAATTGGAGTACAAATATTATGTGAGAAATTAACCAGTGAATCTTTTCAGAGATGAAATTCAGAGACTAGCCTTAATATATCAACTTTGTATATAATTCTACCATCCATATATACATCCATATATATATACATCCATATACTATACCATTATATATGATTTTCACTGCAGCTTAGTTGCATAAACCCTTATTTTAATAGAGAATAATAATTTTCCTTTCAATAAATTTCGGTATAGTAAAGTAGCTAAAGTAAGAAATTTATATCTAATGACTTTAAGTACTGTCACCATTTTTAGTTTCTGTAAAAGTGCGGGTTTCTATAAACCGTTTACAAGGGGACGATGCCGTCAAGACGAATCTATAAAATGGTAGGTAAAGTTCGTACAAAAATGCTTATTTACAAAGTTGGGATTTTAAATATTTACATATTTTTATAGCCATATTGAATACGAAGTGGTCGCTAGCTGTTTCTGCTTAAGGAAAAATGCTGGATAAACCAAAAATATTTAATGATTATTTAGCATCTATAATTTTTTTTATTGGAACTAGGGAAAGAGGACGTAAATTTATCGATTAAGAAAATGAAAAAGAAAAGAACAAATGGAAATTATAGAAAAGACCACCTTTGAATATCAAACTAAGAAAAGTTATATGATCTTGAGTAGTCTTAGGCGATCTTATTATTTATGTTTCTGTATTTTTTAGGACTGAAAATAATTAGATGAATATAAGTTTGGCGACACAAGAAAACAGCAAACTCAATGTCAATTAGTGCATTGTTGAGACTCTGACTTTTATTTATAGCTACAGCGTATGCCACATACGTTTTTTGAATGCATCATTGCATGTTCTCTTACATAAAGTTATATTACATGCCGCATACGTTTTTTGTATGCAATGATGTTCTCTTACGTATAGTTATATCGTACGTCGTATACGTTTTTTTATGCAATGGGGTTCTCAATCTCATTGTTCTCAATCAACAATCTCAAGGTTCTCAATCACGTTGCAGTGTATGCCACACATTTATATAATGTTAAAAATAATTTCAACAACAAGGAAATTAATTTTAACACGATTTAATTTATGTACCGCACCATGGTTAAATTAAATTACCACTTTTACAGCTTTTTATCGTTCCCAGGATACTGATCAGCATTCCCAAGAAATATACATTATTACATAACATAATTCGCTTTAACGTAGTGCCCCAAAAAATGCAGATGATCCAAAGGACCACCGCTAGCACCACCAAAGCGGTCCATCAATCAGGCATGTGATTCAATCAATGGGCATACAGTTGACCATCATCAAATTCTGAAACACCTTTTCTTCCTCGAGAAAATGCTCAATAATACATACGTATAAGGTGAAATTCGCAGACATAAACCTATTGCGTAGATTTCGACTATTGAATTTCGATATGATTCCTCTGAATCTTTTTCGATCATGGTTCACTGAGATCAAACCTAAAGTCATCCAAGGTCGCATATAAATATATATTTATGTATGTATGTATGTTTTATACCTACATACATATGTGTGTGTGTATGTGTGCGTGTACATCTGCGCGTGCTTGTGCGCGTGCTTTTGCTTGTACGTATGTGGGTGTGTTTATATATATATGTATGTATATTATTTGTGATATAAATTTATCTGTTGGAAAGGTGCGCCGGTCGGACAGATTCACTCATATTAAAGATCTTAATTAGGTGAAACAGTAAACATCAGATAGACCCACCATGATTTCACGTATAAGAGATTAATAAAAAAAATAAAAAACATCTCCTCGACCTATTCATGTAATGTAACATTTTTAAATTGGATTTTCACGCTTTATTTTATGTATCATATTTACATCATAACATGAAATAAGGGTTACATGTAAATTACTATACGTAGTCTATAAAACATAATTTTTTATTGAAAAATCCAATTAATGAATGTATTACCGTGACCATGTGAGGCTGCGAAAAGGTCGACAACGATTCTTTTGGATATTGCCACCCAACTAACATAAGGTATTCCAGATTTTAAAAAAACTATATGAATATATATATATATATATATATATATATATATATATATATTATGTATATTATGCAAATACATATCGATCAAAGTATAAACATGTACACCTACACATATACATAGCATTCACACACACCCACCCATACACATATACGTATACCTATGCGGGCACAACGTACTGCTATTTTGAAGTAAAAAAACTAAGTTATATCAAACAATCAAACCTAATACCAACCACTATCCCATACTAGGATTGGTTATGAAATAAAACTTTCCGTACCCAATCTGCGCACGTCAAGGAGCCAGCAGATCACCAATATTTTAAATGAGAGGTATGTTTTATGAAATATATCTTAAGTTTTTTCTAAAATTTAATAAAATCTTTAAATTGTTTTGTTCATTATTTTTGGCATATTAAATGGAATCCGACATTTATTTAATAGGTGGACTGCTTCAATCAAATCTACTGATGATGGAACTTATTAACCCAAGTCAAGACGAGAAATAAATTACACCTAAAGAGACGAACTCGGAGGTAATGAGTAAACCAAAATTTCAAAATGTTCTTTCAGCGGACGCTATGCAGGCAAAGTGATATATTTTAAATTACTCGTACGATGCAATGCAATGACCTTATTCCGTTTTTCATGAAATTGTTCTTGGCAAATCTGCTAATGTAACACAAAATATTTGAATATGGAACATTTGTATATGGAACATCGTCTGTTTAATAAACTATGTTAGTCAAACACATTTTCCCATATTCTTACAAGTTATATCCCTCGCTATTTTTAAATTAATGAGAATAATTTATTGAATATATTTGGCGTTAATTTTGTAGAAATTCATTTTAATTTAATTTTTCGCTACTAAATGAAACTATGTGATATAGTATTATTTCTACTTTATTTAAATTCTTCACAACGACCTAAGTTAAACCTTATAAATATAAATCGCCTACCTTTAGATGTCATACAACGAAACCTAAGTCGTGGTAAAGAATTTAAATAAAGTAGAAATAATAATACATAGTTTCATTTAGTTTTGAGAAACAATTTAATTAATACTAATAGGTTTGTTACGTGATAGGTTTGATAATTATTCTCCTGTTTACAATATTATTATGGTAGCAATCCTATATATTGCGTCATTAATCACACGCAGAGCATGTGACTGATAGCCGTTCAACGTAAAGTAAGCGATGTCTGAGCGCAGTTAGACTTCTATTATCTTGCACGTGGACATCGCATTTCATCGTAGATATAAATACTTTAAAGGAAATTACTGAACAGAATCTTTTCTATGTTATTTCTTATTCTGTGGCCATACTTTTTGCACCACAAAAAATGACAGCATTTCAATGATTAAAAAATTTCAATAAAAATTCATCATACAACAAAAGTCTTACCACGTTTTTAAAAATAGGTTTAAAAATATTGGCATTTTTTAACTATTTTTTTTTAAATTGTTTTGATGGAAAACATAAAATGGTCTAAAGTATAACAACTTATCCACAAAGGATGCCTTCAGGCAACATATTTATTTTGTTAATAATAATTCAATTTCCTATTAAGGCTTTCAATGGTACAGCATATAAACGTTCTGTGACTCTTTAACTTTTATTTTTATTAATAAAAGTTTTCTTATTCTATAATATTTATTTCAATTCTCTAGTGCAAAGTATTATAATGAAAAAATTATTTTCTTTTGTTTGCTTGTGCAAAACCAAAGCGCCTTACGGCTCACACTTTATTTGCAAAAAAAGCCTGTGCAATAAAGTGATTTAATAGTTTGTCTTACATATTAACTTATTATTCTCCAGTATGCATTTTAATTTATGGCAGTATTCTAATGAAAAAGGAAACAACTTATGTACGTAATTAATTAAAATATTTTTATATTTTTTTTCGTTCTTCTCATTTTGCAATTTTTTTCTGAAAATGAAAAGTTATTTGAAGATTTCTGGAGATATCCAAGAAAATGTAACTAATATTATAAATGGAAATAATCGTTGGACTGATTGTAGGGAAGTAAATTCGTTACTTTATAACTTCTTAATTTCTGAAAAACAGATTATAGCCTGGACTCTTATTTTATTCATTCTAATAGTAATGCATAATAAAATGATTTAATAGTGGTTTCAATCAATGGTATTTAATTTAATAACAGCTGTTTTATTATAAGTTAACTCATTTTACCACAGCAAGATCTTTATAGCTTTATTACCATAAATGAGATTAATCTCTACAGGTGCATTGCAGTCCAAGGAAAACGTACTCTTAACGTGACAAATTATGGATAAATTAATTTATTATTAATACCTTGTCATACACTTTAATATAACAGCCTACTATTCACTTTACGTAAATGAAACATTGCATATACAAAAATATAGAGCTAGTGACAATTTTCGACGAGTTTAAGATATTTTCTCTTCAACTAATATGATATTTATATTAAAATTTATTATGGTCGGTAAAGGACAATTTTCGTAAATATAAGAATATAGAGCATAATAAATAGTAGCATGATAAACATTAGCATAATAATAATAACATAGAGCATAATAACACTAAAAATAACCGCATTTCTTTTAATTGATTGTTTTAAAGCAAAAATTATTTCACTATTAATGAGAATAGAATTAAATAACATCATTTGAAATATTGTTATAAACAGTCAGTATTTTCAAAGTAAAATTATTCATAATCAAATAATGAGAACCAGTTTGTAAGATTGAAATAAAGATAAAATGAGTCTTTTTTTTCTCTTATGTATTCTTCTTAGTTTAATATTAATTACTTTTTAAGTAAATAAGACCCAAGAATTTCTGCGATAATGTCATTAGCTATTTTATAATTGCCAGCATCAAAAATTATTAAAAAATGTTAAGTTTGCTTTGATTTCATTATTTTCTTTTTTTAGCTAATTAGCGCTAATACCAATGGCGTAACTATTGCGGATTGAAGCAGCCGCTACGTTTACTTTTATTTTTGCAAACTACACTTTTTACAGAAAAAAGTAAATAAAAAAATCACTTAAATGTTTATTTGTTACAGCCAATTTCACCCGCAATTTTTTATTATTTCAATCCAGAAAATTTTAAAATAGTTGTTTTCATAAATTATCACTGAGTGTGTGATTATTCTTCATGGCTATATATATTTTTATTGTGAAGTGAAGTAAAAATAAATGATACTTTAAGCTAAAATTCTACGTCGATTCCGAATAAAAATCACTTACACGACAAAATTACATTTCAATGTTATATTAAATTAAAAAATGTTGAAAACGCAGAAAATATAATTACATTTTCGTCCTTTTAGTATAATGTTTCCCTAAAAATATTTGTTTATCCGATCTGGATAAACTGTTTTAAAAAGTGATGTCTTTATTTTAAAACCTAGAATCATTTTAGTCTTCGTGCTCATGGGATGGAAAATATTAACATACGTATCGGTTGTTCTAATAGTAGTTTATTTTACGTGCGATTAATGATTAAATTTAGATGCTGATATGAATTTTTGATATTTTCCCGAAAAAGAAAATTGCGCTGGAAAAAATATTTAATAAACATCATTTAATTAAATTAAATTACCTTCGTTATAGAAAGAACGATTTCACTTTTCTTTGTATAAAATGTATTAGTGCATATGTGCCACACAATTTTAGGTGTGCGACAAAATCATTACATAATATGAACAGAATCCCTCTACAGGCAATCAGTAGACGCTCTTTTTCTTTGTAATAAATCTAAATTACCTTAAATATGTTACCACGTAATCGTAAATACTCCAGCCCTAATTAGACGTCAAGCTTTCAAAGATTATTAGATTTTAAAAAATTATGAGTAAATTGTTTCCGGTTTTTGCTTGCTACTTGTTAGATAAAAAGCTAACGTAAACAAATTTTGCTCAGGAACGTTTATTAACTTGGCCGTGTTTATCAATGAAATATAAGAATTTGTGTATTAAATTTAATTTAACGTTTTATTAAATTCATATCGTAGATATTACATTTTCTTAGAAATGATAATGTTTTTCAAATCTTTTGCTTAATACTCATAATTTAATGAAGCGCATCCATATTTCTACACAAAACCCCATAATAATTACTTAGCTTTTTTTATTTTACGGTTGGTTCAACAGATAAGTTTGAAAATAAACTACAATAATTGAGACTATAATTTTTGTAGACCAAATGTAAAATGTTATATATAAATATATTATTCTTTACCAAATTGCCAATAAAGTTTAGACGCCACTTTAATAAGATAAAATTACGATACACGCACCATTCATTCGTTGAAGTTCTTGGGAATCAAAATAATTATCTGCAAAATGTTTATCATGGTTCCACATAAATTATCAATATTAACTACGAGTATTTATTAACTATATTTTTGAAATTAAATTATGGTTGTTGCGCATCATTTATGTATCATATAAAAGTTTATTCTCACTCTTCTTTGATAAAAATAATTGTTATCTTTTAAAGTCATTTTACCAGCAACATTTTAACCGTGGTTTAAACAAATACAAAAGTCTCACATACGAGTAAGAAAGACCGACAAAAACTCTTATGGTATTCTGGTGCTGTGAATAAAAATAAACCTAGATATGAGTTTAGCTCCATTACAAGATACACATTTAAGCGAAAGTGGTATTTCTATTAAGCTATTTACAAAAAAATATATTATTTCTCACCATTTAAATATATAAATTTATTTTCTAGTATATTTTTCACTGACAATAAATATAAAGTTTAAAATAAAAAGTTATTTTTCCAACTATTTAGGTCGTATGGAGGTTCTACGCTTTTAATTTTTTTTGGACCCAAATATATGTCATAAGTTGATCGACCATAACTCGTAAACTAGCCTACTTAGCTGGGATAATTTCCTTTTTCCTTTCGTTATATATACTGCTATTACAAATAATTTTTAGATATTCAAAAATAGCGGTTTAGTTGGTAGGGGGTGAAAGCAGGTAAACCTATCAAAAATGACCACTTTGAAGCATGATATTTCCTAACAGGATCCCTGTATATTGTTCGTGTCATACCAATTCAATGATATCTTATACAATGAGGTATTGGAATAAAAAAATTGCCTAAACTGAACCAATTTTTTTTTAAATTTCTACTTCATAACTCGTAGGCGTTATAAATAATTCACCACCTAAACTTTTATCTTAATCACTAATAGTTTGCGAGTAAAACAGCTTTGCCATTGGAAAGACACTATTTAAGATATAGAACCACTTACATCGAAGAAATAAAAATAAGCTTATCAAAAGTTTTATTTAAATCTTCATTCAGACAAATGACAAATTTAGTATTTTTTTGGAAAATCAGGTTATTTTTAAAAAAAGTTTTACAACCAGAACAATGAAACAATCCTTTTATATCGTCTATAAACAGATGTAATATTCTAATCAATAAAACTCACGGGTCTAACAGCTTTATCGAAAACGCTACATAAAATTCGTAAAAAAACGAAAAGGACATACTTTTACGCAACGACAAAAGGAATATAAAAACGGTTAACTGTTTACTTTAGGAGACGGGTACACATTTGGAAACATTAATTATTTTTTGTAATCGTTTCTAAAAAGTTGTGTGTTTCATAAGATTTTTATTTCTTTTTATCAATCTCACGTTGAAAATACAATATTTACGCATTTATGAAGATTGTTCTTGTTTCTTTCGAATTACCATCACAAATTGAATTTAGTTTTTGACCCTCTTCATGATAGTAAATCTCTGAATTACCTTTTTTTATATTCTAAAAAGTATTACTGAACTGAATAAGACGTAAGCTTTCTGAGCATAATATTAAAGAAAGTAATAATAAAATCTGGCACACGGTTTGAACTAAACTTAGAATTCTATAATAGACTTTAATAAATTAACTAGTGATGAAGAAAGAAAATTTTCAAAATTATTATTTCTTACAAAATGGTATATTTACGGCTGCTTCCATGCTATACTGTCTTCGTCTTGTTTCAGGACAGCAGTGGTTATATTCTCTGCTATATATCTAAACACCCTTATTCCATATAAGGATAGAATAAAATCTAATATCCGTTACGTTATTAAAAACACGTAGAAAAATAAGTTATGGTACTTAATTCCATAAATGAATTTAATTACTTTCCACTGCTTATAAGATTTAATAAATGTATACCATTTTCGCCTATCGGGAATGCAAACTTTATGAAAACAATAAATTTTAAAGTCAATAGAAAAAAATGAATTTTTTTGTCAATTCATTATAAATATAGTTTTATTGACAACATTATTATTTAAAAAAACCACGTATACGACATACATGGATATTCAAATACTTTACTGGACGTCGATTTTTCTAGCAAGGAATAATTAATTATATCCACGTGATACACAACAATAGAATTATTGAAAATGTATTTAATTCGATACGAATAACTTTCTCCAAAAACAAATAACATTATTAAATGGTTTCTTTAATGTCTACACTACAATAAATAAATTAAAAAATAAATTAACTTGGTTTATTTATTTTTAATATTATAATTAATTTATTTTTGTAGTGTAGGTACACCACACTCTCCAACAAAACAATAATGTATATTTCAGGAATATTTTCTATTAAACATTGTATGTATAGAAGCTTTAGTTCCTCAACACCTAAATCCATTGCAGAAATGATGGATTTGTAATAAACTCTAAAAATACCTGGCTACCTTTCAATAAGGGGACATACAATACATACAAAAACATTTATATTTCATAACATGGTTCAATCGCTCCTCTTACCATTTAGATTCATATTTTTAATGAATTGCTTACAAAAACACAAGTGAATTCATAATCATTAATCAATTGTGTATTCAGAATAAATTTACATATTACTAAATATTTATTATCCCGTTCAGTCCCAGGTTCAACTGTCTTCAGAATTCTGGAATCATTCCACAAGTGTCTCTAAATTTATATCCTACTTACTTCAAGTGAACATGGGACCTTTCCCTTGACTAGGCTTTGAATTTTTAAGATAGGGTCCGCAATTTATCTCTATTCGGAGAGTAATTTCTTTTAATGAGGTACTCCAGCCACAGAAATATTCGCTTTATATTTATTCTTACGCATTCCTGGTTTAACTTGGAATTTTTTCACGGATTTAAAAAGTTTAATGGCAAACGATTCTGAACTTTTATTTTTTGTTCTTATATATTTTGTTCTTATATATTCGTATACTTCACGTTAACACAAAAACACATCAAAATAAATAGTTAACATTTATTTTGACTATATTTTATTTTCAGGATTAAACGTGTATTCGATTTCTCGACATTATTTGCTTTGGTCTAAGAGGTATGAATATCATAATTTCTGATAGGGGTAAAATATTTATGAAAACTTGCACATATTGAATTGATTATTTATGAAAACTTGCACATAACTTTGATTCAGTTATTATATGCAATTCTTTTGGTATTTATCTTTAATTCTTTAATTATATTTGAAATGAAAAATATCACAAATATGTGAAACGGACAAAATTATTAACTTAGATATTTTCAGTTTTTTACTTACTTTTATATGCGCTTTTTTTAAAGTACTGCCAATGAAGTTTTTTCCAGGTATATAAAAAACTTGAATTAACGTTTACTGGTAAAATTATAATTTCATATTTCTATCTGATGTATTTTTAAACAATGCCATTATTCATTCAGTTAATAATTTTAATGTTTCCTATATTTCTGCCATATTTGATGGTGACCTGAATAATAAACAACAGAATTTGTACTTATTTTTGTAATTATTATTACACATTCTGCATACATTTTTTTGTAAATTTAAAACCTTTGATGAGATCCTCTTTTGACAAAAATATTCAATGAATCGAAATTATAATATTGAATTTTATTTTTTTCGTGTACAAATATTTGACAAAGTTCATATTAAAAGAGACATAATATCAGAATATTCTTTTTTGAAAGATACCTTAATAGATATCAATAAATTGCCAAATTTCTCTTATATTCTAAAATAATATAGAAGTGTATGTCAGTCATTTATTCCTACATATTATATTTAAAATATTTTATTGACAAATTTTATTTAGAAAAATTAAAATAACGGGGAGAATGAAATGGAAGTACTTTAAAGTAATTAAGAAAAAAGAAATACTTTCCCTATTATTAATATCCAGTACCTTATTAATTAAATATATTAAATCTGGAGAACTTTTGAAAATATTTTAATTAAAGAAAAGACGTGTTTCGTAAGAAAGGAAATTAAAAGAAAGATACCTGCGTAAATACTGCAGTATAAAATGCATAAAAATATATAAAACATTTACCCACTAAATTCATATTAGACAAAATGAACCAAAAACACTCATTGCTCGCAAGAACACCATCATAGTGTTTTTTTATAAGATCTATCATAATGTTTTTTTTTATTTCATATTCTTGCTATATAACATATATTTTGATTTTTTATAATTAATACAAAAAAGTATTAAACATCTTAATAAATAAGAATGAAAACTGGTTAAAATTCCAAAAAGAAATCACCCGGCGCGATGCAGTTTCGCACATCTTGCAAAAACAAAAATCCTTAAAATAGACCAATACTGAAAAAAAATACGTCAATACAGGAGCTGGCAAAAGGATGTCAATATATTCTTAGGGTAGCAAACGCGCCGTCTACGAAATTCCTAATTGTTTTGTATATTATTCAAACTATAAGTATCTAATTTACAATAAAATTTAAAAGTTATTTTTTAGTTTCAGTAACAATTGCTGTCATAAATTGTATTTTTACAATTAATTTCACCATTATTTCAATTTTATTTAAAAAATCCATCGAGCGATTTATCTAAAAGTCTAAGTCAATGTTAAATGATGTTATAATTTTCAAAATGTTAATGGAAATAAAAATTATTTACCGTTTGGTTTTGGTAAAAAGTCTTCTCAAAAACTGTTAAATCAACATTACAGGTAACGCGTCGAACAAAACGCGTCGAACAATTTGTCGAAAAAATTAAATCAATGTAAAATGATGTTATATTAACGTTTTGAAGAAAAAACATCATTTACCCTTTAGTTTTGGTAAAAATCGCTCTAAAAATTGTACAATTAATATTACAGGAAAAGTAGGTATTTCACCACACTTTTTTTTATTCAAAAAACGCAATAAAAATGCGAAAATTATTTTTTGTTTACGAACTGTTAAATGATGTTACCTTAACCGTTTCGAAAAAAAATTATTTTCAATAGAACAATTTATAATAATTTTTGGATCTTAATGTCACACTAGAACTACCTTAAACAGCTTTTATTTTTATAAAAGACAGGTTCATCATTTTACTCCTTAATATGATACATTAAACGAAAAATTTCTAAGTTAAATTTTATATGAAAGACATAAATCTAAACGGGCTCGTTTGCAAAGGTGTATAAAATATATTTTAAAAAACCGACTTCAAAAAACTAGGTACTAAAAAATATAAAAACAGTGAGCCGTCACGGGACGCCTGGCAGATGTGAAACATCGTGTTCGTGCAAGTAACATACATAAAAGACAAGATTATTACAGGAACTAAATATGGCATAATGAAAAAATAAAGTATTACAAATTTCTTACAGAAAATGGTGACTTTATTTAATAAACATTTATTTACAATTAATACAAAAATAATAAAGCACAGGTTATATGTACCGTAGTAAACAACAGCGTCGAACTGAGTGAGGAGGGGGTCGCGTAGTCGGTTGCGCATAGCGACACGCCGCCATACCGTATACTCTACTACATATAGACTATATATATACCTTAGTATAGCATGGCGACCCGTCGCCACGGCAAGAGTCGCCACGCCAACAATCCGATTTATACCTCCGCCTATAGATGTTTCACATCAAAAATATTTAACTCAAAATAAGGAACTACTTATTCGCTATAAATTTGTTATTTAATTTAATTTATAATGTAAATTTAAAACTTTAATTTTTAATCTACTCACAATACGAAATAGATTCCTAAAGAGAGTATTTAAAATATATCCGATCCGCTTAAACAAAATTGTACTTCTGTTTAAGCGGATCGGCGATGCTGGCATAGACTTCAAAAATAAATAAGTTAGTTATTTATTGCGAATAAGTAGGTACCTATTTTGAGTTCACTTTTTTTTACTTTTTAGTACTAATATATTTCGGATTTAATTGGAATAAATTATGTAAGATGGTTAGAGAATGTATTTTGCTTACATTACTCATATGTACCTACTCTAAGTTAACAGATGATGTACAAGTCCATTAGTAAGCCTTAAACGTTTTCACTGCTCTAAAGACATTTATATTAATAAATCAAAATACGACTGAGAAACTTCAAGCCACTTAAGTTAAGTAACGATTCAATATTTAAAGAATACAATAAATTAATGAAATCAAGACATATTTTAAAATAGGTGTGGTACATAAATTATGTTCTGCTCGAAAATCAGACTGGTATTTTTTATCAAGAAAAAATAGACGTCAATCTGTCGAGCCAAATTTGAAAGAGAGCAAAACTATTTGGAATCGTTAATAAAATATGTGCGTGTTAATTGAAGCGAATATGTAGTATTTTTCAATTTTTAATTTTTTATTTACATTTATTTTATAACACACATTAAGTGTGTTATAAAATAATAAATTTTCAGCTTCAGAGAAAATTAGTCTCTTTTGAAGAAATTCCGCTGGTTACACATCCTTCTTTCTCCAAAAATCAGATATAAATTTATTTAATTGAAAGTCCGAACTAATATTTTTTTTCACTTCGAAGTAAGTGATTCTAATGACATTTAAATTTAGTGTTCTTTTGATTTTTTCTTTTTATTTAAGAAGTCGTCGTGACAGACAGAACCAAAAGATTATTGCAAAATATTCAATCATTAGTTGAAGTTGATTTTTTCAATCTAAATTTTTATACATATCAATAATTTGTAAGTGTCTAAAATACAAAAAGATCGTTGTGCAAAACAAATTTGTTAACAAAATGTTGTCGAAAATTATTTATAAAATTATACACATCTGTTAGTTCCAAAGTAATTTTGAAAAATGAATTATTTAAGATGAATAAAAAAAAGTTAAGAAACAAGCATAGTTTTACGGAATAAATAGGTGTCAAGAAATATGAGAAGAAATAAGTGAACCAGGTGAAGAAAAAGTGTCGTCGTACTATAGCTACTCAATACTTAGGAATGCGAGAAGCATATTTGCAATCGAAGGCAACTTTTTACAATTTGTATAATTCTTACAATTTGTATATGTGAATATATTTACATAATCATAAAAATGTACAGCAAAAAATAAATTATCCCATTTTTGAACAATTTTGCTGTTGAAAATCACTTCTTTTCCTTTAATCACTTTTTCGAAAATAACTTCAATGTACAGACCATAGACTTGATACACTACGAATAGACGAAAATACTCGATATGCGTTGCATCATCGAAAATGAATTGTTCTTATGCGCGTAATTGTACATATTTTTAGAGTTTTAGTGATGACTTTTCACTAACAGTGTTATATCGATAATATAAAAATAAAGGGACACGTGTTTGGTCAAATGTTGTTAACGGTTTATTTCTTGGAACCTGTAATTATGAACTCGTCTCCAATCTAATATATTTTTAGAAATTATTAAATTCTATATGAGTACCGTCTCAAAAATTATTATGCAATACCTACTTTAATGAAGATCATAATTATTAAGGCGATTTTTTCCATTCAATATAGAATAAATTCATCGACCGATTCTTAACATGATTTGTGAGCCTGAATTATTTTAGAGTTTTAGTAAAAGAAAAATTTGACTTTTTAAATAAATTTTTTGATACTTTTTCTTTGACATAAATAGCTGTCATTGAAATATAAATAAAATTGTAAGAATAAATCCGAGCGTTAATCACTTGGATTAAAAAATATTATTACAAATTAAAATAAGAAAAAAAGACTTCAAAATTTAATTATATCTTTCGAGCTTATAATTTTCTGAAAGTATTAATTTCTAAGTCCACGCGATACAGTGAAACAGAATATGACAAAGGAAAAACGCAAAGAGATTTACAATTCTGTCGAGGTGATTAATCCACATCTCGCAGCCGAGAACATAAATAAAGCGAAAGGGTGTCGAACGAAATTAATTTGTGAATTATATGAATGTTTACATTTAAATACAGTTAGCAACTTACTTTTGGAGAAAGTGTTAGAGAAACTTACAAAATTGCCCTATTAATTTAATAAGACTTTATAGTTTTGAAAGATTTGACAGCAGACGCTTTCTTGATCTGTGCAATTTAAAAGTTTACATTTTTTCACACTACTTTACGCAAAATTCCATTGAGCTAGCTTTTT
Organism: Druceiella hillmani; assembly: GCA_039881145.1. NCBI lineage: Eukaryota > Metazoa > Arthropoda > Insecta > Lepidoptera > Hepialidae > Druceiella > Druceiella hillmani. Next base: position 47,323,368 of record JAYKKI010000007.1, on the reverse strand, counting down.
AAAAATTTTCTGTATGAATACAAATATTTACAATGCAAATTTATCAGTCATCTGTATTCAAAAGCTTCTATAATATATAATTTAATTTAATAATATTAATATCATCAGAGTCCCATAATGGGCCAATATCCCAGGATATAATATCAATAATGAATAAATCAGTTTACTTTTTATATTTAATGTGGATGTATTTAAAAATTACTTAATAACATCATTTAATAAATTATTATTATTTACAACAGTGACCACTATTTAGGGTTAATTTATTTATAATGTGATTAACTTCTTGATTTCATTTTTTTATTAAATAATTTTGTTTGTAGTTTAAATTAGCTAAAATTTTCCTATGAATATACAAAAGGTATTATTCCGAATACATTTACAATTATTATTGTAACTTAATAATTTACATTTTCAATCATAACCCATAAAACATTAAAAATGAAATTTATATAGAAACATAGAAAGCCAAATAAACAAACGAGAGTCAAAAATGTAATTTTATAAGTTATATAATACGGAAACTTATTAATAAAAAACAATACTTTTAAATGCAAACGTCTCAACATAAAATCGATTAAAATAGAATACACAATAAAATCTGATTAGATTTTAATCTGCAAAGAATATGTAATCCTCATTTATATTTCCTGGAAAGAACACGAAATTTTCTCTGTGCGATCATCATCAGAGACAAAGCGAAACCGTCTAAATGATAGGTAAAATTAACTTTGTATGATTGTTTTTATACAAATTTAAAAACATATATACACATAGTATGGGAGAAGCAGAGCAAGGGAAAGTGAAGAAAATGTTCCTTTTACATAAATACGTCATATTTTATGAAATTAAAAGAAAATAAATTCAGTACTTAACATTAAGACCGGTAAATCATACATGACCTGCCAATTACGAGTGGAACTCCTACTTCAAGGTTTCCGGACACCCTTACTTTTTTAAAAATATCCTTATAATTTTTCACCGTGTAAATATATTGCCTAATAAGTATGCTAGAGGCGTAAAAAGTGGTGTATTTCTCAAAAATATTGAGATTTAAATACATAACTGTAATTTTTCATTACACTTTCGGTTAACTTCTGGAAACGTTCCTCTGGTTTTCATAATTTCAAATATAACAAGTTTCAAACGTTGACATGAGGGCGGCATATACTAGTTCATATTTTCAGCAATATTGCTAGAACTATCGTACAAATTTTAAATTTCTGAGTAAAACGATTTCTGAGAACATCTGTGAGAGACAGGAGGAATACGTAAGTGATATGAATAGTATATAGTTTTTTTTATAAATACGTAGCTATAGAAACAAATAAAACAATTATGATGTACACATTTTCCTGCGCAGTTACAACGTTTGAACTACTAAGTTTTCCATTACAGTTCCAATGTAGCTTTTATCTTATATTTGGGTACGTGTATTTTAATGACACGTATTACTTGAATGATAAATGGTGTGAAAGCACAAAAAGTAAATTATTCATAACTGTAACTTAATGACAGTTATCGACGCACATCATGCGATAGTTAGACCAACTCGCATTATGCAGATCGTGCTGTCCAGTACATATATATTTCTATAAATGAACACATAAATTTATTATTTTCACAAACATTTAAGTGAAAGTATTGACTATAAGCATGTACTAATTAAAAGAGCTAAAATACGTTATTAGGTTCTCCATTTGAGAGTTCGGATCGTAATCGTTTAATTTCGTATTAATGGTCCATTTGAATGATATTATTTACTTAAAACAGTTCCTTATTCTTCTAAAGACACGTAGTTCTTACATTACCTTTTTTTAAATTTTTTGGATGAAATGAATATTCTTTAACATCTACAACAAAAATATCGAACAAAAAATATTGAGTTACATCAAAACCATATTTATTATTCTTTCTTTCATATACGAAATTGTAATCTAAACATAAAATAAAATTGTAACAAAATGAATTCTGTACATTGAAAATATTTTAAGAAAGTGATTGATTTAGTGTATAGAATGATAAAAGAATAAAGAAAAACTTTTCGTAGAAGGTTTGTCTGTCTGTATGTTAATTTGAGCGGGTATCACGTAAAATCTACTGAACGGATTTTGATGAAGTTTGGTAAGGTATAAGAGTATACCAACAAAAAGGAAAAAAAGAAAATATTGTTTTTTCTTAATTACGCACGAACGAAGTCGTAGGTACAGCTAGTCTTGAATATATATTAGTTTCAATATAATGAGTTTGTGAGGATTATTATACATTTGAGTAATGGTAAGCTAATTAAAGTAAATGTTTTTTGTTAGAATTTAAGTTATTTTGATATATTATTTATACATTATCTCAGATTTAATCTATTAAAAACGACGCTCCTGAAAATGTTGAGGTCTAAAATGTAATTATTTTTGTTATATTTTTATTCAAATAATATTTTACCTTTACGTAGCTATAAAATGAAATTATTACACGAAGAGAAAGAGTATATATTTTTAGAGTTTATACTTGTATCTTAAAACGTGACTAAAATTATTAACATGCCCTAAATTAAAAATTTGTTAAATGCTTGTTGAGATGTAAAGAAACAGAAAAAAAATTTGATAATATTTTAAACCAAAGCTAAATTCGTTATAAATTGAACACATAAACTTTTGTTGTTTAAGCACACTGATCTTACATTTATGTTTTGGTTAACTGATTCATTAAACACGAAAATTAACGTAAGATTACTAAAATTATATTAAATTTTCTAAATATTTCCAGCATAGTTTATAATATCGCTCTTTCTTCTTAAGCGGTAAAGCAAATGTATCATCTTCTTTCTGTTGTCAAAAAATATTAAGCAGATATGGACTGCGTTGCTTTTTTTATTAAAAATTTTATTCACTTCAAAAGGTCGCAATGAATTTAGTCGTCGATCTGGTTTGTAATTAATGTTCTCTGATAGTTTAGAAAAGCGTACTTCTTCTATCTATATATTATTGTTTGTAGTCGATCATCACAATAATTTACAATTGACTCTGAATATCTTTTCTTTTTATCTTGAATTCTTATTCAATTTTTTTTTAATCATAGTGGAACAATAACAATATAATGTTTATTTGTCTTCTTTCTGTTGTCACGGTTTCCTTTAATTATTCATTTTTAAACGGCCGTGGTATTTTATTTGGATTATATTACAAGTGGTAAATACAGAAATACACATAGAATAAAGTACTGTATCGTAAAAAAATTTGATCAAAGTCAATAATAATTCTAGCAACAAATCAATTTACTTTTGAAAATTACCGAAACATGTTTATTTCAACTTGCACCGGGAGCACTGTTTAGAATATTTCCTAATATCTAAAGATGTGTTGCTTGATTTCCATGAGTTACAGACTCGGAAAACATCTCAAAAAACTTTTGAAATCTGTAATAATAAAAATATATAAATAATGAAAGCTCGTCCTTAGTATTATCGACGCAAATCAGGGAATAAAACGACATCGCAACTATTCGCGTACTAACATTTCATGCTATCCTTACTGCTATATATAAGATTATTTGATAAAACAAGCTCCAGTCCGAAAACGTTAAGCGGCTTGAAGACAAAACCTATAGGATACAAAACGTAGGAAAATCTGACGAAGAACAGGAGAAATTCTCTTTCGGTAGGTGATGTAATAAAGAGCGACTGTATTTTGTTATATTAGCGACTTTTACTTCTAAATTATATTATTACCTAAAACTATTTTTTACCGTTTTTAAATAAACAAGGGCTCTTAAGAATTAGTTGATTTCTTACTTTCTGATTTAGTTGATATAAGAAAAATATTGTGCATTGTAATACGAGTAAAACTATTGAGAGCTGTAATCGAATATTTATATAAAAACATTGAAGGCAATGCAATTCATGCTACCTTCCATTATTATCAAACTAGAGCAAAAACCACAACTTGAATCAAAAGCTGATCTAGTTTGAGAACTAATTGTTTTATTTATTAATGGAATGATGTTCAAGGGCATATTGAACTCTTTCGAGATTAAATGTATAATTATAACCATAATAAAGTGGATGCAGCGTTAAATTTTAATATAACCAAAATATTTCGTCTAATTTTTGTAATAATTTCTGATTACAAAAGAGAGCCGCTGTTTACAGTTGGATATATTTCTTAAATTCCTAAAGACGCTGGAAGATGTAACAGGGACTCTTCCATCGTGAAGAGTATTTTCATCAAAATCAGGCTCGATCCAATTCTATTGAACCTTTGGTCAAAGGTTTTGGCTAGGGTCCAACGATTGTGTAGAAAGTTGGCTTTAGGAAGTTCTTTAGTGGCGAAGAGTAAACTTATCAAGTTTGGAATTGTTTTACTGTGTATGTAACAACTAAAATAGCAATATGCAAGAAGGTAAGTAATTATGTACAGGTGTATTCAAAGGCATAAAGCAGCTGTGAGATTAGTAAGTTAGAATGTGTATTTATATATATATATATATATATATATATATATACATATATATATATATATATATATATATAGCTTTCGAAATGTATATTTTGATGTTATCGGAGGGAAATATATTAGTTTTGATCAGTATAAGTTTGATATATTATCCCATAAGTGATAGTATGTATAAGTTCTCGATTAGTTTTCAATTTTAGAGATTAATCAGATATATACTTCAATGTTTCGTCTAGAACATTCTTAATACTGAACTATTCTTGCTAAGAATGCAGCTACTTTACTTTATATGAACCTTTATTGAGGTATCTTGCCAAAAATTCTATTTAATATTTACGTACGATTTATATACCGTTGAGTTAATTCATCTTAGATAGTAGTGATAATGTTACCAAATATTTCATAAAGGAAATTAAGCACCGTATATACACCTGCTTGTTTGAAAATTGTTCAAAACAAATAACACTTTTTTGTATTTTATATTCATAACATGAAAGGAACGTTCGTGAAAACAATGAAATACTTGTTAACCAATTTTATTACAATCTTAATCACTCACAGAGTTTATAATTAATTTAAAATATTAACAAATTACAAATCCAAGACTGTGTAATCCACCCAGGCCTTATAACAAAGGAGGAAGTGTGAAAAGATTTACAACCCTGTCCTGGTGATTAATTCGTGGCTTGTAGGCGAGCAGTTAATCGTGACGGCCGCGATTGATGGAGGGCGTTCACGTGATATATATTTTTAATCTCTATGTACATATGAAACCGTAAACGACGGTTTCCCGTCCCGCAGGCAATTTAGTAATTACACATCCATTTATTTAATTTTAGATAAAATCGAATGAGGGAAAAGGTTTTAATTTTAATTTTACCGTCTTTGTTACTAAGAGAATATTTGCTAAAAATTGGGTTTTATTTTTTATTTGTCTCGATGAAAGTTTATTTTAAACGGGTTCATCAGTTTTTTAGTGATAATTAAACAAACAGACAAATAAACAAAAAAACAGATGGCCGGAACAAAACACATTCCTCAGGAAATATTTGAAAGTAATAAACGATAGCTTGAACTTTAATTTCAACTCCAAGTATTATTTCAGTGAAAATTTATTTCATGTTGATTCCGTATATTTTGCGCGATACTCGAACAAACGTAGAATTGTAAGAAAGAAATTGGAAAAAAAATATTTTATATTAAGTGTATCTTCAATAGTATATTTCACTTTCAAAAATATCTTCAATGTACAGAACCATCTCTGTTGACAGTTTGAATATATGTTGAAAGAGAGACAACCTAAACTCGATATTTAATGTTTTCGACATTAAATGGAAAGATTTAAAGTTGTTATTGATTTGTTAATGGTCTGTAGAAATTGGAGTAGAATATTTTATGGTATAATTCAATATGAGAGTGAAACAGGTAATTTATATTTCGATAAGCAAGAGAGCTTCAAATGTTGTTAATTGCATGAAATTTTGAGTGTTAAAACAAGCAATATTTTCTTGCGGGCAATTAATTAATTCCACACCCATTTAACAGATTTTATATATTATCTAATCATATAAGAAATTTCCATTTTAAGTTTATAGTCTTTATAGAAAAAACTTAACTGAAAAAAGCACTATCAATTTCTTTCTTTTGTTAATTTTCTATACCACAAAATATTCAACCAAACCCGATACTATGCTAGCATTCACATCGGTACTCTTATTAAAGAACCACTCTCCTCTAGAAACTCAAATAATAGCATCATCAGATAATTGCAGTTAGACAGGATTGAGTGTTCCACTTTCTCTCTCGTACCCTCTTCTGGGTAATATTAACTCGTCCAAAAATATTTTACGATGTATTTTGTACCAATTTTGAATGAGAGATAGGAATTTTACTCGAGTGGTGGATAAATTAAAATTCTCTTTTCATAGAATAGAAAATATTTAAAATATACCTGAGAAAGTAAATAAATAGATATCATCTTTGTTACATTTGAACTATAGAAATTGCTAGAGAAAATAATATAAAAATTAGTAGTAACCAGAATAAATAAAAAATTTTACATGGTCATAAAAAATATCTTGTAATACGATGCACTACGTATTAATTCCAACTCAAATAACAAATTTTTTTATTAGGAGCATGTAGAAGTAATTTATATTTTATGCATATCTGTCTTAGTGATTGTAAAATAAAACATCTTACTGCTTTAGTTTATTCTTTATTTTAGAAACCTTGCTATCCATTACGTCTTAATTGTTAAGAAACATTGTCGGTTTGAATAATCCAATAAGATAAAGTTCCATACATGCGTACATAAATTAGTAAGAATTAGCCAGTAATATTAACGTGTACATTACTTTATACACAACAATTTGTAATTTATATAAAAGATAAATTTACCATCATTGTTATTTCTCAGTACACACTCTTAAATTTGGGTACGCAAAAATAAGATCAAAGCACCTAAAGCTATTGTAAGTAAATTAATTTCTATAAAGGTCTTTCTGAGGGCCATTTAAAACATCGAGCAAATTTATCTTTTATATAAATTACAAATTGTGTATAAAGTAATGTACACGATAATATCACTGGCTAATTCTTACTAATTTTATTTACGCATATATCGAACTTTATCTTATTGGATTATTCAAACCGACAATGTTTCTTAAATAGTGTAGAGAGTCTGATGGAGGAGCCAGAAGGTGGTGACAGTAATTTTTCGATGGTGCGGAGTATACAATAACTTCCCCATTCAATTACGTCTGTCCACACTCTTCATTATGTGGCAGTGCGCTTTCCTATTACCCGGATGGAAATTAATGATTACATACTATGTCATGGTGATAGAAGAAAATTGCCAGCCAGTATATTAAATAAAGTAAATATGTCGCGTTAATTATTAACTAATGTCATTATTATGTTTTTATATTAATTTTATTATAAGGCAATGTACAATAATAATTTGTCCCATATATTGCATATTTTTAGAACTCTTCTCATGGAGTTCCGGAACATAGTTTTTAAAAGCTTTTTTGAATCCTTAAAACTGCATTTTTAAATGATTTATATTAAAAGATATAATATAATGAAGATATTGTTCCAACTTATTATTTGATTTCTGTAAATAATGCCACATAGTATTTTACAATCTTAATATAAACATCCAATATAACACCGACCTCTATTTAGCTTTTAAATATTATAACGTTTTCTAAAAAAATATTCAAATCGTTCATGTCACGAAAACGTTGTTTATTCTGTATATAAAAAAAATTATGGATAAATCTGTAAAAATCATAATATCTCAATATAAGTAGCTGATAGACGTTTATGTCAACGATAGGAAGTTTTCAAGACCGTCAATCAGAATAAATTCAATTAATACGTAAGAAGCGTCATATAACTGTCTTAAGTTACTTTACATTATTTATGTTATCGTTGTTATTATTAGAAAAACATTGTAACCTGCGGATGGTTTGTTGCTCCGTTCACTGCCATCGTGAGAAATACTTCTCATATTTTCACCTGATTTCGAGAGATTGGATTTCTATTACCAAATTCTTGGATTATAAACCAAACTAGATTTAAGATGTAATAAGAGGAAGAATCTGTATAACTCATTATTGGAACTGCCTAATCGTTGACCGTTGTCACCGCGCGAATGATTGCGGATGGTTTATTTCTCCGTTCACTGCCATCTTGAGAAATACTTATCATATTTTCACCTGATTTCGAGAGATTGGATTTCTATTACCAAATTCTTGGATTATAAACCAAACTAGATTTAAGATATAATATACCAACGTTTGAAATTGTTGAAGAATATGATTTTGACCGTAACGCTACTGAGAGATACGACATTGTATCTTTGATAAAAATAGTACGTGGCCACAAAGAATTTTATAATACCTCATTTACTAAAATCAACACACGCATCTGCGGCATTTACTTAATATGAAAACAATTATATGTACTTACATATACATATATATGTGTATATAGAAACGCAGATATATCAATACATTACTGTCTTTTGGCTTTTTCAAAGTCGGCACTTTTTTTCTTTGATGCACCTGCACCTATCATGCTTCTAATATTAAATATGTAAATAGCCTAATTGTTTCAAACTTATACTTATATATATATATATATATATATATATATATATATGTGTATATATATATATATATATATATGTATATATATATATATATATATATATATATATATATATATATGCACATACTGACCGACTAATCTCACAGCTGCTTTATGCCTTCGAATACACCTGTACATAATTACTTACCTTCCTGCATATCAATATTCTAATCGTTGCATGCCTTTTATGTATCTGCACATCTTTATCTACCAGTTTTTTTATTACATACTTGCTTAAGTCGAGATCAGTAAAATAATACCAAACACGATAAGTTTACTCCTCACCACTAACAAGGTCCTATAGCCAACTTTCGACACCATCGTTGGACCCTAGCCAAAACCTTTGACCAAAGGTTCAACAGACAATTGGATAGAGCCCAAATTAAATGAAAATACTCCTTACGATGAAAGAGGTCCTGTTACCAACTTCCAGCCACGTCGTCATTCCTCAAATTACATAAGACCAAAAGACCCATCAAGAAAATTTAAAAGAACCTGAACATAATGAATCTACTCCGCACCATCGAAAAATTACTGTCACCACCTTCTGGCTCCTCCATCAGACTCTCTACACTATTTAGGAAGACAAGGACTAATCAGGACAAGGCAAACAAGTCCAATTTCGAAAAAAGTATTTCTCACAACTGAGGAGTCCCTCGTATCGCCTTCCAGCTGCATTATCAAACCCCGGCGACAACCTATAACCCAATCGTTAAACGGTTCTATTAATTTTTAATATTTCCTACAGTTCTTATGTAATGTAGGCACCCGATAAGGATGGATTTTTTTAATATCTACCTTAAGTGATTAAAATAGGAGTTGAAAATCAAGATTCCATTAATTTGAAACTTCGTAAAAGTACTGATAAAATAAATAACTAAACACATGTTTTACAGTTTTTTGTAAATTAACCCCTAAGAGAATAAAAAAGGAGTTCAAAATATGCAGTGGAATAAAATTATTTTACGGTTTAATTATTTTGAAAGAATCTTTCCTTATATGATGTGAGCAACCAATATGGAGGGATTTTTTTTAAATTAATGCAAATAGTTGTTGAAACTTACAATAATATTTCTGGGATGTATTACAATTAGAAATGACATCTCACAATGAGAGTGTATGCACATAGCAAAAAATAACATAACATTTGGAAGTATCAATTTAAACTCTCCATTTACTAAAGACAAGCTTTTGCATTAAACAGGTATTCTAGGTTCCTGCTCAGCAAAACTCATACCGTTGATGATGACTAACTTTAGCGCAGGAGACATCTCCGAAACAAAGGTGACTTCGTTTATAGTAATTAATTTATTATATTCTTCAGTTAATTCTACGCCTTTCTCCGCAATGACATTCACTACTCTCATTGAAAGTACAATGTTTCGAGACGCTTTATATTTTTCATCGTCTTCCCAAAGACGAGCTTCTTTTTTCAAAAATGCAGACGAAATTCTAAGGATTCTAAAAAATCATAACGTGTTGCAGGACACCAAATCCTCAATATTTTTTGCAGCAATGTGCTTTATATTTGAGTTAATGCGTTTGGGGCTATAATTTGAACCTTCCTCATTCAGCGCCGTTATCATTATTTGTTTAATTTCAAAAGAAACTTCGTCATCGAAAAAAGCAAGTCCGGCAAGTTCTACAAAAAGGTACCACAAATACCCTCCGGAACTATGTTATGAATTTTTTGAACATAACTTTGTTTATGCGCTGAAAGGTTTTAAACCTTTTTAAAAGCCACAAGTTGTTTCTTGGTGCTTGGAACTTGCAGCTGAAGCTTGAGAATCTAACATGAATTATAACAACGAAAAAACAAATAAATTAAACCACGTGATGTAGTATTATATCTACTTTATTTAAATTCTCTACCACGACTTAGGTTTCGATGTATTACATCATCTTCAGGTGGGCAATTAACAAAGATGAGGAAATTAGCAAGATGTTCTAATGTTTGCTAGTTGCCCACCTGAAAATGTTGTAATACAAGGAAACCTCGTGTTAAAAAAATTTAAAAAAGCAGAAATAATACTACATCACCCAGTTTCATTTAGTTGTAAATAATAAATTTTTACAAAATTAACGCCAAATATATTCAATATTTTAATTAACAAATTTCAATAAGATAATAGTTCCCGTTTTGTATATTTAATCTAGTTTTTCACACGAAAAGCTTAAAGCAATAAACTTTAAATGATATCCCTTTATTAGGCGCACTTCCCAGAAACATTATTGTTAGTTTCAACAACTGCTTATAATATTCCCGAGTTTGTCAATCGTTCATCTGTCTTCAGTGAATAAAATTGTACTAAGTGTTACATTTTTCACATCATGAAACTTCAGGGTCTGAAGAAATTCTGCTGAACTCGTTCTGATCAATATTGGACCAAACAGTTCCAAAAATCAATATTTCTTACATACTTGACGGAGCTAATGCTTGAAGTACGACTGCATTATTTCCATTAAACCAGTGTTAACTCTAGTGGTATCGAAGCACAAGCATTTTATATCGACGCTCAAGTTCGAATAATATCATTTATAGACATGCTAAAGAACACGCTCGTGTTCCGCCATATTATCCGTCGTTTATTTTAGGAACCGCTAAAAGTTAAACCGCACCCTGTTCTGACCTAAAATGGGTATACGACCTACAGTTTCACGTCCTTATATGTCTTGGATTAATTTGTCATCTCAATGAATGACAAGAGATATATATTTGGTTTAAATTAATTTTTTAAAGAATCAGATAATCTTTGCTTTTGTTTCATATACTAGCGATGATTTAAAGCTTAATTAGTATTGAACTCTGAGGGATCTGTTCCTTCACTTTTGAGCATTGATATCAAAACAACAATTGCTTTCCTGTTACTCATTTTAGCAAAGTCAAGACTTGCGGGTAATCGTTCATCAATAAAGTTCTTCGTGCCACTTTTACGTATGAGAAGAGGGTAGATCTGCTATCGAACCTGTTCTGACCTGTCCGAAATGTCCGACTCCAAATTTTGTTTTCATCATCACTGCCCGGGGGGTTGAAGAAGCCAGTATACATTTTCTCTCAGGGATAAAGTACAGCTTTTTATCTTGGTCTAAAAGTCTTTGGCGACTACTTTGTTTCTCCTTTTCCTTAGATATGAAAAGGGGAAACAAAGTCGTCGCTAAAGACTTTTAAATTACTTTTTCCATACCACCTCTTATACAAGGAATTTTTTTTTGCACTATTAAAAATTGTCTGTCTTTCTGAATATTGACCTTGTTTATACACAAGACGTGTTTCAAGTTTCCTTGCCATTACTTATCTTTGTTTGGTAGGCCTTTAGGGCGTTTGACTTTATCTTCCTTCTCTTATTTAAATGTTTGCAATACAGTAAACTTGTTTTCAATCTTCTTTATGCCATATTTTTGAAATTTATTTGGAATGCCCACTCATTCTCCGTAGTCACAAGCAGTAGAATTTGCGGAACTGCGACAAGTTTGCTATATCTCAATTTTAAAGTAAAAAAATAAACTCAGTACTTTTTCGTCGGCAACTTGCTTTGAATCAAGTGTCTATGTTTGTTCTGCTAATCAAACACTTCTTTTGTTCCTAGTTATTAGAAGCAAATTACGTGAAGACACCATTATGTTATTAAAATCGATGCGCGGCAAGACAAAAATGCACGTGCACTCTCTATGACATCGCGCAGGTTTCTAGTTTTGTAACGACAAGCAATAGCTAACTTTATTACACTTAACTAATTAATTTAATTGTCTTACTTGCATTAAAGTTCTAGGTTATAATATTATTAGTTTTCCAAACGTTAACATGCGGTAGTACCCTTAAAACTCAGTTTAAAAAAAAACGAAAATCGCGGATTCGTTTTTAGCTGATAAAAATAAATGGTGGACTTTTCAAGTCAAAAAAGGTATCCACACACACATACAAATATATATAATATTTATATATATATATATATATATATATATATATATATATGCTTGTTGGCACAATAAAAAAGGACACAAATAATTTAGAGCAGTTCAAAAATAGATTATTTTTATTTAAATTGGTGCGAATAAATCTACGTTTTTTTAATTTTTATATTTTTTTTCACTAAAGCTGATATGTGCAGTATATGGTAAAGTATTAATAACGATGTTATGTTGTCTCAAAAACTTTTATTCGTACTTTACATATTCAAACTTTTGCAAAATACGCTATATATACATATATATATATATATATATATATATATATATACATATATATTCACACTACTTTTAAAAAAATAATGTGGCAATTGGGTCCATAAATGGATATTTTAGAAGGCTATCTTTTGAGTTTGAAATAATAAAATTATTAGAGTAGTCGAGAATGTGATCCTTGAGGTTTATAATAATGTACTTGTTAGAATTAATTATGTGACATTCTGTAATATTAAGTCTGAACAAAAAAAGAGCGTGTCCATGTATCTTTCTTACGTTTATTTTCATTAATAAACATTACACTGTGATGCCTTCATTTTCGCTTTCCTTTTTTTTCCTTTGCCGAAAATAATTCTAAGGAATCGCGATTTCAACAGTTATGGCTTTATTTTCTGTATTGTTTATATACAATTGATTTATTTTTACATAAATGCAAAGTAAGTGCTAGTACGATTTTTTATATATACGTAGAATAAAACTGTAAAATTGGCGTGTTCATACATTGAAAAACTTTAGGAAAAAAATATTGTACTTGTCAGCTCCAACGCGCCACTAGAGTTTACTTCTTTATTACAATTATCTTGGAATGTATAAAATAGGTAACACTGTATATAAATATAAATATCGATATCATGTATCAATATATCTCTTACCGTTAAGGCGGCATAAGAAACGCATTCGCTCGACTGTTTTTTCGTTGATTTACGTTGCAAAAAATTTTTGCACGGAGATCACTCCGTGCAAAAATTTTTTGACGGTATAATAAACAACTTAGGTACATCCTGAAGGTCCTTTCTAAATATTGGAGAAATAATTTTTTAAATCGGATGTGTTGTTTCGGAGATTACCTCCTACATCCGAACTTACAAAATTTAACTTTTTTATAATATATAATTTTTTGACGGGATAATATACAAACTATGTCCACCCTGAAGATCATTTCTAAATATTGGTGAAAGAATTTTTGAAATTGGGATCAGTAATTTCGGAGATTACTTCCTACATTCAAACTTACAGACTGCTACACTTTTGCAAAAGCTCTGAACTTCTGATTTTACTCCTCAAAAAACTTCATACCGGGCCCTATATATGAAAATCGATTCTTAAGGGGTAAACTCCAAAAATGATTTAGGTGGACATAATAAAACTAAGCTGTATATTTATCTACTTGTCTGTTTATCCGCATGTTTTTTCGAGTGTTGACTTGAACTTCCGTTATATGAAACAAGAATGATTTTTTTTAAATGTAGGCGTCAACAAGCAGCACATGTTACTTGTTGACGAGAAATCAAGAAATATTTAGTTTTTATTTCGTCCGATCGAAATGAACCAGAAGATAATTGACTAAATATAATATTTTCAAATTCATTTAAATTGCGACAGTACAACGACAAAGATGTGAGCAGCTACCGAAGTGTAGTAATTAGACAAATATGTATTGAACTTATATACATAAACACGTTTCGCTACATGTACATAAATCGCGCTATAAAGTTTTACACTTGGACATACATTGGCGAAATGAATGTTTCCAGTAGTAAAGTGTGGAGTGGTATGGAAGGAGTAGTACTTGTGTAAGTGACCCGCATGCGGGAGAAGCTCAAAGGTAAACGTTGCTCTAATGTATTTGATTTCCTTTATTTTTTGAAATGTTGTATCTATCTATGCATATAATAAAACTGATAATTGGCCGGTCCGTATTTTGGTGGTATTTACAAGCTAATTATTTAAAGGGCATAATAAAAGTAATAGAGTGCGTAAAAATTACTGTCCCAATTCATACCTTTAGGATAATATATAGGTTATCTTGACGTAGTATCTAGTTCTTTCTCTATCGTATTGGGTTCATTCAATCAAAAAATTAATTTACATGGCCTCAGTGTAACAATCACAAAAAAGTTCCTAGCTACGCGATGCGTAGTAATTATGAAAATGTATAATATACTTGTGTACCGCAATAGGTGATACTATGCGTATTTTAAATCACGCAATGAAATTTTCCACCCGCACATACACTGGCAGGATGGACATGACCGGAAGTGAAGTATGGAGAAGTGTGAGAAAAGTAGGTGTAAGCAACTAGAACACAGGGGGACGAATGAGGACAAACGTCGTTGTTGCTCGTCTTCTGCATATAAAGTTGTGTCGATGTTGTACGTAATCATTAGAATTGAATTTGTTTCCTTAATTTGTTTAATATATGAATCTGTGTCAATATTTGCAACTTAATTACTTTGATTGGTTTAGCAATACCTTACATAGATGTCGTTATTACGTTATTGCAATGTGTATATATATATATATATATATATATATATATATATATATATATATACATATATATTTATTTATATATATATATATATATATATATATATATATATATATATATATATTAATATAGTAAAATTAAGGACAATTTGACGTTTTTAGACGTTAAATTAAAAAAGTTTACTTTCATATGTTTATAATTGATGGCGTTACGTATATTAATTTTAAAATTAATTTAATCATATTTTTTAAAGGTCCACGTGAACAAAGTTGTGAACGCAAATATACTAATAAATACTGTTAAATTGAAACGAGCTCAAATATACTTAAAAAAAATTTTGTTGAAAAATAACGTGGCAGCCAATAGGATCCTATGATGGACTAAATTAAAAAAGCATTAAAGAAATTATTTTCTATTCAGTTTTATACATTTATTCAACATCTTTAACTGGGAAGTTGTTAATGGTGTTGTGGAAGCACGGTATTCGATCTTTTATTGTGTTGCCAAGTGAATATCAGCGAGTATGGAATAAATTTTGGAAATTTCAAAAGAAAGAGCTAAGGACAATGTTGTTTGATGAATCATGTTTAAAGTCAAATAATACGCAATATATGTATTATGATTGGTGAAAAGTTATTCAGACGACTGTGTGCCGGAACGTTATGTATTTCAGGATAATCTTAAATCTAGAAACATACATAGAGATAGGAAATAGATGTAGTTTGGTTTATTCTCCTCCCATAAAGATTCTTTGACGTGGAAGAATCAAACAGTGAGAGTTAACCTATTTCCTCCGGTTAAGACAGATTTTAAAATAAATCCAGCAACCGTTATAGATTTATGAGTTAATTTTTTGTTAATGTTTTTTATGATCAGAAATAAAATATCGAAACCTTTAAATTAAGTGCCTTTTCCACTTTATTTACTTCTGTTTCAGGAGATGAAAAAATGGAACTCTTATTTACTTAATGATGTCAGTTATTGATAAATATGGTAATATAATGAGAAAAGGAAAGAGAAAAGTCGTATAAAATAAATATATTGTATCACTGTCTAGGTTATCAGACTTTTATAGAACTAGTGAGAATAAAACCAAAATAGACATTACGAATATTTCTGTACCTGCAATTCCACGCCATTTCTCACTTTCATTTTACAGTGATATATAAACGAACAGACGGACAAAAAGGGCTAAAGACAGCACATTGTTTATAGACTGATTAAAGTATTAATTTAATTTTATTAATTTCTGAAACAGTAATTGTATATAAATATCCTTATATGTATTCTAACATTTTGGAATATTGAATAACACGGACAAACTAAATATTATACTGAGCTAATCTCACGATACTTGGCAATATGCGGGCAGCGACCTATAAATTTATCTCACCTATAGTATCCATGGTTAAAATGGTTCTGATAACGAATTAATTCTAATAAGTTACCTTGCGGTTATAAATACTAGTTATTTAATTTTCGTCAGCCAATAGGAAATAATACACACAAACATTCGTACGTAAGCCGAGACACAGCATCGTTAATCCACCCAACTGCCAGAATGCTCATCCGACCGCACACGCGTGCAATGAAAAAATATCTATATGAATCAAATTTACTTTTTATTATATAAACTAATATTAAAAAGATTTTAAACCTCGGAATATTTGTCAACATCTGTCCACA
Organism: Druceiella hillmani; assembly: GCA_039881145.1. Lineage (NCBI taxonomy): Eukaryota > Metazoa > Arthropoda > Insecta > Lepidoptera > Hepialidae > Druceiella > Druceiella hillmani. The sequence goes on along the minus strand of JAYKKI010000007.1, from coordinate 47,306,622 downwards.
TATTAGTCTCCCATGCAATTATATCAGGAATCGGTGATGTGACCCTCGACACTCGTTAGTTGGCCCATCTCTACGAAAGATGGTGACGTTATTTAAAAAGATAAAACGCACAATATTCGAAGCTAAAATTAATATTGTATTCCTAGAATTATGCTTCGAACCTTAATCCTTTGATACGTTACAGTGGACCTTTATATTGAAAAGGGTACGGTAAATGGCCCATGAAGGTTTGCTCCGTACTCCATGATTTAATATTTTCCAGCGAGGAAAAAATTACAACTTTATACACATATTTTTGATGCATTATGTGATCCTCCAAAGCCAAATAAGTGTGATAAGAAATGTAAACAAATATTTATACAGATTTTTTTCTGGAAAGGAGACTTTTTCAATTTCGACGTAAAACCAATTTGTCTTTATTCATTTATTTATTCCAGACTTTGAAAATGTTTAAATATACATTTGGGGGAATTATTTTCATATAACGAATCTCTTTCACTTAGACACTGTAGTAGTGTAGTTGTAAAATTGTTTAATGTGGTAGGCTCTGAAAGATGCTTGTGAACTTACTTTATGACAGAATCTACGAATCAAAACAAGTCCTTTTTAAAAAGAAGGTAAGGATGAAAAAAGAAATATTAAATAACAAGACAAAAAATACAAATTTTGACATAGCAAGGATAGTAAAAATAGAGCAAGATGGAATTAAGGGGGGAGGAGGATTACGACATGCATCTCTATTGTCAAGCAAAAGCAGTAAAATTGTTAGCCAGAAGTGAGCTTCGAAATTATGAAGACTCTCGATGGAGCGCATTCTGCTGGAGTAATTATGGCTACCATAATTTACTTAAAGTTGACAGTAAAATTTTTAGTCGATCAGTAATAACTAAGGATTTTTAAGAGAGGGGGTAAACAATTTTTTTGTGTCACTTAGATGAGTGAATCCGTGAGATTAGTATTAAAAAGTAGTCTTTGAATACTAACGATACTTAGAATAGCTTAGGACTTAATTGAATTAATCAATGCACCCATTTCATTCATTGAGAATATTTCCGACAGTTGTTATAGAACGTATATCAGTATGTATATATATTTGTAAGTCAGCAATATAAAGGTGATAACTACTATGTATATTCCTAACAACCACGTGAATAAATAATTCAACTCCTCTTTGAGGTACACAAGCTAATAAATTCGTCCATTCAGAACACATATCTGATAACTTGACAATTTGTCTGCGATCGTATATATATGAAACTATACCGTTCTGATGAATATTGAAATATGTTAAAAAATCTCAATTTTTACTGAAGTTAAAGTATCGAACAAGTTGGGCGGGGACTACATGCCCTTAAAACTTTCAATAAAAGTGATAGGATGGAAATGAGTCCCAAAGTTTTTAGAAGTTACAGGCGATAATATTTATGATAATCGAAATATATACATTTTCTCCTACTTACCAGGAAAATGGCAGATGTCAGAGGATATGCCAATAATGGTAGAATACTTAGGTCATCGTATCGCATCGCGTAATATAATTTCAGAACCACAGTCATTACTAAATATAATTCATGGTTAGACGAGAGAGGATGAATACTCTTTGAAGTCCGATTTTACAGCTTAGTCTGGAACTTTACTGATTTAGAAAATTAGCTCAAAATATTAAAATTAAACTAGGAAAATTAATTAGTGCGAGAATGGCAAATTGGCAGAGAGCCGACGAACTTGAAATATAATGCTTTTTCGTATGGAATTGGAAATATAATGCTTTTTCTTAAACATAAATATAAAATCACTTGTATCTAGCATCTTTAAAAGTCGATAAAAAATTTAGAGTGTAAGTTTTTAACTAAAATTTAATATATTTTATTAACGTATTATTATGCATGTTAAGACCTTTATCGTTTTAACATTTATATAATAATAATTAACAATTAATTAAGACGCAGTAACTAGACGACTTAGTTGAAAAGAGTTAAACATTGCACCTTGGGAAATTATGAAACAAATTTATCATCTAGTTGAATATTTACACCAAAAAACTGATTTATCACTAACATACATCGCGCCTATTGCTTCAAACACAAGAATTAAAAAAAATTAACTACTCACAATATTTATTTGATTTCTGCAAAGATCCTTTTAAATATTCATAAATGATAATAAGCAATATTAAGGAAAGTAAATTAAAAGAATTACATTTTTCGAATAATTATTAACATTTCTTCTTATGTAAAAAATGCATTAGTTTCAAACACAAAAATAGTTCTACATTATTAATATTTAAAGCTAGGAAAATTTCAGTTTCTGTTCGACTCTCTTAACTAGAGTGTTAACGTGCAAAAACCACCTTCAGATAAATTAAGAAACTGTCTTTAAAATTCTTGTCATTTTCAAAGAATAGTTTAGAAATAATATTATAGTAGTAATAATATATATTAAAACGCTGTAAAAGTGAAACTTTACGACCTGCTATTTTTAAATTAGTATCATGAGTCTCAAGCAGAGACTGGATCACTGAAATCCAAATTTCAATTCCACAGCCGAAATCAATTCATCAGTTACAGTGATATGGCCTGTTTTATGTAAGTTAATTCATATCTCCAATTTGGATGGTTCTTTTATTCAAATAGTACCAGTGTAGTATTATAAAAAAATCATCAGAATTTTATCATGAAAATCGAAAGTATACCACAGAATTCGTCAATAATACACAGTACAAGTGCCGAGTGATCGAGTTTGGATTATACAAGTATAATGATAATTCTAATAATAAATTTCTAAAGTCTTAACACTACTAAGGACGGTATAAATTAATCAAATCAGGGAACAATTATCAAGCTGTGAATTAATAAGAGAAACCTTTCATTAAAGAAAAGTAAACTCATCGAGTATGGATTCGTTTCACTTGTGTTGGTGAAAGAAAATAAAAAAGTAAATAGGTATGTGTATAGGTATATACAAAGGCATGAAGCAACTAAGTTATTAGTTGATAAGTAGGTAATTAAGTGTACAGGTATGAACTACTGCTACTGCTCAAGATTTCTTGAGTCGGCGTCAAGTGAAAAGTAGCATTTGTCTGTGTATGTGGGTGTGTATGTACTTGTGAATATCAAAGAGTAGAGAAGCGTCATGAATGCCAAAAGTGAGTGGCAATGTCAGAAATGAGATAAGCGTCGACTTGGCAGTGATTCCAAAAACCTCTAACAGTAGCATTATTTTGCAAATTTATTTATGTCCCGTAAAGATATTTTACCGAAAAAATTCCAACTGAGTGCTCGTATTTTCATTATTTAATGACAACATAAATTTTTTTATTCAAATTACGATCTAAATCCTCCAAAATGTTATATATTTAATCACTTTACACTATTTTGAGTTTATATCTTTCTTATTTGCAGTCTATTTATATAATATAAAAGTATATGTTTCAAAATTCAATTTTCAACCATATATTCAAAGTTGTTCTTGAAATTACCAATTCCGTATATTAATGTACCTTTCTTATTTATTACAGATATAGAGATAGTTTTATTATATAGTAAAGAGGAATTTGGTGTAAGCGGAAACTGTGAACAGGGAGTTGATTTAATTTTTTAATAATTCTTCAATTAATGCATAGGAGACAAACGTTACTCTCAGTTTTTAAGAATGTAGTCGAAGTTTGCATGTCCCTGTATATTTTTTTGTAAATCATAAAATATCCTTTCAAAATTATTTGTAACATTAAACATTTTTTACGTGAATTTTTCTAAAAATAATGTTATTTATGTTATACAATTTCATGAAGTGATTATTTTAATCTGATAATCCCTTTATCTGAATTGGAGGTGTCGTTACATCAATTTTGTCTTTTCAACATAAATGAAACAATTTTATTTTTCGAATATTTTTCTCTTCTATTTTCAGTGAATTACATACTACTAATATTTGCACAAGTGCAAATTTTTATTAACATCGATCAACCTATTTCTCAAGTAACGTATGCAAAAAAATCCCCTTAAGTAAAAAGCAATCAGTCTTTTATTTAATTTTTAAAGTTTTAAAGTAAAAAATATTTAAAAATATTTACTTAAAATTGTTATCGTATTTCAATATGAAAATGGTAAAAATAATGTTCATACAGTATATGACGATTCATTGGTTATTTTTGTTGGTATAATTTGGTAATAATATTTATAAAATATATTTTTATGTTTGAATTAATTATAAATTTGATTAAAAAATAAGAGTTTTAGATACTTTAATACTTACACAAAAGTTTTGATTAGAAATTGTTCGGCAAACATAATTTAAAAGTTGGCTTTATACTCGGTCATATATAACTTCTCTTTAAAGATAATGTTAAAATTTCTTTCGATTTAAAGTCATACCACAAAATGGAACTTTCCAGATAAATGAATACGAGGGTAGATGCAAAGGATAATTTTCAATAGAAAATTTTTCAAAAAAACATTTTTCATTTTAATATTTGCTTGGCTTGCAAAAGAACGAACTTTTTGTTGAAATATTAATGGTTTATTTTTCTTCCACGTCAATTGTAATGGAATCTACTAACTGTACATACCTATGAGATTAGATACATCACACAATTTGTTTGATTAAGGATCGATGAATTTGTTGACGCAAGAAAATTAAATCTTATTTCCTGTCAAATCTTATGATCATTTTAAATGAAATTAAGCAAAATGGTTAATTTTTTTTATTTTTCCATAATTAGACACAGAGATCATTAATCAGTCGAATCAATCACAACTTCGCAGTTTCTACAATTTTCAACCTACACACCTTAAATCTTTCTAATATATACTTTATATGGAGATCTCTACCCATATCATAATATAAAAAAGGTCCATAACGTAAAAAAATTATTAACGTACCTCCCTATACATTTTTTTCGTGCATCTCATTGAATGAAATATAGTTGGATAAGTATTTTAAAACTTAATTTAAGTTAAATTTATAATTTTTCAGGTATACAATGGATTAAAAAATGTTAACATAACACTGCTTTGTACACGGTTCCTCTCACTCTTGCTCGACTTCTTAAAATGTCTCCATTTTTAATTAGTAGAGATAGAAAAAAATTAAAAATTATTTACATAATTTTGTTAATGCTCTTATGAAAAACAATCTAGGATATTTTTAAAAAGAATGTACACAATATGCCTTACATTGACCATTTTAAAATCGATTACGTTTTGCGGGATATCTTGTTAATAAATAAAGATTACAGTTATTAAATTTTCCCTCACACAGGTAAATCCTTCAGCAATAACAATTTATAGGTGTTATATTATAGAGGCACCGTTTACATATTATTAATAATGCAATTGAGCAAGGATGCCGCATAATTAGCAGGAAGTTTAAACTTTTGGTAACACGAAATATCCCCTAAGCTTTATGTAAAGTAAAATTGTATATCATTTTAATATATATTTAAAATTTGGCCAGAATATGCAACAAAAATAGCCCGAATAAACGTTTTTCTTCAGTGGTCTTCATGTTATGTGATTTAAAAATTGACGAGGATGATTTTAAAAATTAAAAAACAAAAATATATAATTTGGTGTGATATGATTACAAATTAACGATTTCGGACTACTTGTCCTATGAAACTTTGCTTTTCCCAAATTTCATGACTCTAGGTCAACGAGAAATACGCCATAGATTTTGATTTATTTGCAAGTGTCAAAGAATGCGGCATAAATGACCGTATTTTAAGCGTTTTTTTTAATTTTGTTGTATTGTCTTAGACACTTGATTTCTTTACAGCTCCAGGGGATCTTAGACCTAAGTATTTGATATTAATTTCAACTTGAAACCTTGATACCACGCGTTCGTAATAAAAAGGGTCTTGATACACAGATAGACAGACAGACGGATAACGAAATGATCCTACAAGGGTCTATTTTTCCATTTGAAGTTCAGACTTTTAAAAATGACGAAATGATAGAATATTTATTACAGACTATCGAAACACCGCTTAGACGTTAATTTCTTTCAACAATGTTCATTAAAAGAATTAAAATAATAAAATACGTTTACAGTTCACTTGCTGTTATTGTTCAGTTATAGTAATTTATTAATTAATATCTCCGATTTATGTTTAAATTTTCAACTTAGGCAAGTATTAAGAAAGCTCATTGAATCGGCGAACAAAGTTTCGTGAACAAACATCACAACACTGAAGGAACATAGGTTACTTTTGTGATAATTTTATATTTTTAATATACGATATTAACAACAAGATCATGGTTCCATACCACTGGAACTCGTCATTTAAATATTTTTTTCATGTCGATGCGCGTAATTCAATCGAAAGAAAGGCTGGCCATAGTTAACGGCTAATGATATACACATAAATTGACTAAAATATTCTTGCACTCAGTATCAAAATAAAAGTATGCAAATGTCGCCATATAGAAAATAATGGAGGACGTTTGTTTTTCGTTGCTGTTAAACATTATTTATTAATGGAATAATTAAAAAAACTACTTTTTTTATTAAAATGTTTGCCATATACCCTAAATAACGGAATTCTTTGAACGAAACATTTTATTTGACAAATTAACAATATTATCGCCATTAAAAATGTGAGTCTCAAGGGAACCCTCCCTTACTTACTTACGCCCAGTAAAACGAAAGTCATTCTCGACGAGACAATTCACTGCATAGCAAAAAACAAGGTCGCAACATAAATCAAAGGGCGACAACGAAGAAGCACACTTTTAACAGTTGTTTATTTACCCCTCGAAAACTGTCTTGCTTCCGAACCAATAGCTATTAGACCACTCGGCTTGGCTCCCTAACACAAGATAAAGTTCGAAGGATATTTGTCACTGTCCTTTGCAGCCGTTCACCTTCGATAAATTGTTACCGAAGCAATAAACTTGGACAAAGTTTTTGTCTGGACACAGTCCCAACACTAATAGAGAACATGATAATATAGGTGTACATTGTGAAGAAAAAGGAAGCCGGTTTATTTGGGTGAAGCCAGGATGAAAATGAAAATATTTATGTTTAACTTTATTTAAAGCCTCGGAAGGGTGAAAACTATCTCGATATTTATTTTAATTCATTTGCATTCTGTGTTCATTAAGATTTGGGAGAATGTAAACAAGTTATTTTATTATTAATATATATGATTACAATTTTTGAAAATCTAAATATAGTATTTTTTATGACACCTTTTGAATGCTTAACAAAAAAAAAATTACATATATTCTTTAGTTGCTTTAATTCATAATTATTATCTTGTCTCCTCTCAACAATATAAACTTACTGCTATTCGGAAATCTATAAAGATATTGCTGCATCTCGATTTCTTGTTGTCTAAATTATGATGTGAGAATAATTTACAACAAATGTACAATTTAGAAATATTGTGTAAAAATTACCCAATGATGAAAAATATCCATGAAATCAGATGATGAAGGACGATGAATTAGGAAAAAATATTTTTCAGAGAAACCAAAGAAACAATGTGTTGTTTGTTTGTAACATTGTCCTTTTCAAAATTTTTTACTGTAAAGTATGCGACAGCGTATGTTCATGTCACATAAAATTCATAATAAGCGCTTTTCTGAAATAAACGCTTTATTTTTGTTTAATTACATTTATTTAGGAAAATTATTATTTGAACCTAAAAAGTACATAAACGGAATAACGAACCAACGTTGCAATGTAGCAACGGATCGATGGAATTTTTTAAAATACAACATACACAATATAAAGCAGAAGCAGAATTACTCCATATTACTCTAATTAAGAGGAAAATATTTTTGTTTTCGTTATCAATTTTTAATTATAAGTTTATAAACATGAAAACTCGATATAAAATTTTCTTTAATTATTATAGATGACGGTACGTGTTTTAATTTGACCCCATTCACAATAACTATGCTGGCAAAACTACGTGCAAACTAGTTATAAAGAGAGTAGTAAAGAGTTAGATAAGTATTTTCAGATTATTTATTTTAATTGTCGATGTAAGTCTTTATCTCAGTTAATTTATAAATCCAAATATAAATTTCTTCTTTTATTTCTAGTGTTCGGCGTCCTAAAAACTTTTCATTGAAATAAAGAAATATGTTATAGATAATTATTAATTAAACTTTAAATGACGTAAAAATAAAAACCGTTTTACTTTTTTCTTCAATTGTAATATAATTAAATAGCTCTAGATATTAAAAATATCGTTACATAATTTTATGTCTTGAAATAAATTCTTATATATTATATGTTATATTGAACGATTCGGTTTATTGAAACGTAGTGCTGGAAAATTGGTTGAAACTAAACAATTTCACTATTTCAGGAGTGATTATTATCATAGTTTTCTTTAAACTGTGGATTTCTCTATGTTTGTTCTTCCAGTACGTAGCATCAATTAGCTATTCCTCTATTATGGGTAAAGTAACTTGAAAATTATGAACCTTCCCTCAATTCAAATAATGTGTAGAAAAATATTCATATATTATGTGTATTAACTTCTTGCCAATGTAAATTCCGTAACACTCTTTGGTTCAAGCCCATTTTGTCATTATCCATAAACATGATCTTGAAACTTATAAAATATTTCTCTAGATTCATATAAATAGATTTTTTATTAATATTTCTTCCACTTTTACATATAATATTTAATGACGTTCTGTTGCCGAATTTTAATTAATAAACTATCAGTATGTTAATTTATTATTCGAAGCTTACCAGGGTTAAATTTAAAATTTTATTTTGTGTAATACAAGAACGATGCCCTTCATCAATATTCATTATTCTAGTTCGTATTGAATATTGATGAAGGACAGTGAGTGGCTTTTGTACGACCACTTAACGACACCCGCATGTTTGAAGTGGTACCCGAGCTTAACGATACTGACAGAAAGTCCCGACATCCGTTGTGTAAATCCTCTTACCGCTAATAGGATTTAAACGTCCAAACCCACAAAGCTGTCATTTATTATTTGACACATGTATTAGTACGAAGAAATTATCGTGTGAAAAATATTCTTTTTCGACGTAATGAATAGTTTTTAAGCTTCTTGTTTGAATTTTGTTACAAAACATTAAGCTTCTAAATGACATGCAATACGTCCCATATCCCTCGTTTTTTTTTAGCAATGGGTTTGAAAAATCTTAAAACACCCTAGGTGTTTAGAAATATTATTTATTTACTAACATGTGTTTAGAAATTTTAAATTTAATTAGTTCACTTACAGCAACATTTTCAAAAGAGGTGGACAACTACCATTTCGCAGCACATAGTCCAGATTCGTAGTTTGTGTGCGAAACTTACCTGCACTTTGCTCTTTTTTAATAACCGTAATTATGCGCGTGATATATATATATATATATATATATATATATATATATATATATATATATATATATATGTATATATTTATTCTCAGTTTACTCACACTCTTACTTAGAACTTAAGTCCGATGATGATTTGCTAGACACATGATCTTCGCCTTCGCTACTACTAGCATCAGAAGCTTGATCTTCGTCATCATATTCAGGCATCAATTGTTCTATTTCAAAATTTCTTAGCGACAGCTCATTATTATTATATAAAAACATTAATTATGTAACTACTGAAAAAATTGCAAATAAGTATTATCTGCAATGCTCACAAAAAACAAAAGACACGTCCTATTCACACGTGATCGCATTAGGAATTAAGTAGGGATCGCCGGCGCATGTATCTAACTTCAGTTACTAATAATTTGAAATTGTTAATGTACTTTTTACAATAGATATAAAGTTTTGAAAACAGTTCATGTTTCTGAGACCCTACCAGGCTCACGGAAGGTTGGAGAAAGTAGCTGCTCATGCTAGTTTAACGCAGGTGAGAGGGGATTGCATTTGATTTCAATCGTTTCTTTTCTTACAATTAGGCGATTATAATAAAATATAATATATACAATATAACGTAACGTAATATAATATAATATATCAACCGTATTCTCAACAGATTAGTTGTTTATTCTGTGTTTTAGTAAAATACAACACAGCTCTGCTCAATCCTACTAATTAAAAATACTGAAACTCATATCATAAATTTCAATATTCAATGCAAGTCTTTCAATAATTATTTTTATAAAGCTATGATGATTTAATTTACTCAGAAAGAATTTTCGAAAATATTTCTAGAGTTCAAATCTTTATCAGGACCTTAATTGATTATCTGTAAGTACCTATCTGTACACACCGTTGAATTATTTGTATATTATCAAGTCTACAATATCTTTATACGTCAACGTAGCTATAATTAACACTAAAATAAATAACACTCTCAAACGGCTTCAAAATTTTAATTAGTTTCAAACTAAATTGCAATTTTATCAAACTCTACTTTTGCCCATTCTTGAATTTAAAGACATACATTATTCTCATCTAAATGAGCAATTGCTCAATATGTTGAAACGAATTCAATACCAACGTACACTATATTTTCTGTCTTAAAAAATATGACTGAACATCGATCACAATATAAACAGATAGAGATTCGTGTCCCGAACAAGTTCCATCTGTTATACTTCCATCTTTAATAATTTCGTTATAACTTCAAACTTCCAATCTACTTTCCAATACCTACCAGTAACATGAATTTGAATTATATCCTAAAAACAAGAGCATCCTCGTCAATCATTCAACATAGAACTGCATTCTATAGAGAAACCTATACCTGTGCAATACTAGATTATAGAATCAGCTGAAAATACAACATACAAAGTGTGCCCACGTTGTCTATGTTTAAAATTCGTCTGGGAATTTATTATTTATCATAAAATGCAGATCGAATTCCTTCTGTACCTCGTCTTTATCTCCTTCATATTTCTATTACGTCACTGTTTTGCCTTATTTTACTTAATTTCTTATTTTTCATATCTTTGTAAATATTCTTATATTATTTTGTAAGTGTCGTTAATTAGCGTTAACGAATTATTTATAGTCTAACACAGCACTCGTTTTCCTTCCTTGATTCGTTGTGGTTGGGTCTAAGAAATTTGTACTATAGAAATAATTTCGTTTCTCTACACTTAGCTTTCTAAGCTCGCAGTAAAGTTTGTTAAATAAGTAAATAATGGCTTCAAGTTCACAAGTGGAACGAATGACGAATGTTCTGTACACATTTAGTAATTTGTAAACATTTTATTGTATAATTTTTTTTATTGAACTATTAGCAAAATTTAATTTTTTTATAACGTAAGTATAATTGCCTATTTAATTATAGCATAACTGACTCTTTCGCAGGTGCGTATTTCGGATCTATTATAATATAACTGACTATCTTGCAGGTGTGTATTTCAGAAAAATATAATACAAATTATTGGTTTTTCCCTTTGCTTGTCCTACAAGATCTTCCAATGCTCCCGTTTTCAAAATCGAAGGTTGACCCGAATGATGACGTTATAAATAACAAAATAATACGCTTTAAATGGCAATATGCGTGAACAAAGAAACTTTGAAATGTTAACAGCAATCTAAGGTTATATGTTATAATATGTTTGATATCTTAAGTCGTTTCTGAAAAAAAAGATTGGCTGGCATATTTGCAGACGAAATGACAACAAAATGTTTTTTTTTCAATAAACATTTGGGAATAGAAACCTAATAATGATGACATCTAGAATCATCGCCATTGTTTTACTTCAACCTTTGTGTGGGGTCCTAAAACCTAATTTTTTCATAAATTCAGGTTGAGCAATTTTGGCGATAAGAGAGGGAGGGACATGAGCTTTTCTGAAAATAAACTTCCTAAAATTAGGAAAAAATATTTTGAGGCTCTTATTATTAACTCCTTCCAACGATACCGTTCTTTATATGTGGAATTTTAAAAAATAGAATATTTTTTGTTAGTTCTTGAAATAAATATGTGCGGGTTAGTATTTTACTTCCAAGCGGTTTTTGAGAAAAACTACTGTCATACAGAAAACATGTGAGTGATCTTATAAGGATTTTTCCAATTTTTATTTTGAAGCACGAAACCCTAAAAATAACGGCATGTAATTAAAACATTTGTGGGGACCTTTTAACATGACATATATTTTGAAGTATACCCAGAAAAGTTGTATAAAAATTATACCCGGTATAGTGGTACAGTAAAAAAGTAACCAATTAATCAAAAATAATCAACTATCTAACAGAGTAAGAAATGATCTAACCCATATTTATCATATCAGGTGATTTTTAACATCACTATATCGAGTTTCTTTGATGTGACAAGATCTGACTTGAATTTATATGGTGATCGACTTTAACAAAACGCTGTCAGGTAATATAAGCATTATCTAACTAATATTAGCATCTTGCCTTCCTGTGATATCGCGTTGATATCATGTAAATACTGTCAGTTAAATCCAACTTACACAACGTCGGTGTCGCGCAAAAACTATCAGACAATTGGTAGTGAAATCACATATCAATAAATACTTACATCACATGTTATTAAAAGTTATATTACATATACTCATATAAAATTTATTAAAATTCGCTGGTACACTAGTCACCATTCACATATTCATCTGCATCATCAGATCCTAACTTTGCCACCATCATCGTGTGTCCGGACCGGAAACCAATATGTATGTCAAGTTTCATGTCCCTGGTCTATTAGGAATACCGATAAAATACCGATAAAAGCATTTGTAACGGAATCACAACAACAAAGTAAACTAAATAAAAGCTTTAAAAATAAATAACAGTTTGCAGATTATGCATATTTATCAAACGGTTTTTCAATTGTAGAAAATATTCATGCACTATACTTATTTTCCACTCAAAGGTCATGAAGACATAAAATCAGAGGTACACCTGCAAAATGATATTCAAAATTTATTAAGCTCTGCTTCATTTTAAACTTAGCATTTTTACTATGCATCATGAATCGTAATATTTATTGCAATATGCAATAAGATAAAATATTAAAAAAAGCTCATCATATTCGTTGTCCTATTTAGAAAAAGTAAACTAACCTCACAATTTATTACAGTCCATAAAGTGGGCTTGTTCTCAGAATGACTACGACGGGTGAAATCCAAGGTTAATATGTTTAAAGACCAGAGGACATATAATAAAGAAGGGTGAATCTAGTCGCTTAAGTCGGCTTGTCTTAAATATTGTTTGAAATGAGATAAACTTTTCTCATAGTAAAACTGAGCATTGGTTTCCTGTTGGGTTCTTGTAACTATTATTTACGTGACAACTCATTTTTTCCGTTCATTTCATTCCTAATCCCATAATGTACATTAACAAAAGAGAAGTTAAATAAATGTTTACATCCAGTGGTCTTTTACTATTTACAACAAATGCTTTTAAATAAACTCGCTTTCAAGCAAGATTTCAAAATTCACAAACTCAAAATCAATTACTTCGCCGACTTTAATTGTACGCGCTATTCGGAAATAATTTTATTCAGGATTCACCGCTTGTCATTAAGATTTTCTTAATATAGGTTATTAGACTGAATGTTGTATTCTCTACTAGATCACACATGTCATTTGTTAACTACACATGAATTTAATTGTAAAAATATACTGAAACCAATATAAACACATACGTCTCCTTAGATACTTTCAATCTGTCACTTTTCTTTTTAATATGCTCGTATTTTCGCACAGCAGCTCTAACACTTTATTTGTAATGACGATGTCTTCCCTTAACCTTCAACTCTAACTAAACATTTAAGTGTAAACTATTCGATCTTGTCTTCCCAAAGTTTCAAACCGTTCTTTTTAAAATGAGTGAAGGTATAATTTATTACATATATATCAGTACATTTTCTTCTTATTAAGTTTTACTTTTATACTGAAGCAGAAATTTAAGTAATATTAGCAATTTTCTTGTCATGTAACATGTCGTAAAAATATTATAAATACCAAAGATATGCCTTAAGCTAACGGATGATGTGATGTCGGTTCAATCTCCCAGCAAAGTAACTTCATTGCACTCGAAATATGCATAAATTTACATGTATAAACGCGTATCTTGCAGATACCTTGCATATGATTTCTCATGATAATTTGCATATGATTTCTCAGCTTCAGCATATATGAAGTGTGTGGATCTGGATGATTTATTATAGCTGGTAACGACTAAAAATTTCTTTCGGTAATAAATGAAATTGATATATCTTAAGTAATTTGCCACTATACATATTCAGATATATTACATAGTCTTTACACTCACAGTTTAGTAGTGACTGTAAAAAAGTATTTATCAAGATTAGCTTATTTGTTTTAACTGATTTATTAAAAACCGGCCAATGTGTCATGCATATTACTGAAGTGATCAAAAAGAGCTAAAATAATTGCTCTTTAGAAATATTTTTTTCTGAAACTCGCATTACCTGAAAATTTTTTCGAAATTCCAAGTTTACTCTTTTTACAAAGCAAAGTTAAAATAAACAGAAATTCAAACGTGTATTTTTGTTGTCTTTTAATTTTTAAATCAATTCTCTACGTGTTAAACAATAATGTACTTTCATGTTACTTGATTTTACAATAATAACGTTCTAGTTAAGCTATGTAAGGGAGTTTTTTTTTCTTTTCAGCCTATTATAAAATTAACATTAACTGTAAGAAGTTATAATATATGTAATTAAGACATTTGTGTCAAGGTTGTGTAGGTTGGTGATGAATACGCAAAAAAAATGTAAACACTCAAAATAAACAAAAAGTGTTGATTTTCGAAAAACCCAAAGAAATATTAATACGACGTATAACATACTGACATATAACATTCGTATGCACATAATTTTCTTCGACATATATTTAAAATGCACATTACCAGATGACTGAAAATGTAAAAAAGAAAAAATGAACAAATTCTCCTCCCTTTCCTCTACTAGTTCCTCATAAAACATTATGTAACATAAAACATTATGTATAATGCAAAATGGTGTTGAATATTTTCGTATAAATATATCAAGAAATTAAGCATACCTATAAATAATATTTAGGAAAAATATTGCAAACACTTAGTCCTTGAGAGCGCAATATGTGTTACAGGAAGTCATTTCAACAATATTGTTGGTGCAAATATCGTAGAAACAAAACTGAAAATTTATGAGAAGAAAATAATAAATAAAAACATTACAAGCTTAATTATAGAACCCTTCAGAACTATTAAATTTATATTATATCAATTCTTTGCTTTTAATATAAGTAAAATATTTACGTAATAGGTATTTAATAATTAAAATAAAAACAAATTATATCACAGGCCTTCCTAGTCCTAGTGTCGGATAGATAAATTATTCCAAAAAAAACTTATGAAAATGTTGTATATAATTTGTGAATACTGCAAAAAATATTGGAAGATTCTTAGCGTAATATTTTACTAGTTAAAAATACACATAACAATAAGGCACCGCTTTATTTCTCACACTCTACTTTTGAAAAATACGTTTTCAAAGAGCCAGTCTTGAAACTACCCTTGAGATACGTGTCATAGTCCAAACAGTAGGATATTGATCATTCGGTAATGCACCCCTTGGCTTTGTTATCATTCCTCTTGGGTAAAAAGAGTTGTAAATGGTTCAGGTTCCAAAGACGTATGGAGAGTTTGCCAGTTTTAACGATTCAAGAATGATTCGACACGTTTACCAAATCATACTTGAGAGAATCGCATGAGCAAGGTTAGACCACCTTATCAGTTTCTCCGGAAAATTCGACTTATAAAAACGCATGACTGAAATAAATCAAAATAAACCTGAGAAAACCAAAACTTAATTTATGTAGAGCAAAAAGTGCTGCTGGTTCTAGATCACCCTCAACCGAGTGCCAGCCAAAGGACATTCATATTAAATGTCTCTACTCTCTTTCATAGTTTTACCGGATTTAAGTTAAATCAAATGTGTTTCAAGTACTATTATCCTAGCAAGAACAGCCTAATGAATTATATATTATATTTTGGAAATTGTAATTCGTTCTATATTATAAAATATACGTATCATAATTTATGATCATAGTACTGAAGGTTTGAATGTAACATCGTGTATAAGCACTCTTTAAGAAATAAAAAATTGAATTCTGACCTAATTTTAGTGGAAAATATTTTTGTAGTTACCTATTTCCTGCTTTTCATGAATCAAAGTAGGACATAGGTATGTTCTGAAATTTTTAGTGTACCTACATCATGATTATAATCACTAATACAGTAGTTATTGCACTTATCTACAAAGGATAAACTGATTACTTTTTATATCGTTTTATTAGGAATGTCGAAACCTCGCACTAATATAATAGTGTACTCTATCGGTACATATATGGAACGAAATTTTCTATTTTCGATCTCTATATTAACGGAACATGGTTTGGTGGGTAAATTATTTTTATTAATTAAAAAAAACTATAATACATGGATTTAATTTCTGTCAGTAAAAAATATTACTTATTTTAAAGGTTAAATGATACTGAAACCGGAAAAAAACATAATCTGCCTAAGTTCACGATAATTAAACCGATAAAAAATTTTAAAAAATTCGTAGAGGTAATATTTGTTGTCTCTTACCAACCCCTTTTTTCAATTTCATTTGCTAATATTTAAAATTCAGTTAATAACGAAAATAGGAATATATTATTATTATGTACTATACATAATTTGCAAAGTTAGTCCCACAAAAAAACTGACTTAGATTAAAAGAAAAAGTAGTTTTTTTCTGGAAAACATGATTATAATAAATAATTATAGACTCGCTTGCATTATACTAGGAATTTAACTTTCCCTAACATAATGTTCAATGTTTTTCTGATTTCCGCGATAATATTAAAGTATTTTTTTATTTGAGAAACGATAGGTATTATTTTTGTTTATTCGAATTCTAGTCACCCGAATCATATTTTTTTAATATTTTTCTTGACCTAGTCGCTTGTTAGGATTATTTGGAAGTGGAAACAATTAAAATCTACATTTACTCGAAATTTAGATTATTATACTAGTAACTGATATGTGCTAGCAACTAGCAATATGATCATGGCAAATCGCTATTACTTCTGTCATTCTTATACATAAAATGTAACTCTGTATAAGAATGAATGAAGAGCAAGGCATGTGTCAGGAATTTGTCCTTCTATTGTAGATGCTTATTATAAGTGAGACATGCCATGTGAAATTATAAATAGATAATATTTTATTCTAATCAAGTCTGGGTGACGTAAACTGTTTCATTTTATTTACTTTGGAAAAAAGCAAATGTTTCGACTTTCTCTATTATTTTAAGGCTCTTAACACTTAATTTATCACGAGTTATTATCCGACTAATTCCGCTGTTCAATATTATAACAGTCGGCACTCGCTATTTGATAATTAACACGCTATAGCTTGTAATAAAATAATTAAAACGCTGGTAACAATGGGCCAAAATAATATAACTGTACTGCAGTAGACTCTAATAGGACTAAAGCATGATACCCAAACTTGACGTAGTCATACTCGTAAATGAAACATATTCAATAGCCTCGTTGTCAAATATTACTTATATCTATAAAATATGACCCTGATTAAAAAGTTAAGAAACATAGGTATTTAACCTTAAAAAGTTGAAACTCGTCATAGTTGTTCAGTCTAAAAATATAATTGAGAATTCAACTGAAGTGTATGGATCAAATCAATTCAATTTCTTAAGACGCGTTTTCTAATCCCATAGATTTATAACATTAAAAAGCAGATGACACATAAATAATCGGCCAATATAAATTTTAAATCTATGACTATTATATATAGATTTACAAAACAATATTATTTTTGTAAGTAAATAAATACATTTGTAATGAGTTCAATTTAAAAATTATTTAATAATTGCCAGCCAAACCAGAAACAGAACTCCGTAATTAACCTGAAAATACAGAATCAAAAAATGACGTCAAAGGTTTTGAAGTGC
The DNA here is from genome assembly GCA_039881145.1 of Druceiella hillmani. Lineage (NCBI taxonomy): Eukaryota > Metazoa > Arthropoda > Insecta > Lepidoptera > Hepialidae > Druceiella > Druceiella hillmani. Next base: position 47,288,732 of record JAYKKI010000007.1, on the reverse strand, counting down.
CCCTGCAGGGCTATTTTGCGTAGCCACGCTTTCGTCAGTTTAGTTTCTTAATTTAACGTTAGAGGATTTAATGCCACACGTTAAATAAACTAAATTTCCAGAAAATGTGCATGTGTACACACACAAGCGTATATATATATATATATATATATATATATATATATATATATATATATATATATATTCTCCCAGTCACTTCAATAAAACCCGTACAAAAATGTGGTGATTAGTTCTATTTTGAAAGGATACAAGTATTCTATGATTACATATTAATTTATCTCCCTATTAAAAAACTATATGTAACCCAATACGTGCATCTCGAAAGAGATCTTTCTAGAAATTACGATAGCTAGCGGCCGAACGCGCGGTCACTTGAATAGAACCTGTCAGTTTACGTTGAGTCTTCGACGCAAATAGATATTTTTATTTACAAAATCAGTACACTATCGCATTCTTAACTCTGATTAATAAGTATCTATAACAAAGCATAACGAATCTAAATTAAATGGGACGTCGGAAGAAGTTAACTCCAAAAAAAATTCGATCGAATTGAAACATTAAAAGCAGAAAATTATCAGTTGCATGAAATAGCTCGACGATTGGGTAGATCGCATCATGTGATCATGAAATATTTATAAGACCCAAAAAACTATGGTAAGCGATATAAAGGAAGAATGACACGAGCCACAACAGAACGAGAAAGGCGACGTATACTTCTTGAAGCATCAAATTTTTCTCTAACTGCAGGTCAAATAGCGCTGAAGGTTGGAACGCAAGCATTTGTAGGTACGAGTGCAGTACGACGTATTATAAAGAATTGTTCCACATTAAAACATTTAAAAATTAAAAAACGATCTGCTTTAAATCACTAACATTATTCCTTACATTTGGAATTTGCACGACAACATATGACATGGAAGTTAGAATGGTATAAAGTAATATTTACGGACGAAAAAAAAATTAATTTGGATGGTCCGTATGGCTATGCTTATTATTTTCACGATTTTAGAAAAGAAGAAAGGTATTTATCCCGTCGACACATAGCTTTAGGTAGTATAATGGTGCGGGGTGGTATTTGTTGTGAGGGTGTGCTAGATCGACTTGTGCTTGAAGGTAAATAAAATGCACAAAAATACATTAAATTACTAGAACGACAGAAGTTAATTGTAAAATCAAAATTAGAAGATCGTCATTTTATATTTCAGCACTATAAAGCACCTATTAATTCGGCTACACTTGTGAAAAAATGGTTTAAGGATAATAAAATTGAAAATCTTGAGTGGCCTTCGGTATCACCTGATCATAATATTATAGAAAATGTACAGGTATGGTTAACGAGAAAATTATATACGGATGGACGATAATTTGATAATAAAGAAGCATTAAAAACAGCTTTAACGGAAGAGTGGTCGGCAATACCTCAACATTACATTCAGACTTCGTACGATTCAATACCTAGTCGATTGTTTGAACTTATTAGAAACTATGGAAAATTACAAGAATCAAATCATCGTAACCATCTTCAAAAATGATCATATCATTGTAACCATCTTCAAAAATTATGAAACCGATCAAGACTACAAAATGTGGACGACACGCTCATTAAAGTATGCTACTGATAGCCCATTACGCACGTATAAGAGTTAATTTTACATACAAACATTATTAACTAATCTTCAACTTCATATTAAAACCAGATAAGTTTGACGAGATGTAAATATGTATAAATACCTTCTTCAATACGTAAATAACCTTTACTTACAGCACAATACCTTAAATAAAAGTAAAAGTTCGTTAAGAAAATACAATTTGATTATTAAAAGGTAAACCATAGACAGGATACGACGATACCATACCAAAGACAGGATACCATACGAGTGACAAGGTCGAGAGACATAGAGACATAGGTCGACAAGGTACCAAAAAATGATATAACCTAGAAACACTTCCAGTTCCTTTGGTAGTTATATAAAGGGCGGGTAAATATTACGATATGAAACACAATTTCTCTATACTTCCAGATTGTACAGTTAATTTTTGTTTGAATTTAATCTTTAAGACTTTGATCATCGCGGATTATAAATATTGAATAATACCAGGACAGAATCATTACGAGGCTTAAATCGGAAGGTAATGGTTTTGAAGAAATGAATAACAGCTACCGTGAAGAATTGTAGCCTTATCACTAATGCTATTTATAAGATTCATAAATGTTTATTTTGTGCTTGTTACTTTACAATGCTTAATTTTCTCTCAGAATGCGTAATAAATAATGCAAGAAAGATCTTCGAAACGGAGGTTATGAAAATTAACATTCATTTTCATAAATACATATAACATGCTTCCAAAAATGATCTCTAAATTCAAATACTTTTATGAAAAGATGAGAGTCTATGTTCGGTTAACGAGATACTTTTGAGATTTGAATGATATTTAAAAATAAAATAGATTAGTAACATTTATTAGAACGAGTATCGCAATTATGACGAACTGAGATAATCTAATATTTTAATTCTCAATCCGTTATAGATGAAGTTAAAATTTTTAAAAAAATATTTAAAACGATATGAACCAATGTTGGCAAAGATATTTAATTCACTTTAATCTATTGTACTTTGTGCAATTTCACTATTTTCGAATAGATACTTTAGATGCTTCAAAACTATACTAAAGGTAGATTTATTTAGAAATTTGTTATATAAAGAAGGTGCCAAGATAGAAATTATTTTGAAATTATGTTAAAAGGAATAATTTTTGCAATTGTTTAACACAATTAAATGAAACTACCCGATGTAGTATCATTTCTACTTTAAATAAATTCTTTACAATGACCTAGGTTTCGTTGTATTACATCTTCAGGTGGACTATTAGCAAAGATTGCATCCACTTGTTTAACGTTGATTTGTGATTATATAATTTTTTTTGTATGTTCTTTTACTTTACACAAAACGTTCTCCTCGTCCTATTTCGTAACTGTTTATTTTGATTTACGAAATGGGATAAAAAAAATTGTCTAAATCACGAAATGAGTTTCTTTTTTGTATCGTATTTATTTATATACATTAAGAAAAAATAAAAATAAGGAGAGAATATCTGTGTTTCCAAATTGTTCGTATTCCCTACCATAAACTGAAAAACGGAAGCCTTACAAGATCAACGATGTCTGAATGACTCAGTTCTCATCATCTCATCTATTAGTTGGTCTGTTAGTCGATTTTCTTAAAAACTATGTCACATAAAAACTTAAAATTTAGTACATCTGATTAACCTACATATTTTGCACAAACTTTTTTGAAACATTCATATAAGTATTAACTAGGGCATAAATAAAATACCCAATTTTTTTTTAATTTTTCATATGATCTTCAATGGTGTTTGAAAAAGCCTCGTCACGAGGAATAGAGAAATATATTTTGCATAATTTTAAATTGCATGCTTAAATAGGTATTCTAAAAAATATACGTAAATAGACCAATATTCACCATGTTTTTATGCCCCAGAAAGATGCAGTAAGCTATAAATTTACGTTGTGAAAAATTATTATTTGGTTACAGGTTAATAGACATATTATTTACCCTTAAATGTTTATAAGTACCTAAATGTGTACCCTCGAAGTGCAGATTTTGCTCGTAGTTGAGTGATTTTTAATACTATAACAACCTAAATATTCAATCAGACCCAAAACAAATAGGCATTTGATAGGAATACACACTTGTGTACATGCACACATGCAAAAACGTGTGAATGATACAACAAAGGATAATATAGAATACGGCAAAAGATAATAAAAGATAACAGAAGCAGAGAATAATAATAAAAGATAATTTTTCGTATTATTGTATTTTACATCCGGTATAAAACCAAGAATTAACCGGAGGATCGCACGGCTGGGTGAAAATATTTTTCTCCAAATGCATATAAATGACGGACCCAATATTAAGTATTCAATAGCGTGCAAAAAAATGTTATCCCAGGGTAGAAATTGAATATCATTTTAAAAAATATCTCTAAACTATTATAGCGTAACGTATGAGTATTATTAATTCTCCTTACATATGTAGACAACATACAAGTTTTCCAACGTTTACCTCTTTGATACAACCTACATATATAAAAAAATTACGAAGATTGACTAAGTAGTTGATGCGTTAAAGTAATGTAAATAAACAAACCAAATTACTTTAGTATTTACAGTAATAATGAATATTAATTAGGATGGAAACTAAATAGAGCTCTTTCTGTTAAAATGTTCAGTGAAACTGTTCATTTTGTTTGTAAACTTATTAAAAGCAATTCAACGATTGAATCTTTCATCTTTTCTCAAACCAAACATTATACATAAAGGTTTATAAGTTTTAACAAAACAGGATTAATAACCGCTATTGTTAAAATTTGTAATGTAACATGGCAATACGCTGAAAATCATGGATTTTCTGAAGTATTAAAAAAATGGACAATGTACATAATTTATGTATAGGAAATTTATGATTATATTTTCATATTATTTTAAACAATACATTAAAACATTTTCATACGTTTTAAATGGTGGAAATATCATATCTGAAGTGACATTGCGTTTTATTAAGTCATAAACACCTCTCCTTAATACAATAGCAAGGTCGATATAGGGATATCTTTAATACACTTTGCATCATTAAAAGTTTTTTTAACATAACAGACAACTGGTTTTATATTATTGTATATATTCGATATTTATAGGGAATGTATACATTTTATGTAATTAAATTAGTTCATGTAATTAATTTTATTGAGTTATGAAATATTTGGGATATCGTTCTTTTATCATTCTTTGTTTTACACTTCGTTAAAATAATTGTATTTTTATTGTTGCCAAATGTGACACAAATTCGTCACAAAATGAAATATTTAATAGTACGTTTATTGTTTGTAATAAATTAAATTATTTGCGATATAAGTCGTAATTGTGATTCATAAAAAATAATAATATTTATCAACATTAAAAATGTCTACATGAATCAATTTCACTCGAATGAAATAACGTAAAGTTATAAATATTTGTATTTAATAGAGTTTCTTTTTATATTTATTCGGTTATAAAAAACTTCAATCTGAAATTGTATAAAAATTTAATTTAGTTTTAATCTGTGCATATACACGCATCAATGCACACAGTATTCATCATTTAAATATTTCGCTCGCTTTATTTGCTTCCTAGCCACAAAATCATTAAGTATAAAACCAATTTTTAAGCATAAAACATGAGTGAGAAACTTTTCTGAGAACATCCCACTATTCTCACATATTTAATGAGAATAGAGGTAAAAAATCAAACCTATACTTTTAAAGTCAAGTTGTTTTTCCCATTCCTATAGTTTGCTTGTTATTATACTTAAGATCTACCTAAATCTTTCAAATGCACAAGGATGTGTAACTTGATTTGGTTTATTTTCTTTTTATTACACTACTACCTAAAAATTAGTGTTTTAAATTCAGTATTCACGTATGAGTTATCACTATGCGAGTATTTTATTCTTTCGTAAAGACGAAACGATTGTTCCTATACTTTGTCAAATTTCAAAAATAAAAATGAGTGAAAAAGTTGTATGCGTTGATAGAAGAAATAAAACTTTGCTAAAACAACAAACTATTCTTACGTATTTACTGAGGGTGGAGGTTGGAAATCAAACCTAAACTTTTAAAGTCGAGGTATGTTCCCCATTCCTATCGTTCGTTTATTATTTTATTTCAAATCTACCTAAATCCTTCAAATGCTGGATGGAAAATTAAGGATGTGTAACTTGATCTGTTTATTTTCTTTTTATTACCCTACTACATTAAAAGGAGTGTTGTGTATTTAGTATTCACGTTACTATTCACGTCGAATTTTAAGAATAAAACATGAGTGATAGCACTGGATGCGTTGATAGCAGAAATGAAACTTCCATAAAAACAGTAAACTTTCCTCACATATTTAATGAGATTGGATATAAAGAATCAAACCGGAACTTTTAAAATCGAGTTATTTTTACGTTCATTTATTATTATTGAAATCTGCCCAAATCCTTCGAATGTACAAGGATGTGTAATTTGATTTAGTTTATTTTCGTTTTACTTCACTGCTATATAGAAAGGAGTGTTGTGTATTCAGTATTCACATATGAGATCACTACGTGAGTTTCTTCATTCATCAATAAAGACGAAATGACTCAACCAATTTTACGATTAAAATTATTAGTGTTGCTGTTGTAATAAATAAATTTTAAAAAAACTTTTAAAAATATATTATAGAGCTTTTTTGGTAAATTTAAATTCTATGAAAAATTAATTAAAAAATAATATAAGTTTGGAATAATATGTGCTCTGCTTGAGAATTTAAACCCGTTTTCTATAGACTGCACTTCTAATTATTGTATCATGATGAAACTTGGCAGGTGTGTGTAGTTCTAATGACAGCACAATAAAATGGTATACCATCGGACTGATTCAATGAAACCGAAATCAATTCAACCGAAAGTTGGACACTGAACTCTATATCTTAACCGATTGAACGGAACAATATATCTTAACTGTTTTTGGACTTCTAATTGTTGTATACGTATTGGTCTATTTAGGATCTTTGCGTCTTGGTACTATAAGTAGATCTAAGTGGAGTAAAATCACTTCGTGGACGTAAAGCAGAAGAATTGCATTGTTCCAAGGTTACCGAAACGACGCCTTGCAATACTGATATATTGGCAGAGATGCAGAAGATACACGCTCAGTCACCCATAGACACAGAATCGAGAAGGAACCTCTCAACCTAATCAACTATGCTGCTCTAGTAATTCGAGTTCTGTAGAAGTGTCTAAAAAAATGTGTTATTATTTTAAAAGTAATTGTAAATGTATATAAATCGAGTCAAAAAATTTTCTCTCCTTTAATATAAGACTAAAAAAAGTAAAAGTTTATTAAAAGTTTTAAAAGCTAAGAAAGCACGCACATAACTACTATGTTTCATAACTACTGCACTAAAAAGCAAAAAATAATTATCGAATCTGTTTTCTCTATCTATTATACAAGGATTTTAACGCAAGCCATGCTTGTATATTTGAGTGTAAAATCATGGGGTGCTTTTTCTAAAAAAAAAAGATTTTGCATCTCAAATCGATATTATACAAAATAAAAATGCTGAACATTATGGTTAGATTTCAAAACAAAGCACCCCATGTTTTTATACACATAGAATTACTTTATTAAGCTAAGACCAGGAGAAAGCGAAATGTTTCAGAACACTAACAAAAGCATAAATATTTTGCCAACTGAGCGTGTGTTGAAAGCGAATAAATTTTCATCCAAATTTTCTATAAAAATGTGACTTCTTTACATACCCTTTTACATTTGCTTAACCGGGAAAAGTCATTTTTCCGCCTGAGTAGACATCGGAAGGAAAGGCTTTAAGCCAGTCTTCAAAGAAGAAATAATACATCATTGAGTTTACATTTACCTTTTATGAAATATTTCCCGTATTATTTATTGAAAAGGTTCTTCATAAAAAGTAACCTTACTGTTACATACATTTTTCCTTTTTTTCTCTTATTATATAAGCTCAGATATGTTTTAAATATTAAAAGCCTGTTTCGCCATTTACCAATAAAGTAGCTGATAGCCTATTTAAAACTTATTTATGCATATAGTTCGAAAATTTATAGCCTATTTATAACTTATTTATGAATATAGTGCGAAAATTTATAGCCTATTTATAACTTATTTATGCATATAGTGCAAAAATTTAAGTAGTTTGTAAATGATCATACAAATTCTCGCGGTTTCTTTTTTTAATAGAAAGTATATATGAGAAACAATGCATTTAACAGATATAGTTGCTTCTCACAACGATTTTATTAAAGAAAATCAATTTAAAATTATTTTTACTACTAAAAACGACTGTTAAATGTTAAATTCCACACGTTCCTTTCCGAAAAAATTTACTCACTTCACTTTTTTAACTTTTATTTACATATTGAACATATTTGGCGTAAATTTTGTAGAAATTCTTTATTCACAATTAAATGAAACTACGTGATGTAGTATTATTTCTACTTTCTTTAAGTTCTTTAACACGACCTAGATTTCGTTGTCTTACAACCCGTTGTACAATAACCCACCTGAAGATGTTGTAATATAACGAAACCTAGGTCGCGGTAAAGAACTTAAAGAAATTAGAAATAATACTACATCACGTAGTTTCAATTAATTGTTTTGTTTACATGTTAAGTATTTAATGATACAAAAAAAGTAATTATATCGAGAAAGCTAAAACTACTTAACCGCCAAAAATTTGTAGCTGAAATACCAAAAGTCGAGACAGCAGTAGGTTGTATTTTAAATGATGACTAATCGTCCAGTTTTATGATGTTAATAAATTTGTGTTTATAATGTATTCTTAAATCTTAACGTACGTTACTACGCCCAACCATGCATGTTACTATTTACCTCACGAGTGCGTAGGAAAATTGTATGTAACGTCGGCGGTTGTACCGTGTCGATAAAATAACGTATATCTCCAAATCGATTGATTTTATTCTAATTAATTTTTATGTAGATAGAGAAGAAATTCAGTTACAATTCAGTCGAAGCATTTCTACATGACGTATGTAGTTACGAGGGTAAAAAATAATAAAAAACACGAAAAAAATTTCTTCTTCCGTAAAAAAAGGCTTATAAAGGTAATCTTTACAAAATGCAATTTTTGTTATTACCGTATCGTGTAGTCGTAAAAAAATTCAAGGATTATCCTTTTAAAAAATTATGTGATTATCTAATTACCTTATCTCTTGCGGTGCAAAAATTATAATGGTAAAAATAATAATACCCTCTCCATGAATTTATCACCATTCGTTTTGTTATTTCGTTCTCTTCCTTATAATATATCATTTAATCTACATATGTAGGTGGAGGTTAATCTCATTCGGTATAGGCCTCGTTTTAACCGAAACATGTTCCCTTGAACGACGCGAGTGCAAGTGTTGCTTATACGCCACGCGCTCGCTCGAAGGGTTAAATTAATAAGACATTTAATAGCCAGATATTTTATCAGCAGCAACTTTTGATTTGTTGATATTTAAGCAATTAAATTGCAATCTGTAACTTTATCAGCATGAGGTGAAAGATACTTTAAACCTTAAATGAAATAATTTAAAAATATCACAAAAAGTAAGGGCGAACTAATTCCATCTATTAACAAAATTGTTAATTTAGGTAAGCAAAAAACTGATTAAAATTCTGTAGAAATACAATATTCATGAAATCTATATAATAGTTAAAATCTAATAATAATGCCCAGTTAGTGAAGATTGTTGAATGGTATAAAGTTCTAACGTACTCATGAATGTAAAAAATAGGCTTCCTAATAACGACGTTCTTAAATTTAATTTAATTATTAAATGTCGTGTGGGCTTACTCTTCGTGATTTATGTACAACTTATCTCGCTGGATATCAAAACGTAGAGAAATATGTGAATAAAATAATGACAACGGCTCACAAACTGAGAAACATAAGGTTTAAAGTAGACGACGAGTGGCTGGGCATATTACTGCTCACTACTCTACGAGATTCATATAAAACCATGACCCTAGCCATCAAAAGTTCCCAGTAAAGGATAAAATCTTACGAGATGTTAAATTAAGTGAAGGTGATACAACAGCCTTTTCCGTTAACCATAAGGAAAGAGTCTATAAGAAATATGAAACTAAAGGTCCTCTCTGCTTCCGCTGTAATAAATGTCGATAAATACAGAGTACAAGTCTAAATCAAAGAAGAAATCACAGCAAGAAAGGTCAAGTTATGCCGCTGCTTTCATAACTTCTACTAGAAACTATGATGCATAGTGTATAGAATCCGGCGCTACGATGCACGTGACCAAACATGGCAATGTGCTACAAGAGAAAATAAACACAAATACTTGTCAAAAGAATCAATGTAGTAACTAACGAATCTTTATCAGTGAAAAGTTATGTAAGTCTAGCTGTGACATGAGGGGTCAGTGGGAGAAAATATTGCTGTAAAATGTATTATATGTTCCTGGACTGACAACACACTTACTACCAGTCAGTCCAATAACCAAAAGTGGTGACAAGCTGACGTTTAATTACTAAATAAAAACAATGAGGTAGTTGGCACAGCAAGCTTAATCAACAATATGTACAGGTTGAACTTATATTCTGATAATCCATATACATCTGATGTTGATAAGCAAAATATTTATTTATGGCACCAACGAATGGGACTTCTGTATTTTCAAGATCTCAAAAGAATCGAGGATGACACTAATTGTGTGCAGTTATCCAAGAAAATAGACAAATTAACTTGTGTGTCTTGTCGAGAAGGCAAACAAAAGCGCTTGTCTCTTAAACATATTGGTTCAAGGGCTATAAAACTACTTGAACTAGTCCATTCTGATATATGTGGCCCCATGCAGACCATGTTACTAGGAGGAGCCAAGTATTTCATCACCTTTAAAAACGAATATTCCAAGAAGGTATTTGTTTATTTTTATTATTGAAAATCTGAAACCTTAGATAAGTTTAAAAAGTATAAAAAACATGCTGGCATTTTGCATTAGACAACCACGCCCTATACATCTAAGCAAAATGGAGTCGTAGAACGAAATAAATGAGCCCTGGTATAGAAGGTTAGCCTTCCTATAAATGCAAATCTACCCAAGCTATATTCGGCCAAAGCAATACACACACCTGCTTATCTCAATAACAAAATGCTGACTCGGTCACTGGGATTCAAAATTCCAGAAAATATGTAGCCTAAACAGAAACCAAATATTGAAAATTTAAGGATATTCGGTTGTGAAATTATGATACTACTTCCAAAAGAGAAAAGGAGGAAACGGTATTCTAAAGTACATAAAGCTCGATTTATTGGATAATGTAAAAATATTAAAGGCTACAGAATTATAATTCTTCCATCTAGAACAGTTTAAAAAGCACAAATTATTTTCTAATGACTAAAATTGAAAGAGATTATGTTCCTGTAAATATGGCAAACTCAACAAGTCTACCAGAATCCGTAAGTGACACTAAAAATGACAGCTGCGATGACACATCAAGCACTACAAATATTACTGCCAATGATTATTACTCTAACGAAAACTTCTGAAAATGAATATGTACCAAATATAGTGATCGAAACAACACCTGAATCAAACATGACTCGGAGACCTAGAAAGGAAATATCTACTAAGTTCAATGAAAAAAAACTCCTGTGTACTAGTGAAAGTTTATCGACCCCTATTCCACTGAACTATGATGAAGTAGTCTCATCAGCTGACTGAAAAATGGAAGACGTCAAGCATGGTGCGAAGTTGATTGGCTGCAAGTGGGTATTTCGCATCATGGATGAAGCAACAAGTCTCCTCTAGAAGTCTCGACTTTGTAAAAAAGAACATGCACAAATGGAATGTATTGATTATAATGAAACACTCGCGCCAACAATCAGATCTGACTCTATACGTTTAGTACTTTCTATAGCAGCATGTAAAAAATTACACATAATCCAATTTGGTATCACCACTACATTTCTTCATAATGACCTAACGGAGGAGATACTAAAGAGTCCATCTGAGAGGACTTGAACTGCAAACCTAATCTAGTATACAAGCTTGTCAAATCTATTTACGGGTAAAAACATGCTCCTAGGTGCTGAAACACAAAATTCCATTTAATATTAGACAAATTTGGTTTCACAAAAAGTGAAATAGATCAATGCGTTTGGATTAGGAAGCATCATGATGTCAAATGTTATCTGGTCTTTATGTTGATGGTAATTTGCTACTCTCTAAGATAAGCCTATAATGATGAAAGTGGTGGGTAAACTTTCAGCTAAAGGCTAGTGCACTTACAAATTGTATGGGCATACAGATAGAAGGGTGCAGTAAAGGTATATTTATTCACCAAACTTAATACATTTAAAAAATCTTAAGGAAATTCAATATGGAGAATGTAAATCTCAACGGCTTTCCTGCAAACCCACATGTGAAATTGCAAAAGCCTAATGGACCACCTGAAAAGAATAACTTTTTTTCATATAGAGAAGCAGTTGGACCACTCATTCATGCAGCAACTGTCACCAGACCATATATTACGTTTGTAGTAAGCTTGGTGATTATATTTTTACATTCTTACGACCACACTCACTGAAATGCCGTAAATAAAATATTTAAACATTGAAAGGAAACTAAATATTATGGTCTAAATATAATGTAGAAGAGATTATTTGTTGACGCTGCTCAATTAATTCTCTCATATACAGCTTAGATTATTTTTGAGCATATCATGTTCTTTGCTCCTATAATGAAGCATATAATTATATAAGGCCTCCTTGGAATTAAAGTCCTTTATCTTCAATTTATTTGATAATTAGAAAAAAGACAACATTCAAAATTATATTTGTATGTCCTTAAATAAATTTCAAAAAACTTTGAAAGATCGCTAGTTATTTAATTACTAAAGTTTTTTTAACAGTTGTTTGCTTCAATCGATTCACAGAAGCTGATATTGGCGTGAATTTTAATTATTCGCTGGGGTTGTATTTTTATTTATTATTTTCTGTAATAAAACAATATAATCAAACAAGTGGCGTTAATTAAATCCTTCATATAGAAGTTACAATCTTGGCTGTCAAAAAATTAGCACTATCATAGACTTTCTTTATTAATTTCAATCTTTACTTTCACTATTACATGACAAAAGAAACAAAAACATTTCGTAAATTAGGTATTAAAAGAAGTAACAGTATTACTCTCTTATATTGCAGCGTTCTAAAATATTACGTCGATCCATTGCTACTTTGTGACGTGAAAGAAAGAAAAATAAACACACTTTTGGGATTATAGTATTACTTACTGTAAGATGCCCCGAGATAAAAGTAAGTCTATATCCTTTTCCTGGCCGCCAACGATCACTGTTCAAAAATGGCATTAACCCATTATTTTTTGCAATGTGAGAGAACGACAAACAAATACACTTGGGCATTTTTTATATTAGTCAAAATAAAATTAATTTTTTTTGTTAAATATGTTATAAATATCATGAAGTTTCCTGAATACTAAGTTGGATCCTCTAATCGACGTCTTTCTCGAAGTTGAATTATTTTTAGTGGATAGTTTACATAAAAAAAATATTTAAATAATAATATGTAAACACGGGAAATATTATCTTACCTTCAAGGTTATCTTAATGACGGGGTCATTGTATTCTCATCTAATTTCAAAATTCAGGTCGATTGAACAAAATTTTTGAAATTGTCCTAAAGGAATTCAAAAGATAAAATATTTGAAAAGGATTGTATTTAAAAATAGTTAATTTTTAAATACAATCCTTTTTTAATTAGTTTATCTTTTAAATTCCTTTATAAAAAATTTAAATTAGTTCAAACCAACTCTAAGGAACTGTCATCACGAAGCAAACTGATTTTGTTTAATGCTGCGGCAGGCTGCCCCATCGCCGATCGATCCGGTTCATAAAGAACGAGAATACGTAACGTATGTCCCGAATCCAATCCTGCCATCCGGTCGTATATTGACCTGATATACTTTTATTTAACTTTATGTGGATTTTAAAGTCTTTCAAGTATTATTAAAATCAAAGACAGTATAAAGCATGATGTAGGAAATAATATTTTTTCCTGTGCCTCTTGAAACAGTTGAGGGATAAACACAATTTATCTCGATTGCAAGTTCAATAATGTTTAATAACGTAAAATGATTGAAAATATATTAAAATAAAAAGAACTTAAGTTTACATATTTTGTAAAATAATTTAATAACCATTACCGAAGCAAAATTATAAGTACAGATGATACTGTAGAGAAACAAGTGAAATTTTAGACATAAATTAATCAATTACAAATCAGTACCCGTCTGAGATAGACATGCAAGTGTAATATTACACGCAAGTGAATAAACATATATATGCAAGTGAATGTATCCTGTATTGACACAGATGATTCATAATATTAAAATGAGTAGGAAAAGTTAGAAACTGTATGAAAGTTCTCAACAATTTCTGAAAAAAATTACTTTCCAAATTACGATTGCAACGTGCCTATTTACAGAAACCCTTTTCAAATTTCCTCTTCATCATTTGAATTAATAATAAGGACCCTACTCATTACTTCCTCTATAAACATCCAACGACTGAGCTAAAGATGCAAGAAAACGTATGCAATCAACAACGCTTAGATAAATAATAGGGTACGTACTGAAACGTTCGGACTTCTTTTGCATAATTAGTTAATAATTTTAGCGAAATTGATAAAAATTTGAAAGTTTCAACTCAAAAGGTTGGCATTAAAATGAAATATAGATCACAAACATGTTTTTGTTAAATATTATTTTTTCCAAATTGTTAAAGCTTAAAAGATTATAGCAAAAATAAATTAAAAAACACATTTACAAAATTGAAAATGAAAAGCTCCATTTGCACGATTACGTTTTCCTTTTAACATTGTTAACGTGAATTGAATTTCCCAAAAGTAATGGCTCACTCGAGCGAGACCGCTGATAAACCCTCGCGATGTCAAGTAGCGAAGTTCAAATTCACCTCTTCGCGTAATTCGATAAAGCACTGGTTGTCATTTAATGGCTTTTAATTTCCATCAAAACGATTTGAATTTATTCGCAATTAAGAAAACATTTTTCGTATTCGCAATTAGAATACTCAAAAGTCCCTTTATAACGTCAAATATCTTTCAAGTTGACCTGATAGAGTTTACCTAATGTATTTAGTTCATGTATTTAAGAAGGTTTTAAAAACTTGTAAAAATATATTTAAAAACAAAATAATGTTATCTATATTCTTCGTTGAGACTATGATGATGGAAGCAAGATGGAGTAATTATTCTGAAACGATTATTTCATTTCATATTCTTTTCGTTAATCTTTTGGATTGCTCAATAAGTTTCATATACCCATCTTTTCTTCCAAATATGTTTTAAAATCTAAATGTCACAAAAAGATCAAATTTCAATTATATTTTGTTTATATACATACCATTTAGTAGGCAGTTATAATATACATTTAACTTAACAACATGCAGACATAAATTTAAAAAAATTCACAATACCATCGAATTTGTTTATCCTCTAAATGATTACTTAGATCTCGAATAGTGATACCCGTATGGCACAATATCGGGAGAATAAGGTGGATGTAATAGTAGAAACTAGCATCATTTTTAAAATTTTGGTGAATAAATTTTATAAGCATTATAGAAAAAAATAAAATCATTCTTTTTGACTACTCAGTACATAACTAGTTCCTCTAATCGGTTAGAGTAAATCACCACATTCAAAGTGGGTTCCTCCGGAAGCAACTCATCTTTCTGGTATTCTGTTCAGATTTGTAAACTTAAACTCCTCTTTGTTTTACACTAAGCCAGTAATATTTGAATAAGTAATCAACATATGTAATCCACTTCTTATACTTTCCCCTTTTAAATTTACGTGTTCAGTGCGATTAGTACTGAACACTTCATATTTAATGCCAATTTGGATTAGTTTTCTTTCACACTTGAATGCTTTAGTAATCGCTTGTACTATTACAATTTTTATGCTATTTATATGCTATTTACAATTTTTAATGAAATTTTCCAAAACATTAAACCTCTCTTTCTAGAAAAATACCGAATTCTTGGTTAAAAATTTATTAGCAAATATTATATATGCAGACAAGTTTATAACAAAGCGATAATAGCATCAAAACTGGACTAGCTTTATTTTTATATAAACAAATATTATTCCAACCGTTATCAATCTTAACTTACACTCGCTAAAATCTTACTTCATCAAATAAGAACCTGATAAACAGCATAATAATTGAATTATAGCCTCAGGTACTACTTCAGATTTCAGATAAAATTGTTTAAGTAAGAAACTATGTTATAATTGATGCGTAGACCAAAGTTCGTATGCATCCATTTATTTATCTACCCATCTAAACTTTCACATTTATAATATTAGTTAGTTACGTATGTATTTCGTGTTCAAATTTCAGATACCACATTTAAATATTTTGTTTCCAATGATGATAATTAATCATCGCATAAGGCTATATGTAACCTTCGACTGTACTGTACAAAAAATATATATAGTACGTGCATGAGCAAAAAAATTTAATAATTTATTGATCAAGTATTCGAAGAAGGTTACCAAGAAATATAGCATGAAAGTTCTTTTTCCGTTGTAGAGATCAAACAGGATCTTTGTGATTATAATCAAGTGGAACAAGTACTCAATTTTCAGTGCGCAAAATCTGCTTAAAATTATTTCCTTACATATTAATTTCATATAAAGCTCAATTGGTACTCATCATCTATACGTATATATAATATATACAACACGCATACAACCTCAAATTTATTTGTTAACTAAGTCTCAAATTTCCCAGTTAACACATGCCTAATAAAACGAAATACTATTTTCTTCAACTTCCGTCCATTAAATATCGTTTGTCTTCGCTTTTAATTGAATACGATTTTTTAAATTAATTGGATGTAGTCTGCACTGAATCCTTAAGACCTTGTTCTTTCTTCCAATCTCATATAAGGTTCAAGTTACGCAGTTACCATTTAAACTCAACCGTTTCTTACATACACAAAACCAAATATTAATTTTAATCATTAATAGCAACAAACTTATTGAAGGAAATTGAAGGATAAAGTTATTTTAATATATTTAAGTTATATAATATGTTTTCTGATCTTGAGTAGAATTAGAACTCAACTAATTATAGTTTAATCTCTCGTTCCATTATGTATGTATTTCAAATAATGCATAAGTGATAAATCAGTTAAATAAAATAATTTTAGTAAATCCTATATCACTGTAAGAAGAAAATTATCAAACAAATATTTTCCCAATTATAACGAAATCGGAAAAAGACAAACGAAATTCTTGCCATTCGATACTAAAACTACAGCTACATTAAAAGCCTTAGAAATGCCTGAAGTATTCCAATTTGCTTTAGTTCAAAAATAAGTGGAATAACCAAATCATTTTCAATCTTTTTAATATACGAATCAACTAATGTATTTTTTATATTTCTGATACAAAAATTTAAAAAACATGGAAAAATTTTTTTATTAAGCTTTGTACAATTAGCGAAGAAACATGTTTAAAATAGTAGAGTGAGACTTTTAAAATGAATTATCAAACTATATCCATACAATGATTTATGTCATACTTTCCAACATTAAGAGAAGGAAGTTATACTTTCTTGTGGCAAATTATGATAAATTCATACCTTATTCAAATGTAAGGAACGTGGTATTATATATAACAATAAAGTTATTTAGAAACCTATTAGGCATAAATGAAATATTACGTACAATTATAATAAAATACTAAAGAAAAAAGGATACTTTTTGTATACTTTCTATTAAAACTTTCTCAATCCAAAATAAATGTGCATACATGTTCTAAACGCATGTAAAGCACAAAAATTCTATAGATACTACACGAAGGTGTATTTTCATTTTCCAACAGGTTTTATTATATCTTTCAGGAAAGTAAATCGCTATAATATCGAAGCTCTAAACAAAATATCAGGAAAAATTTTCTGCCATAAGTGACAATGTCTTTTGCAACCATCGCATCGTACACTTGACGCGAGATCCTTATGAGAGGAAGAGTTTTTCTTTGTTATCAGAAAACAACTCTCTACAATAGGGATTTTAGTCAGAATCAAATTTTAACCATTCCTTAAACTTTTCCGTATGAATGCGCTTAAAATCCTTTTCTCTTTGAGCAGGAATATATTGATTTATTTTGTCTTATTTCATTAATCGATTTTAGAAGTTAAATTTCATTACGCGTATTAAAAATATTACTGCTACATTTAAAGAACTAGCTACTATTTAAAAAAAAATGGCATGCAAAAATGTCCTCTCCCAGGACAACGTTTTAACAGATATACACATAGCAAAGATTGCTAATAGCCCACCTGAGGATGTTGTAGCACAACGAAACCTAGGTCGTGGAAAAGAACTTAAAGAAAGTAGAAATAATACTACATCACGTAGTTTCATTTAATTATCTTTTTTTCTTATATGCTAATGGGGTTACTCACGTTAAAGGATTACGAGAGGATTCTTGGCTCCAGAAAGAGATAGATCGGAGATATAAAGGGTTGGAAGAATTAGAAAGGTCAAACTTTGACATTTCATAAAACGAATATGTTTTCGTTTTCATCGTTTTTTTTTCAAACGATCTTACTACTTACCCATATATATCCGATATCTTATTTCGCTAATAAACTTTGATAATCAAAAAGCTTATAAGCTCCACATAAGCTCCATAATCATTTAAACTCCAATTAATGAATTGGCCGACAAGTTCTTCCATGCGATTTAATAATAACCATTTTCAGTTCGAAATTACTGCTTCTGCTAATCTAATAGTTAATGCAAATGTTCAACCGATCGGGTAATGTAGTTTTTCAAACTATAGTTCCGATAATTTTACGAATTTTGAAAAAAATATTTTCAGGAAACAAAGTGAAATGGCTCTGTAAAAAAAAGCATTTTAATTTAATTTTAATGAGATTTATATTTTAATACAAATTTCGTCCTAAAGAGAGCTTAAATATTGTATTTGCGTAATTTTAGGAATTTAGTTCCACTTGAGTATTTTACCGAAACTAAACATAAGCTTGTTTGCTAGACCTTTACGGAAACAGTAATACTGCAATTATTGCGCAAAAGAAATGTTGTTCGTATCATAATTTATTTAAGACATAAATGAAACTTAGAGGCTTTAACTTATACAAAATAGGTAAATAAGACAAACATGGTTCAATTATAACTAAAAATTACACAAGATGTCTAAGAGCATCGTGAAGTGATATACATATATAAAGTGCATTCAAGTACCCATAATCTAGGATTCCGAGCTGTCAGTAAAGGCAAGTGCAGTTGGTTGTACCAAAAATGTATTTAAACCTACTCCATGCTAAATATTTATAAATATATATTAGCAACCTAGCAAGATACAATTGTAGCAAGAGTTGTTAATATCTGAAAAGGCATCTGAAGATCTTTGTTTTCTCTAGTTGATTGTACCTGAAACCTTGTCTGAAGAGCTTTGTTTCCTGTAGTTAGTTGCACCTGAGATTTCCTTACACCTAATCCATATTAAACATTACTTAATATATTAGCAAGCTAGCGAGACACAATTGTAGCAAAAGTTGTTAATATCTGAAAGGTCGTGTGAAGAGCAATGTTTCCTATTTTCAATATTATATAAATGTATTTTTCCTTATGTAATTTTGTATTTTATATTTTTATGCTATTTGTGCTACCATTTAATTTAAGAGATGAATATATTGTTTTTTTCAATTATATTTTCAAGGTTGCATATCTCAAAAGGAAAGAACCGAACCCTTATAAGAACACTCACGTCACCGTCTGTCGGTCCGGAAGTCCCAATATTATTTCTCAGAAAGAAACCATTTGAAATAGTAACTTGAAGTTTAAAATATCGGTAAATCAGTATGCTTATATTTCACTACTGCATATTTAGATTTTAACCTCCCTTTATTTCAATAGTTATTTGAAAATTTTAGATGGAATAAAAAAAGTAGTGTATTTACAAATACCTCAATAACTATCATGAATGTAGTTTCAGTCACTATATACGTGTTTAGTGAGAAACTTCATCCTATCGATTTTTTGTTGCATCGTGCGCACGCATCGTAAAATATCATTCTCATAATTTTTCCGCCTGAAGAAGTATAACTTCGAAAAAAAAAGTGTATATTAAATATGTGTATATATATATTTTTATATATATATATATATATATATATATATATACATATATACATATATATATATATATAAATATATATATATATATATATTTATATATATATATATATGTATATATGTATATATATATATATATATATATATTTATATATATAAATATATTTATAAATAATATATAATATATGATAAATGACAAATAGGTGTAGATATTTCATCACGAATACCCGGGTTCAATATTAAAATTTCAGTTATACACTCATAAATTTAAATTCAATCTAAAACACGGGCACATTTAATATTATCTAAGCGGATTATCGCAAACATCACTAAATAATCGGCATGTTTTTACAGGTCTACTTTTGCTTTTTAATGAGATTGTTTGTAACTTTAGAGCCTACCTGTCGCGTCGCTCATTACACATTGACACTTCTAGAAGACATTTTAATTTGTGTAGATGAAGATGATATTTTGTGAATTAAATATTTGTATTACAATATAATTCAGGTCCTAACTTAGTTTAAAAACTTGTGTACTTTATGGATATTACTTATCTTAGTTTTGAAATTTGCACTTTATACTTGTATAATTAAAATTATTAAATACAATTAAATAATTTCTACTGTAACTAGGTTTATTTAAATACATCTCTTGGAGCACTTCCGAGTTATTCTTGTACAAATTTTATTTAATTAACTCTCCACTCAAATTAAATAAGCAGAGAAACTTGTTTCATAGACGAACCCATTACAATTACGGGACTGAGTACACATTAGATTAAATTTCAACTGAAGGTGACCATGAGAACGTGAGAAAATAATGGGAATACTGAAAAATAAATAATTTTGCATTTGTTTCTATGCATAAAGGTCTAAAATTTTACGAATGATTTCGTTTTCAAACGCTTTTTTAGGTTCCACTTCAAAATGTCTAGTAACATCCTCGTTTGGAAATAGTTACCTAGTTTATAGTTCTTTAGATAGTTCTAAGTTGAAACCGAGAAATGGTTTTAAAATTTATTAATTGCATATTTACAACTTCCTGGAATTCTTAAAAAGTCGTAACAGTGTTTGTTAAAACTATTCATTACGTTCTAAATTTCTATGTTTTAATGTTGTTCTTTGTATATAATTATGAGTCTTTAGACATTTTAAAAAGCGTATGATGAACATTTAAAAAATTTCAATCAAACAATTTAAAGATTTAAAAAAAAATTATAAACCAAAAATATTAAATTTACTGTTAATATCTTCACTGGGCTGAGGTGAATAAATTAGAGTTATTATAATCGCTTCAATTTTATTTTCTACCAAATTAAATAGAAACAGATTCCATTAAGTCGTTTCTTTTGTTACTGATGCTGTTAGTTTAACTTTATTAATATATTTGTTTTCTTTATTTAAGGGAAGAAAATCTTTGTTATAAGGATTTTTTTCTAGATCTGAAAAAAATTAATTACAGCATTAAAGGAAGATATATGTGATCGAAAAGATGTGTATCTAAATTTGTGAAATATTCCGAATTATTAAATATTTCTGGCCGAATTATTCAGTTTTTCTTTCTTATCCTCAGTCTGGAGAATCTACAAGATACATGCATTTCAATCAATCATTTTTGAACTCAAATTTTTGGGAGCAACAAGGACTTTAGAATTATGGAAAGACGTTAATTTTTATTTTTAAATGTATTTTCGTTCTGGGCGATATGAAATGATAATAAATTTTTTGGTCACGTCATGCGCGGAGATAGTAGCTCCACAGTGCCTTTTAATAATTATGCAATATTTCTATATTAGAAATTTCTATATTTCTATATAAGAAGGGAAATAACCTGTGTAATTATATTTACGAAAATTGCGGCTACCTCAAATAGTCATACTGATTAGAGATATTAAAATATTTAGTGGCCTACACGCGATTTATCTTTATTATGTTTTCATTTAATGTGCTTAATACCTGTATGTATTGTATTGTAGCTGCCATTTATAAACTAAAGTCTTATAAGTTTTTGATTGTTTCCAATAAATTTTTAAAATCAAAACGTCTGTTTTTAAACTATTACCTAATGTTCACGTTAACTTGATTAAAGAAATCAAATATGTTCATTAAGTCAGGGTTTAGTGGCTTTCCACTTCCATTATTTAGGAATTAAATTTAAAAACCATATCAATCCTGGGTATCACATTTTAGTAACGTTATTAAATAATAAATTTGAGAAATATTTCTTGATGATTAATTGAGAATAATTTACTTGAGAGGCCTAAGATATAAAAATGACGTGAAAGGAAACTACTATTCATGTAAATGACTTTTACTTTTCCTCGATAACTCCCATCCAGACTGATGTTAACCATCATCATGTATCGCCACGCCTAATCTTCTGGTTAACAATATCAATACGTTAAGTTGATTGTTTGTAAATTCCCAATATCGTGGAAAAAGTTAAAAAGAACTAAATTATTCGACTTTCGTTTTATAAATAATTTAAGTTTTTGACGTTTCGTCGTCTTAAATTATAGTTTTTACACTAACCATATTTTTAACGACGAGTTTACTTCAAAATGTTTTTGGTATATTATTTCTGGATGCCCTAATTAGTATAGAAATAGGAAATTTATTTCTAATTCAAATATAAAATTAAATATAAGGTTCTGTACTCCATGTACATGACCTATTATTTATCAATCAAGTAAATAAAGAGGTAATTATATGTAAATGAAACTAAAATTGAAATTGAGAAACATTATTTAAAGTCAGTATTACAAAAAATTATCTAGCCTTTTATGAGTAATATTCTAGCAAAAAGCAAAGAAACGAGTATATGGTCTTAGACGCAGCGATTTTTACAGAGCCTCGATGAAAATATAATTCTCTTGTATCTATAAAATTTTCTCCGTTTGAGAGTATTTACTCCTTTTAAAATAAAACTATTAAAAATCTTATCGGATTACATCAAAAAACCATACTTTTTATTTTATTTTTCTCGAAAAACAAACTCATTAATCGAAACGATTTTAATAATAACAAAAGTCCTTTGAAAATATGGAGGTAAGGGTTCCTATCCCCGTGTTTGAAAATCATTGCACGACCTGCTTTTAAATGTTTCTTTTCCCACGTAATATCTCTTCCGCCTTTTCTAATCGCCTTTAAATTAAATTCAAATGTACGCGAGGTCGTTTTCCTTCCTCATTACTCGCTCGTCTTACACACGTGCATTGAATTTTCATTGCTATCTTTTTGTAAGTCGTAGGGAAAAGAATATATCAAATCGTCAGTTAGAAAAACTGCTGCGGCTCGAATAAGAAATATATACATCTGAATAGGATACATCTGATTGGTGTTTTGTTTGTCTTGTGTATGGTATAGCATAATTTTAGGTTTGTATTATCATTTACATTGATTCTAGTAGCTTTTCCTGAGAAAAAACTCTAGACTAAATATAAAGAAAAGCTGTACTAAAATATATTAATAAACAAACTTGAGACGTCACTAAATTTTCAAAGGGATTAAATGACTATGTAGTTAAAATATATGTTTATGGAATGATTTAAATAAAAAAATATAACTTTTTAAACCTGGATCAATAAATAAAAATTGTTGAATCAATATTGTTCATTAAACCAAAATTGTTAATTTTTCTGTAGAATATGATAGAATTTATCAGGGATCGTTCTGAGTAACTTAAAAGAATGCAATAAATACATCAATATTTTAGATAAAAAGAAAGCAAGAAAAAATTAATATGTTAAATTTCTACTTTATATCTCATACTCCAAATTAATTTATTTATATTTCATACTCCAAGTTAATTTATAACAATAATTCGAAACGCAACTTTAAAATTGTTGATTTGCCTCAATTTTATGATTACTCAGGGCGCATAAAGTTGTTTGTTAAGCTGATGATAAATTTTTGGGTTATAAAGAAACAATATAATTCAAAAAGGCTGGAAAATATAATCAATTTTCAATTTGGAGAACTATGCGTTATACTATCTTTTGCGTGCGTAATGACATTGTACTGACTACATTGAATTTCGAGGTATAATTTATTTAAACCACTTTAATTAAATTGTGCCTAATGTCTTCTAAATATTATCTCGTATAAATTTATTACTTAAGACAGCCATATCGAATCGCTCATTATAATATTTAGCCGCAATTAGTATGTACCTATATTTTTACACATATAATTTTGTAATATAGTGATATTGAATATATTTGGCATTAATTTTGTAGAAATTCATTATTGACAATTAAATAAAATACGTGATGTAGTATTATTTCTACTTTCTTAGCATCTTTGCTAATATCCCACCTGAAGCTGTTGTAATATAATGAAACCTAGGTCGTGGTAAAGAACTTAAAGAAAGTAGAACTAACACTACATCACGTAGTTTCATTTAATTATCATATAGTGATGTAAAATCTATTGAAATAACCTGCTTAAAATTTGTTGAACACTTTGTAAAAATTATACAAATGTAAATAAATAGGCAAATATTTTTTTATAATCAATAACGATTCGTAATAAATGATATTGGCAGTCTTGAAATTTCAGAATATTTATATAATTTGACTATTAGCAGCTGTTGATATAGTTAGTTCAACAATTAGATATAATCAAGTGAGACATTTAGTATCTGCTGATTCATTTATTTTTAAGTAAAGAAAGAAACCCTACGATTGGGTATCTAACCTTGGAATTTTGTAAAAACGTTGCGATTTTGATAAATATTGTATGCTCATACATACGTATAACATATGCTCTTCGAATGTATCATATAAATACGCTTTTATTTTTAAAGTGCACTTTGAATGGAAACCAGAATATAAATTATTTTTTTGGAATTCAGTTATTGATTTCTTAAGGAAATAAAATTATGTACATATATATATTTATATTTATAATTAAAAGCAATTTCTAGACACACATATTTACAAAAATCTTCGAAAACAATTTATAATAAATCAGTAGAAGCGTATCAAAGAAGTATTTAGAAAAATTAACGAATTTTGTACGATTTAACATGTTCTAAAGAAATTAATAGCTAAATTAACATTATATTTAACTTACATGAAAATTAGGACTTGCTGGCCAGTTCAAAAATAGCCAGTAAAATTTTAAAAAAATATCTAGTAAATAATAAAAGATTAGAGCTTATAAAAACAATGAACTTAAAAATATTTAGACAAATATTTTTCCCACAATAACGAAAGAGCATTTTCATTTTAACTCAGATAATTTAATTTAACTCAGACAATTTAATCAACATTACATTTAAAATAAATAAATTTAAAACAGTTACGAAATATTTATCGGATCCATATGACATGACAGTTTCAAATGTAGCCTCAAATTTTTACTTCTTCTTATATAGGCGTGAAAATTATATTCAATTTTATATGATTTCGAAATCTGAAATGGAAAGTAATATTACTAACAAATCAAATATTTAATCTAGTTGCGCTTTCCAAAAAAACTTCGTGTTTGAAATTTTATTTCATTGTTGTACTTGTTAATATGTTATAACTTGAAAAAGAATAGAATTTCCTCTCTGTTACAGCAAATTTACGATTATTTTTTACGATTATATTACGATGGCACATAATAAGTACGTTATTGGTGTCCTTAATAAGTCTATTCAAAATACAAAATTTTGACTCTAACAAAAAAATAAAATATGCACATATTCTTTAGGTCACAATTATTAAGTTTTTTGGGGTTATATATCTATTTTTATTGTTTTTAAATTCAATCGAAATGAACAAAACTTTTTATAAAAATGTGGGTTTTTTGAGAAAAATAAAAAGTAACAACATAATTTTTCCTTGTTACTAGCCCGCCCTGCAGATGAGCCTCGCATTTTCATTTGTCGCCTACCTTGAATTGGAAAAAAGGAATCAGTATTCGAAAATCTGCTAAGCAACAAACAACAGCAAAACTTTAACTAGTAGATCTCATCAGTGGCATTTTACATATTATACGAGTGTAATGTGAGGAATGGTAAAACCCGAAAATGCCGTTAGGCCTATCGTGTTCTACCTAATATCAAAATTTGATCTCATTAAAGGCTTTGAGGTTTTCGACCACGAAGAAATCCATATTTTTAAATATATCTATGTATTACTTCCACAAATGTAAAAGTTCTCTTTCTGTTCCATGTGGGCATAAGAGTAGCGCTATCAAATGTGTTTCAGTGTTTTACTTACCTTTAACGTATTAAAATAACGTAATTTTTCTTGTCATTTCTTTTTCGTTGTGTAAACTTGACCTAAGTTAATAAAAACTAGACCTGTCTGAATTACTTTAAAAACTTGCTCACTTAGTGTATGTATTACAATAGTACAACACTCTTACTTCCCTTTTTATAAACTAAGAGTTGAGTACACATATCGAAATTAATTTGTCAATCTTGGCCTACTTAGTATAGAAAAAAAAATTTAAAAACCTTTGTTGGTAGAATTAATGATAATGATAATATGGAATTTTTCTAAAGAATAAAAAAATGCGATTGTGTTGAAAACCGTAAGACTTTTTGAAGTAAAATTTTAATTTAAGGTAAAATACTATCAGTCTAATATTTTAAAAGTAGAGTTTTATTTAATACATATTTTTTATTGCAATATCACATACTGCGTTGTTCTTGGCTACGATATTATATATTCTTGATGATGTCAATAATTGCTTTTTAAAGTTTATTGATTATTCATATTTAGAAGTTAATTTTAGAGGAGATGTCAAATGCTAATAATACTGACAATCAAAATACTGACAAACAGTAATTTTCCAATTTTCATCTAATTAAAAAAAAATGATGGGCTGAAGTGTTAGATCAGAGTGTCACGTTATAGCCAAACCCACCATTAGAAGTCAATATTACAAAATAACTGCTTTTTTAAAGTCAACCGCTTACTTTTACAATAGGATTAGAATATAAGCCTCATTTTATTGTGTAGTGATGACCTATTGACTCTACAGTTTTGGCGTACTCTTATTTCACGCGGGTTTCTAACATTTTCACGACCACATTATTGATATTTGTCGAAATAATTAGGCAAGTAGCTGGATGTGAAATGCGGAAAAGCGTAATGTGTTTATTTCTCTAAATAAATTGAATTAAAAATAATAAATCAATAGGTAATTTCAAAACAGAATTCATAAAGTAAGATGATTGACTGGAAGAGATTGTTCATGTATCAATAGGTCCGCCATATGTACTATACATAAAAGTTAATAAATAAATAAATAAAGATCATTTACCAACAAAACTATTTAGCTAATTTTGTAAAACTGCCGTTATTTCTCGGAGAAAAGTCAGTGGTTAACTTCCTATCAAGTCAAAAAATACGTTACTCGGTATATACAATGGCTTCCATTTCCGTCAACGTTTGTTCAATTGTATGTTCTATCCCTTTCTTCGTTAGCGTATTTTAACCCGTTATGTCCGAATTGGCGTAAGTCGCTCTGATATTCTTGTAGCGTTGATTTTTGCGAGACGTATTCGTTAAGGTATTAAATATCACATGGTTTATTTTCTCCGATTATTATCGGACTTATTATTGTCGGTCGTTTGTGATACACATAGCTTATATAGTTTCTTTCTAGGTTACAATACAATAATATGTATGCATTTTGACAAAAAAATCTTATACAATAAAATATAATATAAAATACCAAACACATTTTTCTTGACTTGTCAGTTTATTGACTTGATTGTCAGTCAATTTACATATTTATTTTAAAATAACTAGTCAATAAAAAAGTAAGCCAAAAAAATAAATGTTGTTTAACACAGGATACCAATATAAAAAAAAAATAATCCAATGGCAAGTTCCAATCGCGAAGATGAATTTCATTGCCCTTTTGATTATATAACTTTAAATAAATAAAAATAATAGGAGACCGTATACGGGGGACAAATATTTTGCATTTAAGTTATCAAAACTACACTTTCGAATTGGCACTTTGAACTGCGAAAAAAATTATGTAAAAAATTATTGAATATGGACATAAAATGCAATGCCATATAGGTGGCCTCTAATAGAAACTTAACTAATTTTTTAAATAAAACTTAAATTTAATTTCAGCACAACGCCATCTTATGGCAAGAACTTGATAAAAAGTTATTTTATTATAAGACTTTGTTTCAAACTAAGTAACTAGCTTAGATGACGTGACTCTCTACGCAGCACGAGAAAGAAATTGATGAATTAATTATAATTAGCAAAATTTTTTATCAACTAATGCTTTAAAATATAGACCCAAATACATCTGCCAAAGCGAAATTTATTTTTAAGATTCCGTAAATTATATTGGCATTCAAAAATTGATTTACACAAAATTGTAATATTTTCAAAGTTCTTTTTAACATCATTAGTGAGCTTACAATAAATTCATGATTGGTCTGTCTGTCGCCGCAGATTTAAACATATTAAGTTAATTATGTTAATTTTCTGATTTACGCTATTCGTGTATGTACATATATAAAAACGCACACACACACACACACGCATGCACTGACTTATTCTTACAAAATTTTTTTATTATTAAAAAATAAAACGACTTTTTGAAGGTTTTCCCTCTAAGTTTATGTAAATGCTTATTTAGAGCTATGAAAAAGAGGAGAGCATTGAATTATCGTAATATCAAGAAAATAAAATATATACCCATGCCTCTTTGCTTACAAAGTCATTGTGAATCAAAATTATCGTAATAAGTTTGTTTTTAGACTGCTCAGACATTCAGATTATCGTAATATTTTTTTTTTGTTTAGACATTCGGCAATTGTGTTCAATTATGTTATTAAACTGTTATTATATTTTAGCTTGTCATTTCATCAAAATGGAATGGCTTCATTGTTGAATAGGATCATGGCGGGTTTTATCGTTTAGTTTTAATTCAAAAAATTAAATACGATATAGTTTGTATATTATAGTAATGTAGGTAGGTAAAAAATTATTAGAAACTTCGAACATTTTGTTAAATAAAATAACGAAAGTTTTAATCATAAAACTCTGAAACCGACAAAACTCTATTGGCGAACTTTTGTTAATCTGTTTATTGTATTGCATTTAGATAAGAAATAATAAATATTTTATTACGTACGTAAATATTACAGTTTCATAGTATTTAAATTTCCTTGAAAAAAGTCAAAATTTAGGTCAGTCGGCTAATTAATACTGCTGCTTTATCGCGATATCCTGAGTAGCGATTGATAAAAGTGTGAACAATACTAAAATGTTAGAACATTTCTTCCGAGTGGCATAAGAATATGTGGCTTAGTCGTACGAAAGCGCGACTGAATTAACTTCTCCGTGATGATTATGAGTAGAGGTGAGTATTTCTTTCAAACACGTGTTTTCAGACAGTTCAACAAACGTACCACTTCTGTCTTGTTTATGTTCTGTACAATTTTCCTTAGACATTAAAATAGCTTGCCAGTATTACTTTTATCCTGAGCAGCGATCGATAAAAGTGTGAACGACACTAAAATGTTAGAACGTTGTTGCGAGTGGCATAAGAATATGTGTCTGAGTCATACGAAAGCGCGACTGAATTAACTCCTCCGAGATGATTATGAACAGAGGTGAGTATTTCTTTTAAACGCGTGTTTTCACACAGTTCAGCGAACATGCAACTTCTGTGTTGTTTATGTTCTTTGCAATTTTCCTTGGGCATTTAAGTAGCTTGCCAGTATGAATTTTAGTTATGACCAAAATATATTTCTTATTTCTTGATTATAAGCATATCGTTTAATCTGAAATAATATATGTTAACGTATCGAAACGTCAGTAAATTAATTTCACCCTATAACTTACGAACCACCTCGTATTCTGAAAGAGCAAGTGAATTTATTTGAAATATTGAGTAGTAATTTTAAGACAAGTTCTGTAACTATAATTACAAACATACTGAGCTATATTCCTGACTTTAAGAAACGAATTCTTCGTACGTCTTCAAGAAACATTTATCAAATTATTTACCAATTTATAAAATGAAGTACATTAAACTTCCTATTTGCTCGAGAAAAATAGACTCAATTTGAAGCTACATCATTTTGACATACCAAAAAAGGTTGTATTTGATCTATGGAAACTTCCCTCACCACAATTTAGGGTTTTATTTAAAAATAAGTAAAATATCGGATCAAATTGATAAATAGTATATAAGAGCCAAAAAAAGATATTATCATAATATTTTAGCTCTGTGAGTAGACCACGCCACGGCAAGCGAGATAACATACAAGATAGAACATACAATTGAACATATAACAAATATGTGAAATAGAAACTTGTTTTATATCTGAATAAGAAAAAAATAAGTTTCGTAAATATGTAAATTACAGCCTAGAAAATCGATGACTATCAAGAAAACTAACAGAATTATACTTATTATTGATACTGTCGTGTATTTAGAATGAAACTTCTTCATGCACGATAGACATGAATCAGATATCAAATATAATGATAAGACGTATGCAAAGCTCAAGCATATGAACTCAAAAGACAATTAAATCCTTGTTGTTAGTAGCCTGATACTATTTTCTTAATTGTTCAATATTGTGACATCTTATAGACCGCTATCATATGAACAGTATCTTTTTAAAACTTTAAGAAATACAATAATCAAAATTTAACTTAATTTTCGTCAATAATATTTTACGCAACGTGAATACATAGAAACAAAAAAACATATTACTTCTCTGCTTTTTGACATTATTTGGAGATCATATATTTCTTATCTTACTCCGCAAAATATTAATTAGAAAATATTGAAAGATTAATGGAAATTACAAAATGTGTAAAGAGGTTGAAGCTCACGCAGACTAAAGCGAATCTGAAGAAGAGTAGAACAAAATTTGTTTCATCACCAAAACTCTGTTAGCGGGGTCATTGAGTACAGTATCGGCAAAAAAATAAGGTTTTCAGAAAGAAAACTAAATTTCGCACGTATCGAATTGACGATATAAGTTCCAGTTCCAAAATTCACTATTAATACTGCTACAAAACCTGAGTATGAAGGACTAAGACCAGACATTCTGGAATCTTTGCTTAATATCAGCATCTAAAGAACGTGAAAGCTACAGATCTTGATGCAAACCCCATCAAAACTATAACAACCTTAGAAGACCAAAGCATCTTCATCTTCCAAACTACATGTAATAAAATATGGCATACAGGAGAGAGGCCGAAAGAATGGGCTCACCCGACCTTCATTCCTTTGCATAGGAAAGGCCCAACGAAAAAAGTGCTCTCAAACTCTAATATATCATGCAAATAAAATCTTACTAAATATTCTGAATTTGTGATTGAAGGCCTACCTATCGAAAGAGGTTGCACCTGAGCCAGCTGGCTCCGTCAACGGAAAGGTACTCGTAAAAATTTGTCAGTTTATCGATAAGTTGGGAAATTCAACAAATCAACTTACATTTTTTTCTTGACTCCACAAAAGCATTCGATTCGGTAAAATGGCCAATGCTATGTAACAATTTACTAAAAAAGGGCACACTAAAACATTTTGTTCAGTTAATTAGTCACATCTGCGAAGAAGTAGAGCTTCAGTACCGACATCCTGGTCAATATAATTTCTAATCAAGCCAACGGCAAAGTTATATAATATTATAACTCGTGTTCACCATACACACCGAGATGCTAATGATTGATGTTACGGTTGGTGGCAACTTCCACTATACGAATGATACCACTTTATTTGCAACTACTTTCACCTATCTGGAGGTATTATTTTGCAATATTTAATGGTATGTTGAGAGATACAGCGTGATATCATGAGGCAAATTACATCAGCCCCTGGCAATATCACGTGATGACCATGACCGCTCTCTCAAAAGCGTCATTATAGAAAAGAAGAATTGGTATTAATTAAAATTGTCCCAACAGATTAATCAAAATACAGTTAGACACACATTCCAAAAAAGATCAATTTCTTTCGAAGAAAAAGACTATATAAGCTTTTTTCTTTTTCGGTCACAAAAAAATATTTTTAGGATTCCGTATCTTAAACGTAACACGAAACCCTTATAAGATAATACGTGTACCTGTCTGTTCGTTTGTAAGAGTGGTTATTCGCTGAAAGATCTTGACGTAGAAAATTGAAAGTTAGCATAGTAATGAAGCATATTAACCCGCGCACATTCAATAGCTAAGACTCCATATGTTTAAATGGAAATTTCAGGAAGAGGGGCAATTGAAGTATGTTTTTTAATTTCTTTTTAATGTGTTTATATCGTTAAATTATGTTATAGTTATAGTTTGAAAGGGCTAGTTATAATTACATCAAAAATATAATTTTTCCTTTATTTTAATTTGTGTATCTTCAGAAATATACCAAAAAATATCCCAAAAACATGCCCCCCTTACTGAATCTAAAACTATAACATAAAATATCAAATTATAAAACAGGAACCTACGCAAGGGTTTAAGCAAACTATAACGATAATTCCAGGTATCATAGTTTTTGATATATTGACAATAATAATTAAAGAGGGGTGGCCAATTTAATTATATTAGATATAATTCAAAATTTATTACAGGAACTCTTGACGACTTATGCGAAATAAAGTAATTTCACTTCAAACGAAGTATCCCATAAACATGCCTCATGAAATTGATATATGAGCCCTTCTCGCACCTGGCCATAATATAGTTCAGTTTATATGTGGTATAAATAGCTTCAACAAAGTAAAAAAAAATTAGATATAAATATGTACAAAACAATAACTTAAATGTAAATAAACAGCACACCGATAAGGTAAAGAAATGAAATGGAAGTCTTAGCAGACTTCGCGAGACAAAGGTGTGTTGAATATTAATGACTACAACCTACAAGATTAAAAGCTCGCTTAAACTTAAGTCGTTAAGCATGGAAAGTTCACGGCGCTTGAGCGTGTCTTGAAGATAGGTAGATAGTGATTTATGGGGTGGGTCGGTGGTTATTCCTGCAGGTAAATAATTACCATTTTGGCGGAACGTATTTGGAATGATAACACTGCTGTTTAATTACAAACAAATTCATTTAAAAGATAAGCATATCTTGACAATTTAAGATATTTTTACAAATTATTTTTTTATTTTTCTTAAGGCTCAATGATATTTACGAAGTTGCCGTATTACTATAATTTAGCGTAAACTTTTCCCAAACTATAATCGCAAACTGAAGACAATATTTGTTTTGTGAAGACAATGTTTGTAACATTCTAAAATATTACGTTTGTTACCTACAAGAATAATGAATAACACGTTGAAATTTAACTGCATTTCGTTTTCACTATAACTAATTTTGTTGCAGTTATATTTCTTAAAAATATTTATTAAGTGGACGTCCCACAAAACTTAGCGTAAAATTTAATGATCTTTCTACAATATATTAACTGTGTTGCTCCTAGGAAAAATCTAAAATTGTTTCATATAGATCATTCATAGAGATATAAAGACCAATAAAACTGTAACTGAGAGTTAGAAAGACAATAGAAACTGTCTGTATTTTGGTAAAAAACTGAGTTCATAACAACAACAAAGAGTGATTTTTGCATCTAATATTTGTGTTAAAAAACTCATTAAATCCAAAATTTAAAATATTACTTATCAAATATTTATAATATATATATATATATATATATATATATATATGTATGTGTATATATATATATATATATATATATATATATATATATAATATCACAGGAGAATTTTTTGAACAAAATTTGATTTTCTAAGTCTAAGTATTTGCAAGGAATATAATGTCCTGTTGCTGAGGATGTAGCACTAACTGCTTCTACAGATGTAGACCCAAATAGTTCAATTTAATTGGAGACTTAACCCGTAATGATATATTTGATGCAAGTTCAGTAGTTCCAGCCCTAATTATCACCCACTGACAAATGACAGAAATACCGAGCAACTGGTTAGACAAACATCTGTCAACATCAAAAAAACGAAAATATTAAATCAAGAAACGTAATCGAGAATCATGATTTTGTCTCTATTTTAGTGACAACTAAATTATGGAATTCTTTCAGTATTCACGTTTTTCGAAACTATTACGTAGTTATAGTAATTTAACCATTTCCAGATTTTTATCTTTACTCTTTTATTATATAAAAAATATTTTTTTTACTTTTATTATTTTTAGATCAACACAACATTGTGAAAGTTTAAAAGTTAATAACATATGCAGTTCAAATTTGAACTAAAATTTACTAAAGTCTGGTAGAATTTGTAATAAATTTAGACAAGCAGACAAAATTGATGAAAATAAAATCAGGGATAATGCTCAATATACGACCTTTTCTTTTTCTAATTAAGTCTCTTTTTACATTACGTGTAAAATCATTTCTTTACACTAATAATAATGAACCTAAAAAAATTAACATGTACTTAATTTCAAATTTAATTCATCGAAATTGGTAGTGGTATCTTTATATATATCTTTATTCCGATTGCAGAAAACTTACATGTTAAATCAATGCGTTGATAGTTAAAGAACTTTACATTCAAAAATCATATGATCAAAATTAATATTTTTTATCAATCATGTAATGATCAAAAGCCACATAAAAAATATACACACACAAATATATATAAATATATATGTATATATATATATATATATATATATATATATATATATATATATATATATATCTAACGAACTATGGAAGTTAACATCGATCTGTAAAGATCTTTCACACAGTAAAAGATGTTTCCATAAAAATAAAGGCACAAATATTTTCAATTAACAATTTATTATACGACCTTCAAATTTAACCACTTCCCGATTTTGTATCTTTACTCTTTTATTATATGAAATATAATTTTTTTACTTTTCATATTTTTATACCAACACAACCTTGTCTGTGAAAGTTTAAAAGTTAATAACATATGTAGTTCAAATATGAACTTAAATTTACTAAAGTCAGTAGAATTTGCAATAAATTTAGACAAGCAGACAAAATTGATGAAAATAAAATTAGTGATAAGGATCAATATACGAATTTTTCTTTTTCTAATTAAATCTCTTTTTACATTACGCGTAAAATCATTTCTTTACACTAATAATAAAGTAACTAAAAAAATTAACACGTACTTAATTTCAAATTTAATTCATCGAAATTAGTAACGGTATCTTCATATAAATCTTCTTCATATATATCTTTATTCCGTTTGTAGAAAACTTACCTGTTAAATCAATGCGTTGATAGTTAAAGAACTTTACATTTAAAAATTAATATTTTTTATCAATCATTTAATGGTCAAAGGCCACATAAAAAAAATACATATACATACATATTTATATATATATATATATATATATATATATATATATATATATATATATATTTACATATATTTATCTAACGAACTATGGAAATTAGCATCGATCTGTAAGAATCTTTCACACAATAAAGGATGTAAATAAAGTAATGAATATTTCGAGGATTTCCCGAATAAATACATTTTATCCACGTCTTAACAATATTTTCTTTACGAGAGTCCTCACGAGTTTCCAAATTACAGGGAATTCGTACATAAATAAGACAATGCGGTTCCTCGTTCCACAAGTATAAATAATGCGGAACAAAAAGAAAGCTATTTTCTTCCTAAAAAGACGACTACATTTTTATATCTTAGTGTCCTATAAATTATTACGTATATAATATCTGCTTTGCCAGGAGACCGAGTACTTATCGCATTACGTAAATTTGAACTGAATGTTGTGGTTCTATCTAAGTACAATGCAAACCAAGTTTACATGTTGGAAAAAAATTAAACTTTCAAATCCTTCATTTTTATTTAATCAAAGATATCCTCTTGATACTCATATATATTTTTAATTTACGCAGTTCAAATAGCTCTTAAATTTATATGGCTAAGATCTCTATGGAACTGGACAAAAAGTAAATAAGTATACACTTGCAAAGATAATGTAAATTATGTATATGTAGGTGAAATAAAATAAAACTTTTTCAAAATACAAAAAAGTTATCACCTGACAATATAAGCAATATCCCAAAAATGCTTTCAAAAATATTCTTAAACACGCACGCAAACAAAATTGTGCAAATGTGCATTTTTGACCTATTTTGAGCTTCAGTGAACACTATATTTACATAAAAAAATGAAAAGGCATTATTTTATAAATTAAACTAAAAAGAAGCGAAGCGGCAACTTTCAAAAATTTGTTTTCTAAAAAATAATGAACTCGGAAGATTCCTTTATTCTTTTTTCTTGTTTCTTAAATTTTGTAATTTTTATAAGATTCAAATATAGCAGCGACTAATATCTAAGGTTATCATTTCACTTAATATGAGTATAAAATTTCCAACGAAAAAAATTATTTCCTCGTTATAAAGGAAAGCTTTTCTTCATAAACCCAAATAATATTCTGAAGATTGCAAGTTGAATTAAATCTGATTGGCACTTAGATAACTGGATCTTGAATTTCGTACTTTTAATGAACTGAGAAAATTGTAATTTGTTGTTATTAATAAATTCATTTCAGTATAAATCACCTAAACTTTTCTGTTACTCATAATGTGTGAAGAGTATTTAAACTTTGGGGACGTTCGTTAAATGTACATCGCGCTATCTTATATCCATGGAAAATAAGCATGGACATCTTGGGAAATCGTATTTAGTGTCTTCTTCCAAAATATGATCTTCCATCATTTTTTTACATTATTTTTTGTGTACTTTATCAATATTTACCAAACACATTGATCGTATATTCTTATAGTAAAACTTAAAGAGCGCAGTGAAGAGTGCTTCAAAAGTATAACCAATTATTTAATGAATAAATGTGAACTGTTTAAGATGAACTATTCAATAGTTTTTGTATATATATATATATATATATATATATATATATATATATATATATATACTTGTTCATAAAGATACTTACTCAAAAGCTCAGTGAATTGAATAAATTTATATGATTAAAAGTGAGAAGAGACAAACAGGCTATTTTTCGTCTTCAGCTATTTCTGTTCTTAATTGATCATCCCGACAGTATGCCATTCTCTTCCATATCGAACTTTATGCACTCTGTAATCAGAATCTAATCTCTTCTTGCACTGGTACTCTAAATACGGCTACTGATATTCTAAGTAAGGCTGGATAGTGTGGTATTCTGATTAAATTTCAAACCAATATTTTTGGACTCACTCCGTTAAAATAAAAAAAAACTTAAAACCTGTTTAATATTTTCTATTAGTAACGGCAATGAAACGTAATCTTAAAGAATTGTTAGACGTAAATGTAAAGAATTGTTAGACGTTCAATAAATGATTTTATCATCATCATCATATATATTAATACGCTAAGGTTAAGATGTTACACTCCCTTTTGAGAAAAAACCTCACAACTAATAAACATAAATTATATATCATTTTATAGATAATTGCTTGCTCTACCGGCATCCACAACTAAAAAATTTATTATTGCTATTGTTTTTGCAAATTAATTAATTATTAAAATTATATACACAAAACAGCAATGCTGCCATCTAACGGCTCAACGTCAATATGATTGACGGTCGGTAAAATTTTTGTTTAATTTCAAATCCACTCACGTATAAATAAAGTGGCGCTTTAGCTCAATGCTTTTGATACTATCGCCTCTATATGTCAATTTTAGTAAAATATTTGTTTGATCTGTCATCTGAGCTTCATAATGGAATAAATAATGCGAAGACTTCGCACGGGTCACGCTAGTTAATAAATATTATATTTATTAATAAAACTATTTTCTGGAAGCTAATTAAACAATATGCTTTGTACATAAAAAATTGCATGATTTAATGAGCAGCATATGTAAAAAATAACTTGCAAAAAATTAATGGACGGCAATACATAATATTTACTATATTTGATTAATTTCAACTTCTATTTCAATCTGAGCCTATTTCTCTAAGAAATAGAGGAGCAATTATATCAAATATTCACTTAGGCTCTTACGATTCAATAATTTTCTTAATTTTTTTAAACTAATGTTTATTATCAGATTTAGTGTCCACTAATAATTGTGACTTAACCTTATATCGTAAATAAGATTTAAAATATGTTGAAGTCATAGACACGATTTTTTGACCTTTATACAAATTTTTAATCACTATATTCAATCAAAAATTAAAAATAAATACAATAGCCAACACGTTCCTTAGCTCGTTTGTAAAAAAATTGCTTCAGCAAAGATCTGGTGCATCAACTAGAAAAAAGGGAAAAAAATATATATTTTGCTAAAACCATCAACTGATTCTAAATATTTTCATAGAAATCAGGTCATCAATATTGTTGAAGATTCCCAAATTGTTTTAGGCGAAGTAGTAAAGCCATAACTATAACAAGGATTTCCTGAGCGCTTGCTTTGCCATTAGCGTTTTGATACAATCGTTCTTGTGAGATCCTCGCAAGCTTCCAATTTAAACGGAGTCGGATGTTTCTCACGAGCGGCGCTCGAGGCGGCTTCTCCATGCGAATGCAAATGTAAAATAATATGGAACGGATAAAATGAGTTTCTTATTAAAAGGGGGATTTCATTTATATACCTAGGTATTATTCCATGAATTACCATATAAATAAGACTTACTTTGCATACAGATGTGTCACGGTTTAATACTATTTATTTCCTACAATTTAAAATTCACCGCGGCTGCGAACTAAATTATTTACTTTCAAAAGGGTTAACTCTTGAAATTTTTCTTAAATATTTTAAACAGTAAAATATAGAATTCAAAGACAATGCTACCCGCATATAATTTTAAAAAAGAAATTATATATTTAATGAGTTAATGACACAATAATTTCATTGATATTCAAAACATAGTTGCAACATACATTCATAAAATAATAAGGATAAATAGAACGTACGACTGATGACAAAGAATGACTTGCTGCACGAGACTTTATCAACATACATTTAAATAAATTTCGTATACGTCGATGAAGATTTTCACTGAAAAATGTTCACGCCAGTTGCACCTGATTTTTCGATATGTGAGCCGTGAAATGGCATGGGCACGTGGTGCAAAATATATTTGGGTTAATGAAATACTTTTTCTTTTTCTCTTGTGTGACCATTGGTTGCTAAGAATGAGGTGTTCAAGTCCCAAAATAATAAATCTCTGATAACAATCGATACAAAGAAACTATTTTATAGCTTCTAGTCACTTTATGTTAAGTCGTAAATATTTTGGCAAAATAACTGTTTTTGGTTATCAAAATTTATTTTAAGTCTGGTCAGAATTAAAAGTATGTCGACATTGCTTTCCAACAATACATGATGTTAGAGATTACGAAAATAAAAATAAAAGTCATATAAAATTTGTAAAGAGCGGAAAGACATTTATTTTGACAACAACACAAAACAAATGTTATTGTCAGTTACTATCAGTTACTAATTAATTTCTAATTCCTCTAGGCTATGGACAAAAATTAAAAAACTTATCCATATCGATTGTTTTTTAATATCGTTTCTAGAAAATGATATTTTTTAAATTTTTATTTTTGTTTTTATTTTTTATTAAAATATTAAAAATTTATAATATGCGGGTTTACAAAAACAGCTTTTTTACATTATAAAATCAAGCAGCAAATTGATTGGTTTTAGTTATTCTAAAAAATACAAGCTTTTTTGAAATGATGTTCTATTTTCATTTTTCAACGTTAGACCTATTTTCATCGGTCTCTTTTCTGTCACAGGAAGAAAAAAAATATTTATTTATCGATTTACAACATGAAGTCCGAGCTTAGCGATCAACGGTTTTCGAGAAATCGACCCACGAACGGTGATTGCAAAGCAACACATACAAACGATGGATGGAAAACAACGCACACAAACGATGGATGGATGGAAAGTTTGTAGCTGACTTTCGGAAACGACGCAGAATATCCAAAACCTTCAGCAACTCACAAATTTCCTTTCCTTCTGACTATACATACTTTCGAGTGAAGTATTTCATATGTGTAAGTATAAGTATAACACAGCCAAAGGAAATTTGCCACGCACTCGCAATTCCGCGTATCGCCTCTCACAAGTTTACCCCATTCATTTCGGTTTTGTTCCTATCTGTTATATAATACAATGGTTAGTTTAGCTTGCGACTAAAGCTATGGTATATATATTGTTACTGAATTACACCGATTTCATATATAATTTTATAGAACATTTTAAACATTACGTAAAATAAAAGGTTAAAAAGTTATAATGGAACCTTTACGTACGTACTATTTACCTATACGTACTATTTCTGTATGTGCGATAATAACTATATCCGCTAGTTTGAGAGATTTGTTTCTTAATATTTAATTCTATTAAACTTCGCAGACTTATGTTTTGTGCTGATAAGCTTGTATTTCAAAAATAGCATACGTGAGAGAATCCCCAATATAAAAGCACTTAGTCGACATATATAAAAGAAAAAATAAAGTTTCGAGTTTTGAGGAAATAAAATACGCATATTTATGTACAAAAACTTCATAAAGTGCCCTAACTTTCGATTATCTCACACAAGGAATATTAGGAATATTAAACCTTGATCTCTGCATTTTTGGAAATGTCATGTTAGTATATCCCATTTCTCTTTTCGATAACCCATTTTATTTGAAAAACTTAATACTGTAAAATAGATACTAGAGTAAATGTATTTTTTGGCTTTATATTTCTTTTATTGCAGTCGAGACTTATTTTGTAAATTTTTTTGGCATAAAATTTAAATTCTTATTAAACCAGATCCATTGATTCGATCTATTGAACAATTCAATTTAATTAGAGGAATTTATCACTCAATAGCAGTTTCATAAAATTTTAATTTAAAGCGTGGCGTAGAACTAAGAAATGGTTTATGGAAGGAAATCTTAATGTCTGACTGGGTATTACTAAGTAAGCAATCTAGAGTTTGTTAACCAATTGATTTTAGGTCGATCTAGGTACTTGAGGATTGACGTATGCCAATATGATCAATTATTGTTTCATTATTTTGAAAATAGAAGTAAATATTATAAGAAATGTGCAAAATAACTACTTTTATGTGAAACTAATTATGCTTATAATTTTACAGCTCCCAAAATTAATTTTAGTGGTAAAATGTAAACGTAGTCATTATATAAATAATGTAAGCTGTTTTGTCTGGCAAATACAATAACAAATTTTATAAGAATTTAATTTTTCCTATAATTGTACAGCTCCCAAAATTAATTTTAGTGGTAAAATGTAAACGTAGTGGTTATATAAATCATGTAAGCTGTTTTGTTTGGCAAATAAAATAATTACTTTTATATGAATTTAATTTTTCCTATAATTGTGCAGCTCCCAAAATTAATTTTAGTGGTAAAATGTAAACGTGGTGGTTATATAAATCATGTAAGCTGTTTTGTTTGGCAAATAAAATAATTACTTTTATATGAATTTAATTTTTCCTATAATTGTACAACTCCCAAAATTAATTTTAGTGGTAAAATGTAAACGTAGTGGTTATATAAATCATGTAAGCTGTTTTGTTTGGCAAATAAAATAATTACTTTTATATGAATTTAATTTTGCCTATACTTGTACAGTTCCCGAAATTAATTTTAGTGGTAAAATGTAAACGTAGAGGTTATATAAGTCATGTAAGCTGTTTTGTTTGGCAAATACAATATGTTGGGACTTACAAGAAATAAGGTATTGTGATATATCCAAAACAAAGAAGAAATAAAGTTATTTAAAATAAAAATACTAGTTAAGTACGAGTTTGAACGTTAGTTAATAATTGTCTACACCGGGGCTGATATATTATGTTTCAATTTCTGATAAAAATATTTGATTTAAAGGGTAGATATATTTTTGTATTGATTGATGCTAAAAAAAATAATAGTGTTAAAAAAATCGTGTAGGGAATGCCGCATTTAAAAAATATCTCAGGATCGCTCTGCCGCATATTTTTTCATCAAATATGTTGACGATTTGGATGTTTATTATATTTTTCCCACAATGTTCATCAAACAGTACATAAGTAAGATTAATTTTTTTTTAACTTTTCCTCTGAGCTTAATCCATAAATTTGCTTAGTGGTTAAAAAGCTAAAACTAACTCTTTTTTTTTAATAATTTTACTGCTGGATAATACTTTTCTTTTTGTAAAATGTGCCAAAAATGATATTCAAAAGCAAAAAACTTGTGATTTTCTGAAAAACTGATAACTCAATTAATATATATCATATACTGAACATCAGTTTTTCAGAAAATCAATATTCCAAAAAATTACTTAAACGTGAACTAATGTGGTCTAATAATAATGGAGAGTATAAAAGTAAATGCGAATAATGACCGCTATTATTACAATATCACGTCTTAAATAGGAAGAAACTTCGCAACCAGTAAGTAAAGCAATCGAAGCATTTCCTGTAATTAGGTGGGTACCATACTTTACGTACCTTTACCAAATTGTTCTCAGACCATGAACTTAAACTGCCACACAGAAAATTACATTACTCACACAATTTTTATTCATCTGAAAAATTCTGAAAATACTGTTTACCTTTACAGATAAAATTCTTGTATAAGTGTCATATATCTACGAATCCCAAAAAAAATAACAAAAATTTGCTTAACTTACGTATATTTATTTTCCATACTCAAAAATTAATGTACTGGCTTCAGTAAAGTTTTACAGGTTTTTTTAATATAGTTTATAATTTAAAGTCTTTGATCACTAGACTATAAACCACTGAGCCTACAACTTTTCGAACTAAAGCAAATAAAATTCCATGTGGTCGAAACAGGCATGAAGTCGTCAAACAAATGTCGAAAAAATTAGTATATTTAGATTGATGAGTAAAAAATTAAATATTCCTGTCATGGTGGCCACAATTTTTCCTTGTAAAACTTTTCCGCTCAAAGTAAAAATATGACATCATTTTATCTTCTTACCTGGGTAAATTTTTCCCGTAATGTTATTATAAAGTACTTTAAGTCACGTCTACTCAGTTTCGTTGCAATTAATCCTTTTCATTTTTCTTTTTAATTTCATTGCAGAAGTTTCACCAACAGCATTAATTTAAGGGTTCACTAAACTCTTTTGTGCAAAAACGTCTTCAAAGTAAGTACTAAGTGGAATATTAATCGTGTTTTTAAACCAATTTTCAAGTTGCATTTTATAATTTCTTCCTTTATTTATAAACGCAACAGACAATTACACCGCAGAAGTTAATTCTGGTATAACTGGTGTTTATTATGATTACTAATTCAATCGTTTTAGCAATATGTTATAATTATGAGAATTGTTTGTGAAAATGATAAAAATTCGTATTGTAATTTAATTTATTTTAGTTTAAGTTTAAAAAAAACCTAAACAAACTATAATAATCATTTCAAATCTAAATTGGCACGTGTCTTCAATATCTCGTCAGTCAGTATATAAAGTACCATAGTTCACCTATATAGTCAGTATATAATATGACCTATTTCCTTATTGAAATTAAAAATAGCAAAAAATAAACAGCAAATTGAACGTGGAAGTACGATGTTTCACATTATTTTTTTACTTGTTATAAAATAAAATTCCTTCTTGAATCCAGAAAATTTAACAAAGTACCATTACCTAAGTAAAAAAGGAATAATTTTGAGACTAATCT
Source organism: Druceiella hillmani (assembly GCA_039881145.1). NCBI lineage: Eukaryota > Metazoa > Arthropoda > Insecta > Lepidoptera > Hepialidae > Druceiella > Druceiella hillmani. The sequence goes on along the minus strand of JAYKKI010000007.1, from coordinate 47,245,308 downwards.
CAAATGTGTACAGAAACGAAACAATTCGTATATCTAATATAATGTTATGTAATTTAGTAGCATATAATACTGTAAATTATTTTTATATCAAGCAGGGTTATATTTTGGAATAACAATGATTGTAACGACTTTCTAACATAATATAAAGTCGTTTTGAAGTTAAGATTGAATAGTTTAATATAATCTAAAAAATATCTGTAAAATACGACTAGATCTCAAAATATGAAGTATTTATATACCCATAAGCATCTGTTATTCACTTAATTATTTACAAATGCTAAAATTTAATTTTACACCGCATAAATTTATTGCTTAGTATAATCATAAGCATAAAACTAAGATGAATACATCGAAAATTATAAATTTTAAAATCATCGTTTTCCTATTCTGAGAGAGGCATGAACTTTTTTAGAATATTTGATAAATATCTCTAAAAATATGTCACTGAAAATTTGGAAAAGAAAATTTGAAGTAAAACTTGTAACTAGACTTTAGAAACGTTACCCCACACGATATACAAAAACTTTAAAAAATATATTCATTTTCTCAATTCGTTTACACACTTTTAAATTGTCATAACGATTTTTAAATGCTTGCTACTACACCAAATATGGATTAATATAATATACTAATGTCAACTTTCTGCCTCAAACTATTTCTTATGAAGTAGGCCGTGACAGAACAACAGACTGACACATGGATGGATTCCATTATTTTCTTCTGAATTATTTAATCCTTAAAAGTGAAGCAATGTAAACGTCATATTTATTCAGTTTATGTTGAGATCGGAATTTTCAATATAAATTTACATTTTTGAGACCAAAAATATATCAGATCTTGTAGTTTTATCCTCATTTTATAGACAATATGCAAATTGTGATCGTCCATGATTAATTCTAGACTGTGAATAAATAAAACATATTACTATTGGAGTTATCTGCAGCCCATTAAAAGACTAAAATCGTTTAAAAGAAAATCGTTCGTAATCGTTTAAAAAAACAGTTAAAATCAGGTCAAGATTTGTAAATAAACTCTTTGCCACCCAAATATTTTTAATTCCGATTACAGCCGAGATAGGCCTGCTAGGTATTTTTAATTTCGATTACATCTAGCAATTTGTTTATAGTCCAATATGTTTGCTAATGTCTTACAATAAAATTCGTTTATATTACAATTAAAATATAACTTTGGCGAATTATTTAGTTCATTTAAATCACTCCCATCAATAAGAAAAATAAAAAAAATACATTTTAAAAAAAGGAAGCAAAACATCTTATGAAAAATGTAACATGCAAATTCTTAATTATTGATTTATTCCTATAACATAGACAAAATAGCAAAAAATAAACAGCAAGCTACATTCAAGACAAGGTACATTAAGGTAGTGGGATATGCATACGACCTGTGCGGAACTTAAGGGTAGCGATATCCTATTGTATTTAAGTCTATATGTTTTAAAAACCTATTGAATGCAGAGGTGCAAAATGATTAAATTAATCGTTTTATTCCTCTTGATTCAATCCACTTTTAAAACATTCGAGTACACAAGTATTTCGTATTCGTTTAAAGTAAAATTTTATATTTTTACATAATGTCCTTACAATTTAGTGATAACTTAAAAAAAAAGAATGTCTTTACAAAATATTTGGTATTTTAAAATGTGATAGATCTTATCGATATTCGCTTAGCCAGAAAAAAAGTTTTAGTTCAAGTAATGATCGCGATCAATGAAAATCTAGGCTATTTTATAAAATTTATTCATTTTGTAATAAATTAGCTATCCTGTTTTTGTCAGTTTTATTAAGGTGGAAGCACCTTAATGCGTGAGAATGGTGTCAACTACTTAAGGTTGTTGCCAATAGGTAGGGAGTAAATTTGGAAAATTTTAAGAAAATGGGTTGAAAATTATAACAGCTTGCAAATTTAATAAACATGTTGCATGCATGCACATTAAGCTTTACACATAAATACATTAAGCTTATACATAAATATTAAAAATTATTTTAAACACGTTGCATGATAACGACTATGTTAATATTGTGAATCTCTGTCAAGTGGAAAAAAGTCTCTGAAAGATTTTAATTTTTTACACGACGTATGTTCTGAATCGCTTTGTGGATTTCTCCTTTGGCAGAAAATTCTATAGAAACCAACATAGCATTAATACAATTTGTATTAATAAATTGACCCTATATTAATGAAAAAAATACTTTCGAAGGATAATATTTTGAATTTCCCGAATTTTAAAACCCAAATTGAAGACATCTTTTTAAATTTCTTGACAAATCATTCAACTTCAATTTTTATAAAACTGTGTTTTGTTTAGTTTCAAGCTCTAATAATGAATGAATTTAGTTAAATTTTCTTACCAAGATCTATTTCCAGTTGTAAAGTATTAAAATTATAATGACATTTTCTTTGGACATTATAATATTGTAAATGTATATAGACTTCAAACCTAGTTTAATTGTGGGTATGACGAGTCTTTTTTTCAAACTTACATTATTCTATTTTAAATATTTTTAGCAGCTCTCATCCTTACCCAAATAAAATAATGTCATGTAAAAAATGCAATGTAAAGAAAATCGTCAGGGAAACCGGCCCAATAAAAAACTTCATGTCGTAAAATCTACGAAATTATTTAGTTTTGGTGATTAGCTTGAAGCATAACACTTCATATTTTGCCATAGACTGCCACATTCAATGATAGTATTTTTTTTCGGAAATACTTCTAAATTGTGCTTGAGATTTTAGAAACTATCAGATAATGTTAATAAGAGTACAATCATAAAAACTTTTACATTTTTATTTAAATTTATTTGTGTTTATATTTCTTTTTATTTTGGTAACCAAGAACAACCCACTGCTCCAAAGTTAGAAACGAGTCTATAGCTATTGTTGAGAAAAACAGCAAGGATAGGAAATATATGTAATTTTTTTTCTTAGTATTTCGTTATTAGGAATTGATATTTAGGAATAGACATATAGAAAACATAACTATTACCTAACATTGACAGCATTTCAAGACAATTTATGTCTCACTCTCTAGCATTATATAATTTTACTTAAATTTTTCTTACTAGAATTAAATAAACTTAAATTAATTCTTAGAATTACAGAAAAATTCACCGTTAATATCATAGTTCGCCATCTCTTGTTGTTACATTTTTTTCTTCTTACCAGCGAAAGAAAATTAAAAGAATTCAATGTATTCTGTATGTACTTCTTGGAGAAACAAGATATAAGTCACAAATTTCAGATTGCAAATATAATTATTTTAATCTAGTTAGATTGATATGTTTAATCTATTAAATATCAAAACAATTATTATACTAGAAATATAATATATACATTCATAAATATAAGTCTTATGAAATTAAATAAGGTGTGATATAGTTCTCATTTCCTTCTTTCGCAGATAAGTCCTTCCGATACTTTCTTGAAAAACTGTTTTTCATACTACTTTTGGCAATAGACACAAAGGGAAAAAATATCTAAATACACTTAGACAATTATGAAGGGCTGAACTTTTCATAAATGGACGTACAAAAAAGCCTGAACTTGATACGAAAGCATTAAACTAGGCCCTTAAAGAATTGGGTTAGTCTAATTTCCGACACGATTTGCGGAAACGAAGAGCCTTCGTTTACTCCGGACCCGGATATTAAATAGAATGATACCTGGGTGGTTTTAAATAAGACAGAGACTGCCAGTGTCCGTTTTTCTTTTAATACGTATGAGGTAAAATAATGACGTGCCTGAATAACATCGTGTTATTACTAGAAAGGAGAAAAAACTACTTTCGAAAAAATGCTTAAAAGAAGAAATTATTGGTGAAGTGGATATTGCTTTAGCTATAAAAGATTAATATTAATTATGAAACTTTATTTTAAAATCGCAAATCTAATTTAACAAGAGGTAGTGATTTAGAGCTTTGTTTCAAAATTACAATACAAAATTGTTACACTATTTTATAAAATGTTATTACACAAAAAAAGTAAGACAAATTAATTTAAAAAATAAAGAATTAAAAAGATATGATTTATGGAAGGAAACGTTGAAAACTGTGTTTGCAGATAAATTATAAAAAGAAATGAAAATTTAGAGAACTTTTCAATAAAAATATCGCATTACACTATAGAAACATTTCAAATATCATTACAATTATATGATCTGATTGTGTCAAAGTTAAAATATCACAGAATTCTTTCTCATACTGAAAAGTATCAGAAAGGGTTTAACAGGGATACGTTACATAATCTCATGATCATCAATATTGGAATCTAAACAAGGACTACACAATGTGAACTTTATGAGACACCGTCTAACTTATATGTTAATTCTATTAAATGAAGCATTGAAATGGTATTCCGCATTTAGCGATGAACATATTTAACTTTAATATTTAACGTTATTTAACATTAAATCAACAATATAAAATTGTAAAAAAATTCATTTGTTCTTTTATTTATGCTAAATGTTATAATTAATGTACATTACACTAAACACATTTTATTTCGAAGTACTTGCTCAATTATTTTTTTATTAATAACTATAAGCCTAAAAGTGATTTGTTTTTTTTGGTTGCAAAAATGATGGATAGAAAATATGCTAATAATAACTTAAAAAGCTTAAAACACGCGTCTGGTAATTATTTTTCTATTAAATTTTCCGTAAACGAAAAGATACAAAAAGAGTTATTTCTGAGTTTATTGTCAAACATATATATCAATTAAATTGGTAATAAACTAAAAGGAAAATTCAAATATCCTTTTATGCAGAAAGATCCCTTAAAAACAAATCTGTGTTCATTGCGCTAATCCACAATTTATAAAAATGGTCATATTTTTGAGATCGACAATGATCAGCTCTTTTGTATTATGTGCAAATTAAATAAAATGTATATTTCTAATCTCAAAGACAACAATAAGTGATTTAATTTTTTTTAACTATTATATATTTACAAAAAAAACTAAATTTGATATAGGGAAAAAAAGTAGCTGATTTAAGGCATTAAAATGAAACTATTTGAAAGTAAACATAATATTGTTTGCCCAATTAAATGAGTGAGATCTAAAAGGATGAATAATCGTTTTTAAATTTTTTTCATTTCAAACTTCGGACCATGAGATTAAAAAATAAATTGCATTGATTTATATTAATGATGATCACAAGAAAGAATAACGCTTTTCATAAAAAAATTAACTTAATTTCTTCGTAATGTTTGTATCTTTCAATGTATTTATTCCTTAACAAGACTATCAAAAGTGTAATACCACTGCAAAATTGTTGGTAAAAATTTTAAATATGGTCCGAAAAATATAATTACGTTTACTATTTTTTTAGATATATGTAGAAATATCATAGAGCAGTATTTCTAAATGTTTAAAATAAAATAACTTTGTAATCACAATAACCAGCATTAATAAATTGAAAATACCTGTCAACTATGAGTGGAACTAGTGTTATGAGAGTTTTGCTCACATTTCGGCTCTTACAAACATTCGACTATTCATAGCATTTCTATTAACTGTTTGCAAATAATAATTTTTCAAAACATAAATACATTGCCTGACATACATTTTAGGGGCATAAAAAACATGATGCCTATTCCAAAAATTGTATCTAGGAAAATAGTTATAATTTTCTCGTAATTTTCTAGCTATATTTTACCAACCCTGCTTTTTTCATGAATTTTGGTTCAGTATTTTAGGAAATAATCCGCGCCTTATTTCTATGATGCTCTATTTTCTATTAAAAATATTTATCCCACATTGCGCATATAAAATTAAAAGATGTTTTTATTCTTATTATATTTATCCTCTCTTTAATACTTTCATGAATATTTTTAAAAAGTTGGTTTAATTAACCCGCATAGTGCAAAATATTTGGTTTAGTAAGATGTTTTACTGGGAAAATGGACTATGATAGACAGACAGATAGATATATGAGTGTTCTTACAAGGTTTCCGTTCCGGTTTCGTTTTTCTTTTTGGGGCATTGGATCCTAAAAATTCCTAAAATAACGAGGTTGTCGTATTGAATTCCGTAACTTGATATAAACTTTCTTTAGAACTAGCATCGAGTTAATGAAAATGAGTGGGTGGTAATTGAAATATTCCTTGATGAGGAATACGAACAAATAGCTAACCCTTGATGTCCTCGAGTAGAAGAAGTGAAAAAGAAGCTCGGTGACTTAGTCACGGCTTATGTACTCTAGTAGTCTATAACAGGGTATATACCCTGTTATAGACTACTAATTCAACAATAACTATAGGGTACATAAGCAGGGACGACATTACAATAATGTAATATTTCTACACTTTTAAATGTATACTTACAACTATGTTGACAGTGATGTTTTCACTTCACTTTCATTTTAAAAATACATATATTTTTAAGATTTCTTAAATCGTTCATCTTGACATTACTTCATATGTATTTGACGATTTTTGGAAAAAACCGAAAAATTTATATCATAAATATTTTTCTTAACAATAGTACGAGCGCGTAAAATAGAGAAAAACTATAAGCGTAACGATACTTTGCGATATCATGAATATAATTATTTTTATCAATCTCAAGACAACCATTATGATAGCACCTTTTTAAGATTGGGCACCTCAAAAAAACTCAACCCTTATGTGATCACTCACGTCTGTCCATCTGTCATAGACGTTGTTCCCAGAAAAATTGGTGATAAACTAAAAGGAAAATTCACATATATTTAGTCGGTGACCTACTTGATATCAATTCATTTATCTACATACAATTGATCTCTGTTCGTTTATCTACAACTTTCGTTGATTACTTTAACAAACCAGATTTTTATCATTTGATGACCTGCTCAATCTCCTCTCGTTCCGCAATAATCATCATATAGTCTCACCCAAGTATTGATCTCCATCTGGCGTTTATCCTCATTAATAGAAGTGAATTTTATAAAACTCTGCCAAATTAATATAACTGTGAAACATTATTTTTAAAGACCAACTCAAAGAACGTGAATTAAAAACATTATTTACGGGTCTTGCCACCTGTATCAAATATAATATGAAAACCATCACTAAACATACTTACAGTTCATATAAAGTCTCGTCCTAAAAATAGCAAGACGGTAAGTTTTATTATCGTTATGAGGATTATATTCCACACAGAAAAAGTTACACTGATATCAAACTGTATACTTGTGATTATCCAAATGGCAACAGGACGTTAGATTGTTGTCCAGTCAAAGCCACCTTCATTTATTATTTTATCATATGCTAGACATTTTTCTCGTAATCTAAATTATCAAAGGTTTTAAACTATCAAACAATTGAATGTGACAATGATTTTGTTTTTATTCTTTTGTATGGTAATTATGATTGATTTGAAAGGAAGAGAGACTGAGCTAAAATAAAGAAAAAATGCCTAAACGTCATTTAATTTTAATTTATTACTGTTTATATTATTAGTTGATAAAATGAGGCCACCCAAGAATAAATACAACAATCTTGAGACAGTACGATTTCATATAAGTTAATTTATATTCTAACAGCTATGCTTGAGAATTTGTTTTAAATTGTCGTTTAAAGGGAACTCAAGAAATAATAACAAATAAAAAATATTTTACTTAAAAAAGCATTGCTTAACAATTAAAATTAAGATAAATAAGTAATATTCTTCTGTATTTTGTCTAGCATCATTTTTAGAATCATCTACATAATTTTATTAGTTACGTAGAAAATAAAGTTAAAAAATTCAACGTTTTCAGAAAAATTTTCAAAAATGATTAAAGACACGATATTAAAATATATTTTAATAATACTATAATTTGATAACGTACCTATAAACATGGCATTCATAACATTTGACTCCGGTGGCACGTTCGTTATGCTTATAACGCTATACTCTTTCCTTATAAACTATTGCATCTAAACTTAGGGAAAATATCGTGTTCAAAAGTCCCCCAAAGATTATAGGAAACAATAATTATAATTCTAGCCGTTATAGTTTTTTAAATATTCACCCAAATATATATATATATATATATATATATATATATATATATATATATATATATGTATATATATATATATGTATATATATATATAAATACCTTATACCATATAAATAATATTTATAAAAAATATATATATATATCCCCTCTATCTAATTGTATTAGATATTATTAAACACTTATTACGCTACAAATTAATAAAACTTACGAAAGTAATTTACTTTGAAACGAAATTCGAAATCATCGATGGGAAAGCTAGACTCGCCGAACTATATAATATTTTACATAATTTGTTTATATAATATTAGCTAAAACAATATTAGCTTTTAAAATTCATACTATGTGTCTGGTTCTAGATAAGATTTTAAAGACGAGTATATAATCAAAATAACAAGATTCTTGATATCTATCTCCCTACTCCTTAATTAAACCCACTTATCTATTGAAATAAATAGTTTATAATTATTCATATTTAATATCGTATTTGTTAGAGAAAATCCAAACGAATTTTGGACCGAACAATATACTCACTTGTACTTTTGTCTGCGCTCATGACTAAAATGTGGTCCGGATATTTACGAGTTCGTGATTTAGAATCATTTTCATAAAAAACAAACCGTCTATGAGCTAACATCCTCTGACTGACGCTAACAGACAAAATTGTCACATCAGAAGTACTTGGGATATTTTATATAACTTAAACTTAATTTATAGTTATAATCCTGTTATCGAGCAAATCTAGAACGCGTAACTAATTGAGTAAACCTTTTTAATTAATTTCGAAAGCCCTGGAATGTTTTCCATTTAATGTTCCTTGCCATATCATTACGTTTTCATTAAATACCTATATCGCTTCGTAACTTAATCATATCCAACTTATCCGAAAAATGTAATCCTGGCGAACTAGAACCTAAGGATTTTATTTGTCATTATAAAATACATGTAAGTCTTGCAAATATAAATAATTTGGGAATTTGGATAGCAACTGAGGCGTTTTAAGTTTAGAATATTACATAATTCACCTAAGGAAAATTTCGGAACATAATTAAACACGTATTATTTCATTTGAATACTTACCTTAATATTAATTTTTAAATACTCACCAAAAGTTAACCCCACGGATGTAACAATCAACGTCACTGCCACCGAGCGACTTTACTATGACTAAGTTTGCCTGTTTAGTTCAGCGACATGTAATATATTTACTCGCTTGTGAGCTTAATTAGATTTAAGCGTTTATTAAAGGGTCTTTTCAAAAGACCCCTTCATTTATATTCAAAAGCTCCCATTGCCCCTTGGCTTTATCGAGACCGCATAGGCAATTTATTTATTTTCATTTGTACTGCCTGTAGACTTACTGTCCTTATTTTCAAATAAAGGATTGGACATTATTTTTGACAAACGTACTTTACATTTTATAAACACAACTAATTACAATTACCCACTTTATTATCATTCATTACTTTATCTCGTTTTCAATCATCGTCCACAGTTAGTTACGTTTTTCGGTGAACTATAAATGAGCTAAAATTTCTTAATGTTTCATAATGTAGACACATTTATTAGACAGGTTGCAAAATAGTGAAAAACTATGTAAACTATATATATTCTCTTTTTTGTTAAAAAATAATTTGGGAATACGTAATGCTGTTTTTTCTTGAGTATTTTATTTCCATTTCGTATACTTTTTCTTGCCTTAACTGTTGATTTTATTTTAAAAAAGATGACAACCCTAACCGTTTGTATATCTACACAGTTATACCCTACACAGTATTTAGGTTACAAGGAACAACGTATATTTATTTAATTTTTATATATTAAAATATTTTTTCTTTACTTTTATTTCTTTTCTGTTCGATTGAGACATAAAATGCAGAATATGCTATTTGGTAACATATGTATCATTATAGTGAGTATATTTATCGATTTGTCGATTTCTATAAGTTCACAAGACTCAATTGATTAATAGGTAGAACCCTCAAAATTTCATTTAAAATATGATAATGCCATAATAATGCAAAATTGCAGAAACAAAAAATTATATTTTTTTAATTTCTAATTGTATCATCATGTGATAGTTTAATATCATAAAGGCGCCGTTTCTGCTCTAGATTTTAGAGCTCTAGATGGAACTTTTTCGAATAAAGTAACCTGTTTTTCTCCCGCTAAGAGTAATAATTTTTTATTCTATTCGTAAGTTCGTTATTTATATGAACCTGTAAATATTTGTATATACCTAAGTATATACGGCACCCGGAGTTTTACTCGTACTTAACACATAACAATATATACCGCTGTGAAATTTTCTAAAGGGATACTCCTTAGCAGTTCCACACGATTATCGTTTCGTCTCTGCAAAAATATTAAATATATTTCCATAAATTTTAAAATTTAATAAAGATGGTGAAGTACGCATCTAATAAATAATTTTATGAGGATTATCTATGAATACCAGTAGAAGGAATATTGCATTAACCTATATTATTCTATCATGTTAATATTCTTACTTTTTACAACTTGTTTTACCTACGCGCTTTGGTGAAAAATAAACAGGCTCAAGCGACATTTTACGAAAAACACGAGTTGTTTTTTACAATCTTTGACGAAATTAAGTAAATTTTACAATTTGTTTTTTTAATTGTATTTTCATTGCTTAGGCGTTTTTTTTTAATTTGCTTTTTGGCTTGTTTTTTTCATTACTTATTAAATTCATGTATAATATATTAACATCGATAAATAAAAATAATTAGTTCGTAAACATAACAAATATTGGGAAGACGAAAGTGAGTTAGCATTTCAAACTATTTAGCAATTTACAATGCTAATTTTCAATATTTCAGCAAGATCATTATTTTGATTACTAATACTGCTATATTTTCCGATTCTGACATGAGCGAAGCTGCAGGTAATGAAAAGCTAGGGTAACTATAATTATGGACAAATTTATTTTAATATTCGAAGATTTAAATTTGTAATAAGTAAATTTCTAAACAGATATAACATACTCTTGTTATACTCTTATTATACTTGCATACTAAGTAACTTGTCCAATTGATTTACGATTTTTGCAAACCGTTGAAACCCCTGCGCAAATATCTTACCCTCGTGTCATCTGACTTTAGTGACATTGTAATGTAACATGATGTACACAATATATCATTTATTATACAAAAAATGAAAAGTGGGAGCTGGCAAAGTGAAAAAGAAGTGAGTAATGCGGTAAGAAGACTTCACGATATTATGAATGTCGTCACGGTTGAAAAATTAAGCTCGAGGGAAAGGTCCCGGCATTTTCATAAAGGAAAACTGTTGTTGTTGTATGATAATATTTGTAACAGGCATGAGGCAACGAAGCTGCTTTACACTGTGTACGTGCGTATATATGCTACTGCAAACTTGTATTTGTATGTCGATATTTGTTTATATGATAAATAAATTTTCAATATTTATTTTTTTTTATATAAGAAGAAAACGAATAGGTATTTAATTGACTTTTTTATTAACAGAAAACACACAAACTGAGCAAAGATCAATAAAGCCAAAGATGCTGGTTATAAAAGTAATGAAAATGTATATTTATTTCTTCCCATTTATAATCAGCATCGAGATTTTATTATGTATATTTAGAAATATTACGCTATCTTACAGTAACATTTCGACTGGTGAAAAATTTGCTGCAATTAGTCGTATCAGTTTCTTCCAAAATTGAAGACACTTGAGAGTGAAAGTACATAAAACATTATAACTTAATTTGTGTATTATAATATTATAATTAATTTACTTATATGGAAATCCTTGCATATGTATTTTCTCATATTTGTAGCGGTTTAGGCCTACGTATTCGTGGAAAGATTTATTTTTACAGGTAAAGAGAAAGGGAACATTTTGCAATTGATATAATTCTATATTTAAACAGTGGAATATAGTGGAAAAATGAAAAATTCTTAATTATGCATAATACGGTCAGATTCCAATAAGTGAGTTTAGTTAACAATTCAGATGTGATAGATAAAAATGTTTTTCCATTAATATTTTTGACGTGAAAATATTAAATCAACATATATTTTTAAAATATATCCAAATATCGCGAAATTTTATAAACTAAAAAAAAATAATTGAGAAAACACTTTCAAAAAGAATAACGAAAATTTCAAATATTGAAAAATATATTCATTTTCTCTTTGTATAGTAGCTTAAGATTACTTGCGAATAATAAATCTGTAAATAAATACTCTTTGTAAGTTACTTAACTAGGCTGTATAAATTTATACTAATGAAAATCATGACAGATTTTTAAATTGTTAATTTAAATTAAGAAGTACTAATATCATATTCATTAATGTGGCATCAACCAATATTTTAAACCAAAATAGACAGTTCCAAATATCTCTAAATTTAGATCATTCCAATCACTTGTTAATTTCGGTACAAAAATTGCATACAGTACGCTATGAAACAAAACCCAATTGATAGATGTAAAATTTCCGTACAAAGTTTTCTTTCAAGTTTTTTTATTCACATTCTTAGGGCTTTTTTTGGTAGTATAATTTCGACGTAATTGAAATTCGCGTATTCAATTTTCTTTTTCAATTTTACTAGATGATCTAGAAATTAAAATCATATCTTAATCTAGAAATTAAAAAATTATATCTTTAGTTTGAATTGCCATGTACTTTTTATTATGATATCATTCATTTTATTAATTTCTTTCAACGCATATGATCCATACTCATCACTAAAATTAAATATTTGTTATTTCTGCTGAATTATGTTTTAATTTAATTTAAACATTTTAGGCAGTAATATTGTTCTCACTCTTGGGTCTGGTGTCATGTTATTTCTCTGGTTGCTTAAATATTTAGAATAAATAATATAAAAATCATACTGCCATTCTTAATTTGTGATTGTCAAATCAAAAACTTCAGTAATTCCAAAATGATTCATGATAGATACTCGAGCTTATTGTATTAAATTTTAAGATTTAATTAACCTTACACTGTCTTAATTGGCTCGCGCAACCCTAATGCAAATTAAATATATGTAACCGATTAAAGTAGATTTCAACATTAATTTTTAGTAATAATTAGCATTTTAAGCTATTTTTCTTAATAACAAGTTCTATAAGGAAAACGCATTCAATCCTTGTGGTATATAACAGCAAAAAAAACATAAAAGCAACCGAGTTATTACCCCGGAAATTAGTTAATTTATCACTTGCATGTTATTAACTACTTTTTCAAAGTGAGTTGACGCATAATTATACAATTGTTTAAATAATAATGTTACTTATACACTTATATAATGAAAACTTTGCTAATAGCCCACCTGAAGATGTTATAATACAACGAAACCTTGGTCGTGATAAAGAACTTAAAAAAAGTAGAAATAATACTACATCACGTAGTTTCATTTAATTGTGAATAATGAGTTTCTACAAAGTTGACGCCACATATTTTCAAAGGTTACATATGTTAAATATCAAAACGTAATTAAATCCATTGATTAATCAATCATTTTAGTTACGCAAAATCTTAATAAAAGCTAAATTAAATCTAATGGAACTGTCAGATTCAATAGTGAATAATAACAATAAAAAAGCCAAATAGTTCAAAAGAAAAGTGACATGCCAGAAAAAAAATGTTTACGAGGGATGGACGAATGGACATTTTGCAAGTTCGGAAAGAATTTCATATTATTTCAAAGAAATGCTAATATTTGAGAAAATATCAAACAAATTTCACAGTTAAATGTTTTGATAGCAGCCATAAACTTCAGTCATTACTAAGCTTTACAGAACCCAATGAATATTTATTTTTTTATAACGTAGATCAAAACATTTTATATTTAATGCATAATGGGACTCTTTCTCTACGGTTAGCACTTAATTTTTTTGGCCAGTGCTAGAATGAGATTGCACAATTTGTACCCTCTTGCTGAATAGAGAACTCTTGAATTATTAGATATCGTATTAAGTTATCAGTTTTGAACGCACTTAGATATATAAATTATAAAGTAATGGGATTTTGTTTAAATATATTTTTTAATTATTGCTTAAAATAATATTATTTTTATTTAAGAAGACGTAACAAATAACTATTAAGCACAGCGTAAAATTTCGTAGCTGGTTCTGTATTCTTAATGATCGTGAAAAATGTAAAGGCTTTTCTGTTATTTTGCAATTAATTTACAGATATTGATTTTAATTTAAAAGACATCATAAATAAAAATGGGCTTCTTGTGAAGATGCCTCATTTTGAAAATACACATATTTTTGTAAATTTAAAATAGTAGGTTTTTGTGTCTTTTTTCTAAATTTAATATATCTCCTCATTACTCATTATCTTTACTTTTTATATAGTCCATACATAAAAAATTAAATTTTTACAGGTTTTCCCATTTTTTTATATCAACAATTTTTAAAATATAAAAATTAACGAAGAAACGTATATCACATTTATATTAAATTTGTGCATGTGACAAAACAAACTAATTTTCACTATAAACAGACATTTTTTATTTTTGCTTTTTTCAGTGCCAACAACTCTCCAAAAAATAAATGTTTCTATGCTCTATATTTCAAAATTGTTTGCCCTATTTTAATGTAATATTTCAAATCATGCTCAAAATTTTATTAACACGAAATTTGGATCATATTTCCAAGAAAACAGGATATTGTATAGTGATATTAAGTTTAGAATCCATCCCCATGAATTCCCGAATTATGTTGTTTTCCATTCAAGAATAATTAGCCGACTCTTCAGATAATTTATCAATTTAATATTTGTATATTAGACTTTTTTGTTTTAAATTTAACTATAAAACTAATTGAAAAAACTGATGAAAGGAGTAAAAAAATTGTTGTTTAAGCGAATTTTTGACGGACTAGTACATATTGAGTTATTATGAAATATAACAAATCATATTGATGTATTATGCATATAGAGCAATTTATAATTAAATTTTTCCTTTATGAATATAATCAATAGAAAAAATACAAATAAATAAATGAAATAAACAAATTCCATTCATATTATCCACACTTGCCTACTAGTGTGTTCGTCATTGTTACCGCAGAGCACAAACCCAGCGCATGCCTCATTAGCAAGTCAGGCCTCCGGGGGAACGGTCGGGTCACGCCGCTTTTGTTTGTCGCTCACGATATATCATTTAATATATATTGTCGTATTCGTACAGTACATGTTGCCACAACATGTTGAAACAACATTCTTCATTGTTCATTAGTTTAGTTATGATCTTTTTATCCTTACTAATATTTGACCTGTGGTTAATATAATATTTGGTTTGGTACTTAGGTTCGAACCATTTATTGGCAAATTAAACCCTGTACAATATTATCTAAATACGTGTATGATGATGGCGATATATCGCAAGAATTAAAATTTGCTCGTGGTAGAAAAAAAATTATTAACTTTAGTTCAGTTTAATTTTTTTATTTTGTTTTCGTCTGTCCGAATAACAGACGTTTCCTTTTTATAAATTACAAAGATACAAAAGTTAATAAAGAAACGACAACAATAAAATATATGACTTATGTAAACAGGCTATTATTATCTATGACGTTAGGTAAATTACGAAGAGACAATAAACAATTTGGCAACTGTGTACTGTATGCAATAAATGAAGGTTGCTAGATTATTATTATTTTAATAAAACCTTATAATTATTTTAAACCTGTATATGACGTTTACAAGAAACAAAAGATGGAGATGACTTCATTATAAGCAGTATCAGCATATTTTTTTCTAAAGTAATTATTTTATCAATATCTTTGTAACTTAAGATCAATATCATTATTATTTAAATTCGTTTTATATTTATTGTCTCCCATTATATAAATACTAACGTGGTACTTAAAACGACTTAAAGGAATGCTATATAAGGACAATCTTGATCATGAACTAATGACTTGTTACTGTAGTTTCACGTCTATAAAAGCAGAGACCACTTTTTTAAAGAAATGTAAAATTATTCAACAAATATTCCAAAGTACAGAAAGATAACCTCGCAAAAAAATTGTAATATTATTTAATTAGATAAAATGAATTTTTTATTTAATTAAATAATATTACAATTTTTATTTAATTAGATAAATTTAATTTAGATAAAATGAAAGTAATTTAATTTCAAATAAATATTACAGTCAAATAAAATGGGCTAAAATATTTATTAATATTTTTTTAATAAAACCAAAAACGAATACATGTTTTCCTTTTCTTTCTTCTATATATTTTATTTCAACATAAAACATCCAAAAGAAATCCGAAAAAATTAAGCAAGCACATCGCCATTTGCTTTGACCAAAATGAAAACGAGACATTCGTCGTTAACAACATCACACATTGAATTCCTTTATTTATGACCTCACTATTCACATGTAATTAACTATAGACCACTTAAGTAACTACGGTTTATAATAATGTAGATTACTTACATCAGTTAAATAATGGTTTTATTTTCCTTTATCAGATCTGCTACTTTAAATCAACGAATCGATAGTATGCAACAGAACCAAAACCTAAAAACTAAACGAATAAAGTATAATGGAGAAGCAAAGTACCACAAAAACATTATTTAATAGTTATATATCTTACACTACAAGCCTTTAAACGAACCGGTTGGGAGACAAATGGGAATATTCGTTTGCAACAATAAATTAATAGCGGCGCCCCCTGGTGAGTAATAATCGTAACCACTATGTAAGACATATTTCTATTAAATATTTGACGGGAAACCGTATCTAAATCAGTCAAACCGTTTTTGAAGATAAATGGGATATTGGATTGCACACACAAAAACAAACAAACAACCTCTCACCCTAAACGCATGGTGAGTAATAATCGTAACCACTATGTAAGAACTATTTCTATTAAATATTTTATGGGAAACCGTATCTAAATCAGTCAAACCGTTTTGGAGATAAATGGGATATTGGACTATACACACAAAAACAAACAAACAAACAACCTTTCATCCTAAACGCATGGTGAGTAATAATCGTAACCACTATGTAAGAACTATTTCTATTAAATATTTTATGGGAAACCGTATCTAAATCAGTCAAACCGTTTTGGAGATAAATTGGATTGGATTGCACACACAAAAACAAACAAACAAACAACCTCTCACCCTAAACGAATACACCTCCTCCGTTCCGTCGTGGGTAGTAAATACAACATCGTGGGTAATAAATACAAACCAGTGAAAGACGAAATTAAATATATATTACATCGATATATAATAAAGATAGTTCTCAATTAGACATCTTTATTCAACTGGAGTTATTCCTATAACTCTATCGTTATTGATAAATTAAAGTTGTATGTCAAAGATATGCAGAAATTTGAGCTTGCTCGAAAAAAATAAATGCATTATTAGAAAAAAATTCAAAGACCTTAACGGAATAGTTAAATTATTTCCATGCTCACCAAAGAAAAATATAGTTTGTACTGTTTCACTTTATTTATTTATTTACTAATAATAGGTATTGAAAAAAAATGTTAAAATAAGATATTAAACTATTCTGAAAACGGAGCGATAAATAATTCTTTAACAGTACTTCTAATTATATTTTCTATCTTCTCAATATTCTTAAGTCTGTATATAACAAAAAAAAAGTGCCGTGTGTGGTATAAATATAACATATGCTATTAAATTTAAAAAAAAAAGTATTCAGATTTTTCAGCCGAAGGGCAATGGAACCCTTTTAATTTCATCATGTCCATCTGTCTGTTCGTATATCCCTGACAAGAAAACGTAGTTAAATTACGTGAACACATAGAAATAGAAAAACACATTTATTTAACTTTTTTTTGAAGAGCTTCGCAATACATCCAACTTAGCGATTCGATGCATTGTAAGCAAACCAATTGTTTTGCTTACAATGCATCGAATCGATTGCAAATATCTAATAAAATCCATCAAAATCGTCTCGTAATGTTTTCTCTGTTTGTATTACTAACATCCCGTATACTCCAGCATTTTTCCAATAATATCAAAAATATGAAAAAAAAATATTTAAAGTTGGACAGCGGCGTTTAGCCATCACTTCACCTGACAACTTAAGTTATTTGGATATAAATCATCAATTGAAGAGATGTAGGTCATCAATTTATTGCACGTGTAGGCTCCGTTACTACTTAATAATTAGTGACTATAAAGATAATTTCGTCATGAATAAGGCATAGCCCTAATTTTAAAATTATTTTAATAATTTTCCGACCCCAAAAAAAATAAATGAACGAAACTGTCTTTTGTGTGAAATTGGTATGACAAAATTAATGTACTTAAATTCTATAGAAGTAACGTTTATTACCCTGGGAAAAGTTAAATATTCAGAACGTAGCGTCAGAATTTCGAAAGACAAATGCAATATCCTTCAAGCGCGGAGCAGCCAGAATATCATTGTTCTTATTGCCACTGTGCTAACTTACTTAGGTAGAACATTAATTATAAAATGCCTCATTGGTAAAATATATATTTGCGGAGTTGACCTCAAGATGAATCAAGATGTATATTTCTCTTTCGTGGTAGACACAATTTAAGTACGTTATATATATGCTTGATATCGTATTCAATTGCGCTTTATTATGGACTGGCGGGCCAGCCTCGAGTTTCGATAATAGAAATAATTATAACTCCGTTAATTTAACAAGAAATCAAGGTTTAATATGACTTTTCGGAAAGAAAAGATCTGCCTGTATAAAATGGTACCACTTTTTAATTTTTTAAGTTATCTGTTATTGTCTAATCAGGTCTTTGTAAAATGACAGGCGACTTCGTCTGTTGACCTCATAAGTAAGTAATATATCCATAAGTAATTAATATATGAATATGTGAGGACACCCTAGAGGTCACAATTATTCACCGATTTTAACGTTCTTTAACGCATTTTAACGTTTTATTCACCGATTTTAAAATTTTATTAAACTATTTCTTTCAAATTTTCATTTAACAAACAATAAATCCCCAAGGTGTAAACTTTTGGTTCTATCAAATATTATTCGCATTTAAGTTAGAATTCATCATTAAACATTTATAAAATATATTTCTTTAGAAATGTAAAATATTGAACAATTTTAATAAATATCAAGTCACTTTTATTTTTATATAATAAATGTATTATTTATTTACCTAATTAATGTATTGTAGAAAATACATTACGAATGTCAAAACATAAAAGTAAAGATTTACACAATGTTTGCTTACTCTTAAAAAGGAAAAGCTTAAAAAAAGGGATTTATAGTAAAATAAAGAAAATAGTACTGGAAAGAAGGAAAAGCCGGAAAATATTTCAGTATAATTTTTAATTGCAAAGATTCGTGATGCCGTCCATGTGTCAGAGTTAACACTGCATGAAACTTATTGAAATCCTTTAGATTTTCCGTAGATCCCTATAGATTTACTATGTTTACCGCAATAGTTTGAAATAAACGAAGTTAAATGGTTGGACTCTTAAACCACTTTTTAATATTCTACAACTTTCTAAAGTTCTCTATTGGTCGAACTCGACAAGTAAGTATATAAATTACCTTAAGAATAGAAGAAAGGTCAGATGGCTATATTTAAACAAAAGTCACATTAGATAGAATAAAATTTACTCTTTTTTGTTGTTAGATAAACATTTATTCGTAAATTTGAAATGAAGATCGTAACGTTATATTTTATGTATGGAGAAACATTGTGCTTCAACAATTTCCCTACGTATATTTTTCCTTTTGTGGCCCAAAGTACGCAGCAATCTCTTTCTGCTATTTCGCCCCGTGACAATGAAATATTTCAATTCATGTTGCTATAATGACGAAAACTTTCTCGAGAGTAAACACAATATTTTGTTATATTAGAGAGATACATCATGTAATAATTCAATTAAAAATTATGTCGATATGGGCTACTAGCTACCTGCTCTAACTTTGCCAGAGTATATTTTAGGTTAGACAAAAAGAATGCCTAAAGCATTTCATTTTATACCATGTTATATGTCTTTTTCCCAAATGCCAAAATACTCAATATTAAAACTTGGGACAATTAAGTTATTTGTCTAAGGTTTTTTGACATTAATTTTTTTCTTATACGAACGTTATTCTGAATTTTATTTAAAGTAACAAAAAAGTACCAATGTTAAATAATATAACGCCTTCATACCCATTCCCATCCGTTCTCCATTAAGTGCAAAATATTAACTTTCACTTATCGAAAACGCTTAAAATTACATTTATATATATTTTAATGACCAATATTAAATTGAATTAATCATCGTCATTTCTGTCCCAAAAGCTTTTTTAACTTGAAAATAATTACCGTAGCTTATCTACAAAAGATAGATAAATGCAGTCCCAAATATATCTTCAAACCTATTTATTACCTACTATTCGTCCATACATATTATTAGTATAAATGTAATAATTTTGCCAGCATACATCACGTAAAGGCCCAGATACTTTTGTCACCAGTCACTTTTTTCTATTTAATACTACTTATGACAGTACGGAAACAGTAAGCTAGCATACTGTACAATTATAGTTCAATAGTATTATTACTTTTTGCCTGAATCCTTGTAAAACAAACAAACAAACTTTTCTCTTTACTACATTAGTAGAACAATATTTTCCAACACTTGACAGAACTACGATAAATGCAAATATGTAAAACGTTGACTGTCGTATATCTTATAGTATTCAAATATATATGGAGTATATAACATAGTTTTAGAACATACCATAATAATTTAAGTGACGAGAATCGAAGTGCAGAAGTGCAGGCATCATTAATGGTTTTGAATTATGGTATAATTTTATTATCATTTTATTTGGCTGTAAACCAGAAGTTACTTCATGGTTTACAGCCCAATAAAATGATAATAAAATTATACCATAATTCAAAACCATTAATGATATAATTATTTACGGTAATGTGGAATTCGTTGATGTTCATTTTGTATTATATATATATATATATATATATATATATATATATATATATATATATATATATATATATACATGTATATTTTAGATATAAAAGCAGATTAGGTCTTAAGTACAATTAGTAATAGTTATACTGCACTTACTTTAAAAGGGTCAAATATTTTTTTAGTGAATGCTAAATTTTATTTTTCTACATTTATTTTAGCCAATTTCTACTTGCAAATACTTACTTTTGACAAATGGCTCAGTGAAACCGTCTATCGGTTCACATCAATTAGTTTTATTCTAATTTTACTATACATTTTTCTCTGTTTAAGTTCTCACAAATTTATTTATAACATTTTGTCGAATTCACAACTCAATTGAATTACGAAGAGACCTTCATATGGAAGGTATTCAAATGGCTGCAATATTTTAGTACATTCAATTAATATAATTTGCAAAAATATTGATTTCACATACATTACTTTCTTAATAGATTTTCACTATATTATAGGCAAAAAAATATTTTTAAGGAAGACAATCACGTAATAATTACGTAGCTGGAATAAATAACCCTTGATCATATTCGTAAATCGTTTAACACAAACTTTCCAGATACTTTCCCAAAACCTTAAATATTCGCGTTCCTCTTTGAAATTCAAATAAACTTTTAATCATTCCTTTTGTAGTCATTAATATTCCGCACACCTATGTCTTGTAAACTCTCTTAAGACTTTGAATAATTCATTGATCATGAACTTCTAGTTTATTTGAACATGTAATTCATCGGCATTATTCAGTTTATATAATTTATGGAATATATTTGGAGAGATTCATTACGGTTGAACAACAAAAGCGAATATATAAATCTTTGATTTATTTACAGTATGAATGTATAAGTTACATCGCTTATAATAACGTGACCTTTAAGACTATTATTTTTGTGATTACCAACCGTGGATTTTTTAATATAATCTGCCATCGATAAAATCTATAAGAAGCTTTTTAAGTAAAAATTAAAGTACTCCCAATTCTACTAATATTATAAATACAAAAACTTTAATGTTACGAAGTTTGACATGCGTATATTTACGCAACTTCATGCGTGTTGAATTATAGTACCATGTAAAATATGTTTCATTGTTTGTTACTCGTTCATTCCAAAAGTGTTAAGGAGCTTTTTAAGCTTGGCAAGGGTATTTTATATGATTCACTTACTTTTAACTAAAAAATAACATAATCCTAGTAGGGTGAAAGTCTGTGTATTTTAATAATAAAGATTTAGTATTGCAACATGTCAGTAGATGTATTATGTACTCGTATATATCAATGATTTAACATTATTTTTCATAGAGGTTGCTATAACCCGCCACCCCCATAATTGATAATCTACGTGGGCGAAATCGCAAGCAAAAAGTTAGTACAATCCTTCCTCTATAGTTCTTTTAATTTTTTTCTTGCGGTTTCGCACGCGTATTTTACCAAAAAAAACTAGAGCGCAAGAGCTATAAAACTTCTTTTCTTTTGACTCCTTCTGTATGGTTTATTTACCTTTTAAGATATTTTTTTCTTAAAGAGAAAGGGACTTTCTAGTAAGAATATATTTTCAAGTAAGAATATATTTTTTAATAGGAATGTTATCATAACATGCAGGAAGAACCCAACAGCATATTTCATTATATTAAATACTCGCAGTAGTAGAAAACTCTTATTTTTAAAAGTAATAATAAATGTTTAATACTACACAATCTAATTTCACTCACTATTATACACAATATAATTTTAGATTTAGTAAAATGTAACAAAAATAAAATGTAGTAAAAATAGACTCTATTGCTCGTTTCCGTTTAGATAACAACAAAATAAGCCATAGACTTATCATGCCAATGAAATAGACCTCCTCTCTTTCAAATTCCTCGTCACCTACATCGTACCTTTTTCTATGCGTAAATTTATTATGATATAACTTTAGTGATGTTAAATAATATGGATAAAAATATCGTAAACCTTCTTATAGAACAGTGTCTTTTTTAATGTCATAAATTGGTCAATGTAAGTAAAGCAAAATAGTTTTCAATTGAAGGAATTGAGTTATATCATTATAATTTTATCCAGATCTCTAAATTCGATTAAAAAAGGAAGAAAAAATAACTAATCCAACTATAATCATCACATGATATTTATAACTCCAATTTGATATACGAATAAAACCTATCTCAGTTTCCATGTACAATACCGGGTACCTCAAAAAAATTAACCAGTCTTTGAAATATCTAAACGTATATGCTGTTATATATGTACAGAAAACGGATGGACAGGCATGATGAAATTATAAGATTCCTCCTAGTTTGCTACTGAATTCTAAAATGAGCAATGCCTAATTTCCTATTTATATACAAGTTCATTCAACAATATTAAATTTATTACACAATTGCGTTAATGCTTATTACACAATTATTTATTGCATTATTGCTTAATATGAATTTGCCCCGCAATTATTACACAATTGCGGGGCAAATTCATATTAAGCAATGATGCAATAAATTGTCAAATATGAAAAAGTCATTCCTGTGTGAGTTTGTGATAAATATAAATAAATAAATACAAGATGTACGATGTGAATTCTTTACAATTTATTCCTAAAATGTGCAATTATCTGGATTATTTCAATGTGAAATCCAACAATCAAGAAAAGAACGAGTAACAGTTGTTCTAACACCCACAAATTTTAACAAGCTAACAATGAATAAATTGAAAATTACGGTTGGTTATTGAACAAAGTTTTAAAAAAATTAATCTATTATTTATTAACTTTAATACGTATTCTTTCCATGGATTCACTGTCAAGAAAAATACATCATTAAAATATTTTTTATGGTCAGGTGACGTAAAAAGACAGGAAAATAGATATTAGAAAAGAAAATATAATCAGGGAAATATACACCCATCCTTTATAGAATGGTTAATTAGCATATGTGTATATGTAATTTATTTTTTAAGGATAATTTATTGCAATGTTCTTCAATATGTTGTATATGAGAAGAATTGATTTTCAAGAAAAAGTGCATGCTTCAGTTAATCAAATACAAATATGTAACAAATAAAAAAGAGTAAATGTTTAAAATTAAATTTCTGAGAATTTGAAATTTTGCATATTTTACATATATATATATATATATATATATATATATATATATATATATCCCAGTTATGATCTATGAACAATTTAAAAAATACAAATAAATTTACTTTAAAACAAATAGCACACAAACGATAGGTCTCTAAAAAGAACATAAAATACTGTATAAAAATTAAACAGAGAGAATAATAAATATAAACAGTTTAAACACTTACTTTTTCCACTTATTTCTCAAAATTCAAAAATAAAGATGTTGTCATACAACGAAAACTAGGTCGTGATAAAGAATTTATATAAAGTGGAAATAATACTATATCACGTAGTTTCATTTAATTGTGAATAATGAATTTCTACAAAATTAACGCCAAATATCTTCAATAAAAATAATCTATCACAAACTGATATCGACTCATTATTCCATGAACCTAATTCTCGCATATTAATTCTATATTAGATCTCACTGTTTTTATGACATAACCATATCTCATTTAACTAAACTATAAGAACAATAATATAATTTATCTAAACTATCAGAAGCATTCTAGGATTTATTACGCCCATTTTCACAATTACCATGAAACTGAATATATTGTGACTTTGTTGAATATTCTAATCTATATTATACTTTACATTAATGGAATCATCTGAGTTTCACATTGCCTAACATGTTGTCACATTGCCTAACATGAAAAATTCGAAAAGGCCATCAAGGTGGGGATCAAATTACTGATCATGATGAGAAGTTTTAGATCTTAAACCTGATTTGATCCGTAAACTAATAAACAACATTACACACCTAATGTCAATAAAATCCAGAAAAAATATCTATTTTGACAATGCTTGGTATAAAAATAGTCTTGTATGACAATGTTCAATAACTATAACAAAAATTTAAAATAAAAATTATAGAATTAGAACAAGTCACATGAGTTTGAACTAAATTTGCTTTATATACTACTATATTATAGTAGTGGGATTTTTCCTATTAAGATGCATATCTGGCTCTACTATATTTACTACTTAAGGACGTATTTACAAAATCCCGCTAGTCAGGAACAAATATTTACTAGTCGTAAAATCACCAATACACGCGTAGCGACGCCCCTTGTTGGTGTGTAAAAAATTTATGGTGTATGCGCAATATCTTGATAACGCGGGTAGATTATAAACCTGTTGTAATTATAACTAAAATGAATATACGTGTTTTTTATATTATTTATTCGGTAACCAGTTTCATTTATTTTCTATTATTAAAATTATGTCGAAACAATAATTATAGTTTTAGTATAATTACAGTTTTAATTCAGATTTCATTTGTTGACCAAGCCAGCTAGCCGGAAAGATTGTGTACAATGATTTTATATTCCACGTACGGTTTTATTGAGGCAGTAGTAGCTAGTTCCAGCTCTGGTCGTCTTCAACCTCTAATAATATAAAAGACAAAAAATTAGGATAACCGCAAGAGAAACAATTTGAAACTCACTTAAATATTTCATACTTTGAGCCCTAATGAAATCGCAAATGACCGAAATCTGTTCTCCCGTGACCCCTATAAAAACAGTTCTTATATATATTTAAACCACGTTTTCTCATGACGCTTTTCCTTTCTCGCCATCACATGTGCGATGTCATGTTCAACTTCAAACGAGTCAAGTTTGCGTTAGTTTCCCAAAACGACATGTCTGATGAGACGCGAAATTCTCTAATTAAAATTAAATTTATAAACCGAACTTTATTTTCAAAACACTTTGTTTTATATTTATGTTTGTTAAAATGAAAGCTTTTTATTTAGTACTCGTCTTAGTTAACTAAACTATTATTAGTATTTTTTTTTTTCATTTCGACATCAATTGTAAGAACAAAAGTCTATACAAGTGTCGGGGCCTTATACGACAAACTTTTATTCTGATCATCTTTAGTTTCTGGCTTTCAAAATCTTAACACTATTGAAATGTAATGAATGATCTCTTCATTTCGTTGATCTCAATAATTGAGGATCCACCAATTTTGTAAGCGTACAGTTTTGATAAAATTTCGCTAAATATGATTCCATGCTATCTTTCCAGAACTGATCATTTTTCGCAATAAATTCATATTTCAATTTATTGATATACAGCCCAACCGCAAGCAGGCGGATGTCGTGGCCAGTATTGCTAATTCTCTGATTGCAGTGTAATCATTATTTTTTTCGTGTTTTATTGAAGGTACATGGTTCAAATCATTTCCGTATAAAATCTGTTTAATTAATAAAGCGCAATTCTTATTTACGTCTCTTACACATTTTGGCAAACCAAGAAGCTGTTAATAACTTCCGTCTACGCCCTAATCAAAGTGTACAACCACTTTATTGGATTGTATTGCGCTATAGATCATGCCGCTGTTCAGGGGTCAATACCAATTCTTTCAGAAATTATTGTTTGCTTCTTCGCATACTCCATCAATCACATCCAGCTTCTGGCAGTTCTCACCATAGTAAGAATATTTTGGTAAAGGCGTGGTTTTTCTTTAATTCCTTTAAAATTTCACTAAAACAACTAAATTAGAGTTCTACACTTTTTGATAATAGACAAATTTAGGTTACAATAGATAGCCTAGCTTCATTTTTTGCTATATTTATCAATTCCGACAAAGCAAACAGCTCGAATTTGTTGAGGTGAGCAATTCCGCTGCGAAAGTGTTAATTAGTGTGCGTGTTCAAATACTTACCTTTTATAAACATTTTTAATTTACTTTGGTCTCAAAATGACCTTTTTACTAAAAGGGGATAAAATAATATTAAATTACAAATAAAATTTTAAGAGCCAAATTCTTTTCATACATGGTAAACTTATAGCAAAAATTTAAAAGATAATTCAAAGATTTATGTCTTTTTATCTCGTTTCTTTCATGAAACTCCTCAATGAATCAAATTAAAAATACTTGATTGATATTCTCTTAATGTTTAAAAAGTCTGAATGCATACAACAACTCAAGTAATTCATGAGCCGTATGTATTTACATAGGAATTATGGGATGATACTCGTACTATTAAGAGGAAAAACGTTCCCTTCATAATGAGCATTATACGATCCGAATCATAACGTGTTTGCATTTTGGTAGAGAAAACAGGCTTCAATTTTTTTACAAATTGGAGGCTTACACTGATCCTCTAAAGCAGCTCTGTTGAGGAAAAATACGGAAGTGTATCACACAGGAAGGCATTAAGACCATTAAGGTTTTATTTTGTCGTTTATAATGATTTCGAAAATGTTACGAAAGATGATTCGACATCGTTTTATTTGAAGAACATTCAAGTACGTACAAAGATTTATTCTTTTTAAAACGTTATTATCGCTACGCGAGTAAAATTTATTTCTAAATTTAAAAGCATAAAACAAATATTAAGATATAACGTGGATAAAACATATTTTCGAATGTTCAATTGTACTTTATCTAGCATAATAATTAACTAATAGCCTAAATTTCAGTGACCTTTCTTTTCACACAGTATATTACTAATTTTTTACCAACACAAATATGTTAATAACTTTAAAAGATTAATTTTATTGCGAGTGACATATTTTCAAAAATAATAAAATTGTTGTGCAGTTAATTTTATGTAAAAATTATTTATTTTTACACAAAAAATATAAAAATTTAATGTAGATTGAAGAAAATTCACATCATATTAAAATTTATATTGGTAGAAACACCTAATTTTTTGTGAGGGATAAAAACAACCTCTCAAACAGTCTTTAGAAATATTTCTCAAATAGCCTTGAGAAATATTTAATCTTATTCTTCATATAAGGAATATGAAATCTTTCACGCCATTGTCAAATATTTTTACAACTTTTCACAAGAACTTTTTTTTTAAATAATAATGATTAAATAGAAAAAAAGAACAATCAAAAAAAGAACAAATAATAAAGGGGTAATTAAACCAAGTAATTAAATTCTGAGCATGATCGTATAAAAATCAATAGGTTTGTGGCAGTACTTCATCTCGTAAGAGAATTACTAGAGCTTCTTAATTTAAATGAGAGATATACAAAGTGTTGTACTTATTTTACTATAGTACATTAATATAATTTACCAAAATATTGACTATTCATTACAAAGTATATATACTTATGCTCTTTTTAATATTTCCTTGTATATTACTATAATCTATCACAAAAGAGATAAAAACTTTTTAAAAATGACTTTTATTTATTGTTTACATTTCAAGTTGCAATTATTAATATTTAAATCAATCTATATGTAGTCTCCTGGACAAATTGGGTAAACAGCGGTGATAACTTTTTAATATTAAATACTTGTGTCCATGTGGGACCGTCACATCTCATAATGATAATGTTTTCATTAAATACGTCATAGGGAATAATTAGTCTCCAATATTGTTATAATTAACTTAAATTGCAATCTGATGGTACCCAAATGGAAATTTCTTTTGAATAAATTCATTCTAGAAAACTTTCCATCGTCTATAATACGATATGTATATTAATACGTGAAGATAAAACTTTGTACCCCTTTTAAGTATATTGCGATTACAGAGGAGTGTAAGGTTTGGCATAAAAGTTTCTTATTTACGTTCATAGTGTCAATATCAAACACATAACAGTCCGTGGTCAAACAGTCGCACAGAGTAGAGATCGTCCCCAAAGAATATTAAAATATCAGATTGACTGAATGAGTTTCGAGCTGTGAATTTTATGTGATTTCATATGTTCCTTTTTCAATAGCCTGTGAAGTGTATATCAAGGCAAACCAGCATTTATTTTATATTTTGTGTAATCGATATCTGTGAAATACAGCTTGCTTAACATACACCTGTTAAAAAAAGGAAAATTTTGTAGCAATTATCTGATATGACTTACTCTGGCATACTTATTAGTTTTTTTCATCAATATGAGTGGATATATTACAGTCCAATTTCGACCACTAAGCGACCGCTAGTTTTACTAAATTAAATCTTGGAAAAGTAGGGTTTTTCGTTCCACTTTTACAATTTTTTTCTTCTTATTTTGTGGATAAAAAGCAATAAATACGAGTGGATAACTTTATATCCGAGACTTAATTCACACGATCAGGAGTGGGTCAAGATTCGATTCTCGTGCCTCTAATTTTCACTATTGCGAAATTTAAATCCATGTTGCACAATTTTTTAAGGAATTTCCAATTTTCCTACTGTCCACTTTATTGGTGCAAAGCCTGTTAGAATCTGACTCCATTATTTGAAGCTCACATGAGCTAAGTATAACTTGATGATTGAACAATATGGTTACTGCCTCTTTCTCTCTTGGGTGTGCTAGGTTTATATTCCTTGTAATTTTGAAGAAACATTGCACTTATGAAATTTATCTTTCAGCTATTAAGCTGAAAAATCCCACGCACTGCATTATTGAGTAAACTTTCATTCTTTATAAGTGACAATCTTCTTGCTCTCGGAAGCGCCAGCTCTTTGGCGTACTACCCTCTAGAACTAAATTACATTGGATCTCCACAAATTTACGTGTATTCTGGCTCAGACGCCTGTGCGATATTCTTGCTCAACTAAGCAACCGCTCAACTAAGCAACAGCGTGTTTATTATGGTGAGTGAAAGTAAATTTGTCGAAATGTTTCATTCATATCTTTTTGTAATTCTTGTGTACTTTTGTATTCATGTTTAGTATAAAAGTTTCAATTCTCAATGTAATTCAACCGAGAATAACGAAATTCCAATTAGGAGTATTCAGAAAAAGAGTAAAGAAATAAGGTAATTTAACTTGATATAAAATGTAAGTACCCATGTACGTGACGTCATATGTTTTAAGTTAAGAGACGCGTACTGCATGCAATTAGTTTTTAAGTGAAGTGTCGTATCTTTATTTTTAATATTTTAAGGGACGATATACATTGATTCTGATTTCTTTTTATGATATAATCAATAAGTCTGGCATAAAATTGTATGAATATTAAATTTTGTACCTTGTTGAGAGTTTATCGTCTGTAGACCGTCTGTAGACCATTAGACTAAATAATACCGCCGAGAGTGACAATCGATCATCTCAATAACAGTTTAATTTTTCATATTCAGGTGGTGCTCCTGAAGATGTTGTAATACAACCAAACCTAGGTCATGGTTAAGAATTTAAATAAAGTAGAAATAATACTACATCACGTAGTTTTATTTAATTGTGAAGCATGAACTAAGGTAAATCAGGAAAATTGAACATAACTGACGTATAAAGGTACAAATTCAAACAAAAAAGTATTTTTATAGAAATTCAGTTACAAATTTTCACGACACTCCGATTCTACTATCAAATTAGTGGCCTTATCGCTTCTATTCTGATATTCAAAATTAGCAAATATGCCAATACTATAACGAGACTAAAAATAATCAATATCTTTTTTAAATTACAAATTCATTGAATATACGTTAGTAGATATAAAGACTAAATTTAAAGCTAATAGCGATTTAAGATATGCAGTTGATATCTCTCATATCTTCTCATTGAAGTCTGTTCAGTTTTTTTGTTATCAATTTTCTATCAATGACGTAATTTTAAATAAACAAATTTAACCCTAAAAACAAGGTCAAGTTGAAAAGAACTAGTAAACAATAACATAAAAAAAATAAGATTTGAACTTCATCTTAACTTGCGCTAATATCCTATGGGGACTATTATAAATAAACCTACATTGATAGTGATGTGCGAAGTCGAGTCGACACAATATAATTGAGGTAAAAAAGGGATTTAGCGACCAAAAAATATAAAATTATCAGAAATTTAAAATGTACCGAACTATTATCCGTCCCAACGTATTGTGTTTTTCCGAGTATAGATCTAGGATTAAAGTCTGTAAGTCTTTTTTTCTAGAGAATAAAGTATGTAAATTAGTTTGGAAAAGGGCTCCTTTCCCCTATATTACTTATGCGCTATAACATGGTTATATAGGGTTAAATCTTTTACAATACTAGACAATGATGAAAATAGTATCGTCGTATCTCATGAGCAGTGTCTGTAACAATAACTTTGATCGTATTTTGAGTGAGAGACCGTATAAGGAACAAAAAATTACATCAAAATACAACAGGTCAAAGGTCAACATGCAAAGCCATGTTTTACCATGTAACCTAGGAGAGAATATTACGACTTAATAATCCTAAATCCTAAGAACAAAGTTTGTATTAATGAAACGACGCTAGAATAAAAAATACCAAATATGATTTTTAAATATTGTAGCTATGAAACAGAAAGAATAAGTAAGGAATGCGTTATGGATTCATATTACTTTTAATATAGAAATGTTAGTACAAATAAGTCTTAACTTTATAAGGAACACATTTATAACTAAAAAGTTATAAAGTTATTACGTATACACAAAACAAATGACACTGCGTTATTTCATGATTATATATTTTTCATATTTAATTTGTTATATTAAAACTTTCAATTTGTTTTTTTTTAAAGTTACTCTCAAAGCGAGACTTTATTATCGTGAATATATTGTTAATTTATCTATTAAATCAGTGTTCTGAAATTAATTTTAAAAGTGTATTAATAACTTTTATATGATTACACAAAATGAGTTTTACTTATTTAGAATTCATATATTTTAATCTGTGAGTTTCTTTATTACCTCATAGCGACGAGACAGCGTAAACGATTTTGAAAATGAGATACCTTTAAAATTTGTATTCCCAAATAATATAGGATTTACAACATAACAATAAATTAAAACAACGTTCGTATTACTTAAATTTGTAATACAAGAAAAAATTTATGTTAAAAAACGTATTTGGTGTGATGTAATCGTTAAGAGCTCGTTTAGAGAATTGGAAAAATACATTATTTTTTAAGTATTTATTACGGAAAAGGAAGAGAAACATTATAAATAATCAATAAATGAAAAATGAATAAGGACTTTCCGTTCGTGAACGGATTTTCAAATCAAAAAAATTGGCTTAAAAATTCTTGTAATAACAACGATAAATAACAAACATTCGCCAAATACCTACAGTTTAATCGTGCATAAATTCAGAGGAAATTAAACCAGCGATTTATCGCAAATGCATTTACGTTAACAGGATCGTCGTTGTACTTTTGTTAATTTTGAAAGCTGATTGTGAAATCATTTATGATAAAAGTTTTGACAGCTGATTGTGAAGGTATCTATGATAAAAGGTATGATAAAATGTGAATCTGTCAAAGAAAATCAAATATGATCCCACAGATAAAAACCCACTCGGGAAAATGAACCCCTTAAAAGACAGTATTAGCACATAAGTTTAAATTCTGAAATTGCGTACAATGCATGTCCAGTTGGTATTTGGTAAAAAGTATGTACATTATTTTAAGTGAAATATCAATTTAATTATCAAGTAAATATGAAACATTCGCTAAATACACTGATTTATATTTTTCACTTAGGAGATGAGAAAAATTTTAATGTAGTTTTAACCTTGATTGATCAGTTAATATAATTTACAGTTGTAAGATGTGATTTAATTTAGATAAGATTCTTTCAAAATAAATTCTGCACAAATTAAAATATAATTAGTTCTGCACAAATTAAAATATAATTAATTTAATACATAAATTATTACACAATTTATATTAATATCTGAAACAATTTTTAGAAACAAATATCAAAATACAACAATACTTACAATATAAAAATAAACTCCCTGTCATCTCTTTTTTGTCTAAGCTAATGTTTATTGATCTTGTGTCTATTTGTAACATATTGTGTCTATTTGTAACAAGTTTTAGATAAGATTTGATAAATGTAATAAAGAAAAAAAGAACGATTTGACTTGAAATAAATGTCAATACATAAATATGTACTTATAATACACGCAATGTCTACTGTCTGCCATATTTACATTAAAATACACCACAATCAAACTTTTTTTGAAATACCGTGCAAAACATTCAACTAATTTTTCGCAAACCTATATATTCGTTTGACAATATTACTACCTAAATATAATAACTTGGTTAAAGACTATTCCCTTGTTTTTTTTTTAAAGTAGCTAAACCAGGATACTTATGAATTATAATTGTACAGCGCTTAAAGTCACTGAAAGCACGAAGATAACTAGCGATATACTGATGTAAATTTAACATTAAAAAATTATCCACAAGCCCAGTGCTCATAAAGGTCGCCTGGTGGGTGGCACCAAGTTTTATTTTGGTGAAAAATGGAATATAACTTAAGTATTTTCCCCAGGAGCTCTTCATCAAAATTATATAATTTCTAGTGCGTCACTACCGTCACATAAACATTTTCTTCGTCAAATTTGCCTATATGTGGGGTATAAAGAGCGGAGCACAAAACTGTAATAAAGTTTCAGACCGCCCCGTTGTTTCGTAACAAATTTTACTTATCTCTGAGGGATTTGACATGGAACTGTCCTTACGAGCTGTGCGTGAGACAAGATAATTACTCATCCGCCTTCTTAGTTGATATGAGGGATGCCGGACATGGAGAAACATTGAAGTCGCTTCGTCTTTCAACTTGGATTCTATGATCGTATATGTTCAGATTTGTATATGTTATCATTATGGAAGCATGTTTTCGTAAATTGTTTGTCTCCAGGAATGATGCATTTAATAATTTTCAAACACATTCCGGTACCTTTGTGACTACACAGAAAGACACTAAGAGCGAAGTTATTATGTCACTAAAGTTATGGACGCAGGGTCTATAATAATAGATGCAGGGTCTATAATAAAGAGATGCAGGGTCTATAATAATTACGCTGAGCTCAAATTAAGATGTGAGCCTGATGTATATGCCTGCTACTAACAATTTCAGCATTAATGTTAATTTGTTTTTGCCAAAATATAAAAACATTTAAAAAAATATTTCAGAAAAGACAGATCGAAGGAAATTCCGCTTGAAATACTACACATGATACTCAACTGGGTTGAAGAGAAATAACGGTAACCATTCGCTTCGTATCTTAATAATCGATACCAAAATCTTTACGATACCATTGTATGATCGGGCAATAGTATTAAATAATGGAGCGGGTTGTCAATTTAAGCCCACCAAGTTTTAAATAAGTTAGTGTATTTTGTTATTAAATTTTATACATAGTATTTCCATGGATGTGAAAGAAGTTAAAAAAGTATAAATTAAAAAAAAAAAATTTATGGTTAGATTGTAGAAAAAGAGTTGAAAAGAAGTAGTTAAAGAAAAAAAAAGTAGTTAAGGAGATTATACATCATTCATTTAGAAAATTAATGATTAGTTTATACGTATATAATAGTTTATGTCACAAAAAATGAGGTTAACTAAGTTTTTGGTGCGAAAAATTAAGTTAAATTAATATTAGCGAGAAAAATTGACAAAGTTAGCTTTAGTCGAATTTTGAGTTTTGAAAACACGACCTGAGGAAAGAACCTCATTAACTTGTTTTTTTTCTGCACTGTATATAATATGCTCTAGATTGCACTTTTTGCACACCTCCTGGATTTAATTTACGCTTTAGGGAAGGACGTAAAGAGAGGTAAGTTAAGTTGAGTAGCTTGAGTTCGAGTATTTTAGGTTGAGTAAAATGAGTTCGAAATATATTAGTTTAGTTAGGTTAAGGATATTGAGTTCGAGTATATTTTGTTAACTTAGATTAAGTTCGAAGTATATTTGTTAACTAAATAGTTAAGTTAAATAAATTGAGTTTCGGTATGGGAGGTTAAGTTAGATTAAATAGATTGGGTTCAAACAATGTTTCGATAAGTTAGGTTAAGTAGGTTGAGTTCGAGTATGTTAGTCTAAGTTAGGTTAAGTAAATTGAGTTTGAATATGTTAGATTGAGCCAGGTTAAGTAGTTTAAGTCCGTTACAATCGATGAGCACGTTCCTTTTTATTTCTCTGTAATCGATATATCGATGCTGATACTTTGTAAGGGAGAACGAAGCAACGGATTGAAATAAGTTAATATCATTAAAAGAAAGTGGATTAGGGCGATATTGAAACCTAGGAAAATATTGCGGAGACTTAGGTGGTTGTGGCTTTACAGATTGGAACTTTAGTGGGCTTTACTTTTTGTTTCCTGTCTCCTAATACTTACTTCAGAGTTAAATATTAGGGATAATAGCAATTCTCCTTATTTTCGTAGTAATTTTCGAGTTAATTGGTTTTAGGCTTGGGATGCGAAACCAGAACGGCGGAGGAATTATTATAAATGGAGTGATTGGTGAATAGTAAAATTTGGCAGCTGAGTCGAAGCTCGAAATGACTAATGTGTAATACTCCGGAAAATAACGCTAAAATAAAACATTCTACAGAACTGGTTTTATAGCAAGATTCCATCACAATCGCGTATTTATCATAGACTCTGTAAGGTATGTTAAAACACAATAATTTCACATCGGTGCTTTTTTTATAACTATCTTACATACCATGAGAAGCACTTACTTTTAAAAAATAATGAACTTCACTTCCAAACTGCTTGATTCTTACTGGGCCTATTCGAATTATATAAAATTAGATATAAATGAAGATAACATAATTCTAAAAAAATATGTTATGAAGCTGTATTAAAATTGGCAGTAATAATGTAAATAATGTATTTTCATGTTTCATCAACAGGTTACGTGCTCTTTGATTTCCGGTTAATATTAATGTAATAATTTTACCAAAATAAGAGCTCAAATGGTTTATTATTGTCCCATTAAGCTTTATATAAGTGAAATTCTGTTTGAATGAAATTGTAATCCTGAATTTCATTCAAACATCTTGGTTGCTTTAACAAATATTAGTTTGTAATTATATTATAGTTACTTGGGTTTTCGTTTGGGTACTGGTTATATTATCCATAAAATTAAATATGCCGAGTATAACGTATTACGTGTTCCTCGTTAATATTAGATTTTATTACTGGAATTAAACTGTCCGTAGTTTTACAATTTTACATGAAAAGTTTGCTGAATTTTAATTTTGTTTAGAAAAATATTACTTAACTTTATTTTGATGAAAATGGCATTTTAAAGAAATAATAAACAAGTTGAATTGAAATATGTTTATATTTAATAAATCGAAAAAAAAATTATGTAACAGTAAAAGTACTTAGTTATTTATACAAACATACATAACTAATAATAAATTAATGAAATTTTAAAATTTAATTGCTAACTCTATTCGAATTATTAACATACGAAACAAATTTTTTGTTCCAGATTTTTTTCTAGTAGGTATTATTATAACTATTTTAAGGTTATATTAGTATTTAACTGTTAGGTAAAAATTAATATAACCCTAAAATAGTATAGATTAGTTAAATTATTGATTTAGAAATAATTGATAAATTATTGATTTTAAATTATTTTTTTAGTTTAAGAATAGTAAAGTCAGGTTTATTTTATTTTATATATAAGCAGACGGAGATGGAATTATTTTGCGGAGTTGTCGAATTTTGAATTCTAGGATGAATTTACTGAACCAAATTGTTTCAATATTTTCAAAATGGTGACGCGAAAAATTTTAAAAATGTTGCCTAAAATTAATCTTTAAACAAAAAGTACCCAAATGATACATCGCTGAAAATAACTTTGAATGTAAAAAATAGAAAATAAAATAAAAGTTAAAAGAATATATTAATCTGAATGATATTTGACCCACTCTATCATAAAACAGTTGCTTATACGGCATTTTGTTTCAGCGAATATATTATTGACAAATATTAGGTTTGAATCTATATTTAAATAAATTCATAAAATCTCTTAATATTTATTTAATTATTAATTATTTTGTCTCTCATGGTCTAGACACGCCTTTTAGTATAACATTTATTAAAATTAACCACTCATTAAATATCTGCTTTAATCGACTAGATGGCTCTATGTTATTTCGCTACACGTAGGTTTGTTTACATCTATAATCTGTAAGAGGCTACAGTACTCTAAATTTAGGGTCCTAATAGGAAATTGGAAAATGAAGCGAATTTAGGAGCTCCCGATTACACTACATTGAATCAGGATCCTAACTCAGTCCAAGAGCGAATGACGCGGGTACATGACTTTTGCAACGGCGCCTACTCTTTTCAAGCATCAAAATATAAGGCTGACGATGATTGAGATTTTTTAAAAATTAATTTTTTGGCTAGTTCATTTACTTACACTTTTAATAATATTGTAAACGTTTAATCATTTCAAAATTCAATTTATTTCTGATATTATAGCAATTAGAAGTGAGCGCGGCAAAGAGACGTGAGAATAATACCCTTTCTCCAAACCTTGACAAAGGGTATTGTTCTTTTAGTCAATCCTTTATAGCAATAATTGTATATTTTACTAGCTTTTTCCCGCGACTTTGCTCGAGCAGAAGTCGATATTTCAATACATTCCAATAACTCACGTAGTTCTATTTTAACCCTATATTTAAAGTAAATCTATAAAAGGAATAAAAAAAGCATACAAATTTTTATTTTCTATTTTGCCTGCTGAGTTTGTATTTTTAAAAATATTTTTCTCGTAATATAGAAATATAAATAAAGCTACAGTACTTCCTTATAAACCACATTTTTTTAGTAATTTAGTCGTCGGTGCCAGTAAGACCAGACTAGTTGGAGCACTGACACGGCAACTAACGAGCAAACCACATAAAATTGTCCATAGACAAAAAAATGAAGACCGTCTCCCCACTAGCGTACCCAGTCAATATGTTAGCTTCTAATACGTTCCGATCGAGTCTCTGATTTGACTTTGATTTTTCCAAAAACCAATAAACGTATTAATTTTTTTTATTAACGAATATAAAATTTCAGGTGCCTGACTTCCAAACTTATGAAATTTCGTGCAATCATTCAACTCTTATCTTACTCCCTTAAGACTAGAATGTCTAAAAACCAATAAACGCATTAATTTGTTTATTAACCAAGAGCGTATATCTAAAATTGCATGTGTCTAATTTACTAACCGAGGAAATTTTGTACAAATTTTCAACCCCTATTTTACACCTTTAGGGGTAGAAATTCCATAAACCAAATAACACATTAATTTTTTTATTAACCACGAGTGTAAATCTAAACTTTCACGTCTCTAACTTACAAATCCAGGAAATACCATACAAATTTTCATTCCCTATCTTACTCGCTTACGGATAAAATTTCTAAAATTCCTTCCTTAGTGCTAACTTACGCTATATAAAGAACCTATCTGCAAAACTTCAGAATTCCGGGTTCAGCCGTTTCGGCTGTACCTGGAATTCTAAAATTTTGCAGATAGGTGCTTCCTCTTTTATATATAAAGATAACAATAATTTCTTTTGGGAATTTTGAAACCTAAAGATTAGAAGAAGAGAAAAACGCTTAACATTTAAAGCCACCGAATCAGTATGTTTCATCAGTGTAGTTTGTTTTGTTTTAAGATGCTTTTACACATTGTACCATATGTAAAGGAATACTCTACAAAGACTTATAATATATCGGCCAAAGCGGAATAAAATATCTGTCAGTATCTCAAAGGTAGATAGAAATTAAATTTAGTCATGGATGATTTGTCTTTAGGAAGTATAAAAAACGGTTGTAAGAGGTGGCATATTCTTCACCAACATTTCATTTTAAGTCCACTTTCATTCTTTATTTTCATAAAATCCAGGATACATTGCAAATATATTCATCCTATTAACCTTGGATGCTGCGGATCAACCAACTCTGGAAGTAAACAATTTTATAATAATTAACCAATTTGTTTTCTGTGTTTTTCTTAAAAAAATCATCATCCCTTTAAATAATTCGCCAGTCCATATAAGAAACTTGCAAATAGCTTCTTTAGCTATGTGCAACTGACCATGTACTCCATAATACCTATCGTGGTTTTAATTTAAGTTTAGTTGCTATACGTAGTATTTCTCCAAAAGTTATTTTTCTACGTGACATCTAAGCCCAGCTACGTTCACACTGAACTGTTTTTTGGTCTGTCAGTATAATAGGAGACAATAAAGATGAACTAAAAGGAAACCATCAGATTGACGTAGTCAGATGACAATAACCTTTCTGCCGCTATGTATTCGATTTACATGAAGCGTATCTTGGAAGTTTAGATTTTTAGTTACTTGAATACATATATAATGATATTCCATCACAAATTTAGAATTTTGAAAATCTCTCCTCAGTTGCTGACTTGAAATTAATAGAACCTTTTGATAATTTTATTTAATCAGAAATTTCGTACCCCTACTTCCCTCTATTAGGGGTTGATTTCAAAAAGAGACTATAAAACAAATCCTTAATCACATATTTCAAAAGTACTTTAAGAAGTTATGTTTTAATTGTAAAGTCTTATATTTTTTTCTAAATAATAACTTTGAACCTCTATTTCACTTCTACTGGGATTGAATTTTGAAAAATTTCTTCGTAATAACTTTACTTCATCACAAATTTGAAATCACTATTTAAAAACTGTAAAACGTCTTTAATTATTTATTTTTTGGGCATATTTACAAGTTTTAAGTTTAAGGGATAACAATATATTTTCTCGATACATTTTTTTAGGAGATACTTATGTTATTTGAGAAACTTGTGTGTAAAATTTATATTTTCTTGATCAGTTTGTGTTACACGTTGATAGACAAATCAGTTAACCAGAGTGTCTTTTTACATAAGCATACATGCATATATATATATATATATATATATATATATATATATATATGTATGTATATATATATATATATATATATATATATACATATATCAGTAATAATTAAAAAAAAATGTCAATAGCTATGTTCATAAACCTGTAATTACAAGTACAGTTAAATAAGTATTAAACCTCAAAGTGGAAAGGAAATCAGAAAAGTTGCGAAAATTTGCTTTGTTTTGACATTCAAAAAATGGGTTGAAAAGCCATGAGATATCGTGTCAGCTAATCAAAATGTCAAAGATTTTTTGAAAGTATCCTGATTCCTATGCCTCAAATGTCACTAGAGGGAATTTTCTACTAATTGAATTACACGCAATTTTTTCTTTGATTAACCGTTTTCAAGGTATAATCCAGATGCATCATACACTTTACTATGTTAATTATATGATAAAATTTGACTATGGTAAATAAACTTAAAATATTGATTATTCTGTAACTTCTATCCTTTCATTTGTAGGTTTAACCTTTATTTCGCCTTATTAAACTATACTAAAGGAACTTAACGCTTCCAGAAGCTTTTAATGCATCTTCGTTCATGACCGAAACACCCTTGATTTGTTTTTACTAATTTCCATAATAATATTTACATTTTCAAAGTTTCGTTTAGATGCGAAACGTTTAAATAGGAATTTTAGAGCAAAATATTTCCCTGAATATATTTCAATGGACATTAAGAGACATTGTTTACTGACCTATTCAAAATGAAACTTACATTTTCACCGAAAGTGACTATGTGAATGTATTATAGTCGAAAGTTATTGGCAAATGTGCAGTGTATATAATTATAAATGCACACATTTTATTTAAGTATAAAATACGTGTTACACTTAATAATATTTGTATTTATTAACTTATTCATAGGAGATTCTGCTGCATTCACTTATTATAAATTCGTATTTTATACTTAAATATAAAATACTCGTTATGATAAAGTTACAAAATGTAATTTTGGGTTGCAAGATATCCTATCACAGTTAATTTTTTGCTAAGTTTTGCACATTATAAATTGTTGCATTTTATTTAAATGTAAAATAGGCGTCGCTGTAAAATCACAAGAAAATATGGATTTCTCAGCTTATTCACAAAATATTCTACTGCATTTTTTTGTAAAGTATTTTTATTATAAACTTGTACATTTTGTTCAATTATGAAAAACCTGTCACAATAAAGTCAAATAACAACATTATATTTTCTTAACAATTCATAAAATATTTCACTGCATTTGATTTTTTTTTCTTTGCTTCATTCTGTATATTTTAAATGCATACCTAGTATTTAAGTATTAAATACGTTTAAGGTAAAAGTAAGGAGATATTTGAATTTCTTAGCTTATTTAAAAGAAATTCTGCTACGTCTAATAATTTATTTTTTGCTAAGTATTGCATATATTGTACTTAAGTATTCGTTGCCATGATATCACAAGAACATTTAGAATTCTTAACTTTGTCTCGAAAGGTCCTGCAGCATTAAATTTTATTTTCTAAATTTTACGTTTCATAAATCCGAAATTAACAAAAAGACAACAACGTTGAATCTAAGATGCACGTTTTTAACAATTATAGAAAATAGCTTTATACTTCTATCATTTCACTAATTGTCGTATAAATAAAATGTAATAGCTCAGATTTTGAGAGAAATGTTTCATAAAACCCTACTCGATGAAATGGAAGAAGTATTTGTATTTAAAATTATTGTTATATTCCACTTTCTTTTAAATACAAAAATTTTTTTAATCATTTTTTATTATTTACTTTTTTATTCACGAAACGATTTAATAATGTAATGGGATGAATTCTATATTTACATATTTTCTTCGGTCGTAATCATAATTGTTTAAATCTTTATAATTTTTATTTTATAATGCCATTCCCATATTTAGTTTTTTAAGCCACTGATCTCAGAGACGACCAATATATTGTGAGCCAAACTTTATGAAATCGGAAAGCCTGCCTACACAAACATCAAAAATAATCTCGAGGAAATTTGAAAAATATAAGTGCTAGCCTACAGGAGAAGACTTTTAGAAATCAACAGTCAAGACCGGCTAGGGGCACTAAATTACTTCGTGGACACCTTGGCGCAATTTTAGGGAAAGTCCAAGTTTGCCAAAATTGTGCGACATGGACTTATGTGGAGTGTGGTAGGATTTTTTTAATGTTTTCCAGATGAGCCAAAATATCTTTATTTAGTGAGGAACGAAGTCGAAAAGTGCTCAAAAGACCTGGAAAGCATCAAACATATGTTTCAAAGAGATTACTCCTTACGACGGTGGCTCTTTTAAGTTTTGGGCAGGTAAACTTCGGAAGATCGTACGAAGTTTTTGTTAAAAACTGTTTCTCTGGATTCCTCTTGCACAACCAGCATTATCCGTAACAAGAACTACTTCTGTCTTCATGATCGATAGAGTAAACGTTTACCTGGCTGAGTTGTGACCATTTAGATCGGCCAGTACGAAGTCCCGACCTCAATCCTATTGAGCATCTGTGGGACATTTTTAAACTTTGTGTTAAAGCTGTACGTACATCCAGCCCCGCGAAACATCCGAGGGTCAAAACAGTTATTACGTCCGAATGAGGGTGAAATCTTTAAGACCCTCATCCGGGGCACGTCAGAAAGAAATACAACAGTCATTTCGGCAAAAGGAGAACACTCGATACTAACCTTCTTTCCATTATTTTGTAACTTTTGTTAAATAAAGAATATCGCCAGTTAAAGATCCTGAAAGAGATTTTGTATTTGAAACCATTAATTTAAAAATAATATAAAAAAGGTTATTAAGAAAGTTTAATTCGCAAACCAAACATTTTTAACTCTTAGAAAATAATATTTATTTCGTCAATTTTCATAAATTCTAATTTTCTTACATTTTTACACGAACTAATCGAAAAAATCGTAAATGCCCTTTTTTTTGCAAAGGAGTATATGTCAATTAATATTCATTTCAGTGGTATATTAGGCTGATCACAAAGGACGGAGCGGCGCAACGCGGGCACCTGAGTTCGATTCTCGACCGCTCGTCAGACGGGCCTGAACTTGTTTTCCGGTTGTCTAGAAGAGTTTGTGCTGATGACAATAAGTCACGAGAGCAATACGTATAAATAGTATACATTAAAAGACGCAAATAAATAGACAATATTATACGTAGCCGAGGTATAAGTACGGTTTACGGCACTTTCACGTACCATAAATCAAACTTTCACGTGCCATAATCCCCTCTAACGTAAACCAGTCGCCTAAAACTAATAAGCTGCTCATCGATCAATATGCACCCAAGGACGGGTTGATGGTAACGAGAACATGACTGCATACATTTGCCTCTTAATTCGAGGATATGGGCAGAGGGATCTTCCTTTTTTCTTTCTTTTCTAGCATTCAAACATCAAACTTTAAATAATTTGTTATAAAGTGGAAACATCCGTTAGAATTTACTGCTCTGTATAATAATCTTTCCAAAAACTTAACAAATTTTCAGATGAAACTCATTTATTCTTTTTACAGCCATGAGACAAAACAAAACTACATTAGCTCGGAGTTTTATTCTTGTAAAATAACTAATATAATTCCATTCGTTGCAATATTTTGACTTCTGACCGATTACCGAAACGAATTCAAATAACCACCGAATACCTAATAAAAATAGGTAGACCTATTTACTTTTTATTTGTTGCTTATGTCAAGACATGTCAAGTGTTTCGTTTACTACTTATAAGTTAAATGTTACTTTCAATTTTATCAATGGTTTATTAATTTGATTAGTTAAATTTAGTCGTTTTTTAAGTCTAAACGACGGCCTAAATTGATATTAACCGCCTGTCTAAAACGATTCTTTTTATGGATTAAAGTTAACAAACCGCATTTAATGATCAATATGGGAAC
This sequence comes from Druceiella hillmani, assembly GCA_039881145.1. Lineage (NCBI taxonomy): Eukaryota > Metazoa > Arthropoda > Insecta > Lepidoptera > Hepialidae > Druceiella > Druceiella hillmani. The sequence goes on along the minus strand of JAYKKI010000007.1, from coordinate 47,201,741 downwards.
CAAGCTTGGTGGAAACTCACGCGCTCAAGAATTCTCAGATGTATTATTAAAACTTGGTGAATAAATTATATCAGACAATAACGGTGAAATAAGTCTGCCGGAATCACTTAGCATTATTGTTCCCACTGTAGAAGAATTTAAAAAATCTTTTAATACATAGATTTAAATATAAAGATGTCTATATGTATTGTCTCAACTGATTTTTAATAGATTAATATTTATTCTGCTAATTAATGACACGTTATTGATTAACATTGTTGGAATTCGCGGAAGGAATAGAATATTTATATTGGGACATTATTGCATGATACTTAAAATCTAATTTAGCAAATTATAGGCAAAATTCATAACATGGAATTGAAAACATAACTGCGTTTTCCATATATATTAAGAAAATTATAATCTTGAAAATGTGAAATACTTTATTTTTTTATGCACATTTAAAAGTTTTTTAAAGTTAGAAAACATTGCAGTGAAGTTAGACTTATATATCAAGTTTATTCTATCAACAACAAATATATAATCTAATATAAACTTCTGAGAAAAGATTACTTGGAATGAATTATATTTCGTTTATTGAAAGTTTATTCAAAAAATAATCGACAGATAGAATAAACTCATGACATATTTATTTCTGTCAAAACTTTCGTACCTAAATCAGAAAAACTATCTCAAACTCTTAATCACGGAAACAGGGCTCGCTCCACTGTGGCTTACATATAAAGATAACTACATGTGCCATGAATTATATACAATATATGTGTACTCTAGTTTACCTCTTTACTCTAAATAGTGGAGACTTACATATTTATTACGTTGTATAGAATTCACTAAATATATATTATATATATAATTCACTATGTATACTCAGTGAATCCTAAATAATGTAGAAAACTATTAAAGCCTCCATTTAACATACAACAAAAATACAGTCACATTATCTCCAAATTTAACCTGGTAACCGCATAAAACAATAAAAAACAACAATAACATAGCATAACTGTAAGACAGTAGTATAAGTCCATCAAAAGTTTTTCTGTATACTAACTTCAAACATATTTACAATGCTCGTTTGCTTGTAGTATACTAAATATATTTGGCGTTAATTTTAGAAATGTATTATCACTTAATTTTTATTTACGACTAAATGAAACTACGTGATGTAGTATTATTTCTACTTTATTTAAATTCTTAACCACGATCTAGGTTTCGTTGTATGACAACATCTTCAAGTAGGCAATTTGTAGAGATTAACTGAGGAATTTGAAAGATTGAAATGTTTATATAATAGACCTTCGATTTACAGTGCACTCATACCTATCTCACATACAGCTTTTCCACCCTTATAAAGCATCTTAATTCAATAGGAAAATGCTTATTTGATGTAAAAAATTCTTCATCACTGACTTGAATAAAATACGTACCTTAAATGTAAATTGAAGTTATTAAATCGTAAAAAATGGCACTTCAAAAAATTTTTTATGACAGCAGCGAACCTGTTACTAATCATTATAGTAACATTTTGGTTTTTGATTAGGGTTTACTCCCTAATCATAAGTATTAAGTGTTTTGAATTACGAAATGATTAAATTTTGAAACCATAGCATCCTTCTTTATTTTTCCTTTTTGAATAGTTGCGACGAGTCTCGGCTAGTATCTTACCTCTTAGGAAACGGTGCTCATGCCACAGTGGCTTACATATAGGAATAATTACATGTCTCATAAATTATATATAAAGTTTACGTACTAAAATTTACCTCCTCTCAAATATATGCGTTAGAAATATAATAGTCTAACTGAACTGAAAATTCATGGCCATTCAAAACGACAAACACATGCAATGACAACAATTTCCTTCAAAATTTTACGAAACTACCTATAATGACCCCGAACCATCCGCGCGCAATGAGAAAATATTTCGAATTTCCGCTTCGCTCTACGTTATTTACGTTTTACTCGCTATAGACCAGCAAATTGCATTGAGCGAAACGTACGAAGATAAGTCTGCAGCGCGGTTAGTTATAATAAAAATTCACTTTATGTAACGAAGAAAATTAATAAATTTACAGTGAGCTTTGAGATATATGTAGTAAATATGAGGTGTTAGAATGAAAATACGTTAGTTGAATTTTGTATTATATTTACACTACTACAAAACTTTAAAAGAAAAAGCAACAGACACTATGTTTCTGATGATCATTTAATACTCGAATGTATAAATGTGACCAAGCCTTTACAAGAAATGCCATTACGCTACGTGTGGAAATATTGTATTACCAATTACAGTAATAATAATGTTGTTACTTCAGAATATATCATTTAAATAGCAGGTTTATGAAAATTCTTGAAACTACGCTTTATTTTTGTATTATTACTGATCATTACACTTTATTTTATTGTAGTATTACCTTAATATTACGCTAGTATCATTATGCTTTACTTTTGTATCAATATCCTATTATTACGCTATCATATTATTACGCTATATACTTTATTATGCTTTATTTTTGTATTACTACTTCATTATTACGTTACTATCATTACAATTTATTCTTGTATTATTACCCTATTATTACGCTTTATTTTTCATTTTCACCTTTTTATCGATCAAGTAAATAAACAACGTGTAAATTTTGCTTCTCGGTTTACGATAAAAGGTCATGATTGTAAAAGTAATATCATAAAATATTGAGTAATGCTATATAAGTTACTGCCTTACTGCCTTCTTAGTGAATCCTACATAATATAGACACTATGAAAACATCCAATTAACTTGTAATAAGAATACAATAACATTATCTCCAAATTTATCGCATAAACTACTTATATAGCTAAATAGGTAACAGCATAAATTCACCTAAAAAACGGCAAGAACTTAGTTTATTAAATATCTTAAATAAGTCCATCAATAATTTTGATATAACCCAAACTGAAACATATTTAAAATGCTCGTTTGCTTGTATTTTACTGAATGATATACACTTATCTGACTCACTTATTTATCCGGATATGAGTTTACCCAACTTTTTAGAGCATCTAGAATCAACATATAAACTCTGAACTGACGTGGAGAATGAAAACATATTAAGGAAATGTTTATAAACAATTTTCTATCATTTGACATATGTGTTTAAAACCAGCACCTATATCAAACTAATTATTTAGTAACCAATACTTTCAATAAGCTTAAAACGTCAATTAAAGTATTCTATTACATAAACAGTTGAGAGGAACATTTACTCCAATATTCTCGCAAAATAATTTTAAAAATTAGTTTTTTAGCTAATTTACTAGTTATTACTTTTAAAACTTTCGTTTTACGAAAATTACCATAAAGTACCTGAATTTAGAGTTTGTGTCTTCAGTTTTATATCCCTTTCCTTAATTATTTTAAATACCATTGTTATGTAAAACTTTTTCTAACAAAAGTCGTTAAATTTATTTATGGAATAGGTGTTGCTTAGGACCAGAGAAATAATTATTGATACACGTAAGTTATTTGATTACAAACTACAATCAACATTCTGTGGAATATGGAACTCAAAATATTCTTATCAAAATGTTATTATATATTTATCTACCACATACACGCGATGTGTGTGAAACCATTTACTTCAAAACAAATTCTATTGGCCACATACTATTTTCAGACCTTAAAACTGGAGATAAGGCAAAATTTTAATCCGTTATAGACGTTGATTATTTTTTAACGAGATTCGATATTTAAAGCGTTTTTCATGTCTTTTTTACGAACCTCTTTCCTTAAGTTATCTAATCACCCTACATGAGCAAGCAATGATATACTTCATCTACTCGATTAGTAGATAAAAATAATACCAAGATACTCAATATGATGATTTCAATTTACGTTCATATAAATATCCAGGAGCCAGAATTGTTCGATGTTTCGTAAAAGCAAGTTGATAAGATATCGCATTTCGGGCTATATAAAGTTTGGAAGCTTCAAAGTTTTTTTCAATATCTGACCCGATATTTGCAAAGTTTGATCGTAAAAAAAAAGATAAAAACTAAAAACAAGACAAATAAGACGTTTTGTAGGAACCCTTTTCGTGGCAGATGTTTTTAAGAGTCGTCGGATATTATTATTAGGTAATACCAAATTTATATTTCTCCATATAAATATTCGGTTCAAGCAAATAAAATGACATGTAAAAATTCACAACCGTTTTTATTTTAGTAACTTTTTAATGTTTCGGTTACACGGCCAGCAGATAAAAATCTCCAAAATTAATTTTCTATAAAATTGATTTTGGAGATTCTTCTGAATAAAATTTTAAACTACGACATTTTATAATTTTACTATTGCAGAAAAGAGACCATATTAGAAATAGGTTAGATTAAAATGGTTGTAACTAAAGGCGGCATAATTTTACCTTATTATATTTTTAAAACTAATTTTTAAGCGGGGAGGTAACTGCAATTTAATTTATGCGTATAATAATTGTAGAATTGGCACGTTACATATTGAAAAAATTAACGAAAAAACCATTTAGGGACCCACAATAATGTCAATAGAACACAAAAATATTATTTTTGATATTTATGTCCATATATCTGTTTGTGTGTTTTTCTAAACACGCATCACGTAAAAATTATTAAATAAATTTAATTACATTTATTTTGAAAACATGGATCATAGAGGTTGATTTGAAATAAGATTTAGTTATTGAATATATTTGGCGTTCATTTTATAGAAATTCATTATTCACAATTAAATGAAACTACGTGATATATTATTTCTACTTTCTGTAAGTTCTTTACCACGACCTAGGTTTCGTTGTAGTACAACATCTTCAGGTGGGCTATTAGCAAAGATCCTTTCTTCGTCTCTTTCAGTTACCATAGTATTTTTTCGTGAACATTTAAAACTTATAGTCTGTGATGGACTCTCATGGTATTGAATGAATGTATCGCTCCTTGCATCTTCGTGAAAAAATTACGACAATGATTCTTCTTCGAGGTATTGTATCGAAGAAAATATCTTCAAAGTTTAAGAATTGACCTGGCAATTTTTTTTAATCGAGCGTTAATTTTCTAGTACTCAAACTTGAAATTTTACTAGCGTAGTATATGAAGATGGAAACATAACTATTCTATTAACAAAAGGAAATTATTCTTATAATATATATACTTGCTATTTCCTGTAACACATTGGCCTACTTTGCGCTGGTGTGTCCAATAACAGAATTATTCCTGCTTTTATATTGACGACAAATAAACGTACATATTATATTATTGAGTTCGAACGCCTAGACCGCAGTCGATCTTTCGCAGTCAACAATTTATATATTTAATTGGTGCATATTCTTCCGCGATTTCAAATTCAAATAGATCCCATTTATTAATGAGGTCAGCAAATAGCTCCTAGTTATTCTTAGCTGAAAAAAGTGAAAGGCAAAATGATAAGCAACAAAAATATTATATAGAAGAGTAATCCTTTTATGTTTAGAAAAACAATTCAGTCAAAAAACCCTTCGGAAATATCTCCTAAAAATAATAAAGCACAATCACGAACCTTCATTACACGCCACGAGAAATATCACCTAACTAGTTGAATCACTATACATTACAGCGTAGCACGCTATCTACATTTCCACCCCGTTATTTTTGTGAACTTACATGTATTTTTTACCACTTGACCATTACAAGTCTTTTAATGAAATTAAAATTCTTATGGCTTCTCTCAACAACAAAGAAAAATATAGAAGGCGAGTAACAGAGTTTGGGCACATTCAATTCATGTTGGTAACTCTCATAAGGATGCCGAAATTTGATGGGAATAACTTCAAAGTGACGTGTTGATCTACTACTAAAATATTTTTCTCACACAAGACCTCGGGTCTCGTGTGACGTCCAGGGTCTTATGTTGAAATCGGAAAATAGTTGAGGGTGACTTGTAACAGTTATTGGCAGACATGCCGTTTTTGGGCCCGCATTGTCCGGCACATAGTTCTTATGACCAAACTTCCGATGCTACAGACCATTTACCAAGTGGTTCATTTCAACAGGGCATCATAATTAGACTACAACCTATTAAGAAGAAATAACACTCTGAAATTACACCTGGGATTGAGTTTTCCTCAACCCTGAATTGATTTTGAAACTTTGAAATATTATCATAGAATTGTCCGTGATTATTTTTAATGCTTTCAGTTGAAGTTCACTCCTAATGTGCATACTACGGCATACGAATGGGGTATTAAACAAGGACGCTAAATAATGAATACATACATAATGGATAAAAAATTGTATATATTAATATTAATAAAAAATTAAGAATTAATACATGTACAGCCATCTTAGTTATCTTTTTTATCAAGCGACATTGAATGATTATAATTGTTTCCTAATTGTCATTGATCCACATAATTTTAAGTAATAACTTAATAAATGCTAATTAACCATTTATTTTTATAAGAACTACAAATCAAATATGTAGTGCTATCACTTGACGCCCATACAAGATAGCTTAGCTCATGTGAAGACATTATTGTGTGAGCATAAATACGATTTATTAATTGATTAATATTTAAAATAATTTAATATACGTCACATTTATAAATAATAAACAATTTGTTTTATGTCGTTGATAAACTTGAAAAAAGCAGCTTTCTACAGTCTTTGTTGACTTAAAAATTCTAATGAAATTAAATTAAAATTTGAAAACCAAATTGTTTCCAATGAAGTTTCCAACATAACAATTTTCGAGGCAAAATTACTGTTCATTGCCGAATGATAAACCGTTACATGTAAAATAACAGACATTATGACGTCATTTACACCCTCCAAAACGCTAAAAATGGGTCGGACAATTAATAAAAATAAAAATATCCAATATTTTCTCTCCTCCATGACATATATGTACCCCCTTTCGTATTCTGCGAAAAGGCTAAGAAATGGCATTCTTTACTTAATGCGGCCAGTAAAGCAATCACCTGTGAGCACATTCTGTAACCGCCCCATCAATTTAATTTTCATTACCGGGGCGGACGGTGAATGCAATATTATTTTAAATTGTATAACGCTGACGGCACGATTTTAATGGAAATATAACTATATTAATCCTTTTGGTTCAAATTAAAACTTGGGCTACCTTTGGTGCCTTTTGAATATGTCCGTCATAAATCTCTTAGTAAACGGATAATTAATTTTTTTGAAATTAAATATTTCAGACTTATAAAATATCAATTAAAATGATATTTAAAATAATTGCAACGTCTTTAATATATTTAGCGATTTTTATTCATTATATTCATAAATAAGTTCACCAAAACACAAAGTAAAAAACTATGATGTATTATGGAATACTGTACCAAATTTTTCACACTATGGCAAAGAGAAATAAAATGATATACTAAAAAGAAAATAATAGATGAAAAGTAATTGATAAAAATATGTTGGCAAAAATAAAGGAGAGAGACATGGTTTAGGGGAAAAAAACAAGGAGGAATTTATGTGGAGTTACGAAATGAATTTCTTTTTTAGACCATTTTCGAATGCGTGAACGAATGGCTCATTGGCACATAAGTGTTCAATAAAGGAAATATTCGTAGAATAATTAGTGTTCAATAAAACAAAACTCTTAGAAGTAAATATAATGTTAGGGAAATAATAAAATGAGGAAATTTTCAAAACAAATTCCAAGATCATGAGCATTTAAGACTGAGAATCTAGACCTGAAATAAACCGAGTTACGAGATAACTTTATTACATTAAAGGAAAGGCAGAGAATGTATATATTTCACTGATGGCGAATCTACAGATTGCGCTGATGGCGTTGACCAAATAAGCTGCGCCGTGTTATCAGGAATAATAAATATACCTCATTTTCAGTAAAAAAACTCAACCAAAAGTCCAAGGCAAGCATAATATGTAACGCCGATATGCTTATACAAGCTATAGCTTATTCAGATGTAAAATATATGTCCTTAGTTTTAAAGCACTGACCATGAAATTGTTCACAACCAAGCCGAGAATAAATTACATTCACCGCAAAGATAATGTTAAAATATTTTGGCCGTTGTCCTAAACCTCACGCTTTAAAGGATAAAACCTTTATCTGTAGCCTAAAACGGCTACGGAGACAGTGATAATAGGTACTAATGGGATAACAACCAATCGACCAACGAAGCGTTTAGATGTTCATTTAAATATAATAAACAAAGAGAACTTATGAAAACGGTTCATGTATATTCAAATTTAACATTGCATGAGACCCTTAGACGTAAAATTTAGAAAAATGAAATAAAAAAATACTACAGCAATTCAGTAGAGAATAAGTAAAGGGAAAACAATTCAACATCATTATTACAAAGATAACTTATAAATATTCAATTCTGATGATATATTACAATAAACTATCGACTTTTTACAATCTTTTTCAACGAAAAAAGTATGAATTATTGTTTCTTTACATTTAAGCTAGAGCGAGTGTGTGTATGTGTCTGTATGTGTTGTGTCAGCATGCGTGCGTGCGTGCGCGTGCGCGTGCGCCTGCAGTTGCAGATGTGCATATACTTGGGTGTGTATGTACGTACATATATATATATATATATATATATATATATATATATATATATATATATATATGTGTGTGTGTGTGTGTGTATATATATATATATATATATATATATATATATATATATGGCAAGTACGAAACAAGCAGCATAAGCTGATAAAATTTAAATCTTTTTTGCTCAGCAACAAATTGAAAATTTTAGGAGGAGCTATTTTTAAGCAACTACATTTTTAAACTCGTAAGTAAAACCTTTTTCAAATAGTTTATTATATACTAAAAACATATATGAGACTTGCTTGTGATTAATGGTAAACAATTTGTGTGACTTAGCAGTTTTCTTGTTGATGTGATGTGATTATCATTTTCATTAATTAAATTAAAGGATGTGTATATATGATAATTATAAGATCTAGATAGAAATTATCGTATTTTCTTCGCTGGGACTTCTGCCTTCACGCGTCTGCCCACGTTCGGATTGTGCACCCGGCGATAGCGTGTGACGTACCTCGCTCGTCCCTCCAAGCCGCTCCACGCACCACCCGCGCCGCCGACACAAGACAGCGTATCACCGGCGTGTTTTAATAACGCTCCGCTCAACTCGTTCATATCGTGATAACTTTTAAACTATTTGTCCATATTGTTTAGTGCAAAAGACAAACTTTACCTACTTTAAATACCAAAAGCGATAAACATATTTATACTATAAAATGTGCAATATAAAAAAATAGTTCAAATTAATAGTATTTATGCCTGACTTCTTTGGTTATAATAGCTTCTACATAAAAGGTAGATATATGCTGTTGCGGACTTTTAGTTAGAACTATTTAAGATAAACAATCTATCCGTACATTGTCTACGTGTAGCTTTAACGATTTAGGCAGCTCATGCTAAGATATCTCTCAAAGGACGGGTATTTTTTGAACTTATTTGGTTTTTATTGTTAAATAATCACGCAATATCTTTATAAATTATAATTTATGTATAATTTTGATGTATAAGCAATATTAATGTAAATTTTCATCAAAATTTGATGAGTAGTTTTTGCGTGAAAATCAAAAATCTATCCATTCATCCTCACAATCTTTCGCAATTATAATAGTAGTAGAATTTCATATTGTTTCATATTAAACTTATTCAAATAAAATTTTATTTTGAATATATGATTTATAGCAATGAGGATATTCTGACAAACAACAATCACGTATCCTCATTTGATGTGATCTGATTCACTTTTTCAATTAACGTTTAAACAATTGAAGTCGTAAAAAAATGAAATATGAACAATGTTAATGTTTCGAAGACATGGTTCCTCGTTTTTTTTTCTCGATGAAGTTTTTTTCATGAAAGTTGTAAAATTGTCAATCGATTAATGTTTTCAATAAATAATATAGGAGAATAATTTAAAATCGAACTCTGTAATTAATCTAGTAATAATCAGAAAACTAATTACAAATTTGAAACATTTAGATAAAAATTATTCATTGCCTTGAAACGAAACAATATTTCCAAACTAGTGTTTTTTTTATTTTCAATAGTTCATGACTAATAATTGTTATAAGAAGAAAGAAATATTTATAAACAAAAAGGAACAATAACAAATAATCCAGTATTTTAAATAAAATGAAAACTTAAAAAATACGTATTTACAAGAGCTAGTAAAATTGATATCAAAATAAAGCTCGAACGTTTAGGCAAAGGCTATTTTCTCTTAAAGCATTTTTAATTGGATCATTCAATTTCAAGATATGTAGAAAAAACACTATCATTAAGCGTTTAAATTTTAGCATGTCTCTTTTTCTTTATTTTCGTTTTGGTTCGTTTTTGTGTTTCGTACGACAAACAAAGAAACTGTAATGGAAATAAAATAATTTGTGTACAAAAGATACATTAGGAATAAACTCTACAGTTTTTCATTAACATTTCTTCATTTAAAAGATAACAAAAAAAGTTTAAAAGCAGAGACCGTATAATAATACAATGCAATATTCGTGTTATTTGTTGCAAATGCTACTAATGTTCAAAACTATTGAGGAAATTTCGTAAAGCGAAACTCCAAATAAAAATGGCTTTATCAGGAAACTTTCATTCAAAGTATCACTTAGAATATACGCATATACGTAGCACGTACTGTGAGTGTCGGGATTTTGTCGGCACTATTTTTAGGAATACTTACAATATTTATTGCAATCTCAGCATCTTGGCTATGAAATAAAATTTTATTTAAATATTTTTTAATTCTTTTACTATAAAAAAAATTTAAGCAAAATTCATACTTCATTCAGGTCTAATATAATAGGAATTAATAGTGTGCCATCTCGAATTTACTTCTGAAATTCGCTCAATGAGTAAGAATGAAATAGCTATTAATAATGAATAGTATGGCAAAAGTACAAGTTTTCGCCTTAATGTATTAATTTATTGTGACAAAATAGATTAAAATTCATTTTTCGTCATTACAAATTTTACTAATTTTTTTTTTATTTTTATAGGAATAAGTTGTTTTTTGCATGGAATATATGAGTGATTAAAAATTACATCAAAAACGAATACACAGATTAAAAAAATTAACACTAATATACATTCAATTTCATGCACAAGATCCCTTATGTGAATAATAAAAAGTTTCTATGTGACACCTGTATACATATACGAAAGCTGCAAAAAAAAACGTGTCTAGGTGATTTTGTGCATCAAATTAAGTAGAAAATATTAAGCAACTAAATGAAAATTCTCAATCGTTCCTGGAAAAAGCAATGTCCAAGTTACGATTCCAGAGAAACAAATTTGCTGCACGAAACCACCTGTGCCAATAGTGAACATGCTCTTTATTATAACCTTTACATTCATATGTTAACTAATGACAGACCATTCTCACAGAATTATTACAAACTTCAGAAGTTATGAGCAAAAAAGTATATCACTAATAGGTAAGTTGGAAATTTCCCAATACTTGTCTGACAACAGTTATCTGTCTACAGCAGGTAACAAAGGGCCCAAGCCATTAATCACTCGAAACATATCTTCAAGACGGCCGGGGGCACCTCGAACTTTCCACATCTAATTGCGTAACTACGATGAAGCTTTTAATCCTCCAATTCGCAACCATTCATATTCCACACACCTTTGTCCCACAAAGCTCCTAGCGAGCTTTGTGCTTTCAATAATCGCTTTCAATAATCTTGGGATATATTATTCTGCTGTAGCCGGTATTATCAAATTGTTCACATGATCCTACTATTGTTTTCCTTATTGAGAGTATATATTTGGTTAGTTTAGGGACTAATGCTTATTGAAATTGTTTTACCATTACATTAATTAACTTTATGAGACTAACATACACTAATAAGTAATTTAGCATAATAACTTTTCGAGTGAAGGGCGGGCATATATGGTATGTCATTATTTAACTACGCTGCGTAATATATACTCGTATATGGAAGAAGTTCGATGGATTCTTGTGGTCTTTGAAATTACTCTTTGTACGGCAAAACAAGAATATTTAAATGTATAACATCGTAGTTTAAAGGCCTTACTCTAAAAAATATTTGATTATAATCTTACCAAAAATGTTGAAAAACTATATATTTAATTATGAAACAAGCAATCGTATGAATGCGGAACAAAATTAGAGAATGTCATTTCTCGAGTGCTGCGTAATTTAATTGTTTCGATGTAGGTAACGTCAAAATTGTAATTATATTTAAGATTATAATTACTTGTTTAAATTGGACGCAATTGAAATCGTGTCATGCTCCAGGAAAGCGAAATAAAAAATGGCGTGAAGATAAATATGATATTGGACGCAATTGAAATGATATTATGATATATTATGAAAATAAATATTATGATATATTATGAAGATATTATGATATATTATGAAGATATTATGATATTATGATATATTATGAAGAAAAATATATATTATGAAGATATTATGATATATTATGAAGATATTATGATATTTGAAGATATTATGATATTTGGAGATATTAGGATATTATGATATTAAGATATTATGATATTTTAAGATAATGATATATTATGAAGATAAATATTGTATTGGACGCAATTGAAATGATATTATTAAATATGATATTGGATGCAATTTAAATCATGTCATGAAGATAAATATTGACTACACATTACCTAAAAACAAATATAAAAATAAATAAATAAAAAGGAAAATGAGTTAAAATGGTTTAAATGCATAAAATGAATGACCATCAAATGTAATTAATACGCAAGACCTTGTAAGACCTTGACAAGACCTTGTAAGATAGATGTATCAGATCAAAGATTTCCTAAAAAACAAAACTTAATATATAAAAATTGTATTCACATGCTTACAGTGCCATACGGTGAACATTTTTTAAAAGAAACACCTGAAGCTTTCACCATGAATCAACTCTTTGATTTTCCGCCTAACAACTTCTCGCTGTAAACTTCATCTTTAAAACAAAAACATCGACTGGAATATGTTAACATTTTATTCTGCCTGGAATTGTATACCGCTTAAACGTGTTTATCATTTTGAACAAACATATTATTTAATATTAAATTTATGCCTATCAAATTAATATATCTTGATAAACCACCTCTAAAAATATTTTTCTTGAAAAGACAACACTGTTCCAAATGCACATCGAAATAAAATTCGTTAATTATTTGTGCAAGTATATACAAAGGTATACTACTTACAAAGGTATATACAAAGGTGACTACTATATTAAGTGGGTAACATAGTATCAGTACATAAACAAATTATGATATGAATAGATAAGTAGTTAAGTAAACACAAATATAAACAAACCATGAACTATTGTGAAGCTAAAATAGGATAATTACTGACATGGTCGTAGGTGTACATATGCATTCGTAGATATATATAAATGTATTCATGTTCATGGAACTCTGTAAATGCATATTTCGATTTCAATAAATTAGGTGTTTTTGAATTATTTATGATTCCGTAACATTTTCGGTATCATAGTGTATTTTAAATCGTAAAAATCGAAAAATTAAAATTTTTACCAAAATCACCGGCTTCAACAACAGAGAAAATTCAAAAGATAACCCTTAATAAAAAGTAAGAATATGAAAAGGATTATTAAGGTTTTATATAAAAGGGGTTGTTAATAAAATAATACCTTTCAGATTTGAAAAACTTTCTCTGATTGATAAATTAAAATTAGATACACTTAAGCTAGTATCTATTTACTTATATTCACATTATCAATATAAAATAGAATACAAAAAAAAGCCTCAGCCAGGAAAGTAACATTTATTTACATCATATGTTATCACAAAGAATTGTATATACTATCTATACCTATCCAAATAAATGCGATAACCAAGTTTAAAATAGCATATTGTTTGCCATAGGATTCGGAAACAATGACTTCAGCAATTTAATATCTGTTTTGGTCTCTTTGTCGCGAGACAATTTAAAATTTGTAAACAAATAAACTTCACAATTTGCATACACTAATCGCAGTCGGCATATTTGAGAAAAGTTGCCTCGTTTCTCTCCACAGATTTGTTGTTTTAATCTAGAAAATGACCCTAGCGAGAGTTAACGATGGCGAAACTGTTAATGAATCACGACAGCGCAAAGCCGTTAAAACAATCGGTCTTTTCGGTAAAGCCAACAGATGGCATTATAATATTTGTTTGTGAAGTAATTTTTGCAAAGCAATTTGAGTGATGTTTCACTGAGAAGCATTTGAAAAATATTTGTGAATATAATTTTTTTAAAGAAGATTAAAAAGCCTTTCTCATATCATTACTATTTACAAGGAATAATTTCATTTTTTTAAAAACTGCACATCATGTAAGTTTTTAAAAAATTCCATAATTGTTTTAACGTAAACTGATATTTCAGTACGTATTAGCGGATTTGATGTTACACAAAATAAAGCACATTTTTCAAAAGAAAACAGATTCGTATCGTCTTACGCGTAAAATTATTTCGAAATTATAAATTCATTTTAGTTTGGTAAAACAAAAGAAAAGTTATCAAGTTAGATAGTGCATTGCAAATAATATTCGTATTTCTAGAATTGAAAATAAAATGGAAAACCTAAGAAAGACATTGTCTCACAAAAAAAATAAAAAGTGAACAAACCTGTCTAATGTAGTCGTTCTATATAGAAAAACGTTAAAGAAAAATAAATTTTAAACTTAAAGAAACCCAACTACGCACGAAAAGAACAAGTGGTAAATTATTGAAGTGCAAACAGGGAAATAATGTATTCGAATCCCCAAATTAATGTTCTTGACTTATAATTTGTTTATAGAAAATAGACATCACATTGGGGCTATCATCCGTGTAACGCTAACCCTTATTTTCCTATTAATACGATCCTAACTCCAACTATTCGCCCTCACTAACAAATGCCACCAAAAAGCTGATAAAATTGGTTAGCTGGTATAACAAGGTGGTTCCACCTGCCTATATACATGCTACGGCTACTTCTAATCTTATACATACTACTCCTGCTTATAATCTATGTAGGTACATGATACAGCTGCTCATTACTTATGTATGTAGATATGTGGTACACCTGCTTATAACCTATGTATGTAGGTACATGCTACAGCCGCTTATATACTATATAGGTTTATCTTACACATGGTTATAACCTACGTAGAAATATGCTACAACTCCTTATAACCTATGTAGGTTCATTCTAGAGCTACTTATACATGCTACAGCTGCTCACAGCCTATGTAGACACATGCTACACCTGCATATAACCTATGTAGGTACATTTTACACCTGTTTATAACTTATGTAGGTACCTATGTACATAAATTATTTATGTTCATAATAACAATTTTAATTTTATTTTGTTAAAAATAAAAGCAAAATTTGAATTAAATACTGTAGTATGCCATCAATATTAAATTGTGATTTTTTATATTTGTAATGCGTTTATAGTGCAGCAAAAAAAATATCGACAAATATTGAACAACTTTAATATAACATTTATACAATGGGTGGTGTTAAATTTAATGCTATAATTAATTTCTGTACAATACACTTTATTTCCACAATATAAAAAACTGTTATCTCTAGTGGAAACACATTTTATATGTCAACATATATCTCTGTAACGTGTAACGTTTGCTTTAAACACATACGCTGAACGAAAAATATTAAAGATGTATTAAAATAAGTGAACAAAAATAAATTTTCGTGTATATAAACATATTCTATGGAACATCGTCATTATATTGTCAATATACTACTAAGTATATAATGTTTTGGCGTACTTATTCATATACAATTTAGTAAACCCGTTTCGATAAAATAACATTATAGTAGTTTTCTTAAATTAAATAAATAATTGTTATGCGGTGATAAACGAGTGAACCTCGATAACAGAGAAGTGGGTAAAGAGAAGTGGAATGAGTAGTTAAATAATAATAATGATAGTAACTTAATTCCTATATATTTTCTTGGGTGGTAAGCTAATACCAATAGGACAAGATCAAAAGACAACATATTAATGGAACTCTAACGGTTAAGAGGACGTTGTGAATGTAGACCCCGATTTCTGTGATTTGTGAAATAATGTGAAGTCGAGCTGTGTTAAACGTAACTAGATATAATTAACAAAATGGCAATAGTGATATTTCTTAACTCTTAAAAAGGTAGCATCAAATACACTAGTGGTTACTTTCACATTGTCAGTTATAGCTTAACATTTATATTTTGAGTCGCAATTGACAATCATGGCTCGATATTCAAATAAATAAATAGTTTATATAACAACTGGTACAAGATAGGTCCAGTGAAGGAAATTTTAAGAATTGTTAAAAATGTTATTAAAATTTTCATCTTAAGCAAATTACCAATTATATGACTTGATATTCTAAATTTTGGAAAAAATTATAATACAAAAATACGATTAGGGAGATATCAAAAATGAAAATTTTCAAGCTATTTAGTGAAGTATGGATACAAGACTAATAATATAATTATTAAAATTCAAGGAAAAGTTACTTATTTTCAAAATTTCTTAACTAATTTAGACAATTTTTTTTTATTGAGAAAAGTAGTATTTGTACAATATACATGATGCTATATTGGTGCATAATGTTTTCCTGCTTAATTTAACGGTGGAGTAATCCCAGTGGATATTGAAAACAACGGTATTGGTACTACCAACGATATCTATTAGCGTTTTTAGTAGTAGTAAAGATAATGATAAAAATAGTTTCAATAGTGAATCCGTAATTTTACAAGTGCAAAACCATGGGATACAGGTAGTATTGTTATAATTAACAGTCAAAAATATTATAGCAATTATCAAATTCAAAGCGACGGCCATTTACATAAGGTAGAAGAATATAACTTTAAGAAATATTGCCAAAAAAATTGACATTGTTTAATAAATCTTAAAAATCCATCTAATTTGGAATAGACAAATTCAACATTTTTCCTAAATTTTCGATTTTCGTCTTTATTCCTAGTCAATTAAAAACTACATTCTGAATTAAGTGATGAGAAATATACGTACATTTTTGCCCACCCAGATTTCTAATCATTGACGTGTCAGTTTATTTAAACTGGATCACATTTTTACTATTGGCTGTGTACGTAAGTATATAATTTTCATTCAATTAATTAAACCCCTCAGTTTAAATTATTATTTCGTTTGATACGGATCAAACGAAGTAATTACAAACAAAGTAATCTATACACATAATCCAAAACGACTCTATTCAATCACATCCATTAGATGATGGTGAGGATAAACCCCACTATAAATCCTCCAACTACATCCCAGCTATCTTGATCACAATTTACCCATTAAAAGTGTCATTAATTTATGCAGCTTCGACGATTTTCACGGCGCTTTAATAAGTTGACAGAGAGCAGAATATTTCCAGAGAACTTAAAAGCTCTCATAGCACTTAATGCATTATGTTAGTAATCTTTACAATGAGTGCTTGTTCATGAGAAATTTCCTACTCGAAAAACCTTTTAAGATAGAATGTCTGTTTTAGCTCTTACGAAACAACTGTTTCATTACGTTCGTTAATTTTTAAAATAGCATTTTAAAATTAGTTAAAATTTATAAAATTCTACCAAATCATTTGACGGAACGCCTTCAATTAAGAAAGTATCATGTTGGTATATCACTTAATATATCTTTTTAGTATAGTTTGTGGAAAACTAGTGCATTAAAAATATTTTATTTGGATAATTTATTTGAAGATATAGGAAACGTCAAACATAGTGTAATCAAGAATAAAATTTTAAAGTTAATATTAGTAAATTATTGGAAGGAGGAAAAAATATAAGTATAAACTTGAAAGGCTTGTAATATAATAACTGGGAAATTATTCAAATTGTTATTGAATGGCTTTATTTACTGATAGAAAAAATTATATACATACGAAGATAACGTTGGAATTGCTTGTTGCGTTTAAATTGTACGATGTCCCTCATCATAGCCTACATTTTTGGCGATAAAGAAAACCATGTTAAAGACGTTTAGAAAATATTAACACCTAATATATTTTATTTAACTAGGAGGGAAAATCTAAATAATACTGGAAATACTGCGTGGTGAAATTTGACACGAATTTTTAATGCTTAAAACTTATCTTTAGGGGTGGAAATATTTCCTTGCACTTTTATACATAAACAAATATGAAACTATATTCCAATATACTAATAAAACTATATTCCAACATCTAGAGAGGGAGAATTTGCTACTGCGTATTTTTAAGTGATATATATTTTAAATTATTAATTATATATAATTAAATAATGTAATTTTTTTATAAAAATTGAAAGTTACTGGGCTTCATGTCATGCACCACTTTCACTGAAAAATATTTTAATACCTTACTAAGCATCTATTCCGGTCACATAATTTCTAATTTCTTATAAAATCTTTCTTTTGTTTAGTCGACTAAGCTCCACGAGGTATAAAATAAAACAGTACCCAAATAAATACTACCAATAGGTCAAAAATAATAATACCATTCATTTTCAGATTTAAAATAAAAATATCATAAAAATTTTAATTTGTGTAAATAAAACACTACACTAGCGATATTTTATATCGAATTGATTACTTATGTAGAAAAATTCAATATATTTTTATTCGTATCTTTAATATTTTTAAAAGAGATACTAATAAACATAATTAGCCTTAATAACTTTACTCCATGCTAATTAAAGTTAGTATTCTCTAATCTTTAGTATTATCTGTCCAAGACAACTTCACGTTCTGTGCTTTCAAAAATTTTGGTCTCCCTCACACTTGAGATATATTTTGTTTCCATCACTGAATTTCAGTGCCATTTTTCAAAATATTGAAAACACGAAATTATTTTTGAAAAATAATTATTTATTAAATTTATTGAATTTACGCATGAAATGTTAAAACTTAGTTATTATTTCTATTATAACTTGTGTTTTCTATTTCGGAAATTAATATGGAATCATATTCACTTTTACAAATTATTTTTTTAAGAAACCTCTGTTGGCATACAATAGCACGCTACAACTAACTTATAGCAACTGACGTTAAGATGAATGCATACATCATTCATATTGTGTTTGAATTTATGACTTGTGAACAGGGCTTATCTTGTATTATTTGTGTCTTTGCTTTAAAGTACCCTAATGGTAAAGACAGGTCACTCTGCATTTCCTTCTATGGTTTACAGAAAAATAATAGAAAACTTGTATTAAAATATGGTCATTAAGCTAACGCTGCATATTATCCAGAAAAAAAAACAATTTAAATTCGTCCTAACTTGACCTTCTTGACCCATTCTGTCTATCAACTTATGCACTATAATAAACAATAGACTGGTTCCTATTATAGAGGAATATGAAGCATATTTGATGTCAATTACACGTCAGAAGTGGCGGATTTCTCGACTATAAATGAAATATAAATATCTTTCATTATTTTTTAGCTCATTTGGCAGACAATCCCCAATGCTCATTGTAAAGACAGAATGTCCATTATCTCTAAAACAAATATAAAAAAAATTTCGTAAAATATGTTGTATTTAATATCTGTATCCGTAATTTACTTTAAATCTAGTAATATATCTTTTGGATTTAGTAACATTACGTCGCACACAATTTAATTACCAATCTAATATAGTCGTTTAGAAACAATTATATCAACGTAAGTTCTAAAGAGATTAATGATACGTATTGTCTATTTATTTCTGACTAATGTCAGAACAGCGTGTTCCCCGAATCAAATAACAATACATCATACATCGACTTTGAAGCTGTAAGGATAAGAAAGGTACACATATCACAATAATAAATGGACCGACTTTGAGACAATACCGGCAGAACAAGTATTTTTAAGCAAATCACCCGTGATTTTTGTTACTTTTGTATCTTAACATTTTTATAGCATCCCTATTATAGTACTCCTATGGAGTATTATAGTACTCCTTTTACAATATATAGCAAGCACTGCATGTGAGAAAAAACACGAACGGTTCCAAAAATTCAATTTAATATGTGGCAAGAAATGTAGAGACCAGTGGAGTGCAGTGCTTTTTGGAAAGAGTAAGCTGCAAAGGGAGTCACATATAAAAATTATATAGTTATACACATATAGGCGCAAGCATCCGCTGCCACCCGTAATAGCCCTGAAAATGGGATTGAAGGTGTAGCAGATTGAAACTGTATCACAATAATATTTTCGTAGGCCCTCAAATATAAAAAAAACTCTGGACGAAATTACTTTAACTTTTATCGTGACCATGAAAAGCTAATTCTTGCTTACTAAAAATGCAATAGTACCTTTTTAAATCATTTGCATTTCTATCTACTATTTAATTATGCGATACGCGAATAGCAAAAATTTTGTGTTTTACTGTCCACGATATTCTAGGAGTTTTTGTAATTTGATAAGAATGAAGTTTGCACGTTTTATTTAAAACTGCACCTAACGTTCGCTTTATGTTACAAATAATATATTAATAGAAAAAAAACTAAGACATAAATTGAAACCCATTTAAACATATATTTGAATGCGGATATATTTTTATCCCTCCAACTACCGTCCATTTGTAATAATCCCCTCATTCTCCATCTCCCCGTCCTTTCTCATTTATAGTATAATTCATTGTACAGTTTTAGAAATACCCTAATCCCGTAATATCATTTTTGTAAATAATATGGATGATAATAATGACCCCATATGCAGCACATTATCAAGAATGAATCAACTTAAATCTTATTCAAATTAGAACATTATTCTTATTGTTAGTCATTTTATTTACTATGATAAAAACTAGACTATAGTAACTACACCAGTGGCATATGAGACAGATTTAATCTAAATTACATTCTAGCTATCACGGAGAGCATAATACCAATTGTAATTTAATGTAGCTCTCCGTCATTGCTACCAACTATCTCATTTTAGTGTAATTAGCGCATGCATGTCAAATGATCGTAACACAAAGTATAATTAGGTGGCGCTATTATTATTTTGCCGCCCATAATTTCCATTTAATTGAGCATTGTATTCTGTGTGATCGGACGTAGACTGGTGGTCATATATAATTATGTGACCACATAGGATTATGTCATCCATAATTTCAAGAAAGCCTCTGTTAATATAACAGAATAATAAAATTTATATGTTTTCATTATCATGAAAAAAATTTATGAAAAAAATTTATTTTATTCACATAATTTAACGGTAAATGAATTACGGTTATTTATTACGTCTTGTCGTCCTTACAAGAACAAAGCCTTTCGAAATGTTTATGAAAAAGTCGATATCTGTTTTAATTCCGTAAAAGCATTAACACAATTTTATATCAAGAAGTCCCGGGGAACTCACTATATTGATTCAATTGACTTTATAGTTACATATCATGGGTTTCGTTGTAAATAATCAAAGAACAGACATCACGCGTCGACTTCGATACTGCATTGTATTTTTTTACCATGTCAGCAGTAAAGTACCAGACAGACATCCAAATATATATATATATATATATATATATATATATATATATATATATATATGTTGCGTTTTTAAATCTTTTTAAGCTAAGTAATGCATACAATCATAAAAAACAGAAACGCGTGTCTAAAGTTCACTTGATTATATGGCAAATGAGACAATTACCTAAATACATGTAGAACCAGGAACTGAAATTTGCATTCCTGAATTTTAATATGAACATATTTATAGTAGCATTTTTTGCTAATATTTCTCTTTTCTTCCCAATTACATTTCATTAGATCATGATAGAATGAAAGAATGCCAGCAACAAATTCGACAAAATGTAGTATCTGACTAAGGTGTACTAAGCCTGCCACTCTCTCCTTTTCCCTCTTTCTCGTCGTTTCTTTATTTAAAATTACACTCGTAATTGATTAAAAAAATTAGGAAATATTTTTTTTTATATAAATTTGAAATAATTTCGATAACTATATTATTTTTGATCATATATATTTATGAATCATCCTTTCATCATTTGTAAATTAACTTCGTAAACCTGCAGAGAAATGTTTACAAAAATTAAAATGAAAAACCGATTAAGCAGTTTGACGATCATTGCCACTATAGTAAATCTAATTTAACGTCGCCTATATATATAAATGCGAATATAATATATATAATATATATAAATGCTATACATGCAAATATTTTCCTACAATTATATTCTTTCCTAAAAACGTATCATTTCCCTACTGCATTTATAAAACCATTCATTAATTTTTCTAAAAAAATCATTAATTATTATAAAACGAAACAAAATTTCTAAACATTTTACCATGTTACTCGATTGATAAAAGTTTGCATTTCCGTAGAAAATGTGGTACAACAAATACACTTTAATATCACAATATCTAAAGTTTAAAAATTGAGGCTTATAGTCGAAATATGTTTCCTCCAGAGAGCCGTACGTCTTTTGAATTGACAATAGCCCTATGGCAGCACCGCTATATGATGTCTTTAGAAGTTGGCTAAACGCTGTTGATCTACTTTCTGGCGACTAGACAAATTTGAAAGGAGATAGATTTTTGTCCTTAGAGCATCGTATAATTATTGGTAGTACCTGCTTCAAGAGAAAAAATATACATAATGCAACTTGACGATCGCCGAATGGGATGAGTCAGAACCAGATTGATCATGTTTTAAAAGATAAAAGACATTTCAGCGATCTTCTAAATATTAAGACATACAGAGATGCTAATGCTGACTCTGAACACTTTCTAGTCATCACTAGGTTGCGTGAAAAAATCTCTTGTGTGAGGATGAGACAGGATAAAAAACGAAAACTTTTTATTGTCTGATATTGAAGAGCGAAAATGTTTACATGAAATATAGAAATGTGCTTCATACACTGCTTCTGGAAGGTCCACCTACTGATGATATTAATGGAGTATAGACAAACATTAAAAACAATATTGTGAAAGCGGCAGAGATAGTCTTCGGTAAGGCTAGTTAAACAAGAACGGAGGACAATGAGCGTATTATTGTCAGTCATGAAAAGAATATCGCCTATAATAATATTATTCAAAGGTATGCTAGATCTACTGTTGATGAATTTAATAAAGTAAGAATGATATGAAATATCTTAAAGGAGTTAATGAAAACCGTGCTTTTTATCGTAAAATCAATATTTGTCAGAAAGTTTTTAAATCAAGGTTGACTCTCTGAAGAAATAGGGAAAGTTCTATATGAATCAGAAGCTATTTAAGTAGATGGTTTGAATATTTTAACAGTTTGTTCAATGTAGAGCATGAGTGCTTTTGCGATACATTTAACGTACAAGAAGAGGCAGTTGTTGTGTTGCTAATGATTGAAGAAATAAAACTAAATATTAAAAATCTAAAAATTCGGAAAGAACCTGGACTTGGTCTTTTGTCTTCAGAACTGCTCAAGTATGGTAGTCCAGAGTGGTTTAAAAAAATTTATAAATTGATATTTGAAATTTGGAATGGTGAGAAGATTCCTGAGTATTGGAGCACTAGTATCATCTATCCTATCCTCAAAAAAGAAGACCCGCTCATTCGCTCGGACTACCGAGGCATCGGTCTCCTTTATACAACCTACAAGATTTTATCATATATTCTCTTTGAATGGCTGTTGCTATTTATTGACTCTCAAATCGGAAATTATGAGTGTGGCTTTAGAAGAGGCAAATCTACCATTGACCATATCTTTAGATTAAAACAATTTCTCAAAAAGACCTTGGAATTTATGTTCACTATTTATTTATTGATTTTTGAGCTGCTTTTGATAGTGTCAATAGTAGCAAAAATGATCAAACATTCTCAAAAAAATCCTTTTGTCTGAACAGCAAGGACAAAGAAGAAGAGGAAGACCTAAGATGAGATGAGAAGATACTGTGGAGAAGGATTTTGGGGTGCTGTAGGTCCGTAATTGGAGACCCTGGGCTGTCGAGCTACTGATAATGATGATAGTAGATGTAAATTTAATAAATCTCGAGGCAAAGCTCTTCCTCTCTCACCTGCACTTCTCTACCAAAGCATTCCATAAACTTGGCGGCTCCTTCTCACCGCTTTTAAGGCTAAATTTTTAAAGAGTAATATTTTTGATGATATTTTAGTTCAGTTAGTTTAATTTCTTTAGAATTTTATGACTGACTCAATAATGCTAATTATTATTTTTCTTTTCTTTTTCTAAGATACTTAGACATATTGAATTATAGTAATAATTAGTAGCACTACTCATTTAAGTTATTTAGATTTTTTAAATAATTTTTATCGTTTTCAATTATTCACATTTCCCATAACCCATTAAATATTGTACAATGTGTGTCTTACTCTAGAAGTCCTCTTAATACTTCCGTACATGAAATAAAAATAGCATGATGTCAACACGACTGATTACCTAATATAATTTACAATAATTTATACTATGAGTATGCTCATAGTGTAAATTATTTTGATCATGATCATTATTTAAAAAAAAGTTGAATTATTCTTCACAATCATTCACAATATGTTGGTGTTTTTTATCAAACATTCTTCTTTTTTAGACTGTAGTGTCTAAAACAGGAAAATATTAGATTATAATTAGAAAACTAAATACAAAATTAAGAAAAAATTTGTTTTAAACGATAAATTTGAAAGTTTTTCAGAAAAGCTGTCAAAAGCTACAAAATATTTTATTACACCAAATAACAAATAGGTGGCCGTGAATTACATAGAAATCAGTAGAAAAAAGCTAATTTTAAAATGTAATCACTTTAACTACCAAGTTATGAAAAGAGAAAATTTCGTTAAATGAAATCGACTTAGATTTTCAAACCAGGACATAAGTAATTATCAATTTTTTAATTAAAAAACCATATCAATTTTTCAAAACAAAATACCAAGTTTTAAAAACCAAAATACCAAGTTTTAAAAATCAATTAATCTAAGTGGGATAGGACCAAATCTAAACCAAAAGTAACCCTACTTCTCCACGCTTAAAAGCATGCAGTGTTCAGAAATAAGGTTAATAGCAAAATTATCAACTATTGTACATCAGCAAACATTTAGAAATTCTTGGCAACTTTGAGTATCGGTAAATAACAATATAGTGTACTGTAGTGATACCAACATGTTATTTACGACTTTATCTCGACTATATAAATATACACTCACTACGGTCTCATAAAATTTCTTCCTGCATTGATATTTTGAATGCAAACTTAAACCTGATCAGGGAGTGGTTTAAAAACCAAGGTCTGGTAAATCCAATTAAATCATTCGCTCCATTTACAGATTCTCAGATTAGAAGCATCATTTTTAATACGACCTCTTGAACATCATTGACATTTTATCTCACCTCAAAAAAAATGTGTCCCGAAAATAATTACATGTATTAATCTAAATTCATTTATAGAATGTGTTCATAAACCGTATTTTATCTTGATTTAACAAAAAGACTATTCATTAAATTAGAATAACCTCACAACCTGTGTACTCGATTATTTTTGCCTTCAAAAACACAAAAATACATAAAGGCATTTTTAAGTTTTAGATTCACGATCAGCGAAACCTATAAAATCTATCCGTATAGATAATATCCTTTAAATTTTTTTCCTTCCTTCCAACTTCCGATCTGAGTTCAAACACCTATCGACAAGTGACGTTGAGGAAACCGTCCTAATACTTAAATACAAAACACTATTCCGTGAAAAATCCTTTATCGCTTATGCCACACAAATGTCCTAACAACTACATATAAATATAGAAATTAAGCATCATCGTTTTTGATCAAATGGAGTCTTAAATTAGATTGCAGAGCATAATCGGCATATCGAAATTACTTTTATACATCATCCATCATTATCTCCCTACTCATTTATTACATGTCGCTTATTATCTTTCTGTTACTCCTCTTTATGTAGCTCATTATCTCCATATTCTTTCCATACATGTTGCTCATTTTCTCCCTATTCCTCTCCTGTGAATCGCTCATCATATCGCTATTCTTTTCCCGTGTTGCATATTATTTCACTAGTTCTGTCCTATGAATCGATCATTATATTTTTATTTCTTTCATGAATGTTACTCATTATCTCTCTATTGCTTTCCCGCATGTACCAAACTTTGTACTTCTGACGTACGTACTTATAGATAACAAATATCTTTACTATTTATTTAATATATATTTATGAAATAAATAGTAAAGATACTTATAGATAGATACGTAAATATAAAATAACGATATTTTTACGCCCTTAAAATATATACCAGGTAATATTCTTATACGTTGAATATTTATATTAATATCTACAAATATTTTAGTTTAAATACTATGTATATTAGGATGCTTATTATCTGTTATTCATTGAAGATAGGTATATGACGTCACGAACGTTTCCTGCAGTTTTGACAGTCCATTCAGTTCCCTGAAATTTGTTTTCACTGCTCTGCTGAATTAGAAATTAGAGCGTAATTATATATAACCTGCTTTATAATCTTGTATATATGTCATTTATATGCAAAAATTTTACTGAAATACTTTGGCTCTTTGAGCGTAAAAGAAGGACAATAAATAAACAAACGGAAAACATTTTGAATTTTAACATAATATTGAGGATTTTAATCAGACATGGCATTTACAACTAATACTGTTCTTATTCTCAGTTTTCCTTCAACCATTTATGATCATACTCTAAAAACAGTAGTAATTGTAGCGTAACAGTTGATTTAAATTTTAAATTAATATTTCGATGCAATTTCTATTGTTTATAGCATTTTCATGCATTTTTCAATTTAAAGGCTTTTTATAACCTAATAAATTGACAAATAATATTAAGCTTCACGTAAGTTTGTAAATGTCATAAACTTTACCAGTTCACAATTTTTCAGGAGATGGTAGGTGCATCAGTGTTGGCAAAAAGTAACATAGCAACTTCCGTTTTCGTGTTTACATTATTTTATAGTTTGAATGTAACTCTACTTTAGGCGTTCACCGAAATCACATAATTGTTTTTATTTCTATCAAGTATTTATTACCAACGCGTACTATAAAAGTCATTATTACATAATTTTATGAACACCTACGATTTTTTTACAAACTATATCTGTAAATTAATAGCTATTTAAGTATATTTTTTGTACCTTACAACAAAATTAATGAAGTTGAATAAAAGCGTATATTGTTATATCTATATTATATACATGCATGTTCAACTAAAATAAGTATATTACATAATAGCTTAATTGCATAAGTACTTATCAATATATATATATAATCTGGTCCAATTAGGAGTTAAGTAGAAGAAGTTAACTAATTTTAATGTGGGTAGGCTATCAACACTAACCAATATTAACTACGCATCTCTAGAGTTGGAAAGTAATAGTCATTTTCCGTGTATATTGGTAATTATTTATTTTTAAGTTTACTTGTAAAAAGTCGATGATAACTTTGATTTTTAATCTTGAAGTCTTAAAATGAAATATATTTCTATATTTTTTGTACATCTTTCACATATCATTGTTAAATGTCGTTTATCACTTCATAGAGACATAATACATATGGGCTCATAGCATTGTTAACAAGTAATGGTATATGAAACTGGAGAATAATCTACTTATAAATACGTGTAACATTAAATATCATTATGTAAAAGCCTTAGTCACTATAGTGAATTGAAATGAAATTTGAAACTTAATTTTGACACCATTTGACAGTGATCAAAATAGCCTCGTGGAAGGCATAAAACATAAACGAATTAATTCTATTTACTCACATTTATTCCATGTACATAAAAGCAGGAAAGAATTATGCTTCTCAAATATCTATGCGCCTAAATATTTATAGAACATTAAAACGAGTATCTCATTCGCTTTTCGCAATATAAATCGAATCAAGCTGAATACTGGCACAGTGGAGTGGGCAAGTAAATAATCCCTTGGCATAAGTAAATAAATAAATTAGAATTTTTTTCGTATTATGAAACTAACATGATTACGTTTCCATTTCTTCTTCAACTCGATCTATTCATTTGTGTTGTTAGTAAACGAATATCTATTAATAATAGCAATGTTCTTTCTAATTTATAAATGCCATTTAATAAATGAATTCCTCCCTTTATGGATCTAATGTTTAATGTAATATAAACATATATCAAAGACGACTGGCCAAATTTCGTATAATATTGGACTAAAGTTATACAAGATGAAAAATAACGGTTGAAAAGAGGAAATGAAAAAAAGCTTCTTAAAATTTTATTTAAATCAGCAGTCATCGTGTATTGTTGGATGAAAAGTATATTATTTTTCAAATAATTTGTAAATGCTATATATATGAAATTCTTGAAACCAGCAAGATAAAACAAAATACAGATTGTGATATCATACACTAATCCATGAAACTCGCAAACACGAGAGGGTTGCCGAAAAAATCCAAATAAAACTCGAAGAGGGCTAAAAAGACACTTTGACAACAAAGCCATTTTTCTAGAATAGAATGACTATCAATGACAGTCAATAATTATATTTTAATTAATTTATGCAATGGTTACAAATTAAATACAGCAATCGTATTGATAATCTCTCATTAATGTCGTTGAAAGTTGTTAAATATTTCATTATATTTCTTATTAATAACTATTAAAGTATTAAAAAAATGACACATATGCACGTTTATGAAGATGTCTTATTTTATTCTGTATAAAGTCTAATAATTTTATTTAATTTTTTCCTCTTTTCTGGTTATAAATTCGCTGAATTCTTTGCTTTTTTACATTCCAACAAAATACGAGCTTTTCAAAAAAGCATATTCTATTCACATAACGCCAGGTTCATTTTGACGGTCTTCTTTGTAAAAATTTGATTAAATAAAATCATAGCCTAATTATGTAAAACCTTATTATATAAAGACACCTAGCAGTATTCAACAACCTTGATTTTTTAATCTGTCGTAGAAACGGCGCCAAATACTATCAGCAATTGGTGTTAATCAACACACACTCGGATAGCGTATTACAATTTATTTATAGTAGTTTCCACAATGTAGCTTAGCATAATGCAGTGTACTATTCCATAAAATTATAGCCAAATGCTTAGAGAAATTTAAAAAACAATGGACTCTGCAATATATTTCTATAGATTCCCGGATATAAATATATTTAAATGATGCAAAGCAAACAAAACAAATAATGGACTGATGCAAAGAAATGAAAATAATTTAATTATTTACCAAAATACGTGGCTCAAAAAATATACTTTCTCATATTCATTAGTAACATAATCTCCATTTAACAAGCTTTCACTTTCATATAACTAAGTCTTTAATCAAACTTATAAAAGTGTTAAAAATATTTCTTTACACACCACCTCATACGTCTTTTCCCCAGGCGCCAAAACGGCACGAAAGCTTTGTACGGATTCGATTAATTTATTTAAATAAAGTTGTTTATTACGTATATTTTTTTTCGTGAACTTAATCATGCGCTTTATTTTAATTAACAAAAATATAATAATATACCGTAACAAGATACCCTGTGCCACCTGCACCTCCTTCCTTCTCTTTCATGCGCAGTCATCCCACCGAACGTCATTAAAATGCGTGTTTCTACTTTTATTCACTTTTACAACCCTTCTCTTTACTCTCAAATTATTAATCCGAATTAAAAAATGTGCAGGATAATTTTTTATCTTTCGAAAATTCTTAAAATGCCTACAAAATTTATTAAAAAAAATTAATGGTGGCCTCTACCTCCATGGTCCTCGTTTGCGATGTTTTTTGGCCTACCTCTTTTCCCCTTCCTCTAAGCGTTAAAGAAAAGGACTTATTGTTCTATCATATTGTGACTTTTTCGGTTAAATTAGCCAATCTATTTCCTCTATCTCCTTCTGATCTGAATGACTACGTTTTCTTTTTCCTCCATTACACTCCAGAGCAATTTTTTGAGGTACGCATTTCAGCATTATAGTTTTAAAAAAGATAATGTCCAATATTCAAAAACGCCTTCGTCATAATCTAAACGATTTTGCATTTGTCATAACTATTGAATACAACACCCAATCTATTCTTTAGATTTATTTATGTTATGGTTTGAAAGTAACTACAACCTTATTTGCACCCATGAAGTAAAGAGCTTTAAATTTATCTTTCTAATTTATAATTTCACAGAGTAATTAAAAATTGCAAGTTACGAATTCGGAACTATATTATTGATAATTTAGAAATCTAAGGTTCATCTCTCTAATACAAATCTAAGGAGCATCATAGCTGTAAAAAATGTTTCTGTTGCAGGGATATTTTATCAAAATTTCTCCAAAACAAAATGTAAGTAGATATTCAATTTGAATAGCTATTTTTTATTCTATGCAAAAATAGTGTAAGAATCCCATTTTTTAGAAGAATAATGTTCACAATTAAATGAAACTACGTGATGTAGTATTATTTCTACTTTCTTTAAGTTCTTTATCATGACCTAGGTTTCGTTGCATTACAATATCTTCAGGTGGGCTATTAGCAATGTGTATGGAATTGTAATACAACGAAACTTAGGTCGTGGTAAAGAACTTAAAGAAAGTGGAAATAATACTACTTCACGTAATTTCATTTAATTGTGAATAATAAATTTCTACAAAATTAACGCCAAATATATTCAATAAGAATAAAGTTATCATATTTTTCCCGGCATTTCAAACTATTCCAAATTTACATTGCTTATTTTTCTAGGTTGCTTCTTTTTCACCATAGCATTTCTAGCTTTCGTCGTCCATTTTAATATTTAATACATTATTTGGCGGTTATTTTAATTTCATTGGTACTTTTATATTATTTGAGGGTTATATTTGACTTCACTGAAAATATTATATCGAAACAAATCTTACATAATGGGGAATAAAAACTAAACTACGAAATTAGAGAACATTAAAATCAATTCATTACAACATGTAAATGTGTTATAAAAATAAAAAAGCAATATCAAAAAACTTGACTTCCATGATGGTCCATGGAATGGCATCTAGGTCCATTTTATAGCAGAAACTACTAAATACAGTATGAAATAAAGTACTTAATATAGCCCCAAGTTTGTAAAATGTACGTTGCTGAAAAGCTGTTTACAATTACCTTTCGCTTTTCTTCTTTTATGACACGTTTAAATAATTCATTCCTTGCGACTCTCGCATACAACGTACAAACATGCGTAAATCATTTGAAAGCTTCCCAGCCCCATCTGCGTGAGGTTGACTCGTAACCCAAATAAATCATGAATATGTTCGGGGGCTGCATAAAACATCAACCTGCGTCCGCCTCACCCCATCAATTATTTATCACGCCCGCATTGTTATGGTTTTTATACACTGAACGCGTCCGTATGTCCAATTCAGTGATCGCGTAGGATGAAAAATCAGAGGGTAATAAATAAAAGAGCATCAGGTTTATAGCGATTATTATTTACATCTAAGTTGTCACATAAATAAGCTAGTGGTTTTTCATCATTAATAATTAAATAGTATAATAATTTATGTTCGGATTGAATTACGATAATAAGATTATAAAAGCATTATGGAGGAATAGAGCGCCTATAGTGCTTCCGGCCTTCAACCGCTGCCTATCTTAGAAGCATTTCCCAATAAGCAAAAAAGTGAAGAAACCGAAGTTTATCAGTAATATTTAAACGTAATGGAAAATCTCCCAACAATTCCTAATTCTATGTACCTTTTATGCTCCTTCCGACTTTTAATAAGTTACTCAAAGGTATATTGGAGCCATGTCTGAATGGCGAATTTATCATACTTGCTAGTGCCCTTCATATAATTCAGTTCGGCCCACAAGAATATTATAGTCGGCTTTTGTTATTATTTTTAGAGCATAAAATGCTACTTGCATAATTTAGACAAAGTTTATATATACGGCGTATTATTGCTCCAGCCAACCTAATATTGTAAATGCTTCAGATTGCTCGAGTATTAAAATAATATGATTGTAAAGCTGGCAATTTTTTTTTTTCATTACAATATTTTAGTAACTTAAATGATTGAATTGTCCCATTAATTAAAATATTCCCTTCTATTACAATTTCACAATTAATTTAAGCATACGTTTAAATTATAATTCAATAATTATAAATAATAGAATCTAATCGAATAATTCTCAGTTCATTTTGTATTTATTTCAACTTTATTAATTGAAATAGTTGAATTTAGTTAAATTTGAATTCTTCAATGGTTTTTAAAAAAAATTTGGAGTTCTTGTGAGAAACACAAGAACTCCAACTATACAAACCTTGATAGCCTTGATCATATTTGAATTTTTCTATATTTTCTTTTAAATTATTACAAAAAATACTTAGAAAAATCGAAATACCTTAATGAAAAGTGATGACCACATAATAAAACCTAATGTGTAAGTCGTTAGTTCTATTGTTTACTTAGTGAAACAACTATAACCACTTATACACATTCTGGTATGTCTTTCGCGCGAAATAAATTTTGAATAGTTTTATGATCACGGATTTATAAAATAAGCAAATGAAACCTTTCTCAGATCAGTCAGTTGTCCGTCCGTCTGTCCATCTATCCATCAGAACTTTTTTTCACAATTTATTTAAAAACTGTAAACTTCGCTTAATGAAAAACTAACTCACATATTTCTCAAAAGTTAAAAGTCTAACATATTAATATGGCAATTTCAGAAGAAGAAACTAAAAATATTCGACTTGCCCATTCCAAAACTATTTATTTTAAAATTGTATATAAGATAGTTCTAGAACTATATGGAAACTGTCTACAAAAATAGTAAAGTAAAAATTATGAAAAAAACCGCGTTACCAAAAGTTTGCAAGGAAACTATAACGAAGTGCATATTGTAAATTTATACGTATTGTAAAATAATATATATGAGTATATTGTAAATTTCATACTTTTTGAGACATTAACCATGTTTTTATGTCTATGAAACATATAGTAGGCAATACATTTACATGGTGAATAATAATGTTAGTATTGGTAAATAGTTTAATAGAAATAGTACACCATTAAATATTTGCCTTTGTTTATGTGTATACGGAATACCCTTCTTATAAGAGTTCTTCTCATAATTAACAAGTATATTTGATTTACGTTAGTACTTTTTACGTTTTGTAGAGAATGATCTATCATTATAATGATTTTGTGTCAAAAATAGAAGTATATAACATTATTGAAATTACATTTAATATTTACTGAAAATTATCGTAATAGAGTTATAATTATTCCATTATTTAATAAACGATTAATTGTGACTATGTCTGAGGAAAGGTATACAAATTTATGGATTGTCTTTATTAAAGTTTATATTATTAATGTTTGTATTTGTTAAGTAATACTTTATACGATGATCTACAACCACCGCAACGATACTGAAGAGCTTTCAAAAATGTTTTTGTATGTTGAGAACATACAAAAACATTTTGACATACTGTCTAAATAAGTGGCATATAGTGGATTCCAGAAAACAAAGGCATATTTAAGGTGCGATTTTACGAGAGCATTGTACACATTATAATCAAATTAAATATTAAAATAAAATTAATAACAATTAAAAAAAAACGAATAAATTTTCTTAAGTTTTAATTATGATAATGTACCTTCAAGTGTCATATATTTTACTTTCTGCCTCTGCATAATTATAATATACAAAATAATGTTATTGTGGCTTCGGTAAACATATCACAATTAACCCTCATCAACGTTTAGAATACAATATCAAAGCATCCGCACGAATCTCAAAAATTGAAATTTAATACAAGGAAACAAGCCTTATTACGTGCGATACCTGAATATTGTGAATATTGAAATTAAGGTAATATTGCGTAATTTTCAATATTATGAGCGATATTCATAAGGGTTGATTTAATTTACAATATATGTAGATACACGAGACGTAAGAACGACTCTCAGTTCCTTTGTAAATAGAACATTCCATTCATATTTACTTTTGAAGTAGACCTTCTGACTGATTGCAGAGGTGGATTTTATATTTTTTTAAATGTTTAAATAAGTTTTTAAATATATGTCATTCCCTCATTCTCTGCATGAATTATGTATCTCAATATATATATATATATATATATATATATATATATATATATATATATATATATATATATGTATATATATATATATATATATATATATATATATATACACACACACAAAAATACCTGTGCAGTGTATACTCTACTATATAACAAATTATATACGTTTCTGTAACAGTCGCTAATTAATATCCGAGGCACCCCTTCATTTACAAAATTTTAAAATTTTTCGCCTTGACCTGCTCGCCTTTAACTCTACCCATCGCTAACTCGTGTGTCTAGAATATACCTTAATATTTCACTTTTTCCTTACAATGTAATTCTTGACTTCCTAAATTACCCGGCAGAAATTTTTCCTTTAAAAATATAAAGCTAGTCGCTAAGCAGAAAATATTTGCGTGAGATAATACAGAATGTTCTTTTGCCTTATATACATACGCAACACACATCTTTTACTTAATAAAGATTACGCTAGAAACTAATAATTCAAAATACATTCGCTAGGACCGGAAATTAAACTTGAATTTCCTCAAACGTTTTTCGAGATGAGGTGAAGTTCCGTTACGTTTCCCGCTTTCGACTTGCACTCTATAATTATAAATGAAGAGGATTTCTCTTAGTAAACGCTTCCCTCGCATGGATATTTTATAATATTGTGTTACGACATATCTATGAAATATTAAAATTTTGTGAAAAGCAGCTCAATAGGGCTGCTTAATAACCCACGACGGAATGGAGGAGTTATGTGTTTTTAGGGTGAGAGGTTGTTTGTTTGTGTGTGCAATCCAATGTTCTCATTTATCTCCAAAATGGTTTGACCGATTTAGACACGGTTTTCTTCAAAATATTTCGGACTAATCGGGTCTGGTTTTGAGATAGGTGCTATGATGTTGGCTCGCCAGGGAGCGCTGCAAAATTTTGTTGCAAACAATTTCTATCATTTACCTTCAAAATGGTTTGACTGATTTAGACAGGATAGTTCTCAGATAGTTATTATGGTATTAACTTGCCAGGAGGCGCTGCAATATTTTGTTGCACACAAATGCACACAATTGAAACAATTTTTCAAGAATAAAACAAATTTTCTACACAACCGTTTGACCGATTTAGATTCGCTTTTGGTAAAATGTATATAATTTAACGGCGAAGGTTATTAGTCTAGTGCTATGCTGTTAACTCATCAGGGAGCGCCACAGTAAACATTTTTGTTTGATCTAAATTAACTATTTTGTGGTCTTTCTTCGACTTCGTTCTTCCATTGCTATGCTATTGTGTGTATTGTGCCCTCTAATTCTTCTGATGCTATGATATTGTGTGGATTGTTAAAGAGTTTTCTTTGATTTAGATCAGTTATTACTGGGCCATCTAAAGATCGTAATCTACTAACAGCCACATAAGCTTGCCCTTTGACGAATATTCTTTTAAAAGCTTAATTATTAAGACTAATAGTAAAAGGCAAAAACAACATTTTTATTAAACCCACCACAAATGGAAACGTTTTAATCGGAAACGTAAAAGTAAATAAAATAAAAAGCGGAATTTAAAATTTAAAAAAACCAACAACGAATGTAGTCGTTGTATTTCAAAAACGATTAACGACTAAAAGAAAATAATAGCCTATTAATATAATTACAAACCCAAGACAATCCGCCGGGTCTGCAACTGTCTAAAATTTTGCAGTTTTATCAGTTCGTGACTAAATGAAATTATCTTAGGTGCGCAAATAGCGTTCCTATGCTGATATAATATAATTGATATTGGGAACGGAAATGTCAAAGGCAGCCCCGACTGATTTAGATGACACAAAGATTTGGTTTTACTCAACAATTGACCGAATTTTTCAGGGTAAATATAGCAATAACTAGAAATAACATTCAGAATAACTAAGCCATTTTTTAATTAGTTCCACCACAATTCCTATTATTCCAACAAACATTTCTGGATTTCTGAAAAATTGTCAGAAGTATCACCGTTATTTGTTGAATCGAACCCTGGATTATCCTTGTCGATTAAAAGTACAAGTTTTTTATTTAAATGAGGCTTGCATTGGTTTCTTTGCAGCATCAACCACGTTTTTGTTATCGGCACCCCTCACTTCACACAAGGAAGACGATACGCAATATGGATCAAGTACTCAACGGAACAAATCCATTTGTGTAGAGGAGAAATAATAAATCTATAAAATTCTATATTTGTAATCTTATCCACGGGCGTATACGTCTCTGAAGGCTTTGGACCACATATAAAACATTTGGATGTACTATGGATATTAGACAAGATATTACATACACTACCATCGATCATTTTGAAGTGCAAATCATGCGTAGTGCTTAGTTCTAGCTTAAGTGAATATGATAAGTATGAAATACGTGAATATGCCTGTTCTGATATTTTTAGATGACAGCGAGATTTACTTACAAGAAGGAAAAATTAGAGGGAATGAAATCATGCTGGAATTGTCAAATTAAATTCTCATTAACATTACAATAATCCCACTAAAATATCCTTTGGCTTCTCTTACATCATGACAAATTTTACCGCCCCTTAATTCCTTTCAATTTATGATGAATTTGTATTATACTTTTGAAAATAACTCTCATTTATAAATATTATTGTAAATTATTTGGAAGCAACACTGTCGTACGTATGTGAAGTTGAAGTTTAACCCAAATAAATCACTAATATATCCGCGGGCTCTAAAAAACATGGGCTCACTGGTGTTCGCATCATCACGCCAATCATTTATCACGTCCGCAGTGTCACGGTTTTTACGTACCGGATGCGCCCTTATGTCCGATTTGGTAGTCGCTTGGAATGAAATATCCGACGGCGATAAATAAAACGGCATCAGTTTTATGTCTGTCGTTATGTGGACGTTGTCATGAGCAGACGCTGCTATTAATTTTTCTAATTTTAATGATCTGACTGAATCCGCATTGAAATCCTTGGTACTCGGTGATTAAATATTATCCTTATATTATATATCAACCATTTATATGCAAACCGCGCTTGATCATGTTATTCATATCATATTTTCATTTCATTTCATTTTTATATGTTATTTATTCAAGATCTTTTAGTAAATATTTTAATTTTCTTCCATTAAATATCTAAACATAGAAAATATAATTTTGTTCGCTCCTAATACATTGGCACTAATTTAAAGTCATCCTCGTAAATCCAAATATAATTTTATGTAGATTATAAATTCAATTTCCATAACAACACTAGCAATCTCGTAACCAGTGAATTAGAAATATGTTCGGCGAAAAAACAATTACAGCTTTTCCTAGTTTCTTGTAAATCATATTTTGCTGCTAATCTACATATTTATAATTTAGTAAGGATAAGAATAATCTAAAGGTTCTCAAATAATTTTACTTTCTACCAGATAGAAAATTGAGAACCTTTAGAAGTCCGTTTTGAAACAAGTATCTGTATATATTCATATTTATATAGTTATGTAAAGAACCACAATTTTATTTTTTTCCATTCACGAAGGTTACCTTTCATAACAGAGAATCGATGGTTGACTCAAACTTGTGTCATATGTACTTAGTTTGTAAGTACGTAGTTATATGTAAACATAATTTTATGAGGCAAATTGTATTGTTTTTAATTGAGTTGACTGACCACTGCCATCACGTAGTGTTTGCAATCGTCTAACTTCATAACTATTGGGACTGGCATGAATTATTATTTTTTTTTAAATTCTAAAACACGGAAGCTTAAATCAAATACAAAAAAATTTGTAAAAATAATATTAAAACATTATAAATTAATTATTTTTCGAAACAAATTTTACATAATACAATAAAGTGATAACGTGAGAGATACTTTATTTATAAAATTTTATTTAAAAAATTAGCAAAATCTATAAATTTATTATACATCATTTCTCGCCAAGGCGATGTTACTAGCAACAGATGACAGCCGCATTAATCGACCCCGATTTCCTCAACATCAATTTGTGAACTATAATTTGTTCATTATTTCGGGGAGAGATATAATAATTATTCTCAGATATATTTCTTATAAAATAACGTTTGATCTCAAAAATACGAAACAAGATGTCATATTAATGTTATAAAAGCATTCAGACCGCATGATTTTTTCCTAGTATTTTATATAGCCACTATAATAAAATAAATTTCAATTTTAATTCAAAATAAAATCGAATTAATAAATCTGAAAATAAGATCGTTATTTTCTAATTCTATATTTTAAATAAACACAGAGACCTCTGTGAGTGAATGCCTTACGAATGTCTTACGAATCTACCTTTACAGCATATTTTATTTGATTAATTTATTTTAAAGCATGTCTATTTTTATAAGAGCCCATGTTTATTACGGTCAATAGTGGTTGAATGGAAGAAATAATGGTTCGGAAAATAAAATTATCCAGATTGGTTATCATGATCATATTTAATAGTAATACTGAAAATTTTTAGAATGTCTAGAATTATATCAACTAGCAAATTAGTTTATATACTCTGTACATCGTTTAAT
Organism: Druceiella hillmani; assembly: GCA_039881145.1. Taxonomy (NCBI): domain Eukaryota; kingdom Metazoa; phylum Arthropoda; class Insecta; order Lepidoptera; family Hepialidae; genus Druceiella; species Druceiella hillmani. The sequence continues at coordinate 47,163,164 of JAYKKI010000007.1, read as the reverse complement.
TCTATAGAATCATTCAAAGAAGCAGTCGGCCTTCTCTTCTTCGGACGTCGCTTCTATTGCCTTTGGAAGGTAATTATCATTTGTCCGGCATTCAGGAATAGTGTTCCTCGCAGTCAATATTTTATTCTTCAGGAAAAATAGAAGTCGTACGATACAAAGTCGGAACTCTCTGGTAGATAATCCATCATATTTATCTCCAAAGTAGTCAAATATTTTGTTATTCACTTGACTGAGTACGCAGAAGCGTGATGACGGAGGATTCTGTTGTGAGAGTTCCGTTGCTCTATAACTTTTTCCAAAACAACAAGCAAATATTTGTTGATATATCACCCTGTAATAACTGTTCTTTTATTTTCTGGTACAAGCGTTGCATAATAACCTGTCGGTCCGAAGAACGAGGTGACGATATTTTTCCAGCTCTTCGCCCTTTCTTCAACTTTATAGGTAGCCCTTCAGAAAGAAACACCCATTAAGCATGCTGTCCCCTAGTTTAATTTTAGTTATAGTATGTACGGCATTTTTTACCCATGACGATTTTGAAAACGTCTCGAAGTTGATCGAAGAGAATAGTGTAGAGAGGTACTTCGATTCGCTTTGCGCAATCTCGCTTCGCCTTGGGCAATTTCTGATGGCTGTCGGTTGGTTCGCCCGAGCCTTTGCGAGGTTAGCGTACGGGAGACTCACGGCGACTGAGCTCCTCGCTAGATTGCACGAGTGTGTAGTCACGTACTTCAGACTGCGATCAACTTCGACGAGCAGTTCGTCGAGATAACTTTGCGATTAGTGTAGTGGACGTTTAACATTTTACAACACCAAACCTCACGACGGAATTCTTGAATTTAGTAAAATTATGAAGAACCCACGTAGCACAAAACTTCCTAATTCTTAAATAATTAAATGCCATAAACTAATACCTAAACTTGCTCAAATCTACTGATGGGATATTCTCATGTTAGTCTATAGCATGAGCGGCACAGCGATTTTGTTATATTCAATTGTCCAATCTGAGGCATATGTAAAATGACTACAAAAATTGTTTCGCTCTGATTTATAACTAACAGTAAATATGTATTGAAGTTTTTTTTAGTATATAAATTTGGCATCATTTTTTTTTTGTTAGTGTACGTTTCAGTTCAGCTTTACAAAAAATAACTTATTTCCGGGAAGGGCGACCTTGAGGTTCATAAAACATTTTTTTTATTTAAAAGGGCAATTTACAAAATGCATATTTCTTTTTTCTATGTAACCTAACCGTTCTTACAAATTTGCAGCCGCTTATGGTACAAACAGTTTTCCAGTCGCGCTATACGTTCACCTAGAATCAGTTAGATTTTAACTAACATCGAATATAAAATTACGAGAAGCAAACTGTTAAACATGCTTTTCATATCAGAAATGAAATGCATATCATTTTCGTTTCCTATACTTTAGTGATACCAGTCTTCGAAGGCTTATTTTTTATTTCAAAAAAAAATTCTGCAATGAAAATAGCGAAGATGAAGAAAATGCGTGCCAAATATTTTTGGCTAACGATAAATAAAAAGCTTCTGTATTCAATAGGAAAGTAATTATTCCGCACGCGTAAGTACAATTTGTAAAATATATATTACTTAGTTTATGTATTAATTTATGTCTAGTTTTAATCATATAAATATGATATATTTTCAAATGAAAAATGATATAACTTCCAACAACTATTCAAAGTTAATATAAAATAATCATATCAAGAATTAAAATATTATTATCTTTCATAAGCTAATGCCACTATTTTGCATTAGCAATACATAAAAAATGTCAAATAAATGTCATTCAGTCCTTCTAAAAACGTAAGTTAGATATTAATTTTTCTCCCACATGATGGTAAATGTTAACTAAAAAAGAAGCAAAGGCGGAGAATATGTCTGCAATGAATCCGTATTTATAAAACATATGTTTTCAATTTTAATTTATGCAACAATTGTTATAATCCTGACAAATAAAGTGAGTTATTTTGTGAAATTAATATTATTTTCTTTTAGTTTAGTTTCAAATAACGTGAAATAATACGTCAAATGTATTTCTAAATGGGGCTATTTCCCATATCTAATCGACACCCCCATTATATTCTTGTGAGAACTTCAAAAAAAAAATATTTTTTCAATATTTCCACACGAATATTTTTGATTGTTACAATTAAAATACGTGCAAGTTTGTATGCCTCATCAATTTGTCAAATTTAAAGTTTCAACTTTAAACGGTTTCTGAGAAAAAATAGCTGTAACATGCGGACAAGTCTTTTTTTTAGTCTTTATTTTTGAGGTTGAGAAACATAAAAATCGTTAACTTTGCCATTACATGTCTACTTGATATCCCACATAATGGTACTTTGAAACCAAAGGAAATAATTTTAAAAAATTTGTTTTTAGTTTAATCGCACAAACCAAAAGAGTGTGTGCTATATTATATAGTGACTCAACGAGAATTAATTTATAAAACGTTTTAAGCTGAATTTCTTGGTTTGGTACGAAACAACATAAGCAAAGAAATTAAAATAGGTATAAATATTTCGTTTAAAAGCCACACGCTTCTGATAGACGAATTGACAGAAAGCGTAGTTATAAAGTTTCGTTTGGATCTTTTATATTTTTAAACCCTTAAAACAAATTAAAGTCTTGTAAAAGACAGGTAGGCAAACATTTTCAGACGATTTTTTTGTATGCCTTAATTGTCGTCACGATTCAGATTTCCTTATAGAATTATTTTGTCGTCTATTTTAACGTTATTAAAAAATATTTCGAATATAAGTATCCTTACTTCCTAAATCATTCCTAAGTTTTAATTTGATTCTAACATTATAATATAGTTAATCTTAATTCTAACTTCGTAAATAATATTATTGCAAGCATGAGTTTGTTCGTATAATTGCTTTTCTCATTTTATCACTCACCATAAACACTATTCAACTGGAAACTATTAACCGAATTATATGAAATTTGGGACACCAGTAGTATAGAGATGAACAAATTATTTTTTATCAAGAATAGAATTATTATATATTAGTAAGTTGATTCTAAGATCATTATATACTAGTAAGTCTATACATAGTAAGTTTGGAATACATAGTATGTTTATTCCTATTATTCTCATATTCCAAATATAGTCAAAATTGATAACAATTTTGGTGTACTTTCTTCCTAATTGGTGAAGCACAAAGACAACGTACGAACAAAATTATGAAAAGTATATGTGCAAGATTCCTTCAAACATATTTATATAATTCAACATATATTTAACTCGTTTTCATCATTTTCAATAAGACTCAATTTCCGCTATTCTAATATCCCTTTGCTAGAGAATTATCGCAGTGAGCAGGGGAGCATATATTTAATATGCAAATTTTCATTTTTATTATTGTAACTATGTAATGTATCAATTTGAACAAAATTTGGAAAACTAAAATAGTAGACTTATACTTCGTTAGGCACAAGATCATAAATATAATTAAGTATATTATGCATATCACGGCTGCATGTTGAACTATGTCTATCTATTGCAAGACGTAGCTTTCTTCTGTTCATGGCGTTTCTTCGTTTCTCTCCATCTTTAACTCTTTCAATTTTAAATGTTAAGACTCAATATTTTCAAGTAAATATTATTTTTAAATTACTTACGATATTTTCTCCTTTCGAAGTGAATGAAGTAGTAGACCAAAACCAGTTACAACATAACATGCGTCCTTATACCTTTTGAACCATAATTATTATGGTTGTTTTATTTTCATACTCACGACATATACTGTTATGTATATACGTAAAAAAGACACTCGAAGATTGACATCATTTGCAACCAAGAACATCACGTTTTCATTAATTTCACATACTCTACTTCTCTCTATCTTGATATAACATTTACATTTCTATTAATTCTGTCAACTAAAAGCCAACATTCTTCTAGCAATAAATTTACCTTATATAGTATACTTTGAAAGTATACTTTCAAGTTAATAAACAAGTAAACACGTGACAAAATACTACTTTATGTCCCCGAAGATTAAGTATAATTTTAATATTCAATAAGAAAAGATGAACAATTAAATAAAATATAAGGATGACAGATAACAAAATACGAAAATTCAAGTATACGTCTGTTTCATTTTGTAGACACCGCAGTTACATCGTATCCAATTTCCGCTCTACGTATTCCGCGAGCATTAACCGGAAATAACCTAAAAACGTAACCACGCCAAGAGTATGGAATTGACTTAATTAACTTTCTTGCCTCCATTCCCAGTTCAATTTTAAGCAGGCTTTTACGTTTGTGCTCCAACTGTCTATTGAGGGCATTAAAATGTAGTTAAGAATACTGATTTACATTTAAATTTATTTTTTCAACTTTCAGTATGGGATTTTATATTAAAAATCTTTGTTATTATTTTTCCCATGAAGTAAATATTTTGCACAACGCCTCCATTATATTATGCAAACGTTCTTCGTTGCGTCCTTTGTACCAAAACATTAATAATGCCACTTTGGGCATCATTTAAGCCAATGAATAACGTAGGCGATAAACAAAGGCGTGTCTGAACTCTGTTTTATTTAAAAAAAACATTTATTTTATTGACTATAACTTGATTAAATATTTTCTCACTGATTTTGAAGGTTATATTTTTAGGAGATATAAATTATGACGATGTTAAAATATTTACTTTGTCAAAAAGAGGCGATTAACAAATATGTCTTTGAACTCTGTTAAAATTACAAAATACACCTATTTTATTAACATTTGCTTGATAAAATATTCTCTCTATTATTTTTAATGTCTTATCTATAGACGCTATCAAGCCTGAACATATTGAAATGTTAAATTGTACTAATTTGACTTGTGCTAGGACAACTAAAAACAAAAGTAATGAACAAGAACTTCCTTGAGCTATGTCTAAGTCACAAAAATATATATTTTACTGACTTTCTCTTAATAAAATATTCTTTCAGTGATTCTGAATGTCATATTTTTATACGATATAAGCCAAATGATATTAAAAACCTTAGTTTGTACTAAGCCAACGAATAATCAATCCAACGAATGACGAAGGCGACGAACAAAGGTCCCTAAACTTTACGTAAGTCAAAAAAATACTTATTTTAATGACTTTACTGCATAAAATATACTCTCCTTACTTTGAATATCATATTTTTGGACAAAATTAAATTTGTCGATAATCAAAGTGTTGACAAATGAGATCAGAAATATGAAATAAATGTTAAAGTGGAAAAAAATTTGCTTGTATCCAATTTACAATGGAAATAATTAAACAATGCTTCTAATGGCATTGATTGAAATTTATAAACGTTTTTTGAATTATAATAAAACCTTTAATTGCCACTGAACTCAATACTATGACTTTAATTCTTAATTTATCTGCCTCTTGTCACTTTATGAGTCATTTGCTTTAAAGTGGTCATGTGTGAAAAACCACTTTAAAGCAAAGGCCTAAATAGGAAGCAAAGTAGAGAAGCAGCCGAATATAATGTCTGCTTTTAACAATAATTTAGAATAATTTAGGTCGCTATTTGCTTGCGTGCATTGGAAAAAAAATCGAAAGTAATATATTTTCTTTTTATGTATTTCATATTTAGTAATATCATGTTTAGTAATATCTCATTTTAACTTAAAATTACTAGCCATAGGTATGAAAAATTAACAAGAAATATAAAAAAGAGAAGTAATAAATTATAACATATTGCTCTAAACAAAAATATCATAAAAATATTTTTCGTAATTATAAAGGTCTTACGAAAAAAATTATAGCAGTATATCTCATAGAGCTACAAAAGATTGGCTAAGTGGATACAACTAGATACATAGAGCTACAAAAGGCTGGCTTAAGTGGATACAACTCACAGACGTCATGCGCGGTAAAAGAACGTCACTTAACATCAAAAGGAAAATATACAAAACAGCTGTAATACCTGTAGTTTTGTATGGTCCGAAGTGTTAAGCGACTAAAAAACAACTCCTCCACAAACCGCGCATAACGGAAATGAGCTTAATAAAATCACAAATTAATCCTAAAAGAGAGATTTATAGTTACCCCCCATAATAAATAAAGTGAAAGAAAAACGCCTCTGATGTTATGGACATGTTCGAAGACAACCAGATGACCACAAGATGAACCTAGCCCTAAACTTGCCAACAACGAAGTGATGACATGAAAGACCACCCTTCATTTGGTTCACGACGGTGAAAAAAAACCTGAAAGAAGCCCAATTTGAAGCCAACAAAAAAAAACAAAAACGAAGACCAACTCCAAGTAAATGGGACGAAATTTCCTGTATAGTAGTAATATAATGTTATGATGAGTATTTCATATTTACGAGCCAAACATCTCAGATAATAATGGTCGAGTTGCCCTTTAGTAAAAATCATGGTTTACCTAAGCTAAGACGATAATGGTCAAATTACCCTTCTAAAAGATAGCAAGCCAATCAGGTGTTTCACTTGCACCTTTTTTCGATTCCATACTCAATAAAGAAACGCTAGCGGCTCGAATTCGTACGGGTATATTTACATCGTTAGGTTAAAGTTTCATGACATATATTTTATCTTTCATAGATATAGTCCACCATTTTATCATAATTAAAAAAAATTAATAATATCAGAATCCAGAATTGGTCAGATCGGTTAAACAACCTATAAAAAACAGACCATCTCCAAATTGAAATTTTTACAGATGGTTAACTTTTTTATTTTGAAGTACTCCTCTTCATACAACATTCATTGTTTTATTTCTAGATATTAATATTCTTATATGACGGTGTGTAGCTAGCCGTAAATAGGACCCAAATATCTATCTGCTCGGATATTACTAGAATTCATTTCATTCATTCATATTTGACTTTTACTTTTTATTACGTGAATTTAAATCGTTAAATCTGTCGCAATCATGTGCTGATTGGCTCAACTCCTATTTTCGTGGCCGTAAACAGGTAATCAAAATTTCTTAAAATTATTTAAAATGGAATAGTCTCGCTACTGGCGTATCTCAAGGTGGTGTTTATTCCCATTTCTCTTTTAAATTTTTGGTGATCCCATAGTTAAACCCCTATCTTCTATCATTTTATATGTTAATGGTCTTCAAATATACTCTCACTTCTGAATGCAGACCTGTATTTAATCAATCAGTACGCTAGTAAACAGGGTCGTCTGATTAACCCAATTAAATTATAGGCTCTCATTATCGGAAGCTAAAAACTTGTGTGGAAAATTTTCAGACCTGTTTTACCATTCATTAACGAAGACAATATACCTTTTACTTCAACTATAAAAGATCTTGACCTACTTATTGACCAACATATCACAAGACTTGCTTAAGTACATGACCTTAGTCATAAGATCCTCTTCAAAAAACACCATCTAAAACGGCTTCCAAATTTTCATCCGTTTCAGACCAAAGTACTTATTTATCAATTTTTTTTTCTACCTATCCTTGATTAAGTGAACGTGCGTTTATTTAACCTAAATAAACATTTATTCGAAAATTTGAAACGACTTCAAAACCTATGTATTCGTCACATTCTAAATGGTTAATAATTCATAACCAACGTAACCTTAATATTGTTTCCTTTTATATATAGTATCCTTAATAATTCTGTTTCACCTTCATACCATAGGTCTAGATTCCAATACCTTTCATCCCAAACCTTGAACTACGTTGAAAGGACAAGCACACGCTCCTAATCATTCTACATAGAACTAATTTCCATGGAAATCCTGTAATGTACATGCTACTATATTATGGAGCCAACTGAACACAAATATACAAAATGCACCCTCATTGTCTATGTTCAAAAATCTGAAATTTACATTATCCAACACGATCGGTAGATCGAAATTCCTTCAATAACCTATCCTGAACAACATATTAGAAGTAGGGATGGGATACTGTCCATACCACTAACATGTATTTTGCTTTTATTTTAAATAATGTTATATTATTTCTGTACCGACTAATATTATAATATACATTGATACAAAAATTTTAATTGACTATGTTATCAATTAATCAGATAATTATGTTTACACTATCAAAGTAACAAACAAAAATAAATATGTAAATTAAATAATAAATAAGAAGAAATAGAGTAATATACTAATAACCCATTTAAATTAAAGGACTAACACAAAACACATACGCCTAAATAATTATTCTGGAATACAACGGACAACGTTCATCAAACATTTGAACAAGCCGCTGAACAATGGACTACACTCCATACAACCGCGCATGACTACAATGCCTCAGCACAATGCGCTTGTGATATTCCAACGCCAAGCGAACCTATTGCATTTCTTTACTCCCCTTATACGTGCACGAATATGTTGCGCCCAACGTCATCATAATACGCCTTTCAACTTTCAAAAACATTTTTGTAATTTTTCTTGATTCAATTATCATAGTTAAAGAAGAAAGTTAAAATTGTTGCGAGATTTATTTTAACAAGGACCTAGACTTCACGTTCAAGTTTTTTTTAAGTAAAATTTAATATAGTTACGGTGATTTGTCCGTAAAAGTTATATGTATACTGCCCCTGACCTTTTCTCTTTCTTAAATCTTTTTAATAAACACAATTCCTATAAACAAAACGTTGAAGAATCTGTGATAGTTTTGCTAATATTCGCTTAGGATGTAAAGGGTTATATTTATTTATAATTACTATTTATTTTCTCTGCATAGTAAATAAACACTCCGAATACTCAAACTCATGAAGCATGTTACGAATAAAATATGATTCATGAAAACTGCCTCTACCATTTCATTGTAGTAATTGCGCAATGCAAATCGCTGCAGTTCACGCAATGTATTAATTTATTAAATTTATATGACTCATAATTTACGAGTTAGAAAATAAAAAGGTAATTTCCTAAAATTAACCATTTCCAAAAATTACCTCAAATTCCCGGGGCGGCAGTTGCGTCAATATGTTTTATAGATACTGCCATAATCAAATGTGCTAGGACTATTGTGCCATCACGCAAAATAGTTTCACTAAATGTTCTTTTTATTGTTAAACGGAAGCCGTAATAATCTTTATTGGAAATTTCTACCTGTGAATTATACTTCTTTTTAGCGTCCTATTTTAACTGAAAAGATAGGTTATCTTGATAGAATATTTTAAACTTAAAAAATATTGAAACATAACACAATTATTTAAAATTATTTACCTCTTGAATTGCTCAATTTAAAATTAATTTTTACTTACATATAATTTCGCTTTTCTCAAAAAAATGTCATTCGCTCTCATTTAATATTAGTAAAATTTTATATTAGAGACAAGTATTGAGGTGTAATATAAAAGAACAATAAAGTAATATAAAATGCATTTCTATTTTGCTTGTGTGTACTTAATTCTTAATCATGCTGAGTAAGTTTATGATAAGTGATATCATTATTTACCAATTGTGAAAACATGCACGAATATTACACTAGATGGTTAAAATTATTGAATTTCGTATTTATTATTTTTTAAATAACAAAAAAGAGGAAAAGGTTCCACTAATATGACGTGACTCTCAATGAATTTTATTTATTGTAAATGTGTATGATCTTTCAGCCACAGGAAAATATAATTGTTTTTATTTTTATTTATGTACAGCAGTCAAAAACTGTTCCGTTAATAATAAAGAATCCATTCATTTTTTTATATGCTCTTAATTTCGTAAGCTGATGTATTTCATAAAGTTGCACTGCCAACATCATCATCATCACTATAAGCCGAAAGACATCCACTGCTGAATATAGGTCTCCCCCATAGCTTCTTGCAAATATCGATTTTCCATGGTAACATCTTTTAGTATCACGCAGTCTCAAAAGAATTAAAATTTGTTCGAAACAATTAAAACTTTTTCGAGATTCCTTGTACCGAATCGACGTTTACGCTTGTGCTTTCCGTTATATTTGAGCTCATGATTTGACTTTAGCCATAACATTTCTTAACATTCGCAAAATATATTAGTCAATCGTCATCGTTATTTCAAAGTTTCAGAAGTGGAATTGTTTAAAACATTCCAGTATGAGAACCTCCCTAGTGAATGTGTTGCTGTTAATAATATTATTCACGTTATTCTGGTAATAGCTGTTTGTAAAACGAAATTTTGAATGTACTGATGATTCGATATCGTTAATTAATATGCTCACCAAGTCGAGTTTGTAAATTATGTTACGAAATTGCCTCTCTCATGGCTGGAAATAATATAATGAGTGAATTTGATATTTTATAATTTAATTCCTCGCTGGTATCGGTTTTGTATTTTTATCAAAGTGGTGAAAGTGTCATTATGTTAATATTTAGGATAGGTGTATGAAACTAACGGAAGAAGTCGCATCGTAGTCTCTATATATATATGTACATGCGTAAGTACGTAAGTGCGCTTTCAAAGTTTTATTAAATGTAAATAGGGCATCCGCTTGGCCACAAACTTTTATTCGAGGGTTCTCAATGATAAGTTTCTGAGTGCAGGAATCCTTGAGGAGTTCTGTTGTATTGTCCCTTCTCGATTTATGAAATAGGACGGTTTAAACCTAGATCCCACAAATAATAACCAGTTTGATTGGAACTGGACAAATCGCAAGCCATTCCTATTGGTCCATAGATGGTATAAATACGGCGTCAATTAAAAATATTTTTTTAAAAGTAACAGAAATGAGATGAAATATGATCCAGTTCTTGATATTGTACACATAAAACTACTGAAAAATTAAAATAATATTGGTTTCATTATACTTAAAGATAAACATTTTTCTACCACTAAAATCTGTTAGAGATTAGACAATTTTTATTGTAATACAAATTTGTGCAAAATTCCTGTGGATTTTTTCTTCATCTATCTCTTTAGAATTCCAGACCTGAAGAATTGGGATGCTCTAACTCGGTTATTCGTATGTCTGTCGTATCAACACCCTCTACAATCAATACTAGGTACTACAAATCAATAAATTTTGCATTTGTAGTACCTACGTATATATCTTTTTCACGAATTACATAAACAGATAAATGAAATCAGATAATTTAAATTTCCCATTTTCTTCTAGAGTTGAGGGCATTAGAATAAATAAAAGTAACAATAAAACTCTATACCGCACACAGGTCGTAATAAGTAGTTCTTATTTTAATGGATGGTTCTGTGCGTCACACCGATTAGATAATATTAACGTTCTATTAATAGTATTCGTACACGTTATCTATTAATCAACCAGAAAATTCAATGTTTGAGTAGAAATTTTTAAGAAACAGAATGTAAGGAACTAAATGAAAATTCTCAATCATTTCTGAAAAAAATCACTTAAAACCATCCGATTCCAACAAAAAACAAATTATGTAATTTTCAGAAATACCCTTAAAATATATTCAGTGTGATGCACAGAATTATATATATATATATATGAATAATAGACAGTTTACATCTGTATATGCTTGAATAAAGTAATATTTAAAACAAGGCCTTAAATTTTATTCCAAATATAAGACAAAAATACCTGGCTTTGATTTAGAACTAAAAGAAAAATATTGTTGAAATTTTAAAATATAGAAGATTGTTCAAATGTAATTTCATCATCGCTGTTAACTTGGATTCCGCTTTGTTTAATGATATAGATGCTATATAAATATATAAATCTAAACTCAACACCACACACGTTTTCCCAACGCATTTTATTTTACGAGACGTAGAAACGCTTCCTTTTTTGTCGCTTCCTTATTTCCGTGCGCTGCTGGTTCAATTTAGTATTGTGTGCCGATTGTGAATTTATTTTGAGGTTGACTTCAACACGCACCAAAGATACATTTAACAGAGATACATTTGTCACAATACGTGTTTTTACACGCGGGCTACGTTTTATATTGTATTTTTTCTGTTTGCGTCCTGTCGCGTTTTATATATCGCTTTGTTTATTTTTTATTATTCTCCTTTGCTTATTTTTTATCAGTCTCCATATCCATCGAGGATGCAATTTAATATTTTTACAATGTGTTCATTGTAACGTTTGTTACAATGAACACATTGTAAAAATATTAAATTGCATCCTCGATGGATATGGAGAATATACTCCATTTTTAATATTTTTATACTTGTTCCTCTAAAAAAAGATCAAAAATTAAATTATCTGAACAGGATCAAAAACAAAGTAAAGCTTTTCTAAATGTTTATTTCGCTTGCGGTTTCAGAACATAAAATTATTACTTACGTTTATTGAAATACTTACCCCATTTCAAATTAATAAGCATAAACTATCTGACAAAAATATATTCGTATCTCGAATTAAATATACAATTTCACATTTTACAGCTCATTCTACAATCAAAATTATAATATAGTGTATTTTTTTCCTCTCTATTTACTCGACAAGAGTTACTGTAAAATTGTCAAGAAACACATAATCTTAATTTTATAACACCCTAATAACAGGATGATATCGCAAAATTATGTCCACAGAGCAAATATAAATTTCGATAAAATATCTAAAACCCCTTTCGCCTACATAAATTTGAACATATGAACTTTAAGTACAACACCTCATGTTGTTGGAATTATATTTGAAACTAATATTTACAGACGACTTTCGTCAATATTAACAATTTTACTTTATCCGTAAAAGTTTATGGGTGGAAAATCCTTTAAATTCCTAGGACGACACATAAGACCAATGTCTTTATTGCAAAGGAATTTAAAATAATTTACACCATTTTAAATTTCATAAAGATGACCACTTTAAATGAATTGAAAATTATCGAAACTCCACCATATTTATATAATTTTTTCAACTACTTTAATCGGATTACTAGAACAAATTGACGAAAAATTGCTCACGATTGGCAAATTAGTGAAGAAGAAACCAAGGAAATACAGTGTCATATGTCAGTCCGATCAGATTTATGCCACACTCTTTCAATTCACGACTACTCTGTTATGATATATATTCGCTTCGTCGAGGATGGACCTAGGATACAGACAATCTGCATAAAAGTTATTCGACATATTATTAGACTGCATCGTAAAGAACGAAAGATACGTAGGAAGGGCTGATTCGGATTAGAAATGACACTGCCAATCAATTTATCATTAATTATTTGTGCACCCTCATTTCACCCACTTAGAATTATATTTACTATCCTGCCAACCATGGTCAGTAAATGCTACTGCCCTGTTCGCCAAACGATATCAGTCATCAGAATCGAAGAGTATATCAACGAAAATACTCGCTCAACAAATAAGCCGATCTTTTTCTCTTCCTTGTACTGATTAAACAGTATTCTTCTACTTCTGTTATATTTTTTACAATGGCTACGTTCCCATATATTCTAACATGATGATATGTGGCCTGTAATCTATAAATATTGCTTGTCTTCTACCATGAAAATTTTAAATTTCGAAATGGGGTGTATAGTTTTAGAGATTAGCGCCAGCAATTAAAACAAAGCGAACAAAGAACTTTTCTATTCTGTCATTACCCTGCCCTTATGAATTTTATTGTGATATACAATAGACTGTAAGAGCTTACCAATAGAAATAATGTTTGATATAGGACATGTGTGACTAGAGATTAACGCGAATAAATAAGGAAACTAATTTCTTCGCTTTATTGACTAGTGTATATTTGCACTATACTTTAACTTAGTAACCGTTTTTTCCGTATTATAACATAAGACAAAAACTCTTTTTTCTGCAGTTATATTTACATACTTTAAAATAAATTAAAGTATTAACGTATTCTTGGACTACATTTGGAAAAGTAATACGGGATCTGACTGAATTTTATTGACAATATGTTAATTAATTGAATATAAAGTATAATGAAATATTCAATTGAAATGTTATTTGTCTTGGTTTGGGGCCATGAAATTATTGCAAATAGATATTTTATGCAAAAATCATTTTACATTGAGATCTTAATGTATAATGAAATATTGAAAAAAATTGTTTAAAGTGATTTAAGTATATGTTTTCTCTTCCTTTAAAACGAGAATTAAATTTTTTTTATTGCATTACATCGTGAGTGATATCATTAGATTGTTAAATTAAAATAAGGTTAAGGTTTTATTTCCCATTTTTAGCTACATTTTCGACACCTTAAGTTTAAATCAATTATTAAACTCGATGCAATACGTCCTTCTCCCTTCCCCAACCCTCCATTCCCACTAATAGTTGAATATTTTATTATTTATTTAACTTGCATGAACAATTTAATGATTTTATTATAACTTAATGGATTATTATAACTTACATGAACATGACAAGCACTTGGACAGTTTTTCACTAAAATGAGAAATTCATTCGAGAAAAATTTATGTCGTTCTTGAAAATTTAATAAAAATACAAACCAATTTGTTGTCTTAAAAAAAATAAATATCATTCAAGCAGATATTTACTAAACACTTACACATGCATAAATGCATGCACTGAGAGGTAAATGCGGTTGTAAATATAACCTTCCACATTAATTTTCTTGCGTCATACTAACAAAGCATATTACATAAACACATAATGGAATCGTATCTCATTTTCATAATTCCAAAATTTATATTCACATGTGTCTCCGACGAAAATATAAAGTTTAGTTTATGGTTAATAATTTTCCAGTTTTGTAAAATATTTATTTCTTCGTAGTATTTCTTCTGAGTAATATTTGCAAAAACATTTGCAAAATAATTTCATTTGAGTTTTGAATGTGCTGTATTAAACATATATATAAAGAAGTTACTGCTGCCACTAACCGAGACTATTACTGAAATTGACGTCATCTAATGAATACGCATAAAAATAGAGTTTTTTTGTTTTCAAATTGCAAATGCAATTTGGTCATGATTACTTTTGCCACCGTTTTGAAAATAATTTTAAGTACTAAATTTTCTAATACCAAAAAAATCTCAGTATTAAATAATTTCAATTTTTTTCGAATTCTAGCACACAGAATTTTTCCTCTTTTTTCCTATGCAATTTTGATAAGTTAGACGATAAAACATTTCATTTACATCAAAGCTTTAGATTTTACAGATTGAACTTAGATATAAAAAAGGGTAAACGAAACCTAAATTTTATTCCCAATAAATTTACTTCAAACAGTAAAAACTTTATCCAATAGGCAAGCAGGCATTATAAAATTACAAGGCCAAGATTTCAAAACTCAAAAAAAAATTTATGAGTTAATTTTTCTAAAATACACTTGTATCAATCTAGTTATTCCAAAACACAAATAGCTTACACCAATAACAATTAATTTTTTTATATGAATAAAATAAAAAAAACTTTTTAATTCTAAGCATATATACATATTTTTGAGAATAGTGTTAAATAAATTAGATTTAGTTATCCTATTAATAACAAATAAAAGTTATTACGGTTTTTGGAAAACAGTATATAATATATTGCATCTATTTATATTTGCTCTTCACTTTCTCATTACTTAGTAATAAAATAAACACCCCACACGATCACACTCATAAAGCGTTCTATGAAAAAATATGACTCATGAAAACTGCCTCTGTTAATTGATGGCAGCAATCGCGCGAAGCAAGGCGCTGCACTCTACCCGATATATTAATTTATTAAGGCAACATGACTCGTAATTTATGAATTACGAAATAAAAAAGCAATTTCGTGGAACCAAAATTGTGAGCAATATATCTCGCTCAAGGCAGTAAACGAAGCATTAAAGTTAAGCTCGAGCGGTCATGCTCAACGACCGCGGTCAACACGCCGAGTGTCGCCAATATGCTTTAAAATTCTGCCGTAAGTCACAAATGTGTTAAGATAGTTGTGCTAATTTAGTATCATACATAATAGCTTTAGTAAATGTTCAGTTTATTTTTAAACGAAACCCGTCCTATCCTTTACTGAACGTTTTTACTCGTGAATTATAATCTTTATTGACGTCCGACTTTAAATTAAAAAATAAATTACTTTAATGACTTTATAGTTGTGTATAAATAAATATAATTGCGAGTAAACCTGAGTTAGTGTTTAAAACGTAGAAAACAAAACAAGACACCATTTTTCTAAATTATGTATTAACATCATTATTTGATATTATATTCCTAGCTGAAATACACAATTTACAATGTATTTACTTAGTAAAATCCTCGAAAAAATATCATACGTTCTAATATAATTTTAGTACACTTTTAAATCGAAAATGATGAAATGTAATTTAAAATACCAATAAAATATAAATTAATACTGCTTCTTACTTCTGAAAATGCTAATTCTTCGGCAATATTTTGTTCTGTTTATGATAAATGGCAACAACCGTACTTTTCTAATTATGGAAGTACGCAGTAATTTGTTATTTCTTATATAAAAAGTTGAAAGAAGAGAAAAAACAGTTTTTCTCACTCGTTAAAAATGGATGATAATATTACGCAGCCATGTTCGTCAAAACAGTCAAAAGCTGTTTTAACAATAATTGAAATTAACAGAAATTGTCCATTTTTCTTTCATCATTATTTGTAAAATATACCTCTTAATGAAAACCGCAAATAACCATTTGTTAAATCCGTTGAGTGTAACGAATAAAATTTAATTATAACGTAATTATCTCCAGTGAAATTTTCAAGAAATAAATAATATTTGAAAAATTATAAAAAGTAAGCATTCAACCATTTATTTTAAAAATTACTTTTTAATCTGTCTTTCGTCGTATCGAGATTCCTTACTAATATGAAAGTTACACGCACATCCTCCATTATATTCGAGCTCGTAATTTAAATTTGATGGTAACAGTTGCAAATAGTTTAGTAAAGTTTGCCTCACTAAACTTAGCACATAGTTTTCGAATGTGGAATTACTTATACCGTCGCAGCATGAATATCTTCTAAGGGAGTATGACATTGTTAACTAAATTTACATCGTTATACTAACAGCCATTTACAAAGCCAGCTTCTGAATATCCTGATTTCTTGTGAAGCTAACGTTAATTGATTTATTTAACAAGTTTTCCCCCATGTGGGCTGAAAATTCTATAAATGTAAGTGTTAATACATAGTTTTTTTTAATATCAGTTTCAATATAACGTACAAATATGCGTTTTCAAATATTTTCATCCGCTTTTTAATTTTTTTTACATATATATATATATATATATATATATATATATATATATATATATATCTAATAACTCGATCAAATAATTATCAATCAAATAATCAGTACATACGGCCACATTTTTAGCTCATATCGTAAAATAAACTTTCCAATTATTCAAGAGTTTTCCTATAAAAATGCTGTTTCACCATTTCGTTTTACATCGTTTCATTTAGTTTGCACTTATATCAGTAATGAGATATTGAGAACGTGTATTAAGCCAATAAAATAACATCAAAGACGGAAGATGAGAGGATGGAAACAAAAGGATAAAATTTCTGTACATTCCATTATCTTCAAAATACTTTAAACGGTTATCTTCTCCTTCCTCCCCATCGACGGTTAAAACGTTTATCAAAATTTAATAAAAACGTATTTCATTTTTAACAAATGAAGTAATGGATTGATTCGTTCATTGGGCAAGGTTTAGACCATCGAAATAGATAACAATCTTCTGCCAATATACGTCTATAGTAATAATTACAACTTTTTGAAGTTATATACGATAAAAATGAGCCTTCTTGTTAAAAGATAAATTCATTAATGGACTTCAAAAAACGAGAAATTTTCTCATACGATTATATTTTTTATCCTGTTTTAATGTATTTTATCCCATATTTCCGGTATTTCCCAACCAATTTGAATGTTTCTTTTTTTTGAAAGGAAAACTTTTATCATAGTTCCATGACGATTTAGTTAGTATCTGACCAATGAAATTGACTATATACCACCGAATTCCGCTGCTTTGAACAACACAGGTATCGTGATCGAGTTTTAATTATTTATGTCTAATGATAATTTATGTCGATGGTTTATTCTAATGATCCTAATGGTGCATGTGTACTGCCTGCTTTAACCGTGAAACCTTGCAATATAATGTTTTTAAATCAGTTTTGTGGGCCTGAAACAGAGATTCTGTCATTAAACTCCGGGTTCCAACTCTTCTGTCCCAGTGCTGCAGAGTATTGCTCGCCTAAACTGTGAGACTTGAGGATCTTTGGTTTTTAAAATTATATTATGGATCTCAAGCAGAGATCCTGTCATTGAACTCCGAATTTCCATACCTCAGTCCCGATACTACAGGAGTGCTGCCTGCCTAAACTATAAGACTTCTGAAAGTACTGTTTTTAAATTATTATTGCAGCTCTCAAGCAGAAACTCTTCCACTAAACGTTGGGCTGAAACTGCTGTAAAAAAAGCTATTAACGCTGTGAGGCATTGCCTGCTTAAATCGTCAGATTTGACAATCTACTGTTACTCAGTTGGCGTCATGCGTTTAAGCACTCTTATCATTGTATTCTTCAGTTCTGATACTGCAATCGTAATACCTGCCTAAACCGTTAAACTTGATCAACTGCTGTTTTTAATTAATATTGTAGGTCTCAAACAGAGTCCTCAAATTTCGGGTTCTAATACCCCAGTCCTGATGCAGCAGTGTAAGTTAATATGGAAAATCTATTACTGCTAAAGATTTTTGGAGTCGATATCAAGTGAAATGAAGCACTCATTTGTATGTGTGGGTGTAAATATGAATGTCAGAGAGACGAGAAGCGTCGTGAATATCAGAAAGAATATTTAATAGAAACGGTGTGAATATCAGAAGGGAGGGAAATGTCGACTTGGCACCGATTCCAATATTCTCTGGAAGTGATAGTATTTTGTTAATCTGTTTATGTTTGGAAACGATATAGTACCGCAAAATTGCCAACTGACTACTCGTATATTTATTTTTTTTACTTCTGACTGCGCTTTTATTGGATGGTTAATTGAAGTCGTTTCAATTTTTTTGTAAAAAAAGTTTTATTTCGGTAAACTTCAGGAAAGGGCTTAAATTCTATTTTTAAATTAATTCTCTATTTCAAAATTTGAATTACGATCAAAAATAGTTCTGAACATTTGGGAAATAGGCAAGAGATATAAATTTGTGAGCATTTAAAATTTGGGACATTAATATTTTTTGTGATTTATAGATATAGAATAACCACATATGACAAATTATTGTTTAATTCAAGAAAAAGTAATATAATTTTTGTTTAAAATAAACTTTAAAACCACGCTGTTCGTAAAAACTTAATCTGTACATATATTTGTTTAAAAAAGCAATAAAAACTACGTTGAAAGAAAAAACGGGCGAATGGAAAGTTAATTATGCATGTATTTCGTGTGGCTTAAAACAATGGTTCATGTAATTTGATTCTGTTGCTATCAATTCTATCTTTACTTAATTCTAATGTATGTAACATTGGCTCAAAATGACAGTTCCTTGCAATAAATTTTTCACTTCTAGGAATATATGGAAAATAAGGTAAGTGTGGGGAATAAGTTAAGGCTCAAGAATAGAGGTTTGTTTGTTGTATTTTTAGGGTTCCGTATCTCAAAATGAAAAGGGAATCCTTATAACAGCATTCGTATGTATGTCTATTTGTCTTTCACAGCTATTTTTCTAAGAAACTGAGTGACGCGTGAAGTTGTACATTTCTCATTAAGTAACATTAAAAAATATTCACATAATGGAGAATATCGTTTAAAAAGGCTAGTTATAAAGTCTAAAAATTTACTTTTCATAATTCCAGGTACCATGTCTTCAGATATATACTAAAAACGCAAAAAATATACCCCCTCTTATTTTCGACACTAATCAACTTAAGATTATAAAAAAAATATATAAAAAAGTTTTCAGAAGCCTACGGGAAGGATATAAGAAAATCATAGCGATTGTTCAAGATCTTATCATTTCTGAAATACACGTCACATTTTCTTGTAAAATGTGTAGTAGGCAATATATTTACGTTGTGAAATATATTGCAAATATTTTAATAGAAATACCATGAACTCACTCTTGTCAAATGTGTAGTAGGCAATATATTTACATTGTGAAATATATTGCAAATATTTTAATAGAAATACCATGAACTCACCCTTGTCAAATGTGTAGTAGGCAATATATTTACGTTGTGAAATATATTGCAAGTATTTTAATAGAAATACCATGAACTCACCCTTGTCAAATGTCTAGTAGGCAATATATTTACGTTGTGAAATATATTGCAAATATTTTAATAGAAATACCATGAACTCACTCTTGTCAAATGTGTAGTAGGCAATATATTTACATTGTGAAATATATTGCAAATATTTTAATAGAAATACCATGAACTCACCCTTGTCAAATGTGTAGTAGGCAATATATTTACGTTGTGAAATATATTGCAAGTATTTTAATAGAAATACCATGAACTCACCCTTGTCAAATGTCTAGTAGGCAATATATTTACGTTGTGAAATATATTGCAAATATTTTAATAGAAATACCATGAACTCTCAAATTTTAAAAAGTGCTTAAAAGTATACGGAACCCTCGCAGTGTGCTACAGATTCTCTTGCTTTACAGAGTTTTTGGATCAAGTAACTTTATAGTGCGCCATTTGTCAGGAATGGCCACTTTAGCTGACGGTAATACAATGTATATCATAATTTAATAACAGGATCTACGCTTATCAATAAATGTGGATATTCTATTCACATAAACGGAGTATAACAGAAATTTAGAGAAAATATTCAAAACATTTTGTTATACAAAGTGCATACTTTTCTCTGCCACCATGAACCTAGGCAAATATACAACTAGCGGCATTAAAAAGATTTTTATATAGCGTGTTAATAATCCTTTGTAAAACGTCTTTCTAAAAACAAATCCGTGATTTTCAGTTTGCCTGAAGTTCTAAGGTAGAAAAACCATAAACAGATTCAAGAAGTTACGTACACTCGTAGAGTTACGCACTATTATGTCAAGTAATAATTGTAGCAAATCGTTTTGTGCCAATCAAAATCTAAAAAAATTGTATTGCATCGCGACGAGACCTCGTTTAATTTTTAACATGTATTAAAATATAGTAAAACAAAGTGAGTGTATTTTTTCAAATATTATTTTTTATCGTGATTATCTGTTCGATAATTCTTTTTACGATGATGATCTGTTCGATTGTTCGATTTAATATTCGTGATTATCTGTTCAATGCTTTTAATTCATTACCACATTTAACAATAGAAAATAATTTTTTTTCATTAGCAATACGGTGATTAAAGATGGCGTAGCATTTTTCAAAATTTGTTTATATTCCCTTTAGTTGTCCGGAAGTGAATATTATTTCGTAAAGCAATAATAAGTAATGAAATTACAAAACCAATAGACACACAAATACACAACCAATTGACCCTCTGTTACTCAATTGTAAAACTTCGCTTTGATTGTCTAAATAGAACCAATTTAAGCTTTTAAAGATAGTTATGGCGAAAGGAAGTCACGTCAATTAAAATTCATACGCAGAAGCCAGTTTCCTTTTAAATGTAATTTTTTAGTCCGAGTATTATAGTTTAAATTCGAGTGTGTCGGGATAAATGTATTTGATGAAAATGTTTTTTTATATTCATTCTTGTTCATATAATAAAAAATTGATTTTCTGGTAATTTTGTGAGAGAATTGTCGGAAAAAAAATGTGTGAAAATTTCCAAAAGTTGATGCATTCATTCAAGAACGAACATCTTACACGAATGTACATTACGAAATATACAACAAAATAAAAAGAGGTAGAATTCGAAATTACCTATTTATTTGAAATTACATTCAACCCAAATGAAATTTACGTACACACACTGCCATTTTTGAAATATTTGCTTTGCCGCGTTAACCAAACATAATTCGCTGACCAGGAAAAGACGGTACTTAAAACGGTAACGTAATTAAGCGATATATTAAACAAGAAAGGTATATAAATAGAACAAATACACACTGAAAATCCGAAATGTAACCCGTATGTAAAAACATATCTTAAATGTCTCCCATGCGTGCAGAAGTCAAACTCATAATAAATTTACAATCGACACTCAATATTAAAGTGAAGCGGCGGTGTACGGAAATAACAGAGCGGCAAAAAAATGTTAGTGCTTCGACGTACTCGGTCACATAAAACGAAATGGGTTTAGGAAAATTGTTTTAAAAATGTTTTGTTGTATTGAGGTTGAGGTACATATGTGTATATATATATATATATGTATATATATATATATATATATATATATTATATATATATATATATGTATATATATACATGTATATATATGTATATATATATATATATATATATGTGTGTGTGTGTGTGTGTTTATATAACTGCAGAATTAGAGCAGCTGGACGTTGAAGTTATTTAGGAAAAAATATACTGAAGAAAAAAGATAACACAGCAAAATATTCATTTTTTAATGATTGTCCATTTTGGTACAAGCCTTTTTATTGTTGTATTACATGTTTGTTTGTTTAATGGTACATCACGCAAGAACAGCTGAAGGGATTTCTATGAAATTTTTATTTTTTAGATTTTTTTGAATTTGATGTAACATATAACCTATGTTTTATTTCAAGTGACAAACTAAAAAGAAGATATAGCAATTGGTCGTTTAAATACAAAGTGTACTTAATTTAAATAGTTTACTTTAACAAATATTTTAAAAGATAGCGTTACATGTATTAATCTTGCCATTAACTTAATAATATTTTTCAAAGATCCACAAGCGAAAGAAATTGAGAGCACAGCTAATAATTAAAATGAAACTTCTATAGCGGTCGATGTCGTTCATACGAAACTATTTTTTACATTTTGATGACAGATAGTTTAAATTATGTTAAGTTAAAAAAGTAAAATGAAAATACTAAACTCAAAAGTACATTAAGTTTGATATATTGATCTGATTATTTCACAATTAATTACAAATGATCTATATCTTTCTATGACGAGCTAACTCTTACTTTTCACTCTACTCTTCCACTTAACGTGAAAATTTTTCAGATTTTCTACCGAAGGAACAGAAACCTTACTTAATAAAATTTAACAATTTAGCAAATAATTATAACACATCCGCAAAGAAATGGTCATTTCATAAGTTATTAAACAATCTCGCTTTTGTATCTCTTAATAATCATTTATCGCTGGGAAAAATAATGACGGAAATGAAGTTATAAATTAAATCTAAAACATAATATTGAAAAATTTAATATTAATATCGTACAAATTTCTAGCAGAGAAAAAAATTAAAGATTTTTAATTCAAATTCAATCTGAATTTCACTCACCGGTTAACAGGTATATATAAGATTATAGAGGCTTTATTATTAGGATAAAGATTATACAGGGTTTATAAACATTTTAAGTAGAGTTCCTGCCAACGGAGTGGCTAACATTTTCACTTTAAAAAAATTTATGTTAAAACTCGACCCAGAGTTTAAGAATAAAAGCTAATTTCAGAAATCATTTACCATATCTCCGAATTACTTACTTTGAACTCTAACCGGCTAACATTAAGCGTAGGGTGGGGAGTTGAAAGTGTCATCAAAAAAATTGCTTCAAAAGTGAGATGAACAATGAACCAAATTTTATGTATTCAAAGCCACACGTAGAATAAAGGAGGATGGGTAAAATGGAGCAAAATGGGCCCGCGTCCTTTATCAACGAAAACGTGTGTATTTACGTTTCAACTTACGCTGATTTTAAGTAGCGATAACTTTTTCTCATAAAGATTCGAAACTTTTTACCATAATACAAGTTTTAGAACATAAAAAACACCTATCAGGTGACATATTGCTTGACGTTTTTGGCCATATAGGTCGAGATGCCCATCCTCTTTTTATGTTTTGAGAAATGTACGAGGATATAAATTCTTTTACATTCAAGATTTTGTTGATACCTGATAGAACGCAAGCTTGGTATACTTATTGTAGGCTACGTGTAATCCCAACGTGTAAATAATTTACTGTATCGTTTTCTTCAAGTAACATCTTTATTCACAATTAAATGAAGCTACGTCATGTAGTATTATTTCTACTTTCCTTAAGTTCTTTACCACGACCTGGGTTTCGTTGTATTACAACATCTTGAGGTGGACTATTAGCATTTAGCAAAAATCTTTGCTAATAGCTCACCTGAAGGTGTTGTGATACACCGAAACCTAGGTCATGGTAAAGAATTTTAAAAAAGTTGTTAAACTAAACTAAACTTTAAGTTAAACTTTGTTAGTAGTGTTTGACGCTATCAATTTAATTATCAGATAATAATGTTATTGATTGTTTATTATTTACATATATATTACGCACTGTGCATTCCCATTACGAGATGAAATATGTTATAATTACACCCAGTACGTTGGATTCGAAATGCTTTTCTACGAATAACCTTTCTATTATATGATGTATGAAATCCGTTAAGGAAGGGGAGAGGAGGTGATTTCTGATTTTCGGATCCAAAATAAAAATCAAATCTCTTTGCTAACTTCTATATCAATAAAAATGTCGAAGAGATCGAGAATAGTTTTTTTAAATATTAGTCATTTAAACAATTTATATCGTTATTAAACTTCTTTCAAGTCCGCGCCGAACTACTTACTTACGAACTACTTAAATTATTTGAAAAGCTTAACGAGGAGGTCTTCTGTGCCATTCAACCAGATTACATAGCATTACACTTACGCTCATTCCGCGTGTAACCAATTAAATGAGCGTTTAGTATGTGACCGCCCATTTGTAAAAACTCGAGCGCTAACCCTGTCGTCGTAAAAGCTCCAGCTCCTAATGTGTACGGATTACCTTCAGGACCTTAAGGATTACCTTCTTAAATATTATATTAGATAAGTGATGCGATCAACAGCTGTGCGGCTTTTTTCTGTGTCTCCGTCTTATCACTCATGTAATATGTTCATTAATTCTAAATCTTCATAATTATTCTTCAATAAACGATAACAAATGCAAATACGTTTTTAATTATAACAGTTTTTTGCCTGGGCCTTGTGGATCCAGCCAGCTAATAAGACAACTCAAGTGTCCGTCTCTCCGCATGTCATTGCCGTCTTTCTCAAAACCGCTTGACGCAGAAATTTGAAATTTGGCACAATAATAAAGTATATTAACTTGCATATATTTTAAGCTAATTCCAAAAAATATTAATATGAAAATTTT
Organism: Druceiella hillmani; assembly: GCA_039881145.1. Taxonomy (NCBI): domain Eukaryota; kingdom Metazoa; phylum Arthropoda; class Insecta; order Lepidoptera; family Hepialidae; genus Druceiella; species Druceiella hillmani. Next base: position 47,138,051 of record JAYKKI010000007.1, on the reverse strand, counting down.
AAGGGACGGGCAAATTATATACTCGAGAAAGACTTTTAAAATTTAATATATAGCGTGGGTATTGCTTGAAAGGGTTAGTTATAAGATTTCTTTTGTCATTTTAGGCAATATATCTTTAAAGATATATCAAAAAATATGCAAAAAAAATATGTTCCTTCCTTATTTCGTATACAATTAACGTATGCAATACACACGTACATACATATATCATATACACGTACTTAAGACATACTAATCACTTCTCCGTAGCAATCGGCTTCACCGTAGTCAGTGCTTCAAACGTACATGTGTATACTATATATCGACCTACTAATATACTAATTGCTAGACGTTCTTGTATATACCCATATATATGTACTTACCTATCTACCTACGTTGACCAGATTGTATTGAAGACTGTGGATGTTTGGGTGTGTATTACCTGTGTATCAATTGGTTATCAATCCTTATATTTCTTTACACCGGTACCGAGTTACTTAGCTATTTACCTACTAGTATCTTAGCTACGTCATGCCTTTGTATATACCTGTATATACTTGTCTCCCTATATAATACATTATTTTCTTCCTTACGTCAAGATAAGTGAAACAAATCCAAACTCAAAGAGTTTCTTTTACCATATTCTAACTTCATCATTGTACCCTAATTTAGTTAAAAAGAGTGATTTATGGTACCCTTAGTCATGGAAAAACTTTAGAGACTTTATCATTATATTATGCTTAAATCTATATCACCGTACCTGTGTTATTCGTTATTGATAAATGATATGCCATCATTTTCTATGGTCAAATGCCAACCAATTTTTATGATACTAAACTGGGGTCATATAAATGTAACAGTATCCTCCAAATTGGTTATATAATGCTAAAGACATGAATATACCAAACAAGCCGTACCTCTGAAGCATCAGGCTGGGTAATTAGAATTCGATTTTCAATGAGAAAGTTTGTGCTTAAGACATACAGTGCTAGTTTAAAAACAGTATATCATTAAATCTCACAATTAAATTTAGGCAAGCAGCACTCCCGCAACATAAAGGCCGAGGAATTAGAAACAGAGTTCAATGATAGTGTCTCTGCTTGAGACAAAAAACTAACTTAAAAAGAGCACATCCCCAAGTCTGACGATAACTCAAGGCTAGTTAAACGAGTCGAAACTTTATGAGTTTACTCTTCATCACTGAAGAGTTTCTGTGGTCACCTTCCAGCTCAACTATTATATTCTGATTTTATTAAAAATCAACTTGTATCGCCCTTATTTCTTTCTTATTAGATTTTCATTAGACGTAAGTTTTTCAAATTCGATCACGGCACCTGTTCTGTTAACTGTTGAGAAATTCTATCGTGTATCTTTAATTTCCATAGTCAGATTCATACTCATTTATTATAAAAACCATACTATGAGTATACCTTTCCAAATCAAAAAGAATCTAATGACATATACAACTACTGAGAGTAGAGTAGTAAGTTAATGGTGGTAGATCTATCACGAACAAACCCGTGTTATTCTGGCTTAATGTAATTACGAGTATGAAGTATCGAATACACCCATCGATGTACTAACATCTCTAAAATTCTTGGAAATTACATTTAAAATGGATATCACTTTACAATTAACTATATTTTGCTTAGACCCACTTCTATGCACTGATGTTATGTATGCCTTTTTCCAACATTTGTGAAAAACTCCATGCGCTTTACTCTTATGAATCAAAAGAGTTAAAGGAACACATCAGGTATCTGCTGTATATTTGATGTAGGCGAGTTCCATTCCATCTGGTCCCGGGCCTTTGTTTAAGTCTAATAACTTAGGCATTTTTATATCGTTTGCAACGTTAAACGACATGGAAGATAAGCTGACATTAAAATAGTTAGTATACGTATTTTCTGCATTTTTTCGTCAAATTATCTAGTCTGAATCAGTGAGCTTGAAAGTTGAATGGAAAAACTCTGAGAACAGTTAGTAAATCTCATTTTAACGGATATCCACTTAATTCATGTAACGAAGGAACATATGACCCGAATCCTCTAATATTTTTTACGCTTTTGTCCATGTTTGCAAAATATAACTGAAAGTATTGCTTAGACAAGCGCTTGAATTGACTGCAAGTTCTAAAAAATCAGTATAAACAGCGAATGAACAAATGCTGAAGTAACATTTCCATTTAAGCCAAGTTTGTTTCTTGTATTTAGGAAGTCGTATGAATACGCAATTGAAACAGTCAAGATATCTGGTATTATGGATAGCATTTTACGATTTAAAAGATTCAAAAAATTAATATATCAATATTACATCAAGAAAATATAATTTTTTTAGATGGTTTAATAATACTTCGGCACGTTTCCAACCCTAAAGTCTGCTATTCATATGTTACACACAAAGTTCTTCCGTCAATTAAATTCCATTTAGTTGCCTTAAAAATTACTTTCGTATCCCATGTACTAAATATTTCTTTAAAAGAAATATATAAATATTGCTTTGTTAAAAGTAGTCTCCCTCACCGTAAAATAATTTATTACTTTAATGGAAACAAAAATTGTGCATGAGAATTATGTTCAACCGGAATACTATAAGCATTCAATCACTTAGCGACAATTGAAATGTTATTTAGTTTACTGTCATTGAATTAAAATAAATATTTACGTAATATAATAACCGTATTTACGGAATATAAAACATGATAAGTATACTAGAATGCAAGAAAAAATTAACAATACGAAATGCCAAACACGCCAATTTACTAATTTGCAAGAAAATACTGGTTTACTGCTATACAAAAATATTTACTGTCCTTATTTAACACCAAAACATTATCAAGCAGCCATTAAATAGTTTTAACCTCAATATGTGCGAACGAGCCTAGAGCTATTGCATTCCTTTCATTGCATCTCCAACAATTTCCTTGTTTTGGGAAAGTTACCGAATATGGCTCGGTGTGGTCCGTCAGGAATGCTCAGAATGCAGACCCTGTCGAGACAATATCTAATTTATATGTTTTCATGAGTGAACTTCGTTTTTAGTAGAATGTATAAGTTGAATGTGTCGTTAAAAGATTGGACGTTAATTAAAGTTAAGTTTCTCTTGAACCATATATTTTAATGTTGCAACATTAATATATATGGGTGAAGAGAAAATTTTTTTTTAACTTAAATTAAATATTGAACCCGGGTTTTTTAAATTTTAATATCGAATTCGTGATGAAATATCTGCACCTATTTGTCATTTGTCTTATATATATATATATATATATATATATATATATATATATATATATATATATATATCCGCTTTGATTTATTATTCTAGTTTTGTTTACAGTACCACATATATAATGTTCTAAAATTGTATTGATCATTGCTAGTAAGCCCATTATAAAAACTCTTTCCACAAGTGTATTTTTAGTTCTCTTTTCATGAATCCTACGCCGGAAATTAAAATAGCACTTTGAACAGCATAGGTGTTAAATTTGTCCCGTAATTTTTCAGTTACAGAACTTTTAAGAACCTTATTTGTTTTTAAATTGTACAATTTTAGCCTATATATAACCAGCCTACAAGAAATGTTTATAATTTACGCTGGCCGTTTCGACTAAATTAACTTGCTAGCTAAAGTTTCTCCGCTTTACAAACAGGTACCGTCTAGTTAACCTTGAGCATGTTTTTCGTTTTTCTCCGCTATTTTATTTTATAAGCAATTTGTTTGAAGTACTTCAAAATACTTTCATCAAACACAATGTGCTTTTTCGCGGACCAGTTATCTAATTTGTTTTGTGAACCATACACTTTACTTAATGAAACATTCATTTTTCACTTATCTCGTGCGTCTAGGGAGCTCTTGGTCTTCAGGCGCTTTCACTTTAAATAAAAGTTTAATGTCAAGATATTTTTGCGTATATTAAAATCTAGTGTAGTACTAGCCATCTTGTAATATGAATTATATATTCAAGTAAATTTTTTGACACTCAAGGATATGATCTATTTGATCGTCCATGTATATTTTAACAATGTAATGACGGTTTCTTTCAAAAACTTTCAAGTAAATAAATAGTAAATTGTCACTTTAAAGTAGTATATTTTATTATATTATTATTATTAATATTATTTTATTATATATAGTAATATTATTTTATTACATTATTTAAACAAAAAAAAGAATTTATATTTATACGTGTGCACAACTACGGTGTTCTACAGCTTGTAAGCTTTTTAATATATTTTGAAAATACTGGATACATTAAACATTAAAAGTAACAATAACACTTACATTTTTTTTCAGTCGGACGCTTAAATACGGCGTATTAAAATCACTAGTCCTTGAATTTAAAGAAATACTATAGTGAAATATCTATATATGAGGCGCATATGATTTTGCAGACCTTTATGAGGCATCGTTAGATATCTACCTTACCAAATATCTACATAAAGTGTCTATATCCATTATTGTTATTCTACATACACCTATAAATCAAATATTAAAATACTTAGTGATATACTTGTGTTACAATGTCTTCTAAAATGTTTAATCACAACACGTGCTGAGGCTACTCAACGTTTTAGGTGATTCTTATTATTTAATTGGCAAATTACCTTTGTTTGCAAACTAAAAATTATGGGTAATTCATTACGGGGTGCATAGTTATACTATTATTTATATATTTTCAATGGTTTTTCAGAAAGTTTACTTGTTTGAAAAGGCTGTTACTCATAAGACCCAAACCGGTACAGTGTTAAAAAGCTACCTTAACTTACACAATAAAAAGCTCTCCAACCACCATATCCCATGAATACTTGATATTAACGGTGTAAGTTTTTGACTTATTTAGCTTGAAACAAGCAAACAAACCAATATATCTTAACTCTACATATCTGAAACAAAGGAAAACTGCTCGGCGGCTAAAGTAGCTTCAAGGGCAGGTGTATTGTTGAAAACAGGAAAATTTCACTGAACGCTCCGTGTTTCATTACTTAATTAATCGATTACTTATTATAACAAATATTTCACGAATTCAAACCCATTCTGCTTTGTATTCTGCACCTGAAGTAACTTGGGTATACTTAGTACTGTTCAGTCTTTTGATTGCCTATGTTGTACTTTGCAGGCGTTGACTCAATATACATAATAAAAACATAAAAGCATTTACAACTTTTTTCTTTTATGCTCGTCCCCATTATGAATTCGGGACTATTATTATTAGCTACATTTTATAGTTTTGTACCTCAAGACAAAAAGCATTACCCTTGTAAGACCAATCCTGTGTCCTTCTGTCCATCGGCTAAAGCCGTTTTTTATTCCAAACCGCTTGACATATAAACTTGATGTATATTTGAAATTTGGTATTGTTACAAAATCTTTTACTATTAACACGCAAAAGTACTTATACGGAAATTGGTGGAGTATCGAAGGAAGTACTCTAAAATATTTCTAGTACCGTGTGTAGTATATTATTGGTAAGGACGAGTCATAAAGGTCTTGAAATATTTTTTTCATAATTTTAGGTAATATTGCTTCAGAGACATAATACAAATTATGCAAAAAAAAGTTTATGTGCAAATTTATTATTATACTTAATTCTTTCTGAAAAACCTGACCCTAAAATTTGGAATAAAACAAGGTTTCTAGAAGCCTACGCAAAGGTTGTAGTGCAACAACCACGATATTCATTAATTGTATATGTCATAATTATTAAGATATTCACGGCAATTTACGTGTTCCCCTTACTCAATTACATCAGTTATTATTACATATTTATTGAGCTAGGAAATCCATATTAGCAGTGACTTACGATAAATAAAATAATTTCGCTTCAAACTAGGAGAGATAGACTCACACTATACCGGGTTTATTTTTGTAACAATTTTTTGTTTCAGAGATGATCAAATTATTGAAAAATTGAGATTGGAAAATGATTACAAATAAGCTATTAAATTTAAAAATGCCAAAAAAAGGACAAACATATTTTCTCGTTCTATTAATCAATAAGTTACGTTCAAATTGCCCCATTCCGAATATATTTATCTAACAAATTCTTCTCGTCCACTATACATTGCAGCCTTTTCAAATTACATAATACAACCTTTTAAAATTACACAAAGTTAACAAGAGACCGTTATTTTTAATATTACCATTTGATGGTTGAGCCGTTTATTGGCTCAATCGCAATAATGGGGTAAGAAGTATTGATTAGATATAAGTTGATTGCTAATTTATTTATATAACTCAAGTAACGTCGCATAGACTTTCTAGGAAACATTTCGTCTAATTGAAATTCCCGGCACGTTTTAATACTTTAAATTTGATGGTTTTAAATTTTGAGCATTTAAGCTCTTTATTTTTTAAATTATCTTAAAAAATATATACAGAAATGGCTTAGAACTTCTTTTAAGTTATATAACTTTTATATTGTTTTGTTTATATAAAATTAAAAATTATAATTAAATAATAACAATTAAGGACATGACAATCATAAATCGACAGGTAATATTGTGGCTATACTTTTTCTGACACCCCGTGAACCAAAAAACACAATTCTTCTTTTTGATTTGCTTTGTAAAAAATAAATCCTTTCTTAAATTAATATCATAAGATTAAATTTATTAAAAAATTGTTATTATTAATTATTAATTAACATTCTTTGCTTTTCAAATATGAAGAAAAAACATTAATTTTTTAAACCCCTTGATTATGTATAATTAACTAAAATTTTTTTCTGTGCTAAATGTATCTGCGTACTTTATTTTTATCTATTCAGTTACCATATGTGACTTCATAAAGAAAAATTTTTTTGAGTTAGTATTTTTCAAAATACTATGAAAATGAAACTAAACTGACAGTTAATTTGAAATTGGTATATTATCAAACTTGTAAAAATTACTAGTCACGCTCAATATTTGTTTGCTCTTCCGTTTATTGACCCACGTACAGACAATGAACTTCAGTACACCTTACGAATTATTTGTGTTCGTCGTGTACTTGGTAGCTGCACGCACAGTCCTGATATCTCAAATCGATATATTAAATAGGGAAGACAAAGCACTTATTAATTTAGTAATTCTCCTCTTTCATAATAATTTTTGCGACCATTCCTTATAATTTAACATAAAATTACGCTCCTTGCAAATAATTTTTCATTAAAAATAAAAGCGTTTTAGTTTTCATATTGTGCTTCGAAGATCATTTGTTCGAACAATTTCTTTCGTATATTTTTTCATTAAAACATATAGTTTTTGTCATAACATTTTCGGGGATTGCTCAAGCTGAGGAAGAAACTAGCTCACTTCTTGCGACTTTTTGTCCGTCAAATCTTAGGTTTCACTATAAATAAACATGTCTTTTAATATCGAGGAAGAATCAGAATTGTCATAGATATAGGTATATATTAAGGTAAAAATTAAGTGAAAAATTTTATAATAAAAAAATACAATTTACGACTTATCAAGTGTACCGAAATTCCTATTTTATTTGTAATTATCGTGACTTTGGTCGTAAATAATCCTGTGTTCTTTTACTTATTGTAGAAATAATTCAGTATTGGACGGCGTTTTGAGGCCATATCAGTTATAACTAATTGATATAAAAAACGACAGCTTCCCACGCAAATTTCGCTACAACACTAGTTGCCATAATGGACGCGATAGAATCGCGCTACGCTCGGGATTCGCCTCAATTTGCCTACTCCTTTATTAGGTTGTTAAACTACAAGGAAAAATAAATAAAATCTGGCACATGTAGCTTCATATCGACTTTTCTTTCGTAGGTCGTTAATTGGCGGCCGACATTTGCCGACTTTTGTGAAAGAAGATTGATGACCGACTTTCCGCCAACTTACCTCACAAGTTAAAATGCATTCGTGGCTGGCAAACTATATATTGTCTCCATTGGCGCGTATTCAGTCGTATTTTCTATCCTTTTCTCCGTGAACTTAATAACCACTTTTCTCCTTAACCCGTTTTAACTCATAATGTCAGCGGTATTCAGCCAGTCATTCCGATTATTTGTAAGACCGATTTTGCGCTAGGTGCGAGTTAAAGTATTAAACAAGATATGTTTCATTATCTCAGACATATCTCAGATTATGTAATAAAATATGTTTTATTATTTGCGTTGCGCGGTATACATTGCAGTCATTTTAAAATCCACAGTCTGCGAAAATGCGTCATTTTAATCACCCCTTAATTTTACCATTTACTACTTATTATAAGTTTTAATGTCGTAAGGCAAATAATTTTTCGGTATAATATGAGATAAAAGAATTAATATTCTCTAGAAATAAAAAAACTGAATTAGATACAAAAATAAATATTGTAAAAATATATAGATTACTAAGTTTATTTTAGCAAACATGTATCGTTAAATATCTTATTCGTAAATAAAACCTGGTAAGTACAAATAGTACGCCCACTCCAAACACACTTAATTATATAGAAATATTTATGAATATTAATATTATTTTTCCCGTGTAAATGTATTACCTAGTACATTCTTCAGACGCATGAAAATATAGTTAAAATCTTAAAAATTCTTATTTCCTCTTTACTATTATATTTTCGAAAGTATTGGAACATTTTAACTGGTTTTAACTACAAGTATCTTTAAGACTTTGTAAGCCTCCTTTCCTAAAGCAGTGTGCACTTCGGTATATCTATTGAAAAGTTAAATTTATTAAAAACAAAATGGCTAATAAAAACAAAAAAGCCTCATACTTAAGGAATGCGCATAATTTTAATATTACTAGAGGAGAACAGGAGACCATGTTTTCTAAAAAGCAAAAAGTGGTAAATAAATTGGTACATACAAATTACTCGATTATTAACAAAATTAAAGACAAAGTCAGAGTTAGAGTATTCTTATAAAATAAAAGTAATCGGAGTTAACCTACTTTCTCTGTCAGATTAAAAGCAACTGCCTAGCGAAGACAAAACCTATCACTTATGTGTATGTGGTATAGCGACCTTGCACATCGGTAGGCGTAACTCGCAAAGTGTTTTTCGCACGTCAGTAATGAGAGAAAAAGTAAAAGTTTAAATTTATGAATAAAAAGTGTCCCGCCGAAGCGTCAGTCGATTCTCTTCGCCTATAAAATCATTGCGATGGAGCCGATTGCATTATGATGGGGCGAAGAGAAAAGACGCCGTGAAGTATTGCAGTCTCACTTTTTGCAGGGCTCGTACTTGTATGCTGAAGTGCAAATGAGGGCTGTTGACTTTGTTAACGCTCTGGGGAAAAAATATTTTTCCAACTTAAAAAAATATAAAACAGTTTTCCAACAAACTTAGCACCAGAACTATATACGTATCATTTTATGAAAAAAAATGAACATATGTACGTAAAATGAACAGATTGACGTAAATGCTGCTTAAAGTAAGTAATAAATATTATTTAAATTATGAAATTGCATATTTGCATAATCACGCCATATTTCGTAGTATTGTTTAACATTTTTTTATCTCTTGCACATTGTTTTAATACATCCCCTTTATTTTATACGGCACTGGTAACACTGAAGATTTCTTGGCCTGAATTTTTTAATTAGCAAGCGGAGGTCACGCTATTAGAACAGCACAATACTTTTTATTTAAGTCAATCACGTGCCGGATATTTCTTGTACATAAGTATAATATTTTCAGCAATATCCCTAAACTTTTACAAGAATTCTGAAAGCAAATTGGATTTAGAAGTCCCTAACCCTTTCAAGTATCTTTCGAGTATCGACTCCTTTTCAATCAATTTTTCATGATGAATGAAATTTAAAAAAAAAATATACATCATTTTATCCCTGTAATAGAAGTATTAAAATTAGAAGTATTAAAGTATATAAATATTTCTGGGTATTAAAATATCATGATTGATATATTTTAAAATAAATCAGGTTTCTAATTTCTATGTCAAATGTTTTCTGAGAAAAACGATTGTGAGAGACTAATATATGAATACATTAGTATTTTATAAGGCTTTTATTTTTGTTTTCTTTTAGATACGATACTCCAAAAAGATAAAATAAATAACGTGCACAAAACCTTAAATCGGTTCGAAGAATTTCAGCTGAGCTTTTATGTGCTAGGACTATCAGCTCTACGATAGACTTTCCCACTACCGTCTGGCCTCATTGGCCTATTCCTCCACAGTTCACGTTTGAGATTTATTTGGCCTACCACTTTTTCTCGTTCCCAAAGTGTTCCAGAAAAGGGCTTATTGTAACTCTTCCAGTTAAAATAGCTAATCCGTTTTCACTATCTCCTCCTGATCTGGAGACTACGTCTTTTTTTGCCTCCATTCGATTCCAGAGCTCTTTGAGGTAGGCATTTCAGTATAATTATTTTAAAAAATAATGTCCAATATTATAAAAAAACCTTCGTCATAATCGAAACAATTTGACCATTAAATACAACACCTAAGCTATTCTTTAGATTTTGTTTCTATAATGGTTTGAAAGTAATCACAGTCTTATTCGCACCCACGATGTAAAGAGATTTAAATTTATCTTTAATTTTATGAGGTAACTATAAATTGCAAGTTACGAATCCGGAACTATATAATAAACAATTTACAAATCTAAGGTTATAGATATTAAGAAATTTGTTTGCCGGGCATAATTAAAAAAGACAAATGATTTTCGTGCCACGATTTACTAGAGCTTTATAGCTATAAAACTGTTTCAGTTGTAGGGATAATTCATCAAATTCTCTCCAAACCAAAATGTAAGTAGATACTCAGTTTTTAATAACTATTTGTTATCCTATACAAAAATAGTATAAGAATCCCATTATTTAGAAGAATGACGTCATCATATTTTTCCCACCATTTCAAAGTATTCCAAATTTATATTGCTTCTTTTTTCTAGGTTCTTAAGCAACGTAGTATGTCTAGCTTTCGTCGTCCATTTTAATACTTAATACATTATTTGACTGTTATTTCACGTTTCATAGTACTTTTATATCATTTGAGGATTATATTTGACTGCACTGAAGTAGACATAGAAAGTAATAGCCTAAGTACATGAATCAAAATTTCTTACCCGCTGACAAACAAACAGCCAGAATAATAACCGAGTCACAATACGAAAATATTATATCGAAGGAAATGTTGCATAAAGAGGAATAAAAGCCAAACTAAGAAATTAGAGGACATTAAAATCAATTCATTACAATATATAAATGTGTTATAAAAATAAAAAAGCAATATCAGAAAACTTGACTTAGATGATGCACAGCATCTAGGCCCATTTTATAAAAGAAACTACTAAAAACAGTATTAAATAAAGTACTTAATACAGCCTCAAGTCTGTAAAATGTACGTTGCTGAAAAGCTGTTTAAAATCACCTTTCGCTTTTCTTCTTTTATGACAAGTTTAAATAATTCATTCCTTGCGACTCTCGCATACAACGTACAAACGTGCGTAAATCATTTGAAACCTTCCCAAACCCATCTGCGTGAGGTTGACTCGTAACCCAAATAAATCATGAATATGTTCGAGGGTTGCATAAAACATCAACCTGCGTCCGCCTCACCCCATTCAATTATTTATCACGCCCGCATTGTTACGGTTTTTATACACTGAATGCGTTCGTATGTCCAATTCAGTGGTTGCGTAGAATACAAAATCATAGAGTAATAAGTAAAAGAACATTAGGTGTATAGCGATAATTATTTACACCGAAGTTGTCATATAAATATATCAGTGGTTTTTTCATCATTGATATTTAAATAGTGTAGTCATGTTCTGATTGAATGACGATAATAAGATTATAAAAGCCTTGTGGGGTAGTAGAGCGCCTGACATGCTTCCGGCCTTCAACCGCTGCCTATCTGAGGGTCACCATTGAGTAAAAAAGTGAAGAAGCCGGAGTTTATCAATAATATTTAAAAGTAATGGAAAATCTCAGCAATTCCTAATTCTATGTACCCTTTACGATCCATCCGGCTTTTAGGAAGTTACTTAAGCGTGTATTAGGGCCATGTCTGATGGCGCAATTGTCATACTTGCTAGTATCCTTCATATAATTCGGTTCGGCCCGCAGTGTCCACAAAAGATGCATATCTGCCGATTTGATTTGAGTAGATGCGCACTCAGAAAAATGTATCATTGAGTTTTTCGAATTACCTGTGCTCATTGGTAAACTAGATAGCCTCCGACTTCGAAAGATAAGACCACTAGGCTATTCTTCCCTATTAATTCTGAGCGGATGAAAAAAACTGGCTCAAATCTGATCATCATAATTTCTTACATGACACGGTGCATTACGGACAAATTTACACATGAAGACCTACTATGCTATACTCCATTCTCTGTTTCGCAACCACAGGTGAAGAGGTCTTCATGTACCGCCCTGTACCTGTGGTTAGGAAACACAGAGCATGGAGTATACTTTGTTTCAATGCAGGGCGTATGGTGGTGGTATATATATATATATATATATATATATATATATATATATATATATATATAAAAATATATACTTTTTGACCGCCCTTCTCCAACCCAGCGCCACTGCATTCGTTGCCGTTTAAACGAGGGCTTCCCTCTTGCCAGCACTCTAGGACACACTTCATAAAAATTGGTATAACTCCGTAGTTTTAATGTCTAAATTAATGTTCTGTACACAAATGTTCAATCTTCCAGAATGAACAACTTGTTAGGTGAGATATACAGCATCATCAGCATAACTCAAGATAGAAGAAAAGAGAAAGAAAGACGCATAAACCACATAAATTAGTCGTTACAAATATTTACCCAAAATTTGGTCTTTCTCTATTCACGATTTTTGTTTGAAAATTATTCCTACTCATAAATCACGATTAAGTTTTTTTACTTCTTTTTCTCTCTTGACTGAAACTTAACCAATGCTTTAATTATTATGCCCTATTTTTATTTGTTTCCCTACAGAATGTCATAATCGGATTTCGTGATTATTTTCAGAGCATAAAATGCTACCTGCATAATTTAGAGAAAATATATATAAAATATACGGTATATTATTGCTTCAACCAAGCTAATATTGTGAATGCTTCAGATTGCTCGAGTATTCAAATATTGTAATTGTGAAGCTGACAAAAATTTATTTTATCACGCAATATTTTAGTAATTTGCCAATTAACAGTAACAAATAAATTATCCCATTAATTAAAATATTCCCTTCTACCCAACACTTTCCCAACACATTTAATTTAAGCATACCTTTAAATTATAATTCAATAATTGTAAATAATAAAATCTAGTCGATTAATTCTTGTATTTATTTCAACTTTATTAATTGAAATAGTTAAATTTAGTTAAATTTGAATTCTTCAATGATTGAAATGACTAAGTAAAATACTATTTAGCATAATTTTATCGTCAAAATAATTTTCTTATTTAGTTTCTTTAAATCCTCATCATAAATTCCTTAATCACTAATTATTAGCTGGATTTTTAAAATTACAATGCTTTTGCAATTTTGGAGCTCTGCTAATAGCCCCTAGCCCCGCTATAGAAAGTGCCTAGCTCTTTCCCCAATATACGTCAACTCCACTTCAAATCGAAAACCATGCCCAGACTATTTTAAACCACCTCATAATGTCTCGATCTCTTTCCGCCGTCCCACTTGTGTACCCTACAAGGAGCTGCTTACGGTAGATTTGACCGCGTCGATTCATACCGTTGGTGCAGTTGTGCACTCCGGTGTTACCTACTGTACCTACGAGACAAGACGCTCTATGAATTTTTAATTATGTCATTAGGTCTATGGTCAAGAATTTGAATATCTGACATTGTACCAAGGTTGATATGATGCGAGTTCTTGGAGTATGATGATAATAGTTTGATATTCAGTCTAGGATATCCCCAGTAGTCTTCTCCAAAGTATTTAAATCCTTCTTCTGGATTTATCAAAGGTTTCTCATCTCTGCTGAGCAAACATTTTAGGGAACACAAGAACTCCAATTATGCGAACTTTGGTGGCCTTGATGATAATTGAGTTCTTCTACAGTTTCTTTTAAATTATTACACAAAATATTTACAAAAATCCAAATACATTTATGAAAGAGTGATAACCACATTTTTTATTTTCCTCCGATCCTCTGAGTACTTCTCCGAAGTACTCAACGTGCGTCCCCTATTCGCCATACCGAGGCATGGTTTAGATATTAAAGAGATTCCGAAAAAAATGATATTTTTCGACGCTGTTACGAAATGTATGGCGATGAACGACGTGTGACGTGTGTGAAATTCAAAATGAAATCCTGGGAATTTGCTGTAAATGTGTATACCCTTTACACACAATCTTTACAAGTGCAAGTCAACTTTGGGCGGTCAGTGTTCCATACCATTACGTGGGCATGTACGCTGGTACGCGTGTGGGTGCGCGTGGTACGCGTGTGTGTGGGGTGTGCGTGGACGCTGGTAGCGTCGAATTACGGGTGAAGTTTTAAGCGTCCATATATACCGTGTTATATTAATCTTGAAATAATTTGATATATGCTGTAATTAACAATGATAAAATAAAAAAGGCTGTGTACATTATTATAAATTATCTAATTATTTGACTTCTATAATTTATATAAATATTTTAATTGATACAAGTACTAATTTGTCCGCTATTGACAGTGTTTCAATTTTATTTGAAATTGAATTGGTGATTTTTCTGTAACAAAAAAAAATTGAAAAATATTATAAAAAGTTAACACAAAAAAGCATTTTTGAATTTTTATTCTTGGAGGTCAATTATCCGAGATCTGAACCCCCTCCCCTCTCCCCTAATGCCTGTAATATATACGGACCGATAGATAAAGGGTGGTTCGATAAGGGCTCCGTTTTTAATCATTCCGATAAAGAAAATTTAAAAAAACATAACACGTATTCAACCCAAAAAACAAAAGTGAAAGCAATTCAGCTCTACTTTCATTTTATTCTTGATTCTTAAAATACGGAATAACTTTAGATATTATTTTATTTTGTGTAAATGGAAAAAACAGACACAAACTATTTGAACTATTCTATGAACTCTAAACACGAAATAAGCTTGTGCTCTAACGTTTCCAGAAAGAAAAATAAATAAATTAACAAAATATTTGATTAAATACGATCATAAATATAAAATACTATTAACTTAAATAAGTGAAACAATATTTCCTTTGAAGAAGACATAAAACTAATGCGGAAAACACATGTAATAAACTTATCAACTAAATAAAGCAGCAATTGTGGATTATAAATTATTTACGTGCTCTAGTAAACTAATTTGGACACACAATAAACAAAATAAAATGAAAAGTAAAATAATAAAAAAAACCATCCACTATGTATGAATTTCACGGAGTCTCTTCTTCATATCTGATCAAAACTGGGGACGCGATTTTGTAAAGATGTCAAGTGATAACATCTCTTTATCGTACAAGTCGCACAATCGCTGTAGCGGTGCTCTGATACCGGTGTTTATTCGTGCATTATAGACGGCTATGAGTTTGTTTGGGAGTTCGAATCTTTATCTGGCTCTGTAAAGATACAATCATAATGACCTTGACATATGTTGAACATAATCATCACCTCTAATAACGAACATCCATGAGATAGGGCATCACATTTGTATTTATCAATTAATACTTTATACGATGATTTACAACCACCACTACGATACTGAAGAGTTTCCAAATTTTTTATGTTCCCAATACTGTCTAAATAAGTGGTGTATATTGGATTTCAGAAAACAACAACGTATTTGAATTGCGATCTTACGAGAGCATTGTACACATTATAATAAAATTAAATATGAAAATAAAAAACACAATAAATTTTCTTAACAATTAATAATGATAATATTCCTTTAACTGTTATATATTTTAGTTCCAGACTCTGAATAATCCTAATAAGCAAAATCGTATTACTGTGGCTTCGGTAAACGTAACACAATTACCGCTCATCAACGTCGAAAGTACAATATCAAAGCATCCGTACGAATGTGAAAATTGGAATTTAATACAAGAAAATCTATCCTCATTTCATGGGATACCTGAATATTGAAATTAACGTAATAATGCGTAATTTTTAACATTATGAGCGATATTGATAAAGGTTGATTTAATTTACAATATACGTAAATGTTATACGAGACGTAATAACGAATCTCAGTTCCTTTTTGAAGTAGAACTTCTGACTGATTACTCAGATTGATTTTGCATCTATTAAATTTTTAAGTGAGTTTTTAAGAATACATCATTCCCTCATTTCCTTCATAAATTGTATACCTGTGTAGTACTTTAAGTGTATTACATCCCTGTAATATTTCAAAGTTTTAACCTGCTACATAAAACAAAAAACTTTATATAAATTTATATGTATATATATATATATATATATATATATATATATATATATATATATATATATATATGAATGGGCTATGATAATATAGGGATCAACCCGAGATTGTGATTGCTGATTATTGGTTTTAATGTAAAATGTTGTTGGTGCTTGACTACAAGTTAAATAATAGTATTAATTTGACCATCGATCGTAACTTTTGTGAAACAGTTTGTAGTTACTTGCTCGCCTTTAAGTCTATCCATCGCGAACCCGTATGTCTAGAATTCACCTTAATATTTCACTCTTCCTTTACAAGGCAATTCTCGGCTTACAAAGTTACCCAAAATTAACCGAAATTAAAATTATCTTTATTAAAAATACATAAAGCTAGTGGCTAAGCAGAAAATATTTACGTGAAACAATATAAAGTGCTCTTTTGCCTTATATACATACGCTGTACACGACTTTTACTTAATAAAGATTACGCTAGAAACTACTAATTCTAAATACTTTCGCACGGGCCGGAAATTAAAATTGAACTTCCGTTACGTTTTCCGCTTTCGACTTGCATTATATAATTATAAATGAAGAGAATATCTCTTAGAAAACGCTTCCCTCGTATGGATATTTTATAATATTGTGTTACGACATATCTGTGGCATATTTAAATATTGCGATAAGTAGCTTTATTATCCACGATGGAACAAAGGAAATAAACGCGCTTAAGGTGAGAGGTTGTTTCTTTGTTTGTGTGTGCAATCTAATGTTCTCATTTATCTGCAATATGGTTTGACCTATTTAGATACGGTTTTCTGCAAAATATTTCAGACTAATCGGCTATGGTTCTCAAATAGGTGTTATGGTGTTAGCTCACATTTTGTTGCAAATGAATGTTCTCATTTATCTCCAAAATGGTTGACGCTCTAATTCTTCCAGTGCTATGCTATTGTGTGGATTATTAAAGAGTTTTCTTTTATTTACATCATTTATTACTGCGCCGTCTAAAGATCGTACTCTTCTAACAGCCACATAAGCTTGCCCTTTGACGAATATTTTTTAGAAGCTTAATTATTAAGACAAAAATTAAATTTTTATTAAACCCACAACGGATCGAAACGTGCTATTACTATAATATATAATAATAAAAATCAACGACGGGTGTAGTTGTTGTAATTTAAAAACGATTAAATAATTTGATTTAAAATCCCCGGACTAAAAGAAAGTAAGAACATATTAATATAATTATCAACCCAAGCAAATCCGTCGGGGCTGCCATGCTCTGCCTATGCTTAAACTTTTGCAGTTTTATCAGTTCGTGACTAATTGAAATTCTCGTAGGTGCGCAAATAGCTTTTCTACGGTGCTACAATGTAATTGATATTGGGAACGGAAATGGAATAGCAGCCCCGGCTGATTTAGTTGATACAAAGATTTTATTTCACTCAACAATTAACCGACATTCTCAAGATTAATATCGCAACCGCTAGAAATAATATTCAGAATAAATTAATTTTTTTAATTAGTTCCACCGCAATTCCTGTTATTACAACAGAAATTTCTGGATTTCTGAAAAAGTCGTATGACATTATCACCATCATTTGTTAAATCGAACCCTAACTTACCCGGCACCCCTCATTTTCCACGAGGAAGACGATACGCAATATGGATCAGGTACTCAACGGAACAAATCTATCTGTGTAGAGGAGATATAATAAATCTATAAAATTCTATATTTGCATTCTTATCCACGGGCGTATACATCTCTGTAGGCTTTGGACTACATATAAAACGTTTGAATATACTATGGATATTAGACACGATATTACATATACTACCATCGATCATTTTGAAGTGCGAATCATGAGTAGTGCTTAGTTCTAGCTTAAGTGAAAATAATAATTATGGAATACATTAATATACCTGTCCCGATATTTTTAGATGACAGCGAGATTTACTTACAAGAAGGGAAAATTAGAGGGAATGAAATCATGCTGAAATTGTCAAATTAAATTCTCATTAACATTACAATAATCCCACTAAAATATTAACTCCTCTTAATTCCTTTCAATTTATGATGAATTTGTATTATACTTTTAAAAATAATTCTCATTTATAAATATTATTGTAAATTATTTGGAAGCAACACAGTCGTACGTATGTGAAGTTGAAGTGTAACCCGAATAAATCACTAATATATCCGCGGGCTCTGAAAAACATGGGCTCACTGGTGTTCGCATCATCACGCCAATCATTTATCACGTCCGCAGTGTCACGGTTTTTATATACCGGATGCGCTCTTATGTCCGATTTGGTAGTCGCTTGGGATAAAATATCCGACGGCGATAAATGAAACGGCATCAGTTTAATGTCTGTCGTTATGTGGACGTTGTTATCAGCAGACGCTGCTATTAATTTTTCTAAATTTAATTTTCTGACTAAATCCGCATTGAAATCCTTGGTACTCGGTGATAATATATTATCCTTATACTATATATCACCCGTTTATATGTCAACCGCTTCTATGTATCATTCATAGAAGCGGTTGACCTGCTCTTATTGAACGTCGCTTCTATTGCCTTTCGAAGGTAATTATCATTTGTCCGGCGTTCGGGTATAGTGTTCCTCGCAGTCAATGTTTTATTCTTGAGGAAAAATAGAAGTAGTACGATACAAAGTCGGAACTCTCTGGTAGATCATCCATCATGTTTATCTCCAAAGTAGTCAAATATTTCGTCCTTCGTCTGACTGAGTGTGCAAAAGCGTTGTCGCGATGAAGGAGGAATATGTTGTGAGGGCGTTGCTCTATAACTTTTTCCAAAACAACAAGCCATTAGTTGTTGGTATATCACTCTGTATTAACCGTTATTTTATTTGTCAGTACAAGCGTTACTTAATAACGTGTCGGTCCGAAGAACGAAGCGACCACATTTTGTCCAGCTTTTCGCCCTTTCTTCAACTTTATAGGTAGCCCTTCAGAAAGAAACACCCATTGAGCATGCTGTCCCTAGTTTAATTTTAATTATAGTATGTACGGCATTTTTTACCCATGACGATTTTGAAAACGTCTCAAAGTTGATCGAAGAGAATATTACAGAGAGTTACTTCGATTCGCTTTGCGCAACCTCGCTTCGCCTAGGACAACTTCTGATGGCTGTCGGTTTTATGCGCTCGAGCCAAAGGACTTTGCGAGGTTAGCGTACGAGAGACTCACGGCGACTGAGCTTCTCGCTAGATTGCACGTACTTCAGACTGCGATCAACTTTGACGAGCACTTCGTCGAGATAACTTCGCGATTATTGTAGTGGACGTTTAACATTTTACAACACCAAACCTCACGACTGAATTCTTGAATTTAGTAAAATTATGAAGAACCCACGTAGCACAAAACTTCCTAATGCTTAAATAATTAAATGCCCTAAACTAATACCTAAACTTGCTCAAATCTACTGATGGGATATTCTCATGTTAATCTATAGCATGAGGGGCACAGCGATTTTGTTATATTCAATTGTCCAATCTGAGGCATATGTAAAGTGACTACAAAAAATTGTTTCGCTCTGATTTATAATTAACATTAAATATGTATTGAGTTTTTTTTAATCATATTAATTTGGCATCATTTTTTTTTGTTAGTGTACGTTTCAGTTCAGCTTTACAAAAAATAACTTATTACCGAGAAGGGCGACCTTGAAGTTCATAAAACATTTTTTTTATTTAAAAGGACAATTTACAAAATGCATGTTTCTTTTTTCTATGTAACCTAACCGTTCTTACAAATTTGCAGCCACTTCTGGTACAAACAGTTTTACAGTCACGTTATACGTTCACCTAGAATCAGTTAGATTTTAACTAACATCGAATATAAAATTACGAGAAGCAAACTGTTAAACATGCTTTTCATATCTTCATATCAAAAATAAAATGCATATCATTCTCGTTTCCTATACTTTAGTGATGCCAGTTTTCAAAGGCTTATTTTTTATTTTAAAAAAAATTCTGCAATGAAAATAGAGAAGATGAAGAAAATGCGTAACAAATATTTTTGGCTAACGATAAATAAAAAGCTTCTGTATTAAATAGGAAAGTAATTATTCCGCACGCGTAAGTACAATTTGTAAAATATATATTACTTAGTTTAAGTATTTATTTATATCCAGTTTTAATCATGTAAATATGATATATTTTCCAATGAAAAATTATATAAATACCAACAACTATTCAAAGTTAATATAAAATAATCATATCAAGAATTATAATATTATTATCTTTCATAAGCTAATGCCACTATTTTGCATTAGCAATACATAAAAAATGTCAAATAAATGTCATTCAGTCCTTCTAAAAACGTAAGTTAGATATTAATTTTTCTCCCATATGATCGTAAATGTTAACTAAAAAAGAAGCAAAGGCGGAGAATATGTCTGCAATGAATCCGTATTTATAAAACATATGTTTTCAATTTTAATTTGTGCAACAATTGTTATAATCCTGACAAATAAAGTGAGTTATTTTGTGAAATAAATATTATTTTCTTTTAGTTTAGGTTCTAATAACGTAAAATAATACATCAAATTTATTTCTAAATGGGGCTATTTCCCATATCTAATCGACACCCCCATTATATTCTTGTGAGAACTAAAAAAAAATATATTTTTTCAATATTTCCACACGAATATTTTTGATTGTTACAATTAAAATACGTGCAAGTTTGTATGCCTCATCAATTTGTCAAATTTAAAGTTTCAACTTTAAACGGTTTCTGAGAAAAAATAGCTGTAACATGCGGACTAGTCAAGTCGGACAAGACTAAAAGTCTTTATTTTTGAGGTTGAGAAACATAAAAATTGTTAACTTTGCCATTACATGTCTACTTGATATCCCACTTAATGGTACTTTGAAACCAAAGGAAATAATTAAAAAATGTGTTTTTAGTGGAATCGCACAAACCAAAAGAGTGTGTGCTATATTATGTAGTGACTCAACAAGAATTAATTTATAAAAGTTTTAAGCTGAATTTTTTGGTTTGGTACAAAGCAACATAAGCAAAGAAATTCAAAATAGGTATAAAATATATTATTTAAAATATATATATATATATATTATTTAAAAGCCACACGCTTCTGATAGACGAATTGACAGAAAGCGTAGTTATAAAGTTTCGTTTGGATCTTTTGTATTTTTAAGCCCTTAAAACAAATTGAAGTCTTGTAAAAGACAGGTAGGCAAACATTTTCAGACGATTTTTTTGTATGCCTTAATTGTCGTCACGATTCAGATTTCCTTATTGAATTATTTTGTCGTCTATTTTAATGTTATTAAATAATATTTCGAATATAAGTGTCCTAACTTCCTAAATCATTCCTAAGTTTTAACTTGATTCTAACATTATAATATAGTTAATCTTAATTCTAACTTCGTAAATAATATTATTGCAAGTATGAGTTTGTTCGTATAATTGCTTTTCTCATTTTATCACTCACCATAAACACTATTCAACTGGAAACTATTAACCGAATTATATGAAATTTGGGACACCAGTAGCATAGAGATGAACAAATTATTTTTTATCAAGAATAAAATTATTATATATTAGTAAGTTTATTCTAAGATCATTATATACTAGTAAGTCTATACATAGTAAGTTTGGAATACATAGTATGTTTATTCCTATTATTCTCATATTCCAAATGTAGTCAAAATTGATAACAATTTTGGTGTACTTTGTTCCTAATTGGTGAAGCACAAAGACAACGTACGAACAACATTATGAAAAGTATATATGTGCAAGATTCCTTCAAACATATTTATATAATTCAAGATATGTTTAACTCGTATGCATCATTTTCAATAAGACTCAATTTCCGCTATTATAATATCACTTTGCTAGAGAATTATCGCAGTGAGCAATGGAGCATATATTTAATATGAAAATTTTCATTTTTATTATTGTAACTATGTAAGGTATCAATTTGAACAACATTTGGAAAACTAAAATAGTAGAATTATACTTCGTTAGGCACAAGATCATAAATATAATTAAGTATATTATGCATATCACGGCTGCATGTTGAACTATGTCTATCTATTGCAGGACATAGCTTTCTTCTGTTCATGGCGTTTCTTCGATTCTCTCCATCTTTAACTCTTTCAATTTTAAATGTTAAGACTCAATATTTTCAAGTAAATATTATTTTTAAATTACTTACGATATTTTCTCCTTTCGATGTGAATGAAATAGTAGACCAAAACCAGTTACAACATAACATGCGTCCTTATACCTTTTTAACCTTAATTATTATGGTTTTTTTTATTTTCATACTCACGACATATACTGTTATGTATATACGTAAAAAAGACACTCGAAGATTGACATCATTTGCAACCAAGAACATCACGTTTTCATTAATTTCACATACTCTACTTCTCTCTATCTTGATATAACATTTACATTTCTATTAATTCTGTCAACTAAAAGCCAACGTTCTTCTAGCAATAAATTTGCCTTATATAGTATACTTTGAAAGTATACTTTCAAGTTAATAAACAAGTAAACACGTGACAAAATACTACTTTATGTCCCCGAAGATTAAGTATAATTTTAATATTCAATAAGAAAAGATGAACAATTAAATAAAATATAAGGATGACAGATAACAAAATACGAAAATTCAAGTATACGTCTGTTTCATTTTGTAGACACCGCAGTTACATCGTATCCAATTTCCGCTCTACGTATTCCGCGAGCATTAACCGGAAATAACCTAAAAACGTAACCACGCCAAGAGTATGGAATTGACTTAATTAACTTTCTTGCCTCCATTCCCAGTTCAATTTTAAGCAGGCTTTTACGTTTGTGCTCTAACTGTCTATTGAGGGCATTAAAATGTAGTTAAGAATACTGATTTACATTTAAATTTATTTTTTCAACTTTCAGTATGCGATTTTATATTAAAAATCTTTGTTATTATTTTTCCCATGAAGTAAATATTTTGCATAACGCCTCCATTATATTATGCAAACGTTCTTCGTTGCGTCCTTTGTACCAAAACATTAATAATGCCACTTTGGGCATCATTTAAGCCAATGAATAACGTAGGCGATAAACAAAGGCGTGTCTGAACTCCGTTTTATTTAAAAAAAACATTTATTTTATTGACTATAACTTGATTAAATATTTTCTCACTGATTTTGAAGGTTATATTTTTAGGAGATATAAATTATGACGATGTTAAAATATTTTCTTTGTCAAAAAGAGGCGATTAACAAATATGTCTTTGAACTCTGTTAAAATTACAAAATACACCTATTTTATTAACATTTGCTTGATAAAATATTTTCTCTATTATTTTTAATGTCTTATCTATAGACGCTATCAAGCCTGAACATATTGAAATGTTAAATTGTACTAATTTGACTTGTGCTAGGACAACTAAAAACAAAAGTAATGAACAAGAACTTCCTTGAGCTATGTCTAAGTCACAAAAATATATATTTTACTGACTTTCTCTTAATAAAATATTCTTTCAGTGATTCTGAATGTCATATTTTTATACGATATAAGCCAAATGATATTAAAAACCTTAGTTTGTACTAAGCCAACGAATAATCAATCCAACGAATGACGAAGGCGACGAACAAAGGTCCCTAAACTTTACGTAAGTCAAAAAAATACTTATTTTAATGACTTTACTGCATAAAATATACTCTCCTTACTTTGAATATCATATTTTTGGACAAAATTAAATTTGTCGATAATCAAAGTGTTGACAAATGAGATCAGAAATATGAAATAAATGTTAAAGTGGAAAAAAATTTGCTTGTATCCAATTTACAATGGAAATAATTAAACAATGCTTCTAATGGCATTGATTGAAATTTATAAACGTTTTTTGAATTATAATAAAACCTTTAATTGCCACTGAACTCAATACTATGACTTTAATTCTTAATTTATCTGCCTCTTGTCACTTTATGAGTCATTTGCTTTAAAGTGGTCATGTGTGAAAAACCACTTTAAAGCAAAGGCCTAAATAGGAAGCAAAGTAGAGAAGCAGCCGAATATAATGTCTGCTTTTAACAATAATTTAGAATAATTTAGGTCGCTATTTGCTTGCGTGAATTTGGAAAAAAAATCGAAAGTAATATATTTTCTTTTTATGTATTTCATATTTAGTAATATCATGTTTAGTAATATCTCATTTTAACTTAAAATTACTAGCCATAGGTATGAAAAATTAACAAGAAATATAAAAAAGAGAAGTAATAAATTATAACATATTGCTCTAAACAAAAATATCATAAAAATATTTTTCGTAATTATAAAGGTCTTACGAAAAAAATTATAGCAGTATATCTCATAGAGCTACAAAAGATTGGCTAAGTGGATACAACTAGATACATAGAGCTACAAAAGGCTGGCTTAAGTGGATACAACTCACAGACGTCATGCGCGGTAAAAGAACGTCACTTAACATCAAAAGAAAAATATACAAAACAGCTGTAATACCTGTAGTTTTGTATGGTCCGAAGTGTTAAGCGACTAAAAAACAACTCCTCCACAAACCGCGCATAACGGAAATGAGCTTAATAAAATCACAAATTAATCCTAAAAGAGAGATTTATAGTTACCCCCCATAATAAATAAAGTGAAAGAAAAACGCCTCTGATGTTATGGACATGTTCGAAGACAACCAGATGACCACAAGATGAACCTAGCCCTAAACTTGCCAACAACGAAGTGATGACATGAAAGACCACCCTTCATTTGGTTCACGACGGTGAAAAAAAACCTGAAAGAAGCCCAATTTGAAGCCAACAAAAAAAAACAAAAACGAAGACCAACTCCAAGTAAATGGGACGAAATTTCCTGTATAGTAGTAATATAATGTTATGATGAGTATTTCATATTTACGAGCCAAACATCTCAGATAATAATGGTCGAGTTGCCCTTTAGTAAAAATCATGGTTTACCTAAGCTAAGACGATAATGGTCAAATTACCCTTCTAAAAGATAGCAAGCCAATCAGGTGTTTCACTTGCACCTTTTTTCGATTCCATACTCAATAAAGAAACGCTAGCGGCTCGAATTCGTACGGGTATATTTACATCATCAGGTTAAAGTTTCATGACATATATTTTATCTTTCATACATATAGTCCACCATTTTATCATAATTAAAAAAAATTAATAATATCAGAATCCAGAATTGGTCAGATCGGTTAAACAACCTATAAAAAACAGACCATCTCCAAATTGAAATTTTTACAGATGGTTAACTTTTTTATTTTGAAGTACTCCTCTTCATACAACATTCATTGTTTTATTTCTAGATATTAATATTCTTATATGACGGTGTGTAGCTAGCCGTAAATAGGACCCAAATATCTATCTGCTCGGATATTACTAGAATTCATTTCATTCATTTATATTTGGCTTTTACTTTTTATTACGTGAATTTAAATCGTTAAATCTGTCACAATCATGTGCTGATTGGCTCAACTCCTATTTTCGTGGCCATAAAAAGGTAATCAAAATTTCTTAAAATTATTTAAAATGGAATAGTCTCGCTACTGGCGTATCTCAAGGTGGTGTTTATTCCCACTTCTCTTTTAAATTTTTGGTGATCCCATAGTTAAACCCCTATCTTCTATCATTTTATATGTTAATGGTCTTCAAATATACTCTCACTTCTGAATGCAGACCTGTATTTAATCAATCAGTACGCTAGTAAACAAAACCCAATTAAATTATAGGCTCTCATTATCGGAAGCTAAAAACTTGTGTGGAAAATTTTCAGACCTGTTTTACCATTCATTAACGAAGACAATATATATAAAGACTATAAAAGATACTATAAAAGATCTTGACCTACTTATTGACCAACATATCACAAGACTTGCTTAAGTACATGACCTTAGTCATAAGATCCTCTTCAAAAAACACCATCTAAAACGGCTTCCAAATTTTCATCCGTTTCAGACCAAAGTACTTATTTATCAATTTTTTCTTCTGCCTATCCTTGATTAAGTGAACGTGTGTTTATTTAACCTAAATAAACATTTATTCGAAAATTTGAAACGACTTCAAAACCTGTGTATTCGTCACATTCTAAATGGTTAATAATTCATAACCAACGTAACCTTAATATTGTTTCCTTTTATATATAGTATCCTCAATAATTCTGTTTCACGTTCATACCATAGGTCTAGATTCCAATACCTTTCATCCCAAACCTTGAACTACGTTGAAACGACAAGCACACGCTCCTAATCCCTCTACATAGAACTAATTTCCATGGAAATCCTGTAATGTACATGCTACTATATTATGGAGCCAACTGAACACAAATATACAAAATGCACCCTCATTGTCTATGTTCAAAAATCTGAAATTTACATTATCCAACACGATCGGTAGATCGAAATCCCTTCAATAACCTATCCTGAACAACATGTTAGAAGTAGGGATGGGATACTGTCCCTACCACTAACATGTATTTTGCTTTTATTTTAAATAATGTTATATTATTTCTGTACCGACTAATATTATAATATACATTGATACAAAAATTTTAATTGACTATGTTATCAATTAATCAGATAATTATGTTTACACTATCAAAGTAACAAACAAAAATAAATATGTAAATTAAATAATAAATAAGAAAAAATAGAGTAATATACTAATAACCCATTTAAATTAAAGGACTAACACAAAACACATACGCCTAAATAATTATTCTGGAATACAACGGACAACGTTCATCAAACATTTGAACAAGCCGCTGAACAATGGACTACACTCCATACAACCGCGCATGACTACAATGCCTCAGCACAATTCGCTTGTGATATTCCAACGCCAAGCGAACCTATTGCATTTCTTTACTCCCCTTATACGTGCACGAATATGTTGCGCCCAACGTCATCATAATACGCCTTTCAACTTTCGAAAACATTTTTGTAATTTTTCTTGATTCAATTATCATAGTTAAAGAAGAAAGTTAAAATTGTTGCGAGATTTATTTTAACAAGGACCTAGACTTCACGTTCAAGTTTTTTTTAAGTAAAATTTAATATAGTTACGGTGATTTGTCCGTAAAAGTTATATGTATACTGCCCCTGACCTTTTCTCTTTCTTAAATCTTTTTAATAAACACAATTCCTATAAACAAAACGTTGAGGAATCTGTGATAGTCTTGCTAATATTCGCTTAGGATGTAAAGGGTTATATTTATTTATAATTACTATTTATTTTCTCTGCATAGTAAATAAACACTCCGAATACTCAAACTCATGAAGCATGTTACGAATAAAATATGATTCATGAAAACTGCCTCTACCATTTCATTGTAGTAATTGCGCAATGCAAATCGCTGCAGTTCACGCAATGTATTAATTTATTAAATTTATATGACTCATAATTTACGAGTTAGAAAATAAAAAGGTAATTTCCTAAAATTAACCATTTCCAAAAATTACCTCAAATTCCCGGGGCGGCAGTTGCGTCAATATGTTTTATAGATACTGCCATAATCAAATGTGCTAGGACTATTGTGCCATCACGCAAAATAGTTTCACTAAATGTTCTTTTTATTGTTAAACGGAAGCCGTAATAATCTTTATTGGAAATTTCTACCTGTGAATTATACTTCTTTTTAGCGTCCTATTTTAACTGAAAAGATAGGTTATCTTGATAGAATATTTTAAACTTAAAAAATATTGAAACATAACACAATTAATTAAAATTATTTACCTCCTGAATTCCTCAATTTCAAATTAATTTTTACTTACATATAATTTCGCTTTTCTCAAAAAAATATCATTCGCTCTCATATAATATTAGTAAAATTTTATATTAGAGACAAGTATTGAGGTGTAATATAAAAGAACAATAAAGTAATATAAAATGCATTTCTAATTTGCTTGTGTGTACTTAATTCTTAATCATACTGAGTAAGTTTATGATAAGTGATATCATTATTTACCAATTGTGAAAACATGCACGAATATTACACTAGATGGTTAAAATTATTGAATTTCGTATTTATTATTTCTTAAATAACAAAAAGAGGAAAAGGTTCCACTAATATGACGTGACTCTCAATGAATTTTATTTATTGTAAATGTATATGATCTTTCAGCCATAGGAAAATATAATTGTTTTTATTTTAATTTATATAAAGCAGTCAAAAACTGTTCCGTTAGCAATGAAAAATCCATTCATTTTTTTATTTGCTCTTAATTTCGTAAGCTGATGTATTTCATAAAGTTGCACTGCCAACATCATCATCACCATAAGCCGAAAGACATCCACTGCTGAATATAGGTCTCCCCCATAGCTTCTTACAAATATCGATGCGATGATTTTCCGTGGTAACATCTTTTCGTATCACGCAGTCTCAAAAGAATTAAAATTTGTTCGAAACAATTAAAACTTTTTCGAGATTTCTTGTACCAAATCGACGTTTACGCTTGTGCTTTCCGTTATATTTGAGCTCATGATTTGACTTTAGCCATAACATTTCATAACATTCGCAAAATATATTAGTCAATCGTCGTCGTTATTTCAAAGTGTCAGAAGTGGAATTGTTTAAAACATTCCAGTATGAGTACCTCCCTAGTGAATGTGTTGCAGTTAATAATATTATTCACGTTATTCTGGTAATAACTGTTTGTAAAACGAAATTTTGAATGTACTTATGATTCGATTTCGTTAATTAATATGCTCACCAAGTCGAGTTTGTAAATTATGTTACGAAATTATTTAACGAAATTGCCTCTCTCATGGCTGGAAATAATATAATGAGTGAATTTGATATTTTATAATTTAATTCCTCGCTGGTATCGGTTTCGTATTTTTATCAAAATGGTGAAAGTGTCATTATGTTAATATTTAGGATAGGTGTATGAAACTAGCGGAAGAAGTCGCATCGTAGTCTATGTGTATATATGTACATGCGTAAGTACGTAAGTGCGCTTTCAAAGTTTTTTAAAATGTAAATAGGGCATCCGATTGGCCACAAACTTTTATTCTAGGGTTCTCAATGATAAGTTTCTGAGTTCAGGAATCTTTGAGGAGTTCTGTTGTATTGTCTCTTCACGATTTATGAAATAGGACGGTTTAAACCTAGATCCCACAAATAATAACTAGTTTGATTGGAACTGGACAAATCGCAAGCCATTCCTATTGGTCCATAGATAGTATAAATACGGCGTCAATTAAAAATATCTTTTTAAAAGTAACAGATGAAATATGATCCAGTTCTTGATATTGTCGGTACACATAAAACTACTGAAAAATTTAAATAATATTGGTTTCATTATATTTGAAGATAAACATTTTTCCACCACTAAAAAATTCTGTGGATTTTTATTCATCTATCTCTTTAGAATTCCAGACATGAAGAATCGGGATGCTCTAACTCGGTCTGTTGTATCAACACCCTCTACTATAAATAAATTTTGCATTTGTAGTACCTACGTATATATCTTTTTCACGAATTACATAAAATGATAAATGAAATCAGATAATTTAAATTTCCCATTTTCTTCTAGAGTTGAGGGCATTAGCATAAATAAAAGTAACAATAAAACTCTATACCGCACACAGGTCATAATAAGTAGTTCTTATTTTAATGGATGGTTCTGTGCGTCACACCGATTAGATAATATTAACGTTCTATTAATAGTATTCGTACACGTTATCTATTAATCAACCAGAAAATTCAATATTTGAGTAGAAATTTTTAAGAAACAGAATGTAAGGAACTAAATGAAAATTCTCAATCATTTCTGAAAAAATCCCTTAAAACCATCCGATTCCAACAAAAAACAAATTATGTAATTTTCAGAAATACCCTTAAAATATACTCATTGTGATGCACAGAATTGTCTATATGAATAATAGACAGTTTAAATCTGTATATGCGTGAATAAAGTAATATTTAAAACAAGGCCTTAAATTTTATTCCAAATATAAGACAAAAATACCTGGCTTTGATTTAGAACTAAAAGAAAAATATTGTTGAAATTTTAAAATATAGAACATTGCTCAAATGTAATTTCATCATCGCTGTTAACTTGGTTTCCGCTTTGCTTAATGACATAGATGCTATATAAAAATATAAACCTAAACTCAACGCCACACACGTCTTCCCAACGCATTTCCCTCAACCCATTTTATTTTACGAGACGCAGAAACGTTTCCTTTTTTTGCCGCTTCCTTATTTCCGTGCGCTGCTGGTTCAATTTAGTATCGTGTACCGATTGTGAATTTATTTTGAGGTTGACTTCAACACGCACCAGAGATACATTTAACGTCACAATACGTGTTTTTACACGCGGGCTACGTTTTATATTGTATTTTTTCTGTTTGCGTCCTGTCGCGTTTTATATATCGCTTTGTTTATTTTTTATTATTCTCTTTTGCTTATTTTTTATTAGTCTCCATATCCATCGAGGATGCAATTTAATATTTTTACAATGTGTTCATTGTAACGTTTGTTACAATGAACACATTGTAAAAATATTAAATTGCATCCTCGATGGATATGGAGAATATACTCCATTTTTAATATTTTTATACTTGTTCCTCTAAAAAAAGATCAAAAATTAAATTATCTGAACAGGATCAAAAACAAAGTAAAGCTTTTCTAAATGTTTATTTCGCTTGCGGTTTCAGAACATAAAATTATTACTTACGTTTATTGAAATACTTACCCCATTTCAAATTAATAAGCATAAACTATCTGACAAAAATATATTCGTATCTCGAATTAAATATACAATTTCACATTTTACAGCTCATTCTACAATCAAAATTATAATATAGTGTATTTTTTTCCTCTCTATTTACTCGACAAGAGTTACTGTAAAATTGTCAAGAAACACATAATCTTAATTTTATAACACCCTAATAACAGGATGATATCGCAAAATTATGTCCACAGAGCAAATATAAATTTCGATAAAATATCTAAAACCCCTTTCGCCTACATAAATTTGAATATTTATATATTAATATTTATATAATTTTTTCAACTACTTTAATCGGATTACTAGAACAAATTGACGAAAAATTGCTCACGATTGGCAAATTAGTGAAGAAGAAACCAAGGAAATACAGTGTCATATGTCAGTCCGATCAGATTTATGCCACACTCTTTCAATTCACGACTACTCTGTTATGATATATATTCGCTTCGTCGAGGATGGACCTAGGATACAGACAATCTGCATAAAAGTTATTCGACATATTATTAGACTGCATCGTAAAGAATGAAAGATACGTAGGAAGGGCTGATTCGGATTAGAAATGACACTGCCAATCAATTTATCATTAATTATTTGTGCACCCTCATTTCACCCACTTAGAATTATATTTACTATCCTGCCAACCATGGTCAGTAAATGCTACTGCCCTGTTCGCCAAACGATATCAGTCATCAGAATCGAAGAGTATATCAACGAAAATACTCGCTCAACAAATAAGCCGATCTTTTTCTCTTCCTTGTACTGATTAAACAGTATTCTTCTACTTCTGTTATATTTTTTACAATGGCTACGTTCCCATATATTCTAACATGATGATATGTGGCCTGTAATCTATAAATATTGCTTGTCTTCTACCATGAAAATTTTAAATTTCGAAAAATCAATCGCAAAAATCATTTTACATTGAGATCTTAATGTATAATGAAATATTGAAAAAAATTGTTTAAAGTGATTTAAGTATATGTTTTCTCTTCCTTTAAAACAAGAATTAAATTTTTTTTATTGCATTACATCGTGAGTGATATCATTAGATTGTTAAATTAAAATAAGGTTAAGGTTTTATTTCCCATTTTTAGCTACATTTTCGACACCTTAAGTTTAAATCAATTATTAAACTCGATGCAATACGTCCTTCTCCCTTCCCCAACCCTCCATTCCCACTAATAGTTGAATATTTTATTATTTATTTAACTTGCATGAACAATTTAATGATTTTATTATAACTTAATGGATTATTATAACTTACATGAACATGACAAGCACTTGGACAGTTTTTCACTAAAATGAGAAATTCATTCGAGAAAAATTTATGTCGTTCTTGAAAATTCAATAAAAATACAAACCAATTTGTTGTCTTAAAAAAAATAAATATCATTCAAGCAGATATTTACTAAACACTTACACATGCATAAATGCATGCACTGAGAGGTAAATGCGGTTGTAAATATAACCTTCCACATTAATTTTCTTGCGTCATACTAACAAAGCATATTACATAAACACATAATGGAATCGTATCTCATTTTCATAATTCCAAAATTCATATTCACATGTGTCTCCGACGAAAATATAAAGTTTAGTTTATGGTTAATAATTTTCCAGTTTTGTAAAATATTTATTTCTTCGTAGTATTTCTTCTGAGTAATATTTGCAAAAACATTTGCAAAATAATTTCATTTGAGTTTTGAATGTGCTGTATTAAACATATATATAAAGAAGTTACTGCTGCCACTAACCGAGACTATTACTGAAATTGACGTCATCTAATGAATACGCATAAAAATAGAGTTTTTTTGTTTTCAAATTGCAAATGCAATTTGGTCATGATTACTTTTGCCACCGTTTTGAAAATAATTTTAAGTACTAAATTTTCTAATACCAAAAAAATCTCAGTATTAAATAATTTCAATTTTTTTCGAATTCTAGCACACAGAATTTTTCCTCTTTTTTCCTATGCAATTTTGATAAGTTAGATGATGAAACATTTCATTCACATCAAAGCTTTAGATTTTACAGATTGAACTTAGATATAAAAAAGGGTAAACGAAACCTAAATTTTATTCCCAATAAATTTACTTCAAACAGTAAAAACTTTATCCAATAGGCAAGCAGGCATTATAAAATTACAAGGACAAGATTTCAAAACTCAAAAAAAAATTTATGAGTTAATTTTTCTAAAATACACTTCTATCAATCTAGTTATTCCAAAACACAAATAGCTTACACCAATAACAATTAATTTTTTTATATGAATAAAATAAAAAAAACTTTTTAATTCTAAGCATATATACATATTTTTGAGAATAGTGTTAAATAAATTAGATTTAGTTGTCCTATTAATAACAAATAAAAGTTATTACGGTTTTTGGAAAACAGTATATAATATATTGCATCTATTTATATTTGCTCTTCACTTTCTCATACTTTGTAATAAAATAAACACCCCACACGATCAAACTCATAAAGCGTATTATGAAAAAATATGACTCGTAAAAACTGCCTCTGTTAATTGATGGCAGCAATCGCGCGAAGCAAGGCGCTGCACTCTACCCGATATATTAATTTATTAAGGCAACATGACTCATAATTTATGAATTACGAAATAAAAAAGCAATTTCGTGGAACCAAAATTGTGAGCAATATATCTCGCTCAAGCCAGTAAACGAAGCAATAAAGTTAAGCTCGAGCGGTCATGCTCTACCACCGCGGTCAACACGCCGAGTGTCGCCAATATGCTTTAAAATTCTGCCGTAAGTCACAAATGTGTTAAGATAGTTGTGCTAATTTAGTATCAGACATAATAGCTTTAGTAAATGTTCAGTTTATTTTTAAACGAAACCCGTCCTATCCTTTACTGAACGTTTTTACTCGTGAATTATAATCTTTATTGACGTCCGACTTTAAATTAAAAAATAAATTACTTTAATGACTTTATAGTTGTGTATAAATAAATATAACTGCGAGTAAACCTGAGTTAGTGTTTAAAACGTAGAAAACAAAACAAGACACCATTTTTCTAAATTATGTATTAACATCATTATTTGATATTATATTCCTAGCTGAAATACACAATTTAAAATGGATTTACTTAGTAAAATCCTCGAAAAAATATCATACGTTCTAATATAATTTTAGTACACTTTTAAATCGAAAATGATGAAATGTAATTTAAAAGACCAATAAAATATAAATTAATACTGCTTCTTACTTCTGAAAATGCTAATTCTTCGGCAATATTTTGTTCTGTTTATGATAAATGGCAACAACCGTACTTTTCTAATTATGGAAGTACGCAGTAATTTGTTATTTCTTATATAAAAAGTTGAAAGAAGAGAAAAAACAGTTTTTCTCACTCGTTAAAAATGGATGATAATATTACGCAGCCATGTTCGTCAAAACAGTCAAAAGCTGTTTTAACAATAATTGAAATTAACAGAAATTGTCCATTTTTCTTTCATCATTATTTGTAAAATATACCTCTTAATTAAAACCGCAAATAACCATTTGTTAAATCCGTTGAGTGTAACGAATAAAATTTAATTATAACGTAATTATCTCTAGTGAAATTTTCAAGAAATAAATAATATTTGTAAAATTATAAAAAGTAAGCTTTCAACCATTTATTTTAAAAATTACTTTTTAATCTGTCTTTCGTCGTATCGAGATTCCTTACTAATATGAAAGTTACACGCACATCCTCCATTATATTCGAGCTCGTAATTTAAATTTGATGGTAACAGTTGCAAATAGTTTAGTAAAGTTTGCCTCACCAAACTTAGCACATAGTTTTCGAATGTGGAATTACTTATACCGTCGCAGCATGAATATCTTCTAAGGGAGTATGACATTGTTAACTAAATTTACATCGTTATACTAACAGCCATTTACAAAGCCAGCTTCTGAATATCCTGATTGTTTGTGAAGCTAACGTTAATTGATTTTTTTAACAAGTTTTCCCCCATGTGGGCTAAAAATTCTATAAATGTAAGTGTTAATACATAGTTTTCTTTTATATCAGTTTCAATATAACGTACAAATATGAGTTTTCAAATATTTTCATCCGCTTCTTAATGTTTTTTACATATATATATATATATATATATATATATATATATATATATATATATATATATATATATATATGTATATATATATATACATATATATTTATATATATATATATATATACATATATATATATATATATATATATATATATATATATATATATATATAAGTGTGTGTGTGTGTCTCAAATAACTCGATCAAATAATTATCAATCAAATAATCAGTACATACAGCCACATTTTTACCTCATATCGTAAAATAAACTTTCCAATTATTCAAGTGTTTTCCTATAAAAATGCTGTTTCACCAGTTCGTTTTACATCGTTTCATTTAGTTTGCACTTATATCAGTAATGAAATATTGAGAACGTGTATTAAGCCAATAAAATAACGTCAAGGAGGGAAGATGAGAGGAGGGAAACATAAAGGATAAAATTTCAATATATACGCAAGATGGAAAAGATAGTGGAATGTATAGTCATACATTCCACTATCTTCAAAATACTTTAAACGGTTACCCTCTCCCCCTCCCCCGTCGACGGTTCAAACATTTATCAAAATTTAATAAAAACGCATTTTATTTTTGACGAATGAAGTAATGGATTGGTTTGTTCATTGGGCAAGGTTCAGACGAACGAAATAGATAACAATCCTCTGTCAATATTTGTCTATAGTAATAATTAAATTTTTTTGAAATTGTATACAATAAAAATGAGCCTTCTTGTTAAAAGATAAATTCATTAATGGACTTCAAAAAACGAGAAATTTTCTCATACGATTATATTTTTTATCCTGTTTTAATGTATTTTATCCCATATTTCCGGTATTTCCCAACCAATTTGGATGATTCTTTTTTTTTGAAAGGAAAACTTTTATCATAGTTCCATGACGATTTAGTTAGTATCTGACCAAGGAAATTGACTATATACCACCGAATTCCTTTTCTTTCAACAACACAGATATCGTGATCGAGTTTTAATGATTTATGTCTAATGATAATTTATGTCAATGGTTTATTCTAATGATCCTAATGGTGAATGTGTACTGCTTGCTTTAACCGTGAAACCTTGCAATATAATGTTTTTAAATCAGTTTTGTGGGCCTGAAACAGAGATTCTGTCATTAAACTCCGGGTTCCAACTCTTCTGTCCCATTCTTGCAAAGTATTGCTCGCCTAAACTGTGAGACTCGAGGATCTTTGGTTTTTAAAATTATATTATGGATCTCAAGCAGAGATCCTATCATTGAACTCCGAATTTCCACACCTCAGTCCCGATACTACAGGAGTGCTGCCTGCCTAAACTATAAGACTTCTGAAAGTACTGTTTTTAAATTATTATTGCAGCTCTCAAGCAGAAACTCTTCCACTAAACGTTGGGCTGAAACTGCTGTAAAAAACTATTAACGCTGTGGGGCATTGCCTGCTTAAATCGTCAGATTTGACAATCTACTGTTACTCAGTTGGCGTCATGAGTTTAAGCACTCTTATCATTAAACTCCTCAGTTCTGATAATGCAATCGTAATGCCTGCCTAAACCGTTAAACTTGGTCAACTGCTGTTTTTAATTAATATTGTAGGTCTCAAGCAGAGTCCTCACATTTCAGGTTGTAATTCCCCAGTCCTGATGCAGCAGTGTAAGTTAATATGGAAAATACTCTTACTGCTAAAGATTTTTGGAGTCGATATCAAGTGAAATGAAGCACTCATTTGTATGTGTGGGTGTAAATATGAATGTCAGAGAGACGAGAAGTGTCGTGAATATCAGAAAGAATATTTAATAGAAACGGTGTGAATATCAGAGGGGAGGGAAATGTCGACTTGGCACCGATTCCAATATTCTCTGGAAGTGATAGTATTTTGTTAATTTGTTTATGTTTGGAAACGATATAGTACCGCAAAATTGCCAACTGACTACTCGTATATTTATTTTTTTACTTC
The DNA here is from genome assembly GCA_039881145.1 of Druceiella hillmani. Lineage (NCBI taxonomy): Eukaryota > Metazoa > Arthropoda > Insecta > Lepidoptera > Hepialidae > Druceiella > Druceiella hillmani. The sequence continues at coordinate 47,100,998 of JAYKKI010000007.1, read as the reverse complement.
TGACTGCGCTTTTATTGGATGGTTAATTGAAGTCGTTTCAATTTTTTTGTAAAAAAAGTTTTATTTCGGTAAACTTCCGAAAAGGGCTTAAATTCTATTTTTAATTTAATTCTCTATTTCAAAATTTGAATTACGATCAAAAACAGTTCTGAACATTTGGGAAATAGGCAAGATATATAAATTTGTGAGCATTTAAAATTTGGGACATTAATATTTTTAGTGATTAACAATAACAAAATAGAATAACCACATATGACAAATTATTGTTTCATTCAAGAAAAAGTAATATAATTTATGTTTAAAATAAACTTTAAAACCACGCTGTTCGTAAAAAATTAATCTGTACATATATTTGTTTAATGAAGCAATAAAATGTTATCATACCGGATTCCAAATTTCAAATCTTATAAAAACTACGTTGGAAGAAAAAACGGGCGAATGGAAAGTTAATTATGCACGTATTTCGTGTGGCTTAAAACAATGGTTCATGTAATTCGGTTCTGTTGCTATCAATTCTATCTTTACTTAATTCTAATGTATGTAACATTGGCTCAAAATGAATAAATTTCAATAAATTTTTCACTTCTAGGAATATATGGAAAATAAGGTAAGTGTGGGGAATAAGTTAAGGCTCAAGAATAGAGGTTTGTTTATTGTATTTTTAGGGTTTCGTATCTCAAAATGAAAAGGGAATCCTTATAACAGCCTTCATATGTATGTCTATTTGTCTTTCACAGCTATTTTTCTAAGAAACTGCATGACGCCAAAATTTAAAGTTGTACATTTCTCATTAAGTAACATTAAAAAATATTCACATAATGGAGAATATCGTTTAAAAAGGCTAGTTATAAAGTCTAAAAATTTACTTTTCATAATTCCAGGTACCATGTCTTCAGATATATACTAAAAACATGCAAAAAATATACCCCCTCTTATCTTCGACACTAATCAACTTAAGATTATAAAAAAATATATAAAAAAGTTTTCAGAAGCCTACGGGAAGGATATAAGAAAATCATAGCTATTGTTCAAGATCTTATCATTTCTGAAATACACATCACATTTTCACCCTTGTCAAATGTGTAGTAGGCAATATATTTACGTTGTGAAATATATTGCAAATATTTTAATAGAAATATCATGAACTCTCAAATTTTAAAAAGTGCTTAAAAGTATACGGAACCCTCGCAGTGTTTTACAGATTCTCGTGCTTTACAGAGTTTTTGGATCAAGTAACTTTATAGTGCGCCATTTGTCAGGAATGGCCTCTTTAGCTGACGGTAATACAATGTATATCATAATTTAATAACAGGATCTACGCTTATCAATAAATATGGATATTCTATTCACATAAACGGAGTATAACAGAAATTTAGAGAAAATATTCAAAACATTTTGTTATACAAAGTGCATACTTTTCTCTGCCACCATGAACCTAGGCTATACAACTAGCTGCATTAAAAAGATTTTTATATAGCGTGTTAATAATCCTTTGTAAAACGTCTTTCACAAAACAAAAAAAAACAAATCCGTGACTTTCAGTTTGCCTGAAGTTCTAAGGTAGAAAAACCATAAACAGATTCAAGAAGTTACGTACACTCGTAGAGTTACGCACTATTATGTCAAGTAATAATTGTAGCAAATCGTTTTGTGCCAATCAAAATCTATAAAAATTGTATTGCATCGCGACGAGACCTCGTTTAATTTTTAACATGTATTAAAATATAGTAAAACAAAGTGAGTGTATTTTTTCAAATCTTATTTTTTATCGTGATTATCTGTTCGATACTTCTTTTTACGATGATTATCTGTTCGATTTAATATTCGTGATTATCTGTTCAATGCTTTTAATTCATTACCACATTTAACAACAGTAAAAAAATTTTTTTCATTAGCAATACGGTGATTAAAGATGGCGTAGCATTTTTCAAAATTTGTTTATATTCCCTTTAGTTGTCCGGAAGTGAATATTATTTCGTAAAACAATAATAAGTAATGAAATTACAAAACCAATAGACACACAAATACACAACCAATTGATCCTCTGTTACTCAAATGTAAAACTTCGCTTTGATTGTCTAAATAGAACCAATTTAAGCTTTTAAAGACGGTTATGGCGCAAGGAAGTTACGTCAATTAAAATTCATACGCATAAGCCAGCTTCCTTTTAAATGTAATTTTTTAGTCCGAGTATAAAGGATTTTTGTATTATTAGTTTAAAGTCGAGTGTGTCGGGATAAATGTATTTGATGAAAATGTTTTTTTTATATTCATTCTTGTTCATATAATAAAAAATTGATTTTCTGGTAATTTTGTGAGAGAATTGTCGGAAAAAAAATTTGTGAAAATTTCCAAAAGTTGATGCATTCATTCAAGAACGAACATCTTACACGAATGTACATTACGAAATATACAACAAAATAAAAAGAGGTAGAATTCGAAATTACCTATTTATTTGAAATTACATTCAACCTAAATGAAATTTACGTACACACACTGCCATTTTTGAAATATTTGCTTTGCCGCGTTAACCAAACATAATTCGCTGACCAGGAAAAGACGGTACTTAAAACGGTAACGTAATTAAGCGATATATTAAACAAGAAAGGTATATAAATAGAACAAATACACACTGAAAATCCGAAATGTAACCCGTATGTAAAAACATGTCTTAAATGTGTCTCCCATGCGTGTGGAAGTCAACCTCATAATAAATTTACAATCGACACTCAATATTAAAGTGAAGCGGCGGTGTACGGAAATAAGAGAGCGGCAAAAAAATGTTAGTGCTTCGACGTACTCGGTCACATAAAACAAAATGGGTTTAGGAAAATTGTTTTAAAAATGTTTAGTTGTATTAGGGTTGAGGTACATATGTGTGTATATATATATATATATATATATATATATATATGTATACGTACATATATATATATATATATATATACATATATATATATATATATATATATATATATATATATATATATATATATATATATATATGTTTATATATGTTTATATAACTGTAGAATTAGAGCACCTGGACGTTGAAGTTATTTAGGAAAAAATATACTGAAAAAAAAAGATAACACAGCAAAATATTAATTTTTTAATGATTGTCCATTTTGGTACAAGCCTTTTTATTGTTGTATTACATGTTTGTTTGTTTAATGGTACATCACGCAAGAACAGCTGAAGGGATTTCTATGAAGTTTTTATTGGTAGATTTTTTTGAATTTGAGGTAACATATAACTTATGTTTTATTTTAAGTGACAAACTAAAAAGAATATATAGCAATTGGTCGTTTAAATACAAAGTGTACTTAATTTAAATAGTTTACTTTAGCAAATATTTTAAAAGATAGCGTTACATGTATTAATCTTGCAATTAACTTGATAATATTTTTCAAAGATCCACAAACGAAAGAAATTGAGAGCACAGCTAATAATTAAAATGAAACTTCTATAGCAGACGATGTCGTTCACACGAAACTATTTTTTACATTTTGATGACAGATAGTTTAAATTATGTTAAGTTAAAAAAAGTGAAATGAAAATACTAAACGCAAAAGTACATTAAGTTTGATATATTGATCTGATTATTTCACAATTAATTACAAATGATCTATATCTTTCTATGACGAGCTATCTCTTACTTTTCACTCTACTCTTCCACTTAACGTGAAAATTTTTCAGATTTTCTACCGTAGGAACAAAAACCTTACTTCATAAAATTTAACAATTTAGCAAATAATTATAACACATCCGCTAAGAAATGGTCATTTCATAAGTTATTAAACAATCTCGCTTTCGTGTCTTAATAATCATTTATCGCTGGGAAAAATAATGACGGGAATGAAGTTATAAATTAAATCTAAAACATAATATTGAAAGATTTAATATTAATATCGTACAAATTTCTAGCAGAGAAAAAAATTAAAGGTTTTTAATTCAAATTCAATCTGAAGTTCACTCACCAGTTAACAGGTATATATAAGATTATAGAGGCTTTATTATTAGGATAAAGATTATACAGGGTTTATAAACATTTTAAGTAGAGTTCCTGCCAACGGAGTGGCTAACATTTTCACTTAAAAAAAATTTATGTTAAAACTCGACCCAGAGTTTAAGAATAAAAGCTAATTTCAGAAATCATTTACCATATCTCCGAATTACTTACTTTGAACTCTAACCGGCTAACATTAAGCGTAGGGTGGGGAGTTGAAAGTGTCATCAAAAAAATTGCTTAAAAAGTGAGATGAACAATGAACCAAATTTTATGTATTCAAAGGCACACGTAGAATAAAGGAGGATGGGCAAAATGGAGCAAAATGGGCCCGCGTCCTTTATCAACGAAAACGTGTGTATTTACGTTTCAACTTACGCTGATTTTAAGTAGCGATAACTTTTTCTCATAAAGATTCGAAACTTTTTACCATAATACAAGTTTTAGAACATAAAAAACACCTATCAGGTGACATATTGCTTGACGTTTTTGGCCATGTAGGTCGAGATGCCCATCCTCTTTTTATGTTTTGAGAAATGTAAGAGGATATAAATTCTTTTACATTCAAGATTTTGTTGATACCTGATAGAACGCAAGCTTGATATATTTATTGTACGCTACGTGTAATCCCAACGTGTAAATAATTTACTGTATCGTTTTCTTCAAGTAACATCCTTATTCACAATTAAATGAAGCTACGTCATGTAGGTTCTTTACCACGACCTGGGTTTCGTTGTATTACAACATCTTGAGGTGGACTATTAGCATTTAGCAAAGATCTTTGCTAATAGCTCACCTGAAGGTGTTGTAATACACCGAAACCTAGGTCATGGTAAAGAATTTTAAAAAAGTTAGCTTTTCCAAGCTAACTTTGTTAGTAGTGTTTGACGCTATCAATTTAATTATCAGATAATAATGTTATTGATTGTTTATTATTTACATATTTATTACGCACTGTGCATTCCCACTACGAGATGAAATATGTTATAATTACACCCAGTACGTTGGATTCGAAATGCTTTTCTACAAATAACCTTTCTATTATATGATGTATGAAATCCGTTAAGGGAGGGGAGAGGAGGTGATTTCTGATTTTCGGATCCAAAATAAAAATCAAATCTCTTTGCTAACTTCTATATCAATAAAAATGTCGAAGAGATCGAGAATCGTTTTTTTAAATATTAGTCATTTAAACAATTTCTATCGTTATTAAACTTCTTTCAAGTCCGCTCCGAACTACTTACTTACGAACTACTTAAATTATTTGAAAAGCTTAACGAGGAGGTCTTCTGTACTGTGCCATTCTACCAGGTTACATAGCATTACACTTACGCTCATTCCGCGTGTAACCAATTAAATGTGCGTTTAGTATGTGACCGCCTATTTGTAAAAACTCGAGCGCTAACCCTGTCGTAAAAGCTCCAGCTCCTAATATGTAGGATTACCTTCTTAAATATTATATTAAATAAGTGATGCGATCAACAGCTGTGCAGCTTTTTTCTGTGTCTCCGTTTTATCACTCATGTAACATGTTCATTAATTCTAAATCTTCATAATTAGTCTTCAATAAACGATAACAAATGCAAATACGTTTTTAATTATAAGAATTTTTTGCCTGATCCTTGTGGATCCAGCCAAGAGAAAAAGTGGCATCCTAATAAGACAACTCAAGTGTCCGTCTCTCCGCATGTCATTGCCGTCTTTCTCAAAACCGCTTGACGCAGAAACTTGAAATTTGGCACAATAATAAAGCATATTAACTTGCATATATTTTAAGCTAATGCCAAAAAATATTAATATGGAAATTTTAGAGGACGGGCAAATTATATACTCGAGAAAGACTTTTAAAATTTAATATATAGCTTGGGTATTGCTTGAAAGGGTTAGTTATAAGATTTTTTTTGTCATTTTAGGCAATATATCTTTAAAGATATATAAAAAAATATGCAAAAAAAATCTGTTCCTTCCTTATTTCGTATACAATTAACGTATGCAATACACACGTACATACATATATCGTATACACGTACTTAAGACGTACTAATCACATTTTTTTGGCTTCACCGTAGTCAGTGCTTCAAACATATATGTACATGTGTATACTATATATCGACCTACTAATATACTAATTGCTAGACGTTCTTGTATATACCCATATATATGTACTTACTTACCTATCTACCTACGTTGACCAGATTGTATTGAAGACTGTGGATGCTAGGGTGTGTATTACCTGTGTATCAATTGGTTATCAATCCTTATATTTCTTTACACCGGTACCGAGTTACTTAGCTATTTACTTACTAGTATCTTAGCTACGTCATGCCTTTGTATATACCTGTATATACTTGTCTCCCTATGTAATACATTATTTTCTTCCTTACGTCAAGATAAGTGAAACAAATCCAAACTCAAAGAGTTTCTGTCACCATATTCTAACTTCATCATTGTACCCTAATTTAGTTAAAAAGAGTGATTTATGGTACCCTTAGTCATATAAAAACTTTAGAGACTTTATCATTATATTATGCTTAAATCTATATCACCGTACCTGTGTCATTCGTTATTGATAAATTATATGCCATCATTTTCTATGGTCAAATGCCAACCAATTTTTATGATACTAAACTGGGGTCATATAAATGTAACAGTATCCTCCAAATTGGTTATATAATGCTAAAGACATGAATATACCAAACAAGCCGTACCTCTGAAGCATCAGGCTGGGTAATTAGAATTCGATTTTCAATGAGAGAGTTTGTGCTTAAGACATACAGTGCTAGTTTAAAAACAGTATATCATTAAATCTCACAATTAAATTTAGGCAGGCAGCACTCAAGCAACATAAAGGCCGAGGAGTTAGAAACAGAGTTCAATGATAGTGTCTCTGCTTGAGACATAAAACTAACTTAAAAAGAGCACATCCCCAAGTCTGACGATAACTCAAGGCTAGTTAAACGAGTCGTAACTTTATGAGTTTACTCTTCATCACTAAAGAGTTTCTGTGGTCACCTTCCAGCTCAACTATTATATTCTGATTTTATTAAAAATGTATCGCCCTTATTTCTTTCTTGTATCGCCCTTATTTCTTTCTTATTAGATTTTCATTAGACGTAAGTTTTTCAAATTCGATCACGGCACCTGTGCTGTTAACTGTTGAGAAATTCTATCGTGTATCTTTAATTTCCATAGTCAGATTCCTACTCATTTATTATAAAAACCATACTATGAGTATACCTTTCCAAATAAAAAAGAATCTAATGACATATACAACTACTGAGAGAAGAGTAGTAAGTTAATGGTGGTATATCTATCACGAACAAACCCGTGTTATTCTGGCTTAATGTAATTACGAGTATGAAGTATCGAATACACCCATCGATGTACTGACATCTCTAAAATTCTTGGAAATTACATTTAAAAATGATATCACTTTACAATTAACTATATTTTGCTTAAACCCACTTCTATGCACTGATGTTATGTATGCCTTTTTGCAACATTTGTTAAAAACTCCATGCGCTTTACTCTTATGAAGCAAAAGAGTTAAAGGAACACATCAGGTATCTGTCGTATATTTGATGTAGGCGAGTTCCATTCCATCTGGTCCCGGGCCTTTGTTTAAATCTAATAACTTAGGCATTTTTATAACGTTTGCAACATTAAACGACATGGAAGATAAGCTGACATTAAAATAGTTAGTATACGTATTTTCTACATTTTTTCGTCAAATTATCTAGCCTGAATCAGTGAGCTTGAAAGTTGATTGAAAAAACTCTGAGAACAGTTAGCAAATCTCATTCGGGCTAGTGGTGGTATTTTCGCCGGATGACATAGTTAACGGATATCCACTTAACGGCCTTCATGACCCGAAAATACACTTTTCTCCATTTTTGCAACATATAACTGAAAATATTGCTTCAATTGATACCGTAAGTTCTGAAAAATTATTATAAACAATGAATGAACAAATGCTGCCATAACTTTTCCATTTCAGCCAAGTTCGTTTCTTGTATTTAGGAAGTCGTATGAGTACGCGATTGAAACAGTCAAGATACCTGATATTATGTACAGCGTTTTACGATATAAAAGATTCAAAAAAATTAATATCCCAATATTACGTGAAGAAAATATAATTTTTTTAGATTGTTTAATAAGGATTCGGTACATTTCCAATCCTAAAGTCGACCTGCTATTCATGTGTTACAAAGTTCTTCAGTCAATTAAATTCCATTTAATTTCCTTAAAAATTACTTTTGTATACCGTGTTCCTTAAAATTTACTTTAAGATACAAAATATTTCTTTAAAAGAAATATTTTAATATTGCTTTGTTAAAAGTAGTCTCCCTCTTCGTAAAATAATTTATTACTTTAACGTAAACAAAAATTGTGCATGAGAATTATATTCAACCGAAGTACTATAAGCATTCAATCACTTAGCGACAATTGAAATGTTATTTAGTTTACTGTCATTGAATTAAAATAAATATTTACGTCATATAATAACCATATTTACTGAATATAAAACATGATAAGTATACTAGAATGCAAGAAAAAATTAACAATCCGAAATGCCAAACACGCCAATTTACTAATTTTCAAGAAAATACTGGTTTACTGCTATACAAAAATATTTACTGTCCTTATTTAACACCAAAACATTATCAAGCAGCCATTAAATAGTTTTAACCTCAATATGTGCGAACGAGCCTAGAGCTATTGCATTCCTTTCATTGCATCTCCAACAATTTCCTTCTTTTGGGAAAGTTCTCGAATATGGCTCGGTGTGGTCCGTCAGGAATGCTTTGAATGCGGACCCTGTCGAGGCAATATTTAATTTATATGTTTTCATGAGCGAACTTCGTTTTCTGTAGAATGTATAAGTTGAATGTGTCGTTTAAAGATTGGACGTTAATTAAAGTTAAGTTTCTCTTGAACCATATATTTTAATGTTGCAACATTAATATATATGGGTGAAAATAAATTTTTTTTTTATCTTAAATTAAATATTGAACCCGGGTTTTTTTAATTTTAATATTGAATTCGTGATGAAATATCTACACCTATTTGTCATTTGTCTTATATATATATATATATATATATATATATATATATATATATATATATATATATATATATATATATCCGCTTTGATTTATTATTCTAGTTTTGTTTACAGTACCACATAATGGATCAATATAATGTTCTAAAATTGTATTGATCATTGCTAGTAAGCCCATTATAAAAACTCTTTCCACAAGTGTATTTTTAGTTCTCTTTTCATGAATCCTACACCGGAAATTAAAATAGCACTTTGAATAGCATAGGTGTTCATTTTTTCCCGTAATTTTTCAGTTACAGAACTTTTAAGAACCTTATTTGTTTTTAGATTGTACAATTTTACCTTATATATAACCAGCCTACAAGAAATGTTTATAATTTACGCTGGCCGTTTCGACTAAATTAACTTGCTAGCTAAAGTTTCTCCGCTTTACAAACAGGTACCGTCTAGTTAACCTTGAGCATGTTTTTCGTTTTTCTCCGCTATTTTATTTTATACGCAATTTGTTTGAAGTACTTGAAAATACTTTCATCAAACACAATGTGCTTTTTCACGGACCGGTTATCTAATTTGTTTTGTGAACAGTACACTTTACGAAATGAAACTTTCATTTTTCACTTATCTCGTGCGTCTAGGGAGCTCTTGGTCTTCAGGCGCTTTCACTTTAAATAAAAGTTTAATGTCAAGATATTTTTGCGTATATTAAAATCTAGTGTAGTACTAGCCATCTTGTAATATGAATTATATATTCAAGTAAATTTTTTGACACTCAAGGATACGATCTATTTGATCGTCCATGTATATTTTAACAATGTAATGACGGTTTCTTTCAAAAACTTTCAAGTAAATAAATAGTAAATTGTTACTTTAAAGTAGTATATTTTATTATATTATTATTATTAATATTATTTTATTATATATAGTAATATTATTTTATTACATTATTTAAACAAAAAAAAGAATTTATATTTATACGTGTGCACAACTACGGTGTTCTATAGCTTGTAAGTTTTTTAATATATTTTGAAAATACTGGATACATTAAACATTAAAAGTAACAATAACACTTGCCTTTTTTTTCTGAGTCGGACGCTTAAATACGGCGTATTAAAATCACTAGTCCTTGAATTTAAAGAAATACTATAGTGAAATATCTATATATGAGGCGTATATGATTTTGCAGACCTTTATGAGGCATCGTTAGATATCTACCTTACCAAATATCTACATAAAGTGTCTATATCCATTATTTTTATTCTACATACACCTATAAATCAAATATTAAAATACTTAGTGATATACTTGTGTTACAATGTCTTCTAAAATGTTTAATCACAACACGTGCTGAGGCTACTCAACGTTTTAGGTGATTCTTATTATTTATTTGGCAAATTACCTTTGTTTGCAAACTAAAAATTATGGGTAATTCATTACGGGGTGCATAGTTATACTATTATTCAGAAAGTTTACTTGTTTGAAAAGGCTGTTACTCATAAGACCCAAACCGGTACAGTGTTAAAAAGCTACCTTAACTTACACAATAAAAAGCTCTCCAACCACCATATCCCATGAATACTTGATATTAACGGTGTAAGTTTTTGACTTATTTAGCTTGAAACAAGCAAACAAACCAATATATCTTAACTCTACATATCTGAAACAAAGGAAAACTGCTCGGCGGCTAAAGTAGCTTCAAGGGCAGGTGTATTGTTGAAAACAGGAAAATTTCACTGAACGCTCCGTGTTTCATTACTTAATTAATCGATTACTTATTATAACAAATATTTCACGAATTCAAACCCATTCTGCTTTGTATTCTGCACCTGAAGTAACTTGGGTATACTTAGTACTGTTCAGTCTTTTGATTGCCTATGTTGTACTTTGCAGGCGTTGACTCAATATGCATAATAAAAACATAAAAGCATTTACAACTTTTTTCTTTTATGCTCGTCCCCATTATGAATTCGGGACTATTATTATTAGCTACATTTTATAGTTTTGTACCTCAAGACAAAAAGCATTACCCTTGTAAGACCAATCCTGTGTCCTTCTGTCCATCGGCTAAAGCCGTTTTTTATTCCAAACCGCTTGACATATAAACTTGATGTATATTTGAAATTTGGTATTGTTACAAAATCTTTTACTATTAACACGCAAAAGTACTTATACGGAAATTGATGGAGTATCGAAGGAAGTACTCTAAAATATTTCTAGTACCGTGTGTAGTATATTATTGGTAAGGACGAGTCATAAAGGTCTTGAAATATTTTTTTCATAATTTTAGGTAATATTGCTTCAGAGATATAATACAACTTATGCAAAAAAAAGTTTATATGCAAATTTATTATTACTTAATTCTTTCTGAAAAACCTGACCCTAAAATTTGGAATAAAACAAGGTTTCTAGAAGCCTACGCAAATGTTGTAGTGCAACAACCACGATATTCATTAATTGTATATGTCATAATTATTAAGATATTCACGGCAATTTACGTGTTCCCCTTACTCAATTACATCAGTTATTATTACATATTTATTGAGCTAGGAAATCCATATTAGCAGTGACTTACGATAAATAAAATAATTTCGCTTCAAACTAGGAGAGATAGACTCACACTATACCGGGTTTATTTTTGTAACAATTTTTTGTTTCAGAGATGATCAAATTATTGAAAAATTGAGATTGGAAAATGATTACAAATAAGCTATTAAATTTAAAAATGCCAAAAAAAGGACAAAGATATTTTCTCGTTCTATTAATCAATAAGTTACGTTCAAATTCAAACTGCCCCATTCCGAATATATTTATCTAACAAATTCTTCTCGTCCACTATACATTGCAGCCTTTTCAAATTACATAATACAACCTTTTAAAATTACACAAAGTTAACAAGAGACCGTTATTTTTAATATTACCATTTGATGGTTGAGCCGTTTATTGGCTCAATCGCAATAATGGGGTAAAAAGTATTGATTAGATATAAGTTGATTGCTAATTTATTTATATAACTCAAGTAACGTCGCATAGACTTTCTAGGAAACATTTCGTCTAATTGAAATTCCCGGCACGTTTTAATACTTTAAATTTGATGGTTTTAAATTTTGAGCATTTAAGCTCTTTATTTTTTAAATTATCTTAAAAAATATATACAGAAATGGCTTAGAACTTCTTTTAAGTTATATAACTTTTATATTATTTTGTTTATATAAAATTAAAAATTATAATTAAATAATAACAATTAAGGACATGACAATCATAAATCGACAGGTAATATTGTGGTTATACTTTTTCTGACACCGTGTGAACCAAAAGACACAATTCTTCATTTTGGTTTGCTTGGTAAAAAGTAAATCCTTTCTCAAATTAATTTCACAAGATTAAATTTATTAAAAAAATTTTATTATTAATTATTAATTAACATTCTCTGCTTTTCAAATATGAAAAAAAAACATGAATTTTTATATATATTAAACTAAAATTCTTTTTTTTGCGTACTTTTTTTATCTATTCAGTTACCATATGTGACTTCATAAAGAAAATATTTTTTGAGTTAGTATTTTCCGAAATACCATGAAAATGAAACTAACCTGTGACAGTTAATTTGAAATGGATAAATTATTAAACTTATAAAAATTTGTTCTTCCGTTTATTGACCCAACGTACAGATGATGAAGTTCAGTACACATTACGAATTATTTCTATTCGTCGTGTACTTGGTAGCTGCACGCACAATCCTGATATCTCAAATCGATCTATTATATAGGGAAGATAAAGCTCTCATTAATTTAGTAATTCTCCTCTTTCATAATAATTTTTTCAATCATTCCTTTTAATTTAACATAAAATTACGCTCCTTGCAATTAGTTTGTCGTTAAAAATAAAAGCGTTCTGGTTTTCATATTGTGCCTCGAAAATCATTTGCTCGAGGAATTCCTTTCGTATATTTTTTCATTAAAACATATAGTTTTTGTCGTAACATTTTCGGGGATTGCTCAAGCTGAGGAAGAAACTCGCTCACTTCTTGCGACTTTTTGTACGTCAAATCTTTGGTTTCACTGTAAAGAAATATGTCTTTTGATCTCGAGAAAGAATCATAATTGTCATAGATATAGGTGTATGTTAAGGTACAAATTAAGTGATTAAGGTTAATAAGACATAACTATAATGAAAAAAATATAATTTAGGACTTATCAAGTGGTCAATTTGTGCCGAAATTCCTAATATATTTGTAATCATCGTGACTTTGGTTGTAAATAATCCTGTGTTCTTTTACTTTTTGTAGAAATAATTCAGTATTGAACGGCGTTTTGAAGACATATCAGTTATAACTAATTGATATAAAAAACGACAGTTTCAAAGTGACAAATTTCACTGCAACACACGGGAATTCAAATTAAACACGTCCATGCATTTTAGTATGTTAGTTGGCATAATAGACGCATGCGAATCACGGCCCGCGCCACGCACGGGATTCGCCTCAATTTGCCTAGTCCTTTTCTAGGTTGTTAAAACTATAAAGAAAAATAAATAAAATGTGGCACATATAGCTTAATATCTGCTTTTCTTTCGTAGGTCGTAAATTGGTTGCCGACATCTGCTGACTTTTGTGAGGGAAGGTTGATGACCGACTTTCCGCTTACTTACCTTACAAGTTAAATGCGTTCGCGGCCGGCTAAACATCTTCTGTGTCCATTGGTGCGTATTTAGTCGTTTTTTCTATCCTTTTCTCCATGAACTTAATAACCACTTTCCTCTGTAATCCGTTTTATCTCATAACATCCGCGGTCTTCAGCCAGAGTCGTTCCGAATATATACAGGACCGTTGCGCTATGTGTGAATTAAAGTATTAAATAAAATATGTTTAATTATACATATCTCATGCGTGTTGCGCGTTATACATTGCAGTCATTTTAAAATCCACAATCTACGAAAAAGCGTCATTTTAATCACCCCTTAATTTTACCATTTATTACTTTTCGTAAGTTTTAATGTCGTAAAGCAAATAATTATTACGTACAATATGAGATAGAAGAATTAATATTCCCTAGAAATAAAAAAAACTGAATTAGATGCAAAAATAAATATTCTGAAAATATTATTAATTTACTAAGATTATTTCAGTTATATACTAAATATCTTATCCATAAATAAAACCTCGTAAGTGGAAATAGAATTCTTACCCAAACACACTTAATTATATATAAATATTTATGAATATTAATATTATTTTTCCCATGCAAATAAATTGCCTAGTACATCATTCAGACGCATGAAAATATAACGAAAATCTTTAAAATACGTGAATTTGAAATCAATATTATCGTTTTCCTCTTTACTTTAGGTAAATTTCTGAGAACGCTGTGTTTGTTTCCATAATTTTGACTTTAACAGTTTCAACCATAGAAGAGTGAGAAAAATTTTACCTGAACAGTCATTTATAAAGATCTGAAAAATATTTTTGGAAACCATATAATTTGTTTTTTTTAATTAATACGAACTCAAATTTAAAAAAAAAATTAAATAAATCTCCTGCTTTATTATTATATTTGAAGTCTCTACGTCAAATGGTTCCTCAAAATAAAACGGATGTTGAAGAGAGACGGACTGATGGACAAATGAGTAATCTTATAAGATTTCCGTTTTTTTTCCTTTTGAGGTACGTAATATTAATAACGATAAAAGACTAAGTAAATGAGAAAATAAACTAAAATGAATTTTATTAACATTTGTTTCTAAATTATTTAATGAAAGCTTATAAACTTTGATTCCTTAGTGTCAAAAATAAGAAAGGCTAAGCTTCATCTATAATTTACGAGCATTAGGGAGCTTTAACATAAATTACACTCTAATTCAAACGTACATATTACATTATATAGACATATCATTAACGCCTCAAAAGTTGAGTGTTCTATCATAACTTTACTTAGCTATCATTAATATAAATTATGACTCATAGTTTGTGGTTGTATGTATTACTTTTTTGTTTAAATATATAAAGAAACGCAGTCCAAAAAAATAATTACACGGCCACTACCGTTAAAAACCTGAGAACTACTTTTCATTCATAAATACGTTGCAAATAATATAAAACTTTAATTTTTATTTCATTTATTATAGAAAGCAAAAATATGAAAACTATAGAGAGATAGCAATATTTAATAGACCTTATCAGGTTTATCCCTGAATCAGCAAGTGTGATAATGCCAATCTTAAATCTGTCGTTTAAGTACGAATTTTTGCTTTTCTATAATGTAAACTTAAAAACCTCATTTTGTTTTTCTATAATGTAAACTTAAAAACTGTCGTAATTATAACTGCCTTTTTCTTTATGTACTGATCTTACCCAACTTCTCATTCTTTTGCCGTATCATTCAACATTTAAATGGAATTCTCTGGTCGGATCCACATCTTTCGTTCACAAAATATGTTTATCCTATGAAATATCGAATCCAGTTGATTACGGCTAGAATCGAACTAAAGAAAAATTCCATTTTCGTCTGTTATTTTGTAGTATGTCTTTGCTTCAGTTACTTATTTATAACGTATGGATAAATTTATTATAAAAGAATATTCAAAACATTGCTTCAATTACATAATTAAAAAAATGAATACCTTGATACAGCTGCGCGCATAATAGCAATGTATAAGCACTTTATCCAAAGCAATCATTTTCTATGAGCAAATAAATAATTTATCTTAAGCGCGTGAGTTCATAAGACAGTAATACGTTTGCAGAGGGGTAAGGTGTAAAACAATGGTACATTAACAACAATTATGTTTTCTACGCCAGATCTATTAAGGTTACCATTGTCTGTCGTCTGGCAATCCAGAGGTGGTATAGGAAATATACTATATGGTATAATTATGAATCTTTATTTCTTAGGGTTGAATTGAAGAAACCTTATAACTTCATAAAGTTGATTTCATTCAATCAGTGCATGAAATTTTGCAAATAGTTGTTCAAATGATATGTAAACTAGATATCTCCATATATTATTTCTCAAAGGTGTTTATATTATAAACAACGCCATCTAATGGCAGTCTTTTTAATTAACTATTATGTATTTATCACCTTACTCGATACACGAGCCTATTTTATATAAAGTGTTCAACTTAATAAAATATTTTCACTTGCTTGTTTTAATATTACATTACCATTCCATGACTTGTGAATTATTCGCACGAGCCAATTAGTTTATAATAAAATAAATTATACGTAAACTGGAGTTGAATTTCATTGGACAAGTCTATTAAAATGAAATTAAACCTTTTACTATTTTTGAGACAAAATATTAATAAATGATTATCAACAAAAAATAGCACCGTTTGCTCGCAATGTTTCACAATGTTTCACTAAATTTAAGTTATTTTATATGTACAAGAAAGCATATATTCACACACTACAAAACACACATTACATTTAATAAATAGCCTTCTGTAGAGACTGTTCCATAAATTCTTACGTCTATGCATTTTCTGCGATAATGTGTATTTCATTTCTGCTTTTCATACATTTTAGCAGCGAATGAGATTACCATATAAAATATCTTTAATACCCTCTCCTTAGATTTTTACCTCGATGCTTTATTCATTTTTAGACGAAAATAAAAACAACGTTGAATATTTTCATTTTGGTATTACACATATTCACACAAAAATATTGAATAATATGAAAAACACAATGTAACCGATTAAATTTCAAGTCAAACCTGTCAAGCCTCTCAAGCCATGACAAATGTACATTTTTCTTTTTTCAGGAACAAATTATTTCTCTTCTCTTAGAACAAATCTAACGTTCAAATTAAGAAAATTAAGAAAAAGGAAAGAACTACTAATACCTCTAAAAACGTACATGATTGAATATTGAAAAGCTGATGAAAATAGTGCTTAGTAAAGTTACTATTAAGTAACATCGTATCTTTGAGAAACAGACATTTTTTCACTGACCTTTTCCACGTACACTGAAATAATGTCTCTAAAACCACACATGATTCGATTTTGCAAAAGCAATGAAAAAAGTATTTAATCAATTTCCTATTCAGTAACATTTTTGGGGAACACAGGTGTTTTCATTGATTTTTTCCATGTACGCCGTGGAAAATCAAACAAAATATATAAACTTAATCATCGTAGACAATTATGTGTTTATTTAAAACCTTTGAAAGAATTTTGTACGATATATTATAAATTCTAAGAAAAAGAAGCTATGACAAACGGATAGAAAAACAGACGTGAAAATTAAAGAGATTCTTCAAAACCCAAGAAGTTTTTTTTTTCAATATTTGTAATCGATTACGTACGGTAATTAATTTTACTAAGAGACCTTGTACCTCATGAAACATTACTTAAATAACGGGCTGCCTGCACCGCTTGAAAAGCGATACGAATTAATCAATAGCCGAAGCAAAATAATGGATCAAATTAAATGTATTTGATCAGTCAGAGGTACCTTTGGAATCCATCTTGTCACATATTGAATATATGTTTCATTTGGAACGCAGTTTTTCTCTTTAATAAATTTTAAACTCTCTATCAAGTAAAAGGTACTGTCAATATTTAATATGAAAAATTAATATTTAATTGAAAACTCGATAAACGTAAAACTCAATACCTATAGAACTTGAGGATATATAAAATACATTAATTTAAATTAATTTATCTCTTGTGAGTATAATTGTTGCCAAAACATAATTCAAAATTGCTGAATAATTTTCAATAACGTTAAAGCTTATTGAAACTGTGACAATACTTAAAAGAGAAAAAAATACTCGTTAAATATGTGTAGAATTCATGCTAAAAAGAATCCGTATGCAGTAAGGATATCTGAAAGCTTAAACATTTAAAGGTACGTAGTATTTATGTTAAACTACAAATATTAATATTATTTTTCACCACATAAATAAATTACTAATACATCTTTCACACGCGTAAGAAAAAAATACTTTGATTGTATTGTTCATTACTTCTAAACTTCTTACATAAAGCAATTTTTGCTACTAAATTTTTGGTGCAAGATATTTATAATATCCATAACAAATTACGACTTCTCAGGAATTATAATTTTTGAAATGGAACTCATGACATAAGCTCTAAAATAAATCTTCTATGTCGTGACAAAAAAAAAATAAAATAGATTGTTGCCCTTGTAGGATATAGTGAAAACAATCCCTTGTTATCCCATATGCATGGGTATAACAAATGTTTTTCGATTTGTCATGTTTCAGGGCAGAGCCTTGAGAATTTTGTATGGGTTATTGTAAAGAATAAGTGAGTAACTAACTAGTCCAGTAGCATAAAAAAATGTCTGCATGTTATATAAATCCTTCCATGACTAGTTATCTAATTCAAATCAAGTAAGAAAAGCGTTGCTCCATTTGCGAGAATATTTTATTCCCTTATCTCCTTTTTTAGTTTAAGGAATTGTCCTTAATTTAAAAATGTCACATTGGATGTAAATAATATTTTATATAAAAGTATCCAACATGAAGAATGGCGATATATCGTGTTTCATTATAATTAAATCCACATCAGGGAAAATTATGCATAGTACTTAAAAACATTTTACAGATATTTAAACAAATGCGACTTCAGGAAGCAATCCTCGATAAAGAAAAAAATTATATTATAGCATCACCTACAAATGAAGATGTCGTTTTAATTTTTTCCATCGCTATCGTCAAAAGCGAACCTTTAGTAAAAAATATTCCCTCTTTACTATTATATTTTCGAAAGTATTGGAACATTTTATCTAATTTAAACTGGAAGTATCTTAAAGGCTTCACAAGCCTCCTTTCCTAAAGGAGCGTGCACTTCGGTATATCTATTGAAAACTTAAATGTGCAAAGAATAAAACGGTTAATAAAAACGTAAAAGTCTCATACTTAAGTTATGCACATAATTTGATTATTATTAGAAGAGAACATGAGACTGTTTTTTATGAAAAAGCAAAAAGTGGTACATAAATTGTTACAAACAAAGTACTGGACTTTAATAAAATTAAAGACAAAGTCAGAGTATTCCAATAAAATAAAAATAATCGGACTTAACCTACTTTCTCTGTCAAATTAAAACGGGGACTGCCTAGCGAAATTCACAAGACATAACCTATCACTATGTCTGTGCATGTGGTATAGCGTGTATACGGTATAGTGACCTATGTCTGTATATGTGGTATAGCGAACTGGCACATCGGTAGGCGTACCTCGCAAAGTGTTCTTCGCACGTCAGTAATGAGAGACGAGGTAAAAGTTGAAATTTATGAAGGAAACGTGTCCCGCCGAAGCGTCTATATAATCATTGCGACGGAGCCGATGACATTGTAATGGGGCGAAGGGAAAAGACGCCGTGAAGTATTGCCGTCCCGCTTTTTACATGGCTTATACTTGTATGCTGAAGGGCAAATGAGGGCTATTGACTTTGTTAACGCTCTGGGGAAAAAAACATTTTTCCAACCTAAAATAATATAACAGAGTTTTCAAGCAAAATTGGTACCAGAACTATGAAAAAAAAATTATAAGAAAGAAAATGAACGGATGTACGTAAAATGAACAGATGGACATAAATACTGCCTAAAGTAAATAATAGATATTATTTAAATTATGAAATTGCATATTTGCATAATCACACCATATTTCATAGTATTGTTAAATAATTTTTATCTCTTGCACATTGGTTTAATACATCCCCTTTATTTTATACGGCACTAGTAAGAATAAAGTTGTCTCAGCCTAATTTTTTTTAATTAGCAAGCGGGGTTCACTCTTTTACGAACGGCACAATACTTCTTATTTAGATCAATCTCGTCCCGAATATTTCTTGCGTATAATTATAATACATTATGTATTTTGGCAAGGATTCATTGATTAATTTAAAAAATATATATAGTTTCAACTACATTGTTTACATTATTTATTGCTAACGTTAATATATGAGATGACATTTACTTATACATATATATTCTCTAACAACCTTTGGGGAGTTTTGTAATTAACGTCTCGTCTTTATAATTAACATCGCGTCTTTTATGTTTCAATTAATTATTTGCGTACAAGTAATTAATTATTTTTAGTATAATCATTTTCTCCCATCAATCTAAACACAACGTGTTAAAATAAATATATTTTGTACCCTAGGACACTACACAATATATTGTGAATACAATAGAGAAAAAAACTTGTTAAAACGATAAGAACTCGCACTACAAAGAGTATACCCTTAGATAAATATTTGACGACTTGAAATGGGAAGTTTAACAATTTAAGGGTATTCAGTATTTCAATTAAACTATTTTCTACTGTTTCTTTTAAACTACTATTCGTATAATTTTTACTACAATATATTGGCTAATGTTTCATGAATTCTTTTAAAGTTGCACATTATAATTTTATCTATTTATTCAATTTAATGTATCCTGATTGGTACAAATGGCGGACTTATTGCTACCAGAATAATATTTTACTGCCAATAATAACACTAGTCCAGCCACGCCCGCCGAATGGTCGGGAATCGAACCCGGGTCCCCACGGTGTTTCTCGTCATCAAAGGCCTCCTATAAACTTTGAGTTAACTTTTAGAATAAATGTACAAAATTTTGAGTTAAAATTTTTTTGAAATAAGTGGAAAAATTACTCTCTTCAAATGTTAATTCTTTATATTTCTTTTTAAAATTTTAAACGAAATTTTTGAGATCATTATAACTAGGCTTTTCGAACGATACTTTGTATGATAGATACAATTTACAAAAAAACTTATGCACTTTCTCTCTCTCTCTCTCTCTCTCTATATGTATATCTATATATATATATATATATATATATATATATATATATATATATATATATATATGTATATGTATAAATATATATATATATATATATGCAAACACTAGTATATTTTGGTACGTATATATAAGTGTAAGTATGTATATCTTTATATATCTGGGAAAATCTTTGAGTATTTACTGTTAGTGACATATAAACATTGCTAAACATGCTTTATAATTACGACAAATTTAAAATGTATACGTCGAATGGCTACTAAAGGATTTTCATTTATAACACTTGAAAGAATGCATCAAACAGTACACAACTTTTAGAACTTTGTAGAAATTTCTTTTCTGGTAAATTTCTTGAAGTATCAAGTATATGTACTAGCACAAAAATGTAGTAATGTTATGTAAATAAAATGAGAGACAAAAAAGTGTACGTAAAATGTTTACCTTCACGGGTTATAATCACTTTATCAATATTTATTAAAAATCCAAAAATGATGCATACACGGATTCAAAATAATTATATTTTAAAGAAAACATTTGAGTTTTGATTTAATCTGATTATCATTTTCTTTATAACTACCTTTGAAAGCATTGAGCTGGTTCTATTTGAACCGAGAGAAGAAAAAATTGTGTAATAAGGGTGTGGCGCGGTAACTTCCTTATTATTAAAAATCATAAAACATAAAATATTATAGACATCAATTTAATTCTTTTTTTTTTCTTTACATCGAGATACATCTTAAGTTTTATTTAATTAGGATTTGAAAATGATATCGCCTCTGATCATTACATTTAGAGAGTCGAAATCGGAAGTTTCAGTTGACTTTGTCCAGCATGTCTCTGTCTATGTTGGCAATAACAGAACGAATATTGTTCTTCAGTTCACCCTGAATCTATTAATGATTGGTATATACCAAAGATTTAAGATATCCCCATAAAAATAATTAATAATATTATTATTTCAGTTTATTAGATCCTGGTATTATTAAGTCTTGGTTTCATTTTATAAACACTATCAGTATCCAAAAATGTATCCACCCACTGA
Source organism: Druceiella hillmani (assembly GCA_039881145.1). Classification (NCBI taxonomy): domain Eukaryota; kingdom Metazoa; phylum Arthropoda; class Insecta; order Lepidoptera; family Hepialidae; genus Druceiella; species Druceiella hillmani. The sequence goes on along the minus strand of JAYKKI010000007.1, from coordinate 47,079,109 downwards.
ACAGTCGATTTACGATCAGGAACATGACCTGAAGGCGAAGTATTAAATTGTTTCCTGTATGCACGCTGGGTTGCAATGAGTGAACAACCGTTAGAATAGTAAGATGCCAGGGCAAATGCTCTCCGAAAATTAATGGCGGTTGTGTGACACACTTTGCAAATTATTTCCCTACACCGCACCTACATATGTGTATTTTTAGGGAACTTTATTTTAATTTAAAGAAATTTTACAGGGGCATTCCTTATGCTGTTCAACTCAGTTTTAACTTTGGCTAAAATCCGCCATATTAAAATGTAATTTTGGAAATACAAATTTTTTTTTAATTATGAGAGTGTTTTAAAAATTTGTTTGTGTACTTATGTATGCGCATTACCACTTCTATGACATAATACAAGAATAATTTTATTTTGCATGCAAATATTTAATGGAAATGAAATAGTAATTAAATAATAATATTATTAATGTTAATTTTTATTACTTATTATTTTTTTATTACATTATTATTAATATTTTAAAAATTTTAATGAATAAATCGAATAGGTAAATTTACTAAAACACTCAAAATAAAGTTTAATTAATAATAATTATAATAAATATTATTATCATCATTCTAGTCTTAATCATATTATTATTCACTAGATTTTTTTAATTTTATTATTAAATTAATTTAATTAAATTTAATTTTTTTTTAAGTTTAATAAAAAATGCAAATAAATACATACCGAAACTTAATCTCACTTTGAGATATTCGCTTAAACTATATTTTAAAAAGCTTATAACCACTATTTCTATCACCAATATTCACAATAAATAAATGTTTCTTATATAAATGGTCCATATACCACTACTAAATTTCAATAACTAAAAATATTATTTAAAAGTGCAGATATAACTTAAATTAGTATCAATATAAAACACGAGTTGTGTATTTACAAATTCCTCAATAACTATCATGAATGTAATATCAGTCAATACAATCATATAAATATATATTTAGTAAGCAACGTCACCCTGTCGATTTTTGTTGCATTGTGTGTGCGCATGCGCGCATCATAAAATGTTACTCTCATCATCTTTACGTAACGCGCCTAAAGAAGTATAACTTCAAAAAATAAAGTATTAAAAATAAAACTTGAAAATTTTAGTCGCCAATTTTAGATATTAAAAAGGAAAATATTTTTTTTTAAATGTTGAGTGTGGTATAAAATTAACAATATTGAAGATTAAGATCATGAAAACTATCAAAAACAAACAAGATTTGTTCGTAAAACACACTATGTTCAAAACCTTATCTGATGTCCTTTTACTACATCTTTATTCCTATTTAAAATCGAGCGAAAACTTCCAAGCAATACTAGTTTTAACACATTTTGACAGACACTAATCAATGTGCGACAATTATAATATAATAGTGTGTAATTCTAAGAGTGTACATCCTCAATTGGTTTATTGTTTTTCTTCCCTTCGATTTTCAAGCAATCTGATAGTCACATTTTTTTATTATTATTTATCTACGTATCAATACTTTCAATGCCCTTGTTTATATACAATTTAACAGAGACTAAGGTCGTATACTTACTAAAAAGTATCTAACACACATTTAATATATTTAGCGTTAAGTTTGTAGAAATTCATTATTCGCAATTAAATGAAACTACGTGATGTAGTATTATTTCGATTTTCTTTAAGTTCTTTACCGTCGTGGTAGGTTTCGTTGTATTACAACATCTTCAGGTAGGCTATTAGCAAAGATCTTATCTTTAGTAATTGTCCACCGGACGATATTGTAATACAACGAAACCTAAGCAGTGGTGAATAATTCAAAGAAAGTAGAAATAATACCACATCACGTAGTTTTATTTAATTGTGTATTTAACACCTTATAGATTAAAAAATTTTGAATATTTTCAGTAAAATATTAAAACAAAGTTTATGCGAATCGACCAGCCACATTTCTTGACAAATATCGAATAATTGTAATTGTAATATATATATATATATATATATATATATATATATATATATATATATATGTTGTATTACAGTTGGTAAAGTGGAAAATACGCCTTATAAAACCTATTTTATCAAAAGTACAATATAAAAATCACTACCCCTGAGTCACACCTCATTCGTCAGTTTATTTCAGCGAACTCATTCTGAGCCAGTGGATGTAGTGAAGATAAAATCCAGAGCAACAAAAGCAAATAAGAAGCGTTGTTTTCAATAACACAAAATATGTTTACAAAAAGATAAATTTATATTTGACTTAAGGATAATATTAAAAGCCACCGCTAAAATTTATAAATATGCGGAAAATGTTAAAAGCTTCTTTTATAATTGGTTGATAATATGAAAATAATATCAAAGCTTCCGATAAAATTTATTATTAATATGCGCATAATTTTAAAAGCTTCTGATAAATTATTTTGTTGATCTGCTGATAATATTAAAAGTTTCCGATAAAATTTGTTGATATTCGGATAATATTAAAAGCGTCTGATAAAATTTGTCGTTGATACGCGGATAGTTTAAAAGCTTCCTATATTTTTTTTGATATATGGTAATAACAAAAGGCTTCGATATTTTTTTTGTTAATGTAAATTTGTTTATGTTGCTATGCGGATAATGTTAAAGGCTTCCGGTAAATTTGTTCTTGCTATTCACAGGCTTATATTAAACATTCTAAATCTTCAATTTCTGTTCAATGGTTCAGGAGGATACCAATAGTCTCATTTATGTATAGTGGCAATGCTGCAACCAGTAGTATGTAAATATGTATACATTATTAGATCAAACATATTTATTAAAGGTATGTTGCTATAAAACACAGATCGTACAGATCAATTGAAACCCCCACGGGATTTTTTCCTTATAAAGCAGTCTAAAAGAGCGACGACATTAAGTGATCTCCATATGGTTATCCTAAAGAAAATATGTGTAAAAACAAATATCAATATAATTGCAAAAATACATCAATCTAGACAGCAATGTGCGTACGTAGCATTTATAAATATTTATTTCAAGTAAGAGGAGCTCCAGCACCACAATGTTATTTAATGAGACAAAATTAATAAACAAAGACGTATGTATTCAACCATGTATATTTCTATTATTTTATTCTCAAGCCATTAATACTGTTCTCGAACACAAAATTCCATTATAATAAGTTATAGTTACATATACTAAAGAGATTATAACATATAATTGCAGCGGTAACCTCGATGTCTATCTTAATAGCTTTGTATCGAAACGAGTTTTATAAATGTATGAATTTAAAAAAAAATCGTACCAAGAACGTAAATAAATATTTTATAAAATTATCATCTTCACTTACGTCACTAATAAAAATAATCATCATTTCAATTGTCATCATACATCCCATTTAACTATATGTAAGACAAAATAGACGTTGATTTAAGAGAAAGAACCCATTTTGATCGTAACTTTAGATGTGGATTTTGTTCTCAAGGTAAAACGAGCTGCTTTTATATATGATGACGTCCAACATCATTAAAAAGACCCATAAAAACCCAGTGCCTATTTAATATATCGAGCAAATTTTTTGTGTAGTCTTCTTGCGCGAAAGGGTCAATATTGAAAGTTTAAATATTTTTTAATACAAACCAATAACCATTATCTAGTTTACATATTAAGGTTTATTCAAATATGATTTATTATGAGTTAGCATACATTTCACAAACTTATTTGCCTACATACCGCTAAATTGCTCACAAAAAATACCCATGTTTCATCTGTTATCTTACTATAACCTGTTCTACTAAATGGATTAAGTTCTAATTAATAAAATGGATTTAGTGTATATAAATGAAAAATAATGAATAATTATACTTTTTCATTAAATAGTCATTTGAAAATAAATTAATTCCAGAAGTTTTTATCTTTGTGTTTTACCATATACTTGTTTTAAAATTCCTTAATATTAACGAAAATTTAATAAAAATTAATTTATGGTACGTTGATTATCTTATTTATGATATTTTATTTCCAAAACATGTCAATTGAAATATTTAATAAAAAAACTAAATATATGATGAAACAAAATAATGTTTTAACCGAGATAAACTCGGTATATTTATAAACACTCTTAATTGCTTTTAACAACTCAAACAGTCTCTTTTAATAAAATAACGCACAAGATTATAGTAATTGAGGACAATATTTTTCTTCTAATAAAATTCGACCATAAAGAGGTTGCATGGTACTGTAATACTACAATGTTTTAAGGATACTTATAAATTATTTAGCTCCTTTCGTTTAAATTTCTCTCTGAGTTAATAGACTAATGTAATAATATTGAGTTAGAAAAAAATAATTCATTCGTATAACATCCAGCACATTTAAGCCGAATCGAACGAAGCATGAACATTTTTGCATTATGAGATGTAATATTTTTCTCTTGCTCAGCGAGTATAATTTGTGGAGCCCAGGTTCATATCTCAGTTTACGTTAGCAATAACTTACTTATGTAATTAAAATATTTTCTCAAGCTTATCTTGCGAACATTCTTCAAGACGAATTACGGACTAAAATGTACCTGTAGTTTAGGATTGCCATTTGCTTTTTATTTGACTTATATACGTATATTTCTAAGTATTGATTCATGTAATCAAATCAGTTTTCGGATAAGCATCACTCATAAAGTCGCCACAATGAAAGAATAAGAAAGAAACAATTGTTACAGACACGAATAATTCAATTATATCAATATATACGTATATTGCAGTAGACATCAGAAAATTTGAAGTAGACATTCATACATGAATAATACACACATATAAGACGAAAAGTCTGTTAAAGTTGTATTAGACAAGACTTTTTGTCTTAAATATGCTTGCCAAGAATCCAGTGTGTTACCAATATTCAATCATTTGCAATTGTTAAGTGCATGAAAATTCGTTAAAAGTAAGTCGATGGGATATCGATAAGGTTTTTTTATTAATAACTCTTATCAGAGCTTTCTGTTCCTTCAAAAGAGGGCTTGAACCTACGCCAACCGTTCCTCATTTTCATATGAGGCACCGTTATCAACGTTTTGGCAGCGATGCCTCATGTGAAAATAACGTAAATAATAATCGCTTGTGTTAATCCGTAGTAGACATTAACCGTAGTTTACGAGTTGATCACTTTAGATATGTTTTTAAATATGTATACGAGTATAATATTGTATTTAAATTTGTAGTTTTTAAAAAAAGTCTGTGCGTTCAGAACATGCGGTAAAATGTATACTTCGGCCGAGTAATCGGTATCAATAGCAATATTTGGCCTTTTTAATCACGAGCCTTAAATTATATCATATTGTCCATTTACACAAAGCTCTTATCTTGAGACCATTTGTTTCCATTTAATACCGTATATCCATGGAAACTCAATTTTTTCCATCCATTTTACTGTATATCGCTCCAATTCTTTAGAATCACTTTGCTTAATTCATACACGTTTTTCTATTCCCTCTCAATTGCACTATACCCTCAATGCGTACATGGTTTAGATCATTTTAAGTCAAACAGTATCGTTCCCGTTCATATATTTTATTGCCTGTACATTTCAATTTGACGCCATATCTAAAATTGTATCAGCGCCTGAGACATTTCAACAGTTCTATATTTTCTCCCATCCCGAACCTCAATATAGAAATTTTAATTTTAAAAAAATGTTTATAGTTTCAAAGTTATAGTAAATTGCACCAACGAATGAAACCAATTAATTGATATTATTCAAATAAAAACTGACGGAGATGATTTATATTTCAATAAAGGAGATTCCCAAATATCACTTTCTAACTAAAACTAGATAACAAAGATATATTCAATGAGTAAAACATGGATCCACGTGGTGAAGTATTAATCAACTTTTAAGCTAAATTATGTTGAATTCGGTGAAAATATGAGAGAGTTATAATATTTGACGACACTATTGAACATTTTGCGGTTTGTTAAACTTTGAAACTAAGTTAATAATGATAAAATACGTCTCATCGATATTAAATAATTTGAAATAGGCAGGTAATTAAACGAAATTTTATTCGAAATATTTAGAACTAAACTACGACATGAAACTGAACCGAGCAACTTTCACTTCCAAATATTTGATTGGCTTCCACAATTAAATTCTCCAAATTAGCGTATCGTTACTAAATTCTAGTATAAGTTTTAATTTTTGGTTTACTTTTTACGGCAGAAGTCAATGTCGATTTATAGAGGAAATATTACTACGAAATCAAACAAATGTTCTATTAAATTAATTGTAAATTTAATGTATTGCTAGAAAGCTTCCGGATTATTAAAAAGAAATCCGATTACTAATTTGGCATCAGTTTTTCCTTTAAATTTCCATATAAATCTTTTTGGGTAACACTCAATTTCTGAGTAACACTCAAACGCTATTGAGATATATTCAGGTTAAAATGCTTCATTGTTATACCAATTAATATAAATTTGAAGTTTCTATCTCAAGTGGTTTTTGAGAAAATGATTATGACAAACGGAAAAACGGAAACAGGATCTTATTAAGGTTACATTTTTCTTTTTTAAATTTTTCTCTTATTTTCTCTTATTGGTCATATTAGGGTTATATTTCCTTTTGAGGTTCGAAGACCCATTAAAAGTTTTTAATACCTGCCGGATGCGGTTTAAATTCGTGAAAGAAACAGATTATTGCATAATAGTTCATAACTATCAAAATACGAGTATTAGCAGTTTATGATTTTAATTTTATAATTATTGCCATTTATTACATAAAACAAAAAGTACTGATTAACTTATCAATGCTCAGCCACTAAACCTTGAAATCCGTATGAGTACATTGCTTTAACAACCTAAACTCTTGATGAGAGAAGATTTTTAAAAATGTTACCCCTAAAAGTTTAAAAAGATGTTTTATTTTTATTAATGTATGTTCATAATTATGGAACTGCTAGTTGTAGAAAACTGAAATTTCGTTATACCAATTACTATAGACGGGTTCATTGTCTAATAAAATATTATATTAATAAAGGATGAAGACATTGAAATATTAGAGAGCTTTTATATCCCAAAAGCTGCTAATACCAGAAGGCTGATATTTAGTATATATACTTTCGATTATAAAGAAATAAATAAGTATTTCAGCGTTTTCGTTTCTTTAATAAATTAAAACTAAGTTATTCAGCCTATCTGAATATTTCAGAGAAATATTCAGATAGGCTGGCAGAGTTATTAATAGATAAATGTTAAGATTGATCAAGATATTAAAATGGATGATGGTTTTAGGATTTGTTTACGTTACTTAAATTTAATTCGTACCGTATTTGTAGACTTCCCATTACAAATATTTAATACATGTTACGGTGATTTTTGTGAAACTACGTGATGTAATATTATTTCTATTTTATTTGTATTCTTTACCACGACCAAGGTTTCGTTGTATGACAACATCTTCAAGTGGGCAATTTGTAAAAAAAGATCTTTACATTACGTAGTTTCATTTAGTTATGAATAAAAATTAAACTAACTAAAAATTTATCTCTTGTTTAAAGGAAAGATGCATCTATATTTGTTGTGGTTTTGCATTTAAATTCTTTTACGTGTTGGCCATACCATGGGAAATAAAAAAGTTAGAATTTGAATTATGATATGTTAAAGTATAAAAACATGCTACTAAGGTTTCTCGTATTTATTCCATTTAAAATATTACATGAAACAAATACAGTATATAAATTATACTTTTAAACTTAATCTGTTTGTAAAATACGTCATTGTTTTTAAAATACGTTCCGTAGTGAGACAAAGAATTTTTTTTTATATACAGTATTGAAGTACCAGTATTATAGTATTGAAATCATACTATAAATAGAAAATTGCGTGCACTGCACCCACTTATATGGTAAGTCGAACACAAATATTTTAACCACACTCTATTTTTTTCCATTTTTCTTTCATTTGAATTTTCGATATATTATTTCTCCTAAAATCTGATACATTCTTTATTAAAAACATCCAGGTGTAAAATTTCCTTTCCACATATAATAAATGTAAATAATATTATGATGCTATTATTAGCAGACGATGTGAGCCATACAAAATTATTTTCCCTTTTATTTTATTTTCATTTCAAACAAGGTAAGTTTTAGTTTTGTTAGGTTAAAAAAAATAAAAAATTCCAAACTCAAAAGTGGATTGAAATTTTTTAATTTACTATTTCTCTACTTTTACTTTACCATTTCTTTACTTTTATATCTCTCACGCATATGTGCACACATGCACACATTCAAGTTCACATTTTTCCTTTTAAAACTGACTTTACTTTCCACTTCGGATTCCGTCTCGAAATTTTTGAAATTCGCTACCATATAGAAATCTTACTTCAAAAATGTCACCAATTTAATGGATAAACATAAAATATCTAACAAAAATGATTAGTTAGTCGACTATCCAACAACCCCACTTTCGTGTTTTTGAGTCATCTCATGTTGGTCAGAAAAACAACAAAACGAGTCTTCAGCTACACTGGCAAATTATAAATTAAATCTAAAGTGTAATATTTGACAATTAAATCTTCAACACATGTCAAAACGTCGAATAAGAAAGTACTAGAAGTTAATTGTGCCCAATTTTTCTGAAGTTCACTCCTTAAAGGTTAATAGGGTATTACTAACGTTATAAATAGAGCCCACACTAAAAGAGTGACTGACATTTTCATTTAAGCAAAGGGAATGTTTGTATTAAAGTACGATACAAAATATGAGAATAAAAGCGAATTTCAAGAATTATTTGCCATACAAATTTCTCAATTTGAATGCTTGAATAAGGGGCGATGAATTAAAAGAAAGTTTCATCAAAAAAGATTGCTCTTGAAAAGAAAAAAAAATGATGAACGCAAATTTTGAGTATTCAAAGTAACTCATAGAAAAAAAATTTAATTTTTTATGAAAATTACTTTTAACTCACCGCCCCTTATTCAAGCATTCAAATTAAGAAATTTATATGGCAAATAATTCTTGATATTCGCTCTTATTTTCATATTTTGCATCGTACTTTCTCAAAAATGACATTCATAGTAAAACATTTGAAAAGAAAAAATCCTATGTCCTTATTAACAAAAACAAACATGTTGAATTTTTTCAAACGAATAAATAAATTTTAAAAACCTATTCACATATTTAAAGTCCATACTTTCAGACATAAATATACCGTAGCGTTCAATTCAAAATCTGCTATTGTCTGTTTATTACTTGAAAGCTTCAGGTATATAATTATGCTTTTAAGGTTCGTTAGTGAAGCAAGGAAGCTTTATAATTTCATTATGTCCGTCCGTCCGCCCATTTGTCGCAAGCTCACTAATTATTCAAAGCTCATTTAGAGAACTTTGGAAATTTTTTACTGACACTTCTACAGCTTTAGTCCTATGTATGTGAGGAAAAAATCTACTTTTAAAAGTAGATTTAAGAATTAATAAATTTTACAAGGAAATAGGAGCAAAATGTTAAGTTTTAAAGTAACTCGCAATGTAATTCCAATACAGCCGCCCGTCCGATTTTTCAAACTTGGGTTTGAAAATCCTAAAAAGATTATTATACTATATTTCAATAGAACTTTTAATTAAATTTTTCAACTAACTTGCATCAATCATTTCAAAATTATGCATGTTATTTTTATATCATCCAATACGCCAGATGTAAAGAGCCTTGGTACAAATAAACTTTTTTTTTACTATAAATAAAATATTAACTACCATAATTACTGATACCGTTGCGTAAAAGGAATATGATCTGGTGCGCACCTGAAACTTATGCGATAGTAAAACCACGTCATTTGAAAACTGTAGTAATTATATAAATAATTGAATTCTAAAAAATATTCTTCTAATATTTCTTCACTATTTGATATATTTTTATCATAAATTACTCCAAAAATTGACAAGGCGCAAATCCAAGTTTCTTTTCGCACAGCAACGCACCAAAAGTTTGAAATCAAATTTTCTTGTGAACTGATCCATGTTAATATAAAATATATCAAAGTTCACAAAATTTTCTTTGAATAATTAATTATTTAAAGGGTACATTAACGCAAGTAATTAAATGGTTTTTGAAGCAATAAAAATTATATTTTTTTCAGTGAATAGAAAATTTTCTAAGGTTATTAAATTATTGTAAATATTTTTGCCTAGAACTTATATCCAAATCAGCAAGAAATCCGGAACAATAATACACCTTTGATAAATTACGATTTACAGATTTAAAATGAAAATCAGTTAAGCTCGTGAGTTCTCGTATACACTTCCAATATACTAGAATGATACATATTTAGCTGTTTTGGAATAGTATTGAAAATGCTATTTTTCCACGTATAAAACTATTTATAAAATTCAACTCGTAACTTATACGAAAAATCACTAAACGTGAGCGAATTGTTGCATACCATTAAACACACACCCCTTCCATGTTTAACAAATCGAAACAGCGTTGAATACGTCACCCCTTATTCGTAAAAGCTCCAGCGGTAATCCTATCGTAAAAGCTTCAGCGCTTAATATATATGATTACCTTTTTGAATATTATGTTTGATAAAGGTTTGATAAAGGCAGCTCCCTGGCTATAAGCTGTCATTATATCAAATTCGTTAATTTTCAATCTTCATAATTACCCTTCAATAAAAGCCAACGTATATAAATGTGTTTTTATTTGTAAGACTGATTTATCAACTTGACTAATTCAAGTGATGAAAAATTTGAATCTGTCTATCATTTGTAAGACATGATAAACGGGTGGCGTAATTCAAAACGAAAAATCCTTAGAAGATTTTGCACATAACTGTTTTTCTTAAGAAACACTTGACATAGAATCTTGAAATTTGACGTAATAATAAAGCACATTAACCTTCACATATTTCAATAACTCAACTAATAACTAAAAGATATTATAAATTAGATTAAAGATATTATAAATACTAACTTAAAATAAATAAAATGTACGAAAATATTACACTAACTCGTGGAATTCAAATAATAAATGCATGGAAAGAATGTATTTTGAGTAAAAGAAAATATTAACAAGCCAAAGTCCCAGACATTCAAACTAATTTGCGAAGAAAAGGCCGGTTTGGCCATTAAATATCTCCAACGTTAAGATGCACGAACAAGGCAGGGGCTATTGCATTCCTCTTATTGTATTTCCAACAATTCCCTTGTTTTGGGAGCATCCCTAAACACGACTCAACGCAGTATGCCAAGAATGATCGGGATGTAGACTCTGGTCGTACCTTGACTACGATATTTAATTTATATATTTCCATGAGAGAAATTTATTATGTATGGAATATATGTGTATTTACTTAAAAGTATTAAAATTTTATTTAAAATATAAAATTATGTGAACAAAAACAAGATTTTATAAGTTTTATTCACACCTAAATTATAATGTTCAAACCACCTCAAATATTTTCAGCATGTCAAAATTTCCAGTTTTTTTTGTTATAGAGGAATATGTGGACATGTTTTATAATTTTATAGCTTATATAGTTTTCTTATATATTTTCTTATACTTCCCTGTATATTGTATTATTGTTATTAATTAATATCATTGAAGTGCTTTTCTTGGAATGCAAATCAATAGAAAAAAAATTTTGCAACTGTTTTTGCTTTCAAAAAGAGCTCCAACTCGATATGATTAAAATAAATTAAATTATTTTTCCTCTATTTCTATCTATCTCTCAAGCAACTCAAATAACTAGATTGCTTTTTAAGTCAACAGCATATAAAGCTTCTGATAAAAATAATCGTGTTACATAGGCAAACAATCGCACGAGAAAATCCCACCATATGGGTTTCCTTTTTAACCTTTTGATGTAGAATACCAAAAGTTGTATTGCTTAGCAGTCAGAATGGTATTAAGCAAAATATTTTAATTTTGTAAGGTAACTTTGATCAAATGGATAATTATTTTGTCCTACGGTCATCACTTTTTAAAAAAAATTAAATAATAAGTTACTAGTAGAAGAATTGCTTGTTCAATTAATTTAATTTTTTTGTAATTTTTTGCTAAATAAATTAAAAAGGCAACATGAAATATGTAGTACTATTTCTATATATTTCATGTTGTCGTTTAAATAATATATTCATAATATATTAATCTCAAAAGTGTAGTACAGTGTGATCTCTCCGCCAACACACCGTCGCAACTTTTTAAACATATGTAAGAGAAAACTGAATAATTATATTTTTTTCTTAAACGTGAGAAGTTAGATGATTATTTCAATGCAGTATTATTCCAGTCAACTTACATTAAAAAAAATACGGGCTACCGTATTCAGGCAACTAATTTATTATGTGTGCTTGACCCTATGAAAAGTTCCCTGTAGGAAACTACTAAGATAAAGGAGGATCGGCAAAAATTTAAGGAAGCTTGTCCGCGAACCAATGAGCACTATGTCATCAAAAAGCTATTTTAATTTTCTACAAAAATTATTACGGTAGCCAATTTGAAATCACCGTAAGAAAAAAGTTATGGCGATGCTGAACTGCTACATTTCTCTTATGATTGGATATTAGAGAGTAGTGAGAGATTTGACAGGAAGGTAGGAGAGGGATGGGTTTCCGTTGTATTGCCATATCAAAACAATACCATGCAGCCCTTGATTTGCATTCGCTTCGTTAATACGTTACAAATGGATCATATTGTGCTCGTATTTGACCGAGCATTGATATTGGACTTATTATTTGGAGAATTGTTGTCGGCCTTGGGTGCTTGATCTCGGATGGTTACTGGTTTTTAAATCGCATCTACCTAATATGACATTGGACTTTTGTCACATGAACTGTTATCGGCTTCAACTGTTTGACCTAAACTTGTCACTGGATTTGATATAGCGATCTTGAAACATTTCTAGGTGAATTTGTGAAATTTTACCTGTTGACCTTCGCTTGCATATTAGTTGTTGTGATATGGTAAAATATCACAACTACGATAAGTACCAACGAGAAATTCACATTCAAAGATATCAGGTCACTTTTTGAGTAAGGACATTTGTCAAAATCAACCTGCCTTTTGCAGCTTATATCCAAGGAAACGCAATATTGAAACAATGTTTTAAATAATTATTTCTTATTCAGGCAATGGGTAATTTTTTTGTGCGCTAGAATTTTTATCGGTCAAAAATATAATTTTTGACCGATAAAAATTCTTTCGGAGAATAAGAAGACTATTTAATTAATTTTTATTTTATAGCCACCACTTGGAAATATAAGGGACTAGCGAGTAATTTCTCACAATTGATGAACTCATTTGGGCTATAAGAACTCAAAGCCTAATAGGCCAGCGCTAAAATTCCTACCTCGTATCAAAACGAAGTTAAGCGCGCGTTCCACGTTCCCAAGATCAGCAGACAGAAGTTTCGGCAAAAAGTTTCATTTCAAGGCAAAGACCACGCCCAGGTTTATAACCTAGGCACACATACACCAATTCTAGATCCGGCCATCACCACCGTCGGCTCCCTGGCCAGCCTGCACTTGAATAGGACAGCTAATCGGAATTCTGTAGGATAAAGCTAAGCTTGTTCTTAAGGCCCAAGTTGTGTAACCTGGCGAGGGAATCTGCCACCCGATTTTCTACCTCTCTACAGCTCGCTCCTTTAACGAAATGTCAGAAGCAAAGAAACGTCCTTATATGCGATGGTCCTGCGTCCCTGTAGGGTTATCGCGAAGATACCATCAAACATGATATTCCACAAAATATGACCGAGCACCAAACTTTACGGCCAGCCCCTGGTTAACGTTTTCCTAACTTCTATACCTTCATATTGTAAACAGACCTCATGATCGCCAAAATAATCCGTAACCAATCGGTGGAGGTCCGCTGACACTCCCCGGGTTTCAAACACTGTCAAGATGTCCAACCACCAGGCATTATCAAAGGCGCCGGAGACATCCTGAAAAAATTCGGAAACATATTTTTCTGAGCACGTGTCTACTTAAGACAATACTGCGGATATCGTATCAAAAGTGGATATCCTGGTCCATACTGGTTAGAAGACCACGACGAGTGAGACAATTTTGCCAACAAACCTGCCGCTATTACCCGTTCGAGCAGCTTCCCGAAAGCAGGAAGTAGAGAATGAACCTCTAGAATTATCAAGGTCGACTACTCGACATTATCAAGGTCGTTGTTGTTATCAGAGAAAAGTGATGTCGGAAGCTAGTATAAGGTCTCGCCAATATTCGCGATATAGCTCCCATCGGTTCTTTTTAAGGCACAAAACAAGGGGTTTTTAAACAAGGGGTTTCAAGTGGCTCCCCACGTCCCTCCATATCGATTACCTATGTGAGTCACAAAATTACGAAAAGGGGAGCGCCTAGCCCTCTTTGCCTTTCTGTTTCACTTACACTGGGCGTCTATTAAAGCCGCCCGAAAAGCCTCAACTATATCCTAAGCTATTCCGTAGCTCTTAACACGCTGGTAGTTACGCCTTTTGCCGGAAATTCTTTTTCGTTAGGCCTGGATAAACATTACTCAGCGCTGATTAGCACCCTGGAATGTAACTCAATAGCCATGTCCTTTGGACAAATAAAGCGATCTCGTACTTCTACATCACTCGTTGAGGTCTTGGTAAAGAAATCGAAATCTATTGCACTCGTTGAGCTCTCGATGAAAAATTTTGACAGATCGATCCCAGTCTTGGTATCTCGTTCAGAATAAGCTAATGGTTCGCGGCCCACGTTCTGGAGAAGAGCACGTTTGGGCGATGGAGAAGAATATTGCTCTGTAGTCGCTAGAGAAGACGTCCGTCCCGACTCTACAGCTGAGCACACCCCTGTAAGTCCGCTTGAGATGAGAGTAATGTTAATTTCCCCCATTGGGTCCTGAAAAAGTTGGGAGCATATCGGGCTGATTACACAGCAAGAAATCTCGAGACCTGAATATGCTCGAGTATTTCCAAGAATTTTCCATTTGGATGTCAATATTTAGGATCACCTGACTTTTTTGAAGTGTTAATTATATAATTTAGATCTGAATCCATTTTCGAAAATATATGTTCGACAAAATATTTGATTGACAATATAAAAATCACAATTTATAACCCAAACCTGAAATGATTGGAAAAGATCAAAATATATATTTTGCGTAATTGTTTACAATATAACTTCTATTACTTTCACCAAAAAGATTAAAGTATTTAATAAGAGATCCACGAAAATAGGAAAATTCTATCCACGAAAATAGGAATATTTTTTTCACCTTAAGAAATAGTTGGACTCGTACCGTAAAGTCGTTTGATTGCCTACATTTTACTTTACAGGCGTTCACTCGACAGGATGAGAAAGAAATATAAATATTTGTAAAATAATTTTCTTTTAATGCACTTATCCATTATTCAGAACTATTAGTATTGGCTACCTGTAAGGTTCCATACCTCAAAAGGAAAAGCTTTACGATATCATTCACGAGTCCATCTGTTCGTCAGTCACAGTTGTTTTCTTAGAAATCGCTTGACGCCAAAACTTAAATTTTGATATAGTGAAATCAAATATTATACAGCATATAGATATAAAAATATTTGTAATGAAATTGTAGGTTGGAAGGACATTAAAATAAAAGTATCTAACACGCACTCATACGGTTTTTTTAGGTTACGTTCATTTAAGTTATTACGTTTATTAGGTTTGTTACGTTCTTATATTTTCATTCAACTAAAATAATATAAAATTTGTTTTATAGTATTATTTTTATATACACACGCCTTCTCCAATATTATACTGATCATTGCAAGTAATTCTATAAAGAATATTTTTTTTAAACAATACATCCCGGAAAAATAAAGTAGAATTTTGAATAAAACAGTTGTTGATTTATTTCCGTATTTTTTTGTTAATTCCGTGAACCAAAAAAAAACTTATTGTTTTCAGACTGTATACTTAGAGCTTATATTAAAATAATCCAAAATAAACTGTAATTAAAGCCCAGCTGTTTCAACTAAATTACCTAATTAGGGAAAGCTTCTCCGTTTTATAAAGAAAAACATAAACCGTCTAGTTAACCTCGGCTATATTTTTTTCGTTTTTCCTCGCTGTTTAATTTTATAACCAATTTGTTTGAAGTACTTCAAGGAGCTTTCACCAAACGAAATGTGCTCCTTCACGGACCGATTACCTAATTTGTTTTGTGAAAGGCAGTTCCACGAAATGAAACTTTTCATTTTTCACTCGTTTGTCTACAGGAGCTTTTTATCTTCAGGTTCTTTACTTTAAACAAGAATTCTATTTCAAGACATCTTTTTCCTATATTAAAATCTAGTTAAATGTTTTAGTAAATTTTTTGACACTTGAGAACACAGTCGTTTTGATCGTTGATGTATATTCTGATGTTATGACTGTTTTTTTTAAGATGTTGTCAGTTTAAGAGAGTTAATATTATTTTGTTACATGAATTATACAACAAACAAAATGTATGTATATATATTGTGCAAACTACATCGTTCTACAACTTATGAATTTATAAATATTTTTTTTAAATTAGTGGGTACATGTTTCGAGACTACAAATGATGTGAACGTATTAAAATAAATATTAGTTTAATTCAAAAAATTGTCACAGTGAAATATATATGGAAGAATGGTACATGTTTTTCGAAAACTTTTATATGACATTATCACCAAACTTTCGTACGTTATTTAAACATATCTGCTTTAAGAAACACCTACGTATAATTTTTATCTATAATTATAAACACCCATTACAATACTTAGAAAATATTTCACTGATAATCTAAACTGAGGTTACTTGACATTTTAGATACTTGTTGTAACACATTGTGTTAATTATCTTTATTTACAATATCGAAATTTGCTGATTCATTACAGTGTGCAGATATATTTCAAATGAAACTCAATGAAAATTGATACCCCAATTTTCATTTATATTTTTATCGGTTGTGTAAATATCTTATTTGTTTTTACAGGGGCTAATAATGTTAAGAGTCCAAACTTTAAAATGGTAATGAATTTCCATACTGGTACACAATAAAAAGCACATTAAAGATAATATTTCTCAAATATTCATTAATGTTTAGATCCTTTTCTATGATGTTTGATAATACAAGTATAAAATATAATATCTTAGTGATAGTTATTTATTAATTGAGTTAGATTATGAAAGACTCAGCTTTAAATGAGCGATTAAACATATAAGCTATCATTTCAAAAGTGAAACAAAACAAAACTGTTTAGCGTCTAAATACAAGAGTATGTATATTGATTTAAATGGAAAAATTTATGTAACTTTACACGATCATCATTTGACTGACTGTTTCCATAACAAATGTTTCACCAAACCACTCCAATTTTCTGTTATTTTTTGCACCTTAAGAAATAGTTTCACTCGTACCATACAGTCGTTTAATTGCTTACTTACAGGCGTTCACTCGTCAGCTCGAGAAAAAATATAACGATTTGTAAAATAATTTTCCTTTAATGAACTTATCCATTATTCAGTACTATTAGTATTGGCTACCTTTTAGGTTCTGTACCTCAAAAGGAAAAGCTTTACGATATCATTCACGTGTCCGTCTGTCCGTCAGTCGCAGCTGTTTTCTTAGAAACCGCTTGACGCCGAAACTTAAATTTCTTGACGCCGAAGCTTAAATTTTGATACAGCGAAATAAACTATTAACCAGCATATAGATATAAAAATATTAGTAATGAAATTTTATGGGGGTGGGGTTGGAATGACATTTTTTTTAAACTCCATATATAGAGCGGCGTATTTGTTTCAAAAGACCAATCATAACGGTCCAAAAATATCGTTTTCCCTAATTTTATGAATATGCTCAAAAACCAGAAATAACATTTTCAAAGATAATCTATAAAAATCGTAATTTTTTAATCTTAGAAATAAGACGCCCCCCCCCTTATTTCTAAGGCTTATGACTGAAACTCGAAATTTTGAAAAATAAGCCGATGACTCTAAATATCATAGTATATGATATACTAACAACAATACGTGTTTTCCACCTACTTCATTATATCAGGTATTATACTAAATATTTATCAGTCTAGAAAGTAATGATAACTTATGATAAATAACACCACGTCACTTCGAAAGAGTCACGGATACCTCGATGCGCAAGCCAAATTCGCACTTGACCGATTTTGTTTTTATTATAATTTTTTTTCTATTTTAAAGACGATTATATAAAGAAGTATTACAAATTAAACAATTATGTTAATTCAATTCCAAAAGTATATTTTATGTAAACTTCAAGGTCATAAAAAATTGTATACATTGATCAAGTGATCACCAAAATAAACGATTCAACCCAAAAATTGTATGAGACGGATCGGTTTGGCATACATTGTTTACTAATTTATTTATGCAATTTAAATAACGTCGCGTAAGTAATTTTCCCGGGAGACCTGGAATAATTTAAAGCTGAGACACATTTTATTCATTCAATCATAAAATAGACGCATTATAGATTGTTAAAATTTAGGAGGAATGAAAAATTAAAAATTTTCTTAAGAATGACACGCAAAAATTACTTGGAAGATCTTTTACGCTATTGGTAATTATTTTACTTTATTCTGTTTCGCATGTTAATTTTTTTAACTCTGAAATCACTTCGCGCATGATTTTAAACCTAAATCAAAATGACAAGTTATATAGATAGTTATATGGTCTATATGAATATTTAAGGGTACCGAATATTTCTAATAAACTATTTGCAAATAATAGTAATATTTGTCACCAGGTAAATACATTGCCTAATATAACTTTTATGGAGGTAAAAATAATGCGAATATCTCAAAAACTATAGAATTCACAAATAAACCTTAGGTGAATTTTGGGTAAAATTATTTTTGTTTAATTTTCCTTAAAATTTCCATACAAATATATTGATGTGTTTTCTATTGAAATACATGCGAGTTAACATTCTTCATTTACTATATTTTAAATTTCAGCCTCAAATATTAATATGTTTAATTGTCTTTTTTCTATGTTAAAATCAGTCTAACAAATTTTTAAACTTTCATCCACTTCAATTCGTTACTGTCAACGACAACAAAGGTTAATCTTCTTCATTCAACGAACTGTTTAATTTTGATCCATAATTTGCGTACGTTAAGTGCCGTTGATATAAATCTTAGATACATACTCTAATTGATGCGTATAAGGTGGGCCATGTAATTAGAAATATAGAAAGATTACGACAAAACGAATGTTTCTGGCCAAACCAACTAGCTAAAGAGAAAGAGGAAGACCCAAATTAAGATGGGTGGACTGCCTACAAAGTACTTTCATTGCTCTCAACATAACAAACTGGAAAATCGTGACGCCCAGATGGAGGGTTTGGAATAGTCTGCTTGAGTAGGCCAGGGTCCACTGAGGAATGTCCAACTACTTATGAGTGAATGAACTCTAATTGATAACCCTCTATTATAAAGACACCTCATTAGCGCGTTAATATTTGCCTCAAAAGTTGAAAAAATCTATCACATGTTTAAATAACTATTACTGGTATGAATAGTGACTTATAATGCATGATTTTCTGTTTTTAGTATTTTATGGAAATAGAAATAAAATTAAATAATATAATCTTTTATGGTTAATATTTTTTATGAAATGTTCTTTTATGGAAATACATGTCGAAACACCTTCTTGAAAATTGTTTTAATTACATGACTGCCACCGGTTTAAGCCTGGAAACTACATTTTATTCTTAAATAAAAACTTCCTTATTTTAGATAGAAAGACATTAATTTATAAATATGATGTGCAAACCTTCATGAAGGCGGCTTTCAGGTATATAGCTTGTACTTACAGTTATCATGAAAATACAATTTTTTATTTTGAGTGTACTTATTCTTTATTTATTTCGAGTTATTTAGAAGGCAAGAATGCGAAAATGATAGTAAGATACCAATATTTTGTTGGTCTGATCCAGCTTATCACTGTGTCTGCGAGTGTAACAAGGCCAAACTGAATTCTGTCGTTTTTTTATGGATTTCTGCTGTTAACTATAGAGGGATAGGTTAATCTGATTTGCGTTACTGCAATGCTATCCCGTTCACGCCTATTTCGTACCCGCTTACCTATTATATAAACCCAAAAACTTTCATAATCATAACTATCTTTTTATGCGTACTTTTTCGGCTCGAACCGACATCTCATGTTTTTGACATGTTATTTAATATTTAAATGGATTTGGATAGAAGAAAACCATATATTTCTTTAATTTTGTAAGAGTAAACGTTTCTATTTAATAAAACGTCATTGCCCTAATTTTGTTTTACTAGACAAATATTTTATATTCCTAATATAAATATCTTTTTCTTCTTTAAAATTCAAATTTAGAAAGTTTTTCGGCCCCTAGAATTCAATCACGGAAAGGTTTCGTTTTCATATATTATTTCGTAGTATGTTTCATGTTCTATTATTTTTGAAGTCGGTAATAATTTACAATGTATGAATAAATCCATGGTAAATAAATATACAAAATATCACTGTACTCGAAAATATTACTATTTCGAAGCAAATATTCTGTGATACAACCCTACCCATAATAAAATCCTTTACACACTATACCCAACACAATCATTTTCTATGAACATATAAATATTTTCTGTTAAGCGCTAGGAATTCAAAAGACAGTAATATTGTTTACGTAACAATAAGTTTTAAAACAACGCCACATTAATAATAATTATATCATCTACGTTAGGTCCATTAACATTTCCGGAAAAGCCTTCAATTAAGTAACGTTATTATTGTTATTATCAAAATATCTACGTGAAACATTTTCGTGGAATACGAAGGCTAAGAGGGTTTGAAAGTATAATTACGTTTTATACTAAAGTTACGTTCATCTACGCCGCTAAGGTCTACAATCCTATAAACATGTTAAGTACAAAGTGTGGCTTTATTCAATGCCAATTCGAGTCGGTAACTATAATATTTATCGAGTATTGTAAGCACCGCAAGATTACTAAATTATCGCAAAATAATTAAACAAGGTCGCTAGAGATAAGTCTATTTAAGTCAGCTTTTAATTTAGAGATATTTATAATTATAGTTTTTTAGTTGTACTTTTAATTTATTGTATTTAAAAATATCAAAAAAAATTATTTGTAAATTTGATGTGCAAAAATTTATTAACGATTTATTGAAATTTTCACATAATTCATTGAGATTTATTATATTTATTGAGATTTTCACGTAAATAGCTTGTACATTTATTTATCATGAAAATACAATTAATATTTCGTTTATTTTAAATCTAAATTAATGTTGATTATGTTATGCAAATTAATTTTGATTATGTTATGCAAAATTCAATATATTATGTCCAATCTATTGATTAAAAAACTCTAATAATGTAGCGTATATTCGATATTATATTTTCGGGCCCGACGCGCATGAACTCCTCTATTTATCCAGTTGTTAATGATCATTGTCAATGGTTACCCATATTATATTCGTCTCGGTCGGTATGTTTTTGTGTTTCCTTACCATTTAGATATCATACAATAGGCGCAAAACTTCATTAAAACATACAAAATATTTCAATGTACACTTTTCCTTTCTAACGTTCATTCAACAGATCGCCTAACTTTTACTTACCCTACACAATTTTAACGCGCATTTCCCAGTATCTTCGAGTAGCACCAATGCATTATTGATGACCGGAGCAGGTCGAATGCCGCAAGTTGAGCGGTCCGTATCGGCACCATTAATGGGATCCTTTGAAAAATCGTTTGAAGAATCTACTTGGGAAAACACGTGAAATACAGTCAAAGAAAATTCTCTTTTAACCTGAGTAAGCGCCCGCGTGTATTTGAAAGCTACTCTTTAGACTTATATAAAAGGAAGAAGGAAGCCAAAAAAAAATTAAACCTCAGCTTGCATTTTATTTTCATTTCCCTGTAACCTTAAACGTTTTATTGTGCACATAAACATTTTAATGTCATAAATGCGTTAATATTCGATTTTGCTTGAAATATACTCATATACGTGCTCAATGGCATAAGTAAAATAAGAGTATCAAGACTACGAAAAGCATGACGGGCTAAAAAACATTATTGTAATAGGATCACAAAAATCTAGCGAACAAAATATTATAGCGATGATCTAAAATTATAAGAGAAGAGAGAGAGAGTATTACTTGGTCTTTGACTACTTACACAATTGACTAATTTTGTTATACTACGAAGTATTTTATTTTTATCTAAGACATATAAATAAAAGTGCTCTAATTTTTATTAGCGAATACTTGGTATGTTAATAAAGGGAAATCTTCATCTTAAAATTTGTATTATCACTCAATACAAATACAAGAAACATTAAAGAATTCCATTAAAATATATTATTTTGAATGGCGTTTGAATATTTTTTTCTATTCATTACCTCTTGGATTTAACGGAATAATAATATTCCAAAACTTGATTCACTTCTGTAGCTAAACTAAAAATCCATATAATTTCGTCATGTCCGTCTCTCTGTTTAACTATCTGTAGATCACAGCCTTCTTACTCGTAGACCATTAGTGCCATAAAGCTAAAATTTAGCATTGGTTACGTATACATATTTATAATGCTTACAAAGTTACGCTTACGAAATAAAATCTTTAAAAAATGTTTTATAGTATGTCCGTCTCTCTGTTTATCCATCTGTAGATCACAGCCGTTTTACTCGCAGACGATTTGTGCTATAAAGCTGAAATTTAGAATGATTATACAAATTTATAATGCTTACAAAGTTACGCTTACGAAATAAAATCTTTAAAAAATGTTTTATAGTATGTCCGTCTCTCTGTTTATCCATCTGTAGATCACAGCCGTTTTACTCGCAGACGATTTGTGCTATAAAGCTGAAATTTAGAATGATTATACATATTTATAATGCTTACAAAGTTACGCTTACGAAATAAAATCTTTAAAAAATGTTTTATAGTATGTCCGTCTCTCTGTTTATCCATCTGTAGATCACAGCCGTTTTACTCGCAGACGATTTGTGCTATAAAGCTGAAATTTAGAATGATTATACATATTTATAATGCTTACAAAGTTACGCTTACGAAATAAAATCTTTAAAAAATGTTTTATAGTATGTCCGTCTCTCTGTTTATCCATCTGTAGATCACAGCCGTTTTACTCGCAGACGATTTGTGCTATAAAGCTGAAATTTAGAATGATTATACATATTTATAATGCTTACAAAGTTACGTTTACGAAATAAAATCTTCGAAAAAATATTTTATAGTATATCCATCTCTCTGTTTATCCATCTGTAGGTCACAGCCGTTTTACTCGCAGACGATTTGTGCTATAAAGCTGAAATTTAGCATGGTTATACATATTTATAATGCTTACAAAGTTACGCTTACGAAATAAAATCTTTAAAAAAATGTTTTATAGTATGTCGGTCTCTCTGTTTATCCATCTGTAGATCACAGCCGTTTTACTCGCATACGATTACTGCTATAAAGCTGAAATTTAACATGGTTATACATTTTTATAACGCTTACAAAGTTACGGTTACGCAATGATATCTTTAAAAAAATGTTTTATAGTACCTCCCCAATATGTAAAGTAAGAGTGATTTTTTTTGCATACTCCGTATTGTAAAGTATCGTTGAATAGATCTTTCATGAGTATAGGAGTACAACAGGAATTATTTTTCACGAAATATAGTTTTTTACGAAATATTAATCTTTAAAATGGTCATTGTTGTTAGAATTACGTATACCTACCTCCTATCAAATAAACCGCTATTTTTAATACCTGAAAAGTACTCACAATAGTAGCATACATAAAAAAATGTTTTATGGTACTCCCCTACATGTAAAATAAGGGTGATTTTTTTTTGCATACTCCATATTGTAAAGTATAGTTGAATAGGTATTTCATGAATATGGGGTACAAAAGGAATTATTTTTCAAAGGGATACGTTTACGAAATATTAAGCTTCAAAATGGTCATTGTTGTTAGAATTACGTATCCCTATCTCCCACCAAATAAACCACTATTTTTAATACCTGAATAGTATTCACAATAGTAGTATATATAAAAAAAATGTTTTATGGTACCTGCCCTACATGTAAATTAGGGGTGTTTTTTTTGCATACTACATATTGTAAAGTATCGTTGAATAGGTCTTTCAAGAATATGGGATATAACAGGAATTATTTTTCAAAGGGAATGTTAAGCTTCAAAATATCATCTTCATGAAATATTAAGCTTCAAAATGGTCATTGTTGTTAGAATTACGTATCCCTATCTCCCACCAAATAAACCACTATTTTTAATACCTAAAAGTATTCACAAGAGTGGTACATATAAAAAAATGTTTTACAGTACCTCTCCTACATCTAAAGTAGGGGTGATTTTTTTGCCTACTCCATATTGTAAAGTATCGTTGAAAAGGTCTTTCAAGTATATGGGGGTACAACCGGAATTATTTTTCACATGGATCTGTTTACGAAATATTAACCTTTAAAATGGTCATTGTTGTCACAATTACGTATACCTACCTCCCATCAAATAAACCGCTATTTTTAATACCTGAAAAGTACTCACAATAGTAGCATACATAAAAAAATGTTTTATGGTACTCCCCTACATGTAAAATAAGGGTGATTTTTTTTTGCATACTCCATATTGTAAAGTATAGTTGAATAGGTATTTCATGAATATGGGGTACAAAAGGAATTATTTTTCAAAGGGATACGTTTACGAAATATTAAGCTTCAAAATGGTCATTGTTGTTAGAATTACGTATCCCTATCTCCCACCAAATAAACCACTATTTTTAATACCTGAATAGTATTCACAATAGTAGTATATATAAAAAAAATGTTTTATGGTACCTGCCCTACATGTAAATTAGGGGTGTTTTTTTTGCATACTACATATTGTAAAGTATCGTTGAATAGGTCTTTCAAGAATATGGGATATAACAGGAATTATTTTTCAAAGGGAATGTTAAGCTTCAAAATATCATCTTCATGAAATATTAAGCTTCAAAATGGTCATTGTTGTTAGAATTACGTATCCCTATCTCCCACCAAATAAACCACTATTTTTAATACCTAAAAGTATTCACAAGAGTGGTACATATAAAAAAATGTTTTACAGTACCTCTCCTACATCTAAAGTAGGGGTGATTTTTTTGCCTACTCCATATTGTAAAGTATCGTTGAAAAGGTCTTTCAAGTATATGGGGGTACAACCGGAATTATTTTTCACATGGATCCGTTTACGAAATATTAACCTTTAAAATGGTCATTGTTGTCACAATTACGTATACCTACCTCCCATCAAATAAACCGCTATTTTTAATACCTGAAAAGTACTCACAATAGTAGCATACATAAAAAAATGTTTTATGGTACTCCCCTACATGTAAAATAAGGGTGATTTTTTTTTGCATACTCCATATTGTAAAGTATAGTTGAATAGGTATTTCATGAATATGGGGTACAAAAGGAATTATTTTTCAAAGGGATACGTTTACGAAATATTAAGCTTCAAAATGGTCATTGTTGTTAGAATTACGTATCCCTATCTCCCACCAAATAAACCACTATTTTTAATACCTGAATAGTATTCACAATAGTAGTATATATAAAAAAAATGTTTTATGGTACCTGCCCTACATGTAAATTAGGGGTGTTTTTTTTGCATACTACATATTGTAAAGTATCGTTGAATAGGTCTTTCAAGAATATGGGATATAACAGGAATTATTTTTCAAAGGGAATGTTAAGCTTCAAAATATCATCTTCATGAAATATTAAGCTTCAAAATGGTCATTGTTGTTAGAATTACGTATCCCTATCTCCCACCAAATAAACCACTATTTTTAATACCTAAAAGTATTCACAAGAGTGGTACATATAAAAAAATGTTTTACAGTACCTCTCCTACATCTAAAGTAGGGGTGATTTTTTTGCCTACTCCATATTGTAAAGTATCGTTGAAAAGGTCTTTCAAGTATATGGGGGTACAACCGGAATTATTTTTCACATGGATCTGTTTACGAAATATTAACCTTTAAAATGGTCATTGTTGTCACAATTACGTATACCTACCTCCCATCAAATAAACCGCTATTTTTAATACCTGAAAAGTACTCACAATAGTAGCATACATAAAAAAATGTTTTATGGTACTCCCCTACATGTAAAATAAGGGTGATTTTTTTTTGCATACTCCATATTGTAAAGTATAGTTGAATAGGTATTTCATGAATATGGGGTACAAAAGGAATTATTTTTCAAAGGGATACGTTTACGAAATATTAAGCTTCAAAATGGTCATTGTTGTTAGAATTACGTATCCCTATCTCCCACCAAATAAACCACTATTTTTAATACCTGAATAGTATTCACAATAGTAGTATATATAAAAAAAATGTTTTATGGTACCTGCCCTACATGTAAATTAGGGGTGTTTTTTTTGCATACTACATATTGTAAAGTATCGTTGAATAGGTCTTTCAAGAATATGGGATATAACAGGAATTATTTTTCAAAGGGAATGTTAAGCTTCAAAATATCATCTTCATGAAATATTAAGCTTCAAAATGGTCATTGTTGTTAGAATTACGTATCCCTATCTCCCACCAAATAAACCACTATTTTTAATACCTAAAAGTATTCACAAGAGTGGTACATATAAAAAAATGTTTTACAGTACCTCTCCTACATCTAAAGTAGGGGTGATTTTTTTGCCTACTCCATATTGTAAAGTATCGTTGAAAAGGTCTTTCAAGTATATGGGGGTACAACCGGAATTATTTTTCACATGGATCCGTTTACGAAATATTAACCTTTAAAATGGTCATTGTTGTCACAATTACGTATACCTACCTCCCATCAAATAAACCGCTATTTTTAATACCTGAAAAGTACTCACAATAGTAGCATACATAAAAAAATGTTTTATGGTACTCCCCTACATGTAAAATAAGGGTGATTTTTTTTTGCATACTCCATATTGTAAAGTATAGTTGAATAGGTATTTCATGAATATGGGGTACAAAAGGAATTATTTTTCAAAGGGATACGTTTACGAAATATTAAGCTTCAAAATGGTCATTGTTGTTAGAATTACGTATCCCTATCTCCCACCAAATAAACCACTATTTTTAATACCTGAATAGTATTCACAATAGTAGTATATATAAAAAAAATGTTTTATGGTACCTGCCCTACATGTAAATTAGGGGTGTTTTTTTTGCATACTACATATTGTAAAGTATCGTTGAATAGGTCTTTCAAGAATATGGGATATAACAGGAATTATTTTTCAAAGGGAATGTTAAGCTTCAAAATATCATCTTCATGAAATATTAAGCTTCAAAATGGTCATTGTTGTTAGAATTACGTATCCCTATCTCCCACCAAATAAACCACTATTTTTAATACCTAAAAGTATTCACAAGAGTGGTACATATAAAAAAATGTTTTACAGTACCTCTCCTACATCTAAAGTAGGGGTGATTTTTTTGCCTACTCCATATTGTAAAGTATCGTTGAAAAGGTCTTTCAAGTATATGGGGGTACAACCGGAATTATTTTTCACATGGATCCGTTTACGAAATATTAACCTTTAAAATGGTCATTGTTGTCACAATTACGTATACCTACCTCCCATCAAATAAACCGCTATTTTTATACCTGAAAAGTATTCCCAACAGCAGAATATACAAAGAAATTAAAGGGAATTTTATCACAGCTAAGTAGGCTCTACTAGTTTCCGAGTAATAGTCGACCAATTTAAGATACGTAGTTGGGTCGATAGGAAGTTAGTGGAAACTCCATACTATGAACTTCTTACGGACCCAAATTAATCAAGTGCAAAAATAACTTTGCATTTTATAATGTATATTTATCGTTTGTGAAAGATGTAGTTATACAATATAGATATACATTTACGTGGTGAGAAATTATATTATTTAATTTGTTGTATATATAATATATTTGCCTTTTATTATATAATATATACACGCCTGTGAAAGATATGATAGGCAATATATTCACGTTGTAAAAAAACTAATATACGCGTAGTTTAAAAGGAATACTGTATACCCTTAAAAGTTTATAAATGCCTAAATGTGTACAGACGATGTGCCTTCGTAGTGCCAATTCAACTCTTACTTGACAGATTTATTAATAGACACATGAACCAATTAAAATAAATTAATTTTCGGTTCTGGAAGATTACAAGGGTAAAATATGTCATGTTTTATTTTAAGAGAACTATTGAAATATTTATTTACGTTATTTCAAGAAAATTTAGTTGTTTTATGAGAATTGTACCTAATTGTTCTTTAATTTGTTTATATCAGTATATAATATTGGAAACTATGATTTTTTCACACAAAATGAATATTCATATATCGTGAGATCATGTTCCTTTTTTATGCCAACTAAATAATATTATATTCTTTCGTCATTTTGATACGTTACTTTTTTTAGTATTCGCTCTCCAATAATAATTGTATTTTTTGATACTTTTGAAAAAGTTTCTATTCTCATTTTATTATATGGAATTCTTCTTCTAATTCAAGTAACCTGCAATCGCTGGAATATCAGGATTTATATTCCATTAACTCTAACATACATGACATTAGCAAACTTGAGGGCTGAATTTGGAACCTAAAAGAACTATTCACCACCGTTAAAAGTAGTGAACTCAAATAAAATCCCACATTGGATCAATTCAAACAAATCTAGTTCAGACGTTTCTGAAATAATGTAGTACCTATATCACTCAATTATTAAGTACACATATATATATATATATATATATATATATATATATATATACATTATTTAATACACGTTACTTTAATCCATATATACCAAAAAAATTAACACATGTGCAACGCCTATGTCGATTTATTTTTTTTCAATTATATCACTTTCTTTACTTATAATAGGCCTCGAAAATAAAAGTATTTTATACGGAAGATTATTTATGATATTAAGCCTTTATTCTCTAAAAATAAATGTTAGTGAAAACCTAGGTTAACTGTCAAATATGTTACAATGGAAAATGCTTCCAAGAAGAAAATGAACGACCAATCGAATTTACTTCTCGTGAAAATCATATTTTTCGCAAGTCGCATTTCATAGAATCGTTATCTGTTGACATGTTGACAGATTTATTTCGGAGTAAATTGTTCAAGACACTGACAATATGTATGTGATATAACTGACACAGCAAATGAAATGAAATTGTTTTCTCCGTGTACAGAAATTTGTCTTATATGAAAGTTCTTTTTTCCTTACCTCATACATTTCAACCTCATCTATTAAAAGCATATAACAATTTTATTACATAAGGTTTTCCAATTAAACGTATGAAACATATATTCTATATTTCCATATTTTCAGTGTAGTTTCGTTCCATATTCAATATAATTAAATATCAATTTCTGTACACAAAAACTTTAAGCAAACATGATAGGGTCAATCTAACATTAATATAATTTTCGTTTCAGATAAAACATTTAAAAATAATAATTTGGATAAGAAAAATAAAACATAAAAATAGCCAAATTTTATTGAGTTTATTTTTGGAATCTATCTAAAAAAAATTGTATTACTATTCTATTGCTAGTAATTCACAGTACTGTTGATAATATAAAATTAATCTTAATATAATCTAAACATAATCTATTGTAATCTTCCGTACTCACAAAAACTACAAAATGTTTAATGTAGATTTCCTCTGTTTGAGTAGTACTGCGAAAGATATCAATATTTTAAATTAATTAAGGTAACTCCAATGTTAATTATACTAAAACGTAGATAAATACTGGCATCTAGTTGCATATTTTATCAATAAACCGATAAAATATGTACTAAACCAATAATAAAAATTCAGTTTGATGTTAGTTGCATACGTATTTAATACTTATGGGTATGTCTACTTCTATGCACTTATATTTAACAATGTATACGTTTGTTGATAGAAAATAGTGTTAACGTCGATTGTTGTTTTTGTTACGGTTGAAATATAAATAAAAATTCAGTTTGGCGTTAGTTGCATGCGTATTTAATACCTACGAGTATATTTACTTCTATGCATTTATATTTAACAATGTCTACGCTTGTTGATTGAAAATAGTGTTAACGTCGATTGCAGTATTTGGCATTGTTGAAATACAAACTTTTTTGGTTGCAATATAAATAAAAATTCAGTTTAGTGTCAGTTGCATGCGTATTTAATACATACGAGTATACCTACCTCTATACACTTATATTTAACAATGTCGTAGACTTGTTGGTTGAAAACAGTCTTAACGTCGATGGCGATTTTGGTATGGTTGAAATATAAACTTTTTTGGTTGCAATATAAATAAAAACTCGATTTGGTATTAGTTGCACGTGTATTTAATACATACGAGATATCTACCTCCATACACTTATATTTAACAATGTCTAAGCTTGTTGATTGAAAACAGTGTTTACGTCGATTGCGGTTTTTTGTATGGTTGAAATATAAACTTTTTTGGTTGAAATATAAATAAAAACTCAGTTTGGTATTAGTTGCATACGTATTTAATACCACCAAGTATATCTATCTCTATGCACTTATGTTTAATTATGTCTACGCTTGTTGATTAAAAATAGTGATAAGGTCGATTGCGGTTTTTAGTATGATTGAAATTACCAGATTAAATATAGCATTTTCCTTTTTTCAAAAGAAACTATTCCCCCTTTCTTAGTCTGACTCAAAGGTTCAAACTAAGAAAAAGCCATGAAAGACGAACAAAAAGACAGATTTGAAATTAGACATGCTCTAGACTTACTGATTTTTTTGTATTTTTAAACGGTTACGTACGGTTTTTAATCTAACTCAAATTCACTCGATATATCACTCTGCCTAGAAGAGATCTTATACCTCGTGAAACGTTACGTAGATAACGGACGGCCTGAACCATGTGAGGTGCGCTATGAATAATTCAATAACCAAAGCAAAACAATGAATCAAAGTAAATGGATTTGAACAGTCAGAGGTGCGAGTAGTACATCCTTGAAATCTATCTTGTGGATATATTGAATATATGTTTCCGTTTGCTTCGTACTTTTTCTCTGGTATGAAATTGAAAATTTCTATCAAAAAGAAAATCATATCTATATTTAAAATTAATAAATCATATTTAATTTTGTAGACGTGTTCAACGAATCGTGAAGGTGAGGTTATATCGAATATATTCGCTTCAATTTAACTTATCGCTTATGAGTATAACTCTCGCAAAATGTCTGAAAAATGTTCAATACGGGTATTTTGCGGAGGATATGTGGAAAGTGGAAATTACAGCTTTGTCGATGTTATCATTTTCATTTTTTTTTCGTTTCTTCATAACTCCAAAAAAACTTTTGTTTTAAGATTATAATTTTTTCGATTTCATGAAACTATTCTGTTGTCATCGGTTCTTGATACAAATGCAACATTTCAAATAATTCGGACGTCTGGAAGTGGGTAAAAATTTAATTTAAAGTTCCGTTATTTTTTTAAATCTTTTTTTTTTGTTTCAAGACTATTTTTCTTATTCTACAAAATTATTGTACTGTCTTTAGAACTACATCCAATTTTCAAGTTTCATAATAATACAACAATTAAGAATGCATGAAATTTAGTTACTTCTACTACGGATTTCATTACATATTTACATATAAGTCGACTTAATAAAAGCGTAATCAAATTCTGCACAAGTGCACTGATTAGGCAAATTAATTACTCCTATATTATAGAAAACATAGAAATAGTTATATGAACACCTCCATTATCACTTGTCCAATTCAAATCAAGTAAGAAATGCGTTATTTGAAGACGTTTCACCCCCTTATGTCCTGATAGTTTAAGGGATTGTTGTTAATTAAAAAACCCAATTATATTAAACACGTTAAGGGAAGACGAAAACGTCTTAAATTCTAGCTGAGGCTATAAGTTAATAGTGGAAATGAAATATTTTTTTAATTATTTTGAAAACAATGTATATTTTCAAAAAAAAGAAGCAAATATTTTATAAAAAGTTTGTAGCAGCGATATAAGAACGTCCCAATTACATATCCGAGAAAATTAGAAATATATATAATGTAAAAAAAATATAACAAAAACAATTAACAATATTTGCCTTCGAGAAGTAATCCTCGATAAAGAAAAATTTACACTTTTCTGGCATCACTTTCAAATCGAAGCATTTACTAAATAAGATTATATGTTAATTATCATATTTTTGAAAGTATTAAAAAAATATATAATTATATTTGGTGAAAATACTTTAAATATCATTCTTAATATATTTTAATAAAAGCTTCTTAATGCGTTCCTAAGCCCCGTAGAAAACAGTGTACACTTCGATATTGCAAAGATAGGTTTATAAAGAAATGCTTAATAAACAACAAAAAAAAATTCTTACTTAACGTAACACGTAATTTTAATATTATTGTTAGAAAATTTACAAGAGCATATATCTCCTTAAAAGCAAAAAGTTGTACGCAAATTCGTATAATCCAATCCAATCCTTTTTATGAACATACATACTAATTTAACCGAAAACTTCATTTTTCCGAAATACCTTTAAAAGCATGTACAAAGTGCTGGTTCATTATAGGACATATATTAAAACACAAATAATAGGAATTAACCTACTGTTTTATCAACTTATAACGATACCTGCTCAGCGAAATTATCAAGACACAACCTATCTCACCTGACTATATGTGGTACAGCGGCCCGATACATCGCAGGCGTGCCTCACAAAGTGTTTTCCGCACGTTAATAACGAGAGATGAGGGAAAACTTGAAATTTATGAAGATAACGTGTCCTGCCGGAGCATCGGTCGATTCCCCCTCGACAATATGATCGATGCGACGAAGCCGGATAACATTGCAATGGTGCAAAAAGACGCGTGAAGTAATATTGATATTATATCATATAATGTTGTGAAGTAATATTGATATAACGGGTGTTGATTGATGAAGCTTCAGTGTTCTCAAGATTGCCGTCCGTGCTTTTGCTGGGCTTGTACTTACGTTCTGAAGGTCAAATGAGGGCTATCGACTGTGTTATCGTTCTGGGACTAAATAAATGTAATATTTAGCTAATTTAAATAAAAATAAGACAGTTTTCGAACAAACTTAGGACCAGAACTATACAGGAACAACATTATGAAAAAAAAATCTTCAAATCATACGTACTGACTAAAATAAATAACAAATGTCATTTAAATCACAAAATTGCGTCATAATCATACTCCATTACGTAATAGTGTTAAATACCTATAATATCTCTTGCAGATAATTTTAATACATTTTCCTTCGTTTACACATAACAAGTATCCCTAAGATTTTTCGAACCTAATTTTTTTTTAATTAGCAAACGGACGCTCATAGGTACTCAAGCACGACGATACTCCATATTTAAATCAATCACATACAGGGCATTTCTTTAAATACGTTACACATACGGACAATACATTACTTGTTTTGACGAGTTGTCATTGATTAACTTAAAAAATGTCTATAATTTCAGCTGAAATCAAATCTAAATATATACCCATAATATACATATATATATATATATATATATATATATATATATATATATATATATATATATATATATATAACACATATGGAGAATACAATAACACAATTAAAAACAAGCTGTTACCCCTATGGGTAGAACCCTCACTACAAGTGTAGCGTACACACATAGCTTCATATGAAAGTTTAAACTTTTAAATACTATTTATCTTATATGGTATTGCTATTAAAGTGTTGTCCGTTTCATTTTTTACCATAACAATATATTGACTAGTATATTTTTCACTGGCGTAAAAGTATCGTAAAATTCTTTAAAACTATGTGCAGAAGACAGTTATAGTTTTCTTGTAAATTTCTAGTACATCACTACAAAGAAAAACTTTTTTTTGGAAAAACTTTCTTTACGTCAAGTATTTTTCATACATTTTTAAGCATACCTCTGAATTTCTCACATTTTTAAGCATACCTTTAAAAATTCTGAAAAAAATTTAGATCGTCATAACCAGACGTTACAAACGATACTTTACACAATCCTGGATGTTAAAAATACATCCAGTATTTACTGTACACCAACTAAAATTTTCATAGGAATAAATTTGAGTTTGAAATGCTTTTGATATATACATGTGGGTTAACAAATCAAATTGTATGTTTCTACATCAAACGGTTCTTGCTTTTTTTCCTTTTGAAGTATACAAAATTAGCTGTGACCTACGGTGTCACCCAGATTGAGTTATCATAATTATGCTGCTCTACCGATCTTCTTCCTCCCCCTCCTGATTCCTAAACACCCCTCTCTGTTCGCCAAACGACAACAGTCGTCAAGATCGGGGGTATATAGGTTAGAATACTCGGTATAATCAGTAAATAAATACACTGGTCTCTTTCTACCTCGCACAGTTTAAATGATGTTCCCCGAATTATTTTATATATTTTGTGACTGCTCTACCCCTATAAATAAGCTTTCTAATACAAGAATATTTTTTTAAATCGGACGTGTAGTTTCAGAGATTAGCGTTAACAAACAAAGAAACAAACAAACAAAACTTTCCGCTTTAGATATTTGTACAGATAATCAATAAAGTAATATCGAAACCAAAAAGAAAATGTTTACCATATAACCATTGAATACTGGACAGAGCGATGATATGATCAAAAAGTTTAATTTCAGTTACCTTGTAGTAATTATTGTAATTTAAATGAAAACCTTACAAAAAATGTTTAATTTTCTTTTTAAATTAATTTTGGTTAATAAATTATTACCGTTTTGTTATTTTATTGTTAACTATCGATCCTAACTTCATGTCATATCTAATTTTCAACACCATTTTAAAGTGATACTCAATGAAGAAGCAGTTTAATATATAGAAGGAAGAGTTACCTTTATTTTGTATAATTTTCTTAAATCAAATATAGAATAAATGTTACGTATTTGTTATATCGAAAAATAAAATATTTTTACACGATATGTATTCATTTTGCTTTTTTTGTTAAAATTGTAAAACATGTGTTTTTATTTCAATTCATTTCGTTATATTTAAACTAAATTTTGAATGTTGCGCGACTAATACCGAACGATCCCTGAAAATCTTGTTCTAATGAAAGTTTAATTTATTCGATTATAAAAGAAAACAGACGAGTAAATAATGAAAATCAGCCAAGTACGAATTGAACTTGTACGATTAGTGTTTCGTGTAAATAGTGAAGTCTGGACTAGTTTATGAGCGTATATCCTCTTTTTTATTAACGATTACTACATTTTTTATTTAATATGCTATAAGGAATGTATATTAAATATTATTTTTCGCTATTTTAGAGCTTTAGTTGTAAATTAGATTTAAATAAAAAAAATGTTTAAAGCAAAAAACTTCGGTAATGCAATACTTTTCATTTTACCATTATTAATCATGGATATTGATAAACTACTTATATTTGCATAATTTAATAATAGAAATTAATTATCCATAATTAATCTAAATACAACGTTACATTTTTATAAATTTCTTTTTTTTTTATAAATTCTACTTTTTTATATATTTGTTTTTGGCTACGTCAGTATCTTATCAAAATAAACTATTCCCTTACTATTATTGACTATATTTTTATTGTATGTTTAGTACCGTATTTAGAATTTAAAAATTAAGTTCTACCTGTTGTAATAGTATTTACCTATATAAATATAACAATTAAAATGCTACAAAATTGTATAAAATTGGTCTAAATAAGTGTCGCCATCTATTGACATTATGAAACTTGAATTAACATAAACCTATGCTACTCAGATGAGCTTCAGTGCGTGGTTTATAGATGGCAGCCAAAACTGACAATTGCATTGGATGGTTTAATTAAGTTGATTTCAACAAAAGTCATTATAACAAATACATCTCGATGTACGATAAATGCCAGAAGACAGAAAACACATTTAAATATTTCGATTGCTTTAAACCTACACACCTAAATAGATTGAGATAATACTTGTAAAATGGCCACATGTCGATCGTGTCATCCATCTTGTAAATAACACCGCTTTCAGTTTCGAAACGTAATATTGCATACCTAGATTATATTTTACGATTTTAATCGGCCTTCTTTATTTACCAAAATCTTGCTAAGATTTGTTTTAATTAACTATGTTTAATAATGCCTTTCGGTTAACAAAGCCTAATAAATTTGAAGTTGGGCTCAAAATTAATTTTCATTGCACCTATTCCAATTTTGTAAAATTGATTTATAAATAAACGAAAAAAGATGATTATTCGCAACATAATGATATGAACCAACAAAAGCTTATCACATAATTTTATTTAGATAATAGAGATGAATTTATAGTAATATCGGTTTCAATTTAATTTCCATGTAAAATATAGCACTATTTAAATGATCAGCTTTATTTTATCTTAATAAGGCATACAGAAAGGCTTTTTCAAATATATTCGAATATTGATTATTGAATTTGTATGTTTCCTCCTAGTAGCCTTTTGCGAAACTAACAAATCATAAATAATTGAAGTTTATAACACCTTTGTTTTATATATATTAGGTAAAGCCAGCTACGTTTGCACACTTTTTCAAACACTTTCAAAATGTTATCGTCTTTATAAAAAAGTCTAACACCGAAATTACGATGTAATTGGTTCAAAATATTGAAGATTGTAGCGTAACTTTTAATACTTAAACTCAGTTGTTTAGAAAGTAGCTGTCAAATTTTCGTACGTTAGTTCCCAAGTCGCCCGCTAGGGGCAGCCACTATTTACCAATGGGCTCTTAATTTGGAAATAATCATTATCTGAAACATTTGACTTAAAGTGGTGCTTGATATAGAGTACCTTATTGTCGCATCTAATTTTTAATTAATGTATTAATTGTTTCAGGGTATTTGTGAATATCACAACAACTAAAGTTTCTTATCATTATGAAAAAGACAACGATTTTTTATTCTTTTCAACACAAAATATTACAGTGAAAGGGATTCTCAGATAGTTTTTTTTTCTTAAATCTTTTTCTTAAGCTATCGATTGTTATTTATTTATTAAATAAAAACAAAAACGAACTTCGTTTTCGACGCTAACTCGCTCGTCAAATATGTGATAAATAAATAAAGATAAAAACTTGAGAAATTAATCTGAATTAATAGACTTCACGCTACGAAGATTTTGTAAATATTTACGTATTACAAAATTTAAACATTTAAGGCTAAGTAGTGTTTTTTATGCGAATATTAATGTTATTTTTGCCTATATAATTATATTGCCTAATACATCTCTCATAGGTGAGTTGCACAAAAATGCTTTAGTTTTCTTAATCATTACTTATACACCATTTTATATTTAATACCTTTTAATATGTGTTCTTTAAACAAGGTTAAGAAATATTAGAACCGAGCTACTTTATAACGAGCTTCTTAGTAATGGCG
Organism: Druceiella hillmani; assembly: GCA_039881145.1. Taxonomy (NCBI): domain Eukaryota; kingdom Metazoa; phylum Arthropoda; class Insecta; order Lepidoptera; family Hepialidae; genus Druceiella; species Druceiella hillmani. Next base: position 47,041,648 of record JAYKKI010000007.1, on the reverse strand, counting down.
TTTTTGAAACCGACAAAACTGATAAAAAAATGGCTAATTTGATGATCCATCAAATTATTTATTTTTCAGTACAAAAACATAAGAAACGGATATACTCCATTAAATACCAAAAAACACATTTACTCTCGGCTAACTAACGCCCTCTCTCGACATCGGTCCTTAAATACTCTACTGACACTTCATACTAGCGGAACAGATTTAATTACCTACACTATTCCATACGTGCTCGCCTATCTGTATCCGTTTATGTGTGTATATACATTATTGTAGGGCTGTCAGCAGCATGTAGGTTATGAATATTTACTATTACTACATATCGGTCTCGATCGTTTCGGGCAATCGCGCCAATCAAGAGTTAACGCTGTCGATGGAATGACTGTCTGGCGTAAGTAATTTTGTACTGGCGCGCACGTCTTCATTATTACTTAATTGTAGAAGTCTTATGAGAATAAATAATCTACACTATAAAAATAATAATATTAAGATAGGATTTGAAAAAGGTACTTCGTATAGATATTAAAAACGAAATAAAATCTAAAATAAAAATATATTTTATTTATTTAGAAATATGAAACACTGAAATATTGTCTTCATTGTACTTTTGACTTGATTAGATTTGTTTCATATGAAAGATCTCTCAATAAACATCATAATAAGCCTATGGCCGACACTACAAGGATACGTTTTTCAACCACATCGCGTTCAAGCAAAACGATGACCTTTAAAAACAGTTGAAATTGAAAACTGCTCAGTAACATGTCAGTGACATATAGACATAAAATTATAGGTACTAACTAAATAAGTTGGTGATACAAAACAAAATTATAAAAAAACAAACAAAAAAACAGTGAGCCGTCACGTGACGCCTGCCAGATATGAAACATCATGTTCATATAACAAGTAATATGCATAAAAGACAAGATTATTACAGGAACTAAATATAGTATAATGAAAAAATAAAGTATTACGAATTTCTTACAGAAAATGGTGACTTTATTTAATAAAAAACATTTATTTACAATTAATACAAAAATTTAAAAAACAGTGAGCCGTCACGGGACGCCTGACAGATATGAAACATCGTGTTCGTACAAGTAATATGCATAAAAGACAAGATTATTACAGGAACTAAATATAGCATAACGTAAAAATAAAGTATTCCGAATTTCTTACAGAAAATGGTGACTTTATTTAATAAACATTTATTTACCATTAATACAAAAATAATAAAGCACAGATTATGTGTACCGTAGTAAACAAGAGTGTCGAACTGAGTGAGGAGGGGGTCGCGTAGTCGGTTGCGCATGGCGACACGTCGTCATACCGTACACTCTACTACATATAGACTATATATATATACCTTAGTATAGCGTGGCGGCCCGTCGCCACGGCGAGCGTCGCCACGCCAACGATCCGGTTTATACCTGGGCCTATAGATGTTTCACATCAAAAAGGGAAACAAAAAAATCTCCCATTCTTATTGATTTTATTGCTTTCTAAGCACTGGCACACAACGCAATAACGGATCGTTATATTGAATTATTATAAACAGCTATCAATAAAGACTGAATTACACAAGTTAAACTAGCCAAACATCGCAAAATTGAGCAAATTATACACGCACGCAGCAAGCGGCGACCTGGGAACGCGTACCCTTGATCGTACTCGTTATCTGCGGGTGACATTAAACTGGCGGGGGCAGGTGAGTGTCGCTTCTTTACGCATTAATAGTTAATATTCTTTGCCTATGTGGCAATCGGCATGTCAACTATGCAAAAAATTCTCCATTGCAATTCTCATAAATAATTGCAGCATAATATGAGTAATAAGATATGAGTAAATAACAGTCGCGATGGATTTCGTCATAGATACGCAGGTACACTCGTCAATGAAAACACGTTTGAATTAGAAATTGATATCGTTCAGTCTTTTGACAACAAATTATCCAACATACGAGCCATAGATTGCATTAAGTATTATTTACTTTAGTAACAAAGATAAACATGTGAAACTAAATTTTAAGTCTTGGAGTAAATATTGCTTTTAAGATTGTAATATTTGGTTGAGCTAATGATTAAAAAAAATAATTCGGCAGTAAAGCAATATTTAATTGATAATAATTGTAGAATTAGATTAAAAAATTGCAAACTTTAAAGATTTATAATAATTTTTACCCAAGTGTCATAGTTTTTTTCTGGTATCTAACAAAGTGAAGGCAATAAATAATTCCCTTTGGTAAGATATTTATATGCCATACTTGATGACACACCAGGAAAAGACAAATATAAAATATGACTTCATAATATTTGTCTTATATCATTTGTGTTAATATCTGTCATATTATCGAGAAAATCCCAAAAAGCTCTGAAAATCAACGTCATAGTTTTCCTACAACTTTTGCATGAGCTTTAAAAATCTCTGCTTTTTCATTTTTGGTTCAGTTTCGGAAAAGCAGAAGAACGCATTTTTTACTTCTGATATTTTATTATATCTCTAAGAAAAAAAATATTTTGGCCCACACTATAGATAAAAGTTATAAAATTAACGAGTGCTTAATTTGCCCCCCTCCCAAAAACGTCCATGTAAATATTTTTATGTGTGGGTTAATATACTTTTTTACTGCAATTGTGACAGACAGGTTAGTGATCTTATAAGAATTCCGTTTTTCCCTTTGAGATACTGAACTCAATACTGTACTGATTTATTTTATCAATTCACCTTTCAGAATAGCAGGTTTCTCTTTGTTTTAAGATCACCGTAATTATTAAAAACGAATCGTCTATTATAAGAGACCGTTAAAAATGGACCTGCGTTAGGCCCTGTTATAAATACATAGAATATAATTTTATAAAAAGCTATTTTTCTTCAGAATATAAAAAACAAACAAATTGGCTATTGGCAACCACGGAAGAGCAAAAAATGAAATACAATTTGTAACTATAATACAAAACAAAAAAGCTATCTTCGTAAATATCCACGTATATTTTTAATATATCAAGAATTGTTATTAAGAAATAAAAATAACAATAAATATCTAAAAAAGTAATTACATTTAGAAACGATTACAAAAAGTAATCAATATCGATTACTTTCTTTCATGTGTAGTCGTTACCTAACTTAATTAAAAATAAATTCTCAACGGCCATTGCCGAAATAAATGTTTTTCCACTCTTTTCGAGTTTTACTTGCAACCCTATGACCTATGACGTCAATACTGCGAATTTCATGGATTAGTATATTATCGATTTCATGGATTAGTATACGACCAGACACAATCTGCACTTTGTTCAAGGACTTCCGTACAAATATAACTTGGAAACTGTTACAAAAAATAACCTGACTTTTCACCTAATATATAATCTGAGTTTTGGAGCTTATTTCTTTCATTTTCTATATAATAAAAATGTCATTTTTCTTCTCGTCAGACCTGGTCCCAACACTATATGGATTTTTGTCGTTCTACTTTAAATTGACTAACGTGATACTGTATGAACTTCTCGAACTGTTTAAATATTTTAATTTTTGTCGCATTCCCATTTCAAAAACAAAAACAAAATCAACGAGAGATATTTCAATGGTATTTTTTGTAATGAGCTTATATAGGTATGTCCTCACATCACAAGGTGCTTATATAGGTATGTCCTCAAAAATAGTAATTTCGTTGCAGGATAGGCTTTAATTTAAAGTGTATATGTAGATACAGACGCCCCATTATGAGGGGTTGAAAGAATAATTATGAATAGGAACGTGCCTAACTATCAATCGATAGAAAAGGGTAGCTGTAACTTGATTAATAGCCCTTTAATTTTTCAATATTATTTTGTGAAACTGAAAAAATCTTTAATTATTCGGTATTATTCCTTTAATTATTAGGTATTATTCCTTTTTTAAGAAATTTAACACATCCTTTACAACAATATTAATAGGGAATGAATTTCTTAACGGATAACGCGATATATTAGTGGTGGGATTATGCGATAAAATATGATAAATTTCCAAGAATAACATGAAACGAAACTATTTTTTTTAAATTTTATTGCGAAAATTCAGAAACTTAAAAAAAATTATACATAATTTTAGAAATCAGTTTGATTTGTGAAGAAATATACATAATTTTAGAAATCAGTTTGATTTGTGAAATTAACTTGTTTCTATTCACTCGCAAAAATTTCATAATATTTTCTTTAAGTGTACATTTCAAAATTTGACTTAATTGAAAAAAGACCTGAGAAATTTAAACATTTTTGGGAGGTAGAAAAAATCGCAAGCACTTGATATGTGCTGAGACATAACATCCATAGTCGCATTATATTTTTTGACACCCTTCAATTAGCGATTGGTTTTAATATTAATATAAATATTTATATAGCTCACTAGCCTAATTCTGATAATTTATAGATACGAAAATATTTGTTACTTAATAACAGAGAAAATACATGACAATTTATTCCCAAATGTTGTGTATATATGGCCTGCAAATATGCAAAATTTAAAAATGAGATGGCGTGATGAAAAAGTTATTTTTTCAATTTCAGAAAATTAAGCAGTTTTAGAAAATAACGAAATAACGTTTTTCCTCCCTATTTACGGTGCTGATACATAATAATTGTTTGTACAAATTTCTTTTTGCATTATCAGAATTATTATGAATTGATATTCAACGTTTCTTTCCAGTAAATGTTCCCTAACAATAATATTTTCTTCTCTATGAATTAAAGTAAAATTGGAGTTCAAATAAAGTCTATCAGTTGGATTGACACTTTCTGCAGTTCTTATTAATTTCATTTATTCTTAAGTCTTAAATCCATGCTAATAATGTCATATGTAATAGCAAGAAGTGAGTATTTTAATACAAAACATATATATTTAAAACATGTTGCTATAAATTAACATTGCCTGTAGTGGTATAAATATGTGTAGCACAATCATTTTAAGTTATCCAATGAGGCAATAATATTGTAAAATTAAAGGGTTATTAATCAAGAATCTTGGAATCATCACTTCTCTGACAAATGTTGTAAATTCATTATATTTTCAGTAATGATTTTTGATAATTACTAAAAAAAAATATGCTACGGATGTACAAAATAACTTGACTTCTTAAAGAGTATCATGTCGTAATTTAAACCAACATCTTATAAGTATCAAATATATAATACACCTAAACTATAAAGAAAAAAGTTAAGTTCCGGTCAGTTTTTCATATATTCACTAAACGTCGAAAATTATAAATCTGTTAAACGATTATTCAACAATAATTAATATTATTGTCTATTGCGTTTCATAATATGTATTATTGTTTACATGATTTATGCATGAAGTTTGTTCATGGTATATATTGCATGTATTTGTTTTTATTTATTGTATTCCTCAGATCTCTCATTACAATTTTAATAATAACTTTCCTTGAATTAAGCAGACAAACCAGAATTGTATCATTTATAAAATATTTTGAAAGCCTTATTATTCCGGCAGGCTAGTGTGTTTCATAATATTAATATTTAGAAATTTTAATGATTGCAATGCTATTTCAAAAAACGTTGAAAAAATTATGATCTAGCGTTAAAGCCATTGCTTCACTTCAATCGTTAATGTTTACTTATCCTCAATATTTTTATGTTCATTGATCTGAGAATCTTGTCCTAATTCAATATGGAAAAACTTCAGATGTCATGTGCCAGCTTCCACAAATAATAGATGTCACAAATAATAGACATCATCAAAAAATTCTATCAAATAAAATAAAACTTTATTTCTTCTTCTCTTCCGTCGTTTCGCTCTTGACAGAGCGGTCGTAGTAAGCATGTAGTACTGTTATGGTTGCCCCTGTTATTCGTCTCACAATGCCTCTCCATCACTGCCTTTTTGTCGTCGCCCTGCTGCACTGATACAAGAGACGACAACGTAGTACGTACCAACGTAGTCTAGTGCCTTCCATTCTTCCCTGCACAAAAATGCGCACTATAGAGTCACTATCTCCACGACTGACGTGACCAAAAAAATTTAGAAACCGAGTCTAAGTGTTGATAGACGTTGCTTGATGCCGAGTTCTTGTAATATAGAAACATTCATGCGGAACTCAGTCTACGATACCCCAAGCATTTTTCTTCAACACCACATTTCCAGATCATCTATTTTGTTCTTCTCAAGTTTTCGTGACGTTCACGTCTGTGCGGCGTAGAAAAATATGGGGAATACCAATGTTCAAAAGAACTTAGTCGGGTCTTAGTGGCCTTGCTAATGTTTCGGTCCCGTTCATATTTTCAATTCATATTGTCATATTTCTCATATTTTTTTCAATTTATCCATAGCGCATCTTCTCTTGCTTTACGTCTCTTCACCTCATCCACACATCTTTTTAGATTCTTTAGTTGTTAGAGACCAACGCTCCAAGGTCTACATATGACTGAACTACTTGATTTATTAAACTGTAAATTTCTCAGTGATGTATTTAATGTATAATTATATACAATTAATAATAGATAAGAAAGCAACCATATCTAACTCTAATACTCACATTACAGTACCTCTTGCCCACATATTACTGAGATACCGTGTATCAGCTCGAATTAACCAAGTTAGAGCAATACTCAAAGAATACGAAAATTATATTTATCTTTTATTTATATATGCGTATATATGTCGGAACTACGTTAAACACTGGCATGATATACTCAAGTGTCAAAATAGAGAAAATACATTGATACCTGGATCTCCTGAAAAATATTTATAGAACGAAACGTTCGAATTGTCAAAATAAAAAAAAATTAAATGTCACAGTAAATGTTTTGGAGAAATCGGATTAAATATTTATTTTTAAAATCCACTGTAACTATGGATAAATCTAAATAGCTCTTTCCAAAAATGGAAACTGGCGAAATTCTAGTCGCAGATGAAAATGATATAATCGACCGCATCAAATTAAAACATGAAAAAAACAAAAAGGTACCTCAACTTACTATATGTAATGGTATAGTATATAGTGTTCATTACTAGTCCTTTAAGTAAATTAATTATTGTGAAATTGATAATGAAAAAGTAAATGAAGTATATGTGAAATTCTGGTCGCAGATGAAAATGATATAATCGACCGCATCAAATTAAAACATGAAAAAAAGAAAAAGGTACCTCAACTTATTATATGTAATGGTATAGTAAATAGTTCTCATTACTAGTCCTTTAAGTAAATGAATTATCTGTGAAATTGATAATGAAAAAATAAATGAATTATCTGTGAAATTCTAGTCGCAGAGGAAAATGATATAATCGACCACATCAAATTAAAACATGAAAAAAAACAAAAAGGTACCTCAACTTATTATATGTAATGGTATAGTAAATAGTTCTCATTACTAATCCTTTAACTAAATGAATTATCTGTGTAATATATTACTTATTATTAAACAAACATAATATTTCAGAAAAAGACGTAATTCGCCATTAAACTTATTTATTAACAAAATATGGTCCAAGTGACTGGCTTTATTCCTTGCTAAAGTCATAATTTTTTATAAATTTGTATTGAACAGAATCATAAATTATAAACACTAAAGGTAAAAATGCACCTCCCCAAACTAACTTACATTTAATATTAATTTTTATTACAACAAAACTTTAGTTCCGTATCTTACTCTACAGATGGCACTTCAAGGATTAAATTACACTAGCAAAATGTCAACAATCATTTAATATTGAATTATGAGGGATGAGTTGGAAATAAACGTAGTGGCAGATAATATGAATGGATGTAGGGATCTAAATATAGACGTACAGTCAACTAATTTTATTGACATACAAAAAACTACCTTTTCATTGTTAGCACTTTACACTGGGTAAGCGTAAAGCGAAAATTGAGCTGCATCATCCAATTATTCGAAGCTATTAGAAGCGTAATCAGCTAATTTCGTCCAATCAGCGGAATTAATCATCGTACAATAGGGAAAACTGAACGTAGGGGTGTGCTATGAGATAATTTTAAGTGACAGTTTTAACCAAATTAATATCTAGAATTTTAATTTTTTTCTTATTCAAATCTACAGTTGAATAATTAGAGAGGGCTGATATATTGCACACTATTTTACAGTGTACTGTCTTGCCACTCTAAAAATGAAAAATGGTAAACGAGAAATCAATTTCCAAAAAAATTGATTTTCATATATTTTAAACTGCTGTTTAACTTACCACTATTTTACCTGCAATTTTGTAAATACTCATTTATATATTAATTAAGATTCCCCTCTGAATCATCTACTAGTAAAATCTCAGGCACATATATGTATAAATCTGTGACAGAAGAATAAATCCAACATGACGAAATCATAAAGACTCCTACTCCTCCTGCCTAGAAACTAAATAAAATAGGAAAGTTAAGAAGACATAAAAATGGATTCGAAAACTATGAACGAAGAATAGAAATTGATCCCTTTGGAATTTTTCTCTATCAATTGGAAAACACAGCAGACATGACGAAAAATAAAGATTTTAAAGAAACATTCAATGTTGCACTATTTATGTCTTTAAGGGTAAAATGATGTGAAGGTGGTTTGAAAAAACATTTTCCGTTATCGTGATAGAATACTTACAAAATGTCGCCTCGTAAACTAATTTGTTAATAGAGAAAATATTTTTTGTCTAATTTTATATTTTAAAGTACCTCTTGTGTGTTGTAGTAGGTGTGGGATTTTCTTATCTAATAGCTTTGTAACTAAACAACACATTACTACCAAAGGTATGCATATATTTAGTATAACACGTAGGTTATATCAATTTTCCACAGCTTCACAGGCCAGGATTATCAATACCTTTAAAATTAGGTTTGGACATTTATTATTCAATTGGGCCTAAATGGCATGACTGATTTATATAAAACCTGGCCCGGAGCTTATGATTCGCCGGTAGCTTATGATTCGAACTAACATAATGGTCGCTTTTAATCCATGAAATTATACCATTTCTGTAAGTTAAAACCGGATTTTTTGACCAATAATTTAATTTTAGTTTTAGTATATCAAAGATTTAACATTGTTTATAGATAGATGTTGTGATGAAGTCTTTGAGTTATTCGTAATGGAAAACCTACACGACAGATGTAAACATTTTAATCGAAAAAGTATAAAATAAAAAGCAAAATTAAAGTTTTGAAAAAACCCACGACGGATGTAGTCGTTGTCATTCAAAAACGATTAAATAATTTTTTGAAACCTTCCCCCCACCCGGTTACAAGAAAGTGAGAACCCGTTAATATAATTACTAACCCAAGAAAATCCGTCGGGGCTGCCATGCACTGCCTATGCCTACAATTTTGCAGTTTTATCTGTTCGTGACTAATTAATTCTCGTAAGTGCGTAAATAGCTTTTCTATGCTGCTATAATGTAATTGACATTGAAAATGGAAATGGAAATGGTAGCCCGACGGATTTTCTTGAGTTTGTAATTATATAGGTTCATAGGTTTTTTTAGTCGCGGAGTTTTCAAAAATATATTTAATCGTTTTTCAATTACAACGCCTACGTTCAGGGTGGGTTTTTAAAAGTTTTTAATTTTGCTTTTTATAATCTACATCACTTAAGAGGCACCCTTAATTATAAATTGAAACTTAAATTGAAAATTAAATTTCGTCTCTGTTAATAATTTCTTTCGTTCTTTTTAAGCATTTTGTATCTACTCAGGAGTAAAAATAAAAACGTATACGTTTTACATATGTAACACCAAAAAATAGAGAAGTAATGCCCATTTTTTTATTTATTATCGTGCTTACGTCACAAAAACGGCCGAATTAATTTAATTGAAATTTTGTATTCGTCACTTAAAATTTAGAAAAGAAACTGTTATAAAATGAATACAATTTTAAAAATAAAATATTATATATAATATATATATAATAATATAACATCAGCCTATTTACGACCCTAACATTCATAACCAATAAGCTTCGCCGTTAGCAAGCTAATGAACAAAGAACTTTGAACGATCTAATCCATAGGCAAATGGTTAAAATCTATTGAATAAACCTTAAACTTTTTCAGTCACCAGCGCCAACTGATAGACACACCGTACACATTCAGCTTCGAGCTTGTGCAATAGGTCTCTTCGGCCTCATCGTATCGCTTTACGCCCTGGCCACCAGCCCCATGGAGATAGAGATCGACCACGATGGAGAGGTGCGACGCAGCCTCCAAGTCATCACCACGGCGAGGAAGATAACGAAACCCGTCATAAGGTTCACGCTGGGTTTCGGATATACCAGCGCCGTGGTGACGGCCATTTCTTCAGTTATGCTCATGATTGGAGTTATGATAAAGGTAGGTTAATAAAAATTGAGTATTGTCTGTTACAATACTAACATGGGCTCAGTAATAACCGTTTCTAGTGATAGATGTCATACTGTTAGATAAAATTGGGAAAATCGTTTAAAGACGAACCATCACGGCGAAATGTCATTTTTGTCGCTGGTAATGGTTAAATGGCTAAACACGACATTTTTAGGTTTCTATTATGTAACTGTAAGTATGTTTCATATGCTCAATAAATAATTATGGAATTCATTCATTGTTTTATTAAAATTAATAAAACATTAAAAACGACTATTTCACTATCTAAGAGCATAATTCCTCTGTCGAAACTTGATGCAAACTTCTCTCTATTTCATAATATAGTATTAATTTGTCAGCATCTCCAACTATGCAGATACATATTTATCAATCCACACAATTTTTTATCCTATGATCATGAGTTCCGACCATTGTGAATTATCCTATGATCATGAGTTCCGACCATTGTGCGCTATATTATTTGAATATTTTTGGTACTATTATAATAATGAAAAAATAGTTTTTATTCCTGGACTAAAACTCCTTTAGATTGGAAATATTACTAAGCTAATCCATTTAATGAATGCTAAACACTCATTATTTTGAGAAAAGGCTTTTCCTTGGACTGCCTGGGACATTCAAATTTTGTAACTCACGCTATATGTTAAAGGACAAATATGTGAGCTATATTCATTTTAATTTAAAAAGCGTGAGTCATTACACCACATTTCCAGATCGTCTATTTCGTAATATTTATGACATAGACCAGACATTTCAGCCACCTAAATATCGAAGTCATAAAAATGGTATAATTTCAACATTTACTTACAAGCCTCCAACCTCGTTATTTTTAAACAAAAAAAAAATATTTCCGTTTTAACCACAAACCCATTATAAAAAAAACCACTGAGCCCCATTTTGCAAGTATTGGAGATTCCTCAGAATTACATTGAATAACATTTTGAAAACGATTCATAATTATGGATCAAAATTTTACATAACATGTGTAAATCGTAAAGTTTAAAACTTGTCTCGTTTGAGAGCTAGAATTCTCTGACCGATCGAAGAACAGAGAGCGTTGTAATAATAATAGCTTTCCGTTTGAAAGTTTTACTTTGTTTGCTGTAGTTTTCCGCTGTTGCTTCTTTCTATTTTCCAATTGTTTTTCCATTGCACTTTTCTATTGATGGGTTCCGTTTGTAAAGAATTTAAAAAGCGTGAATGATTCTCACAAAGGTCGTTCCCTATAGATTCTCACAAAGGTCGCTCCCATATCGCTGGTATCCAATGGCTTCCCGCAAATTTGATAAGTTTTCAGCCCACCTAGTGGGAAACCCGTCTCATTGAGGATTTTTGGGTGAGTGGTCACTATTTAAGAACGTTTCTTCTCCAACCCTCGTCCATTCTGCGTACTGTATATCCAGTCCTTTGTCACATCAGCCTGAAAGCTATTTGAGTAATATTAGTTCTCTTAAATATCTGCTCACTATTTATATAATAATTAAACATATATATTTAAATAAATTGTTACATAACAAATATGTAACATTTCTTCCCTTGCTTTCAGAACTATTCCCTTCGCTTTCTCGCTATACCGGCCATTCTAATCATTGCTATGGAGATCGTGAGCGACGCATCAGATGCTCTCGTGGCAACAATGCTAATAGGAAGAAACGTCGGTTTTATCCAGGGAGCGCTGTACGTAACCATGGCCGCCTTCATGATAGCCGTCGAGATAACGTTTTGGCTGGTCATTGTCAAATTCTACGAGCATAACCCACCTATCTCGAGTGAAGTTGAAGAAATAGCTAGACGGCCATTTCGAGAGCCGGAATAAATTAGGAATAAATGTTTATGCTATTCGAGTTGTTATTACTAAATTACAGAATGATTTGAGAGTCGGTTTCAAAAATAGCAGGAATAATGATTTTTATAAAATAACAAAGATTTTCTGAAAAGATAACTTTTGAAGACTGAAAAAACTTCAGTCGATTATAAACGTTTTCAAAATTAAAAATAGCACCGAACCAATTCATTTTAATAAAAAATATAATTTCTGAATAAGTGCTTAAAAGACTATCTCATTAATTAAATTGACTAACTTTTAACAGCACTTTCAATGTTTCGAAAAAAACAATGGTATAATTGTATACATCTATATTTAATAACCACTCTCTGAAATGCAATATGGAACTAAATAAATATTTATAAAAGCAAAGCGAACACCTTTACATTTTATACAAAATATGTTTTTTTCTCCAATTAGCATTTGTTTGGAATAAGCTGAGATTACATTACACAATACAAGTTTTTTTTATTTAATTTAATCTACAAGTAATTAGCATAACAAAATATGATAAAGAAGTTACCTTTGTAATCAGATCAAAAATTGAAGACAAAAAAAAATATATCAAATGGGGTGCGAATAGTGGATATAATGCTCAACTAGCCGGTAGATATGTGCTAGATTTAAAAGATTTATCTGTCCCCTTTTTCTGGACACTGTCCTCTTTTTAAAAGCGCCTGAATCCGTCAAGGGGGTTTTTAAATGTTTTCAAAAAAAGGTATTTTCTTATTAACACATTAATGTAATGAACAGAATACTGAAAAATATAAACTAAAACCAAAATTTAATTTTCGATTCCTAATAAAAAACTTAATTGATATGAATTTATTTTGATTTCATTAATAATTTAATTTTATTACATTAATAATTCAAGTGTCCGGGTTTTTAGCTTATAATTTTTATCTGTCTAAAAGGAACTTATAAGCTAGTATGGTATGGTTACTTTTGCCAGAGTACAAGTCTAGTTTATATCGTTAGATTTGAAAATCACTACACTCATATGTTACGATTTTATAGATAAGCTGCTGTAAAAGAAGATTTAAAATTTGTCCGTCCCTGCTTTATTCGGATAAAAAGGACCATGGTTGCATTTCAGTTTATTCGCTTTTTTATATAATAATCTACCTAAGAACCTAAATTGGGATGTCTCTAAATTTAATTTTTTCAAAATTCCCACTCAATCTTTCTATCTTAATTTTAACACCTTTGGTGTGAAATTTCAAAAAGTCCTTTCTTAGCAAATATTTAAAAGCCAAGAAAAATATACGTGCCAAATTTCAAGTTTATGGGCTTTGAATTTCTCTAAATTTTGTTATAAATCAATAAGTGAATAGTATCATTCACTTACTAATTTATCACAAAATTTAGAGAAATACATACTAACAGGTATACTATATAATTATTTTATCGTATTTGTGAGAATCGTTTCACAGTGTAATCGATCTCCCTTTATCCAAGAACCATTAGACAGCAAAAGTCTTAAATTTTGTCATTTATCGGTCTAAGGTGCGAGCTACTCCTGGAAATATTTGTACGTAGAGGCGAGGACGTGGGCATTCGCGTGGGTGAAGCATTGGACCTTGGTGTTAGTAATACATGTCGAGTCTGCATGAATAATCCATATGTTTGCCATTTATATTTCCACAACATCTTATCCAGTCTATATACTTTTATTAAGAAATGCACTATATTTTCGTCCATGAAACTCTTTATATTTCCATTTGCTCAGCTATACATAAACGTCTGTTTCACATTTTACTAATGCGATAACGACGATAGACGACGAATTTATGACATAACAAAATATGCTAAAAAAAATTTAAAACACAAAAATAATAAAATGTTCATGTGCCGCGAACTTCTTAAGAGCAGTCTTGAGAGATAAGTAAAAGAGGAAGGATTAAGATAAAGCTAGGGGAGGTATAATTTTTTCAGACGTCACTATGAACAGCAAACGAAAGCTCATAGAAGGAAATACCATGTCCAATGTTAAAGAATCTGAGAAGATTCTCAGAAGATTCAAACAATGGATGGAGAAGACTGTAAATCTGGCAAAAATATAAGAATGATTGTATTAAGATATTATAAAACAGCGAAAGAATGTGAAAATTACGGGTCACGAAGCCCGTGCAAATGCGTTAGTCTCATTATCCACCTGGATAATGAGACTAACGTAAAAACCTAAACTCGGAGATACGATAAAATTTTATGAGGATATAAATATAACGAGTACATAAATGTTAAAACGTTGAAATTTGTCAAGCAAATGTTATAATAGATCAATAAATGTATTTCTTTTCAACCGCAATGAAACAATGAAGATCTTTTAGGCAGTGTATTTTGTTAAAGATTCAACGGCCAGCAGCATTAATTTTGGATTCCCAATCAAAAAGCTGATCGATCACTAGGCCCAAATTTGTACAAGTGAAGAGATTGGGATACCTGAAACGTTTAATGGTAGTAGGTAGATCAGGGATAGCAATCCTGCAATGGGGTATAAATAATTTTTCTTTACGTCGTTAATTTTCTTTATCTGGAAATAAATCGGTTACAATATTTACCGTAATTTCATTTAGGAAAAAAAACATATTTGCAATTCTTGAACATTCGCCATTTTACAATTAAGAACGCTGATGTTTTTACGTTGCTTCATTCCATGATAATCAACGGCTAATTAATCAGACTCTACATTCGCTTTAACCCTTGACCCTATAGAGTACAGAGTAAAAATAATAACCGCTACTATCTTATTTACTCATTAAACATGTGTAGGCTCAAAGAGCGATAATTAAGAATATTAAATTTAAAAAAATATAATAAAAGATGTTAAATTTCTTAGATTCTAAAAATAAAATAAAGCAGCTATTTCTAGAGCAAAATACGTATAGGAGTAGAAAAAGTTTTGCCTACTCGATGAAACAAATTACGATATATTAAGTTTCTCAACTTCTTATAATAAAATAAAGCATCTACTTCTAGGGCAGAACACGAATAGGGGTAGAGAGCTGTCTTAAGTTTTGCTTACTCGATGAAACAAATTATGATATATTAAATTCCTCAACTTCTTATAATAAAATAAAGCAGCTACGTCTAGGGGAGAATACGTATAAAGGTGGAGAGCTGTCTTAAGTTTTGCTCATTCGATGAAACAAATTACGATACATTAAATTCTTCAACTTCTTATAATAAAATAAAGCAGCTACGTCTAGGGGAGAATACGTATAAAGGCGGAGAGCTGTCTTAAGTTTTGCTCATTCGATGAAACAAATTACGATACATTAAATTCCTCAACTTCGTATAATAAAATAAAGCAGCTACGTCTAGGGGAGAATACGTATAAAGGTGGAGAGCTGTCTTAAGTTTTGCTCATTCGATAAAACAAATTACGATACATTAAATTTCTCAACTTCTTATAATAAAATAAAGCAGCTACGTCTAGGGGAGAATACGTATAAAGGTGGAGAGCTGTCTTAAGTTTTGCTCATTGGATGAAACAAATTACGATACATTAAATTCCTCAACTTCTTATAATAAAATAAAGCAACTGCTTCTATGGCAAAATACGTGTAGGAGTAGAGCTGTATTAAGTTTTGCTTACTCGATGAAACAAATTACGATATATTAAATTTGTCAACTTCTATTAGAGAAATTAAGCAGTCATTTCTCACGTAGAGTGCAGTACGAGTGAAGCTGATAAGTCCAGTAGATTCATAGATATTTATCGTGCAGCAATTTGCTTTCGTTACAGGCACGTAACTTTACGTTTGCAGCACATTACTCATCTTTTCGTTCGTGCTCTTTTTTCGAAGACGTACTTAATCAGTCTCCACTGGCTGGTTGAGTATTATATCTCAAGCGATAAGTACATAATTGGGGTACTTTACTAAATTTTAGTTTGTGAAATAAGCTTGGCATTTTGGTAGAGTCAAATATTTTTTTACTGCCTATTCTTCACATGTGAAGAGTTGCTGTCATTATATAATGTGTAAAAAAGACAGCTGTCATATATTGTCTATAACTTTAATATGTAATATAAATTGCTGAATACAATCAAACCGAGTATTTAAACTTGAACCCTTATTCAACCTCCAGTTATTACAATTAACATCACAGTTTGACTGTTGTATGATGCTATATATATATATATATATATACATATATATATATATATATATATATATATATATATATACATATATATATGTATGTATATATATATATATATATATATGAAATTATAGAATTTCCTATATATAATACTATATAAGAAAGCTATTCTTAGTAAACATGTTTCACGTATTTTAGTTTTCAATTTCTGGGTTTATTAATTTTCATTCAAGCTTCAGTGAATTTGGTATTCATCAGGTACTAATACCTAAATAATGATAATAAATACACTACTTATTTATCTAAAAGAAAACCAATTCAATAACCTTGTTTACGATCAGTCAATGGAATAATTTTTATAAAATTTCTTCACAAATTCATACCAATATAAACTCATATATATATATATATAACTCTGATATATACACGTAAATTAATAAATAATGGAGAACAATTTCAACTGCAGAGTAAAAATTGTTATTTAATCCGTTTTGTCAGAAAATATTTCAAGTTTCTTATTTCGTGGATTTTCACCCTTCCTTGTAACAAATCAAAATATATCAAACTAAAAAGTATACATAAATTTAATAAAAAACGATAAAAATACAAAAGAATTCCACCTACGTTCGCCGTTGTAATTCTTTACATTTCTATTGAACTCATAAAAACCAATGACTTTTAGCGATTGTCAAGATTACGCATAACTTAACATATTACCGAGAATGTTTCAATAGCACACTCGATTGTTTGTAAAACATCTCATTTTACTTATAACCGGAGCAAAAGTATGATAAATTGATTTAGCAAGGTGTTAACTTATTTATTCTTGTTAATCTATCGTTGGTTAACTGACAAAAGTTCACCAAAATATAATCATGAGTTTAATGTGACTTACTTGATTTCAATGTAACAAATACAAAAACAATATTTTCATTAATTAAACAAAACAGTTACCTTATTTCCCAAGTTCTAGAAATAGTAATTTTCACAGTCATATTTATTGCATAGAAATTAAATCTACTTGAATATAAAATGAACGCACTTTATTTTCCTTTAAATTGCTCTTCTCCACGCAAACATTTTTGTGGATTAAAAAAAATTTTGCCCAACTGGTGCCTAATTTCTGGCATCATCCATAACAGCTATACTTATCGTGGGTGATTCTGAGTCACTTCATTAAATATTGTTCTCTATCATTAAACATTGAACAAGATAATAAAAATATTTCCTAGAAATATTGTATGTTACATTATAATATCAGTATTTTAATCCAACTTTGATCGGAAACTATGTGGTCTCCGGGGACAAACATTTTGGTATCCCACAAATTATTTCCTGGAACGACTGAATACTACCTTATAATACCGATATTATCGGATTATAAAGTAATATTCAATTATAAGGTAGATTGATCGGAGTGCAATATTATCACGAATGATGAGATGCATATATTTATTACGTACCTAAATATAAAATGTTGAAAACTTACACAGATAAATTATATACTTCATCTGACAATTGATTCAATAGTTTATGTTAAACATTTTAACATGAAATAAAATTTAAATATAACTTTTAGTTCTGGTGAAAATTTTTTTTTGAACTACATTTAGCGTCAAGACAAAAAGAAAAAATTAAAATTAATACAAAAATGTTAGTTAACATGTGATGAAAAGTCATCGGGATATGAAATTTTAAAACATTTTTAATAATTAAACAAATATGTTTAACTCTTCTATGGGCTAATAAGAACCAATTTAAGCCAATCAATTAAATCATAATATTTTAGTTAATAAAAACCTGTCAAGCAAGATTATTCTAGTCATTCTATAAGATCTCTGTACACATCTAGCTACTTATAAACGTAGTATTTTCATTAAACTATTATACATGATAAATGCATTACCTAACATATTTTTCACATGTGCAAAAAAAGAATTCATATTTTTAAAAAATATTTAAGATCTTGTATAATCTTCATAGTTTTCTTGTAATCTTATCAAATTTTCCCAAAGCTATTTTTTTCACGATTTTTGACTCGGTAGTTTCGAAAATTGAGGAGAGTGGGGGAAGACGCCTATATTTTTACATGTTTTTGAGAACATCTCTTTAAATATGCAATTTAAAATTATGAAAAAAAATATTTTTATATTCCTCGTAATAAGTCATTTCAAATGATACACCACATAATGTATAAAATGTAAAAATGCGATTTTAATACTTATGTTTATCCCTTCCTTAATTTTTATATGAATATTTTAAAAAAATGGTTTAATATCTGAGTTATGAGGTTAATCTTTGTTAGTAATGTGTGACGAATAAAAAGTTAATGAGTTAATACGAGGGTTAATGAAATGAATTACTACGCTTAATTTCAAGTATTTATGGGCATATTTTCATAGAAAAACGTCTGTAAAAATAGAAAAATGTAAAAGTGTTGCAACTACATTTTTCATAGGCGTAAAGACATAGTACATATTTCAAAAATTATGACATATGGAATCATAGCTATAGTTTTTCTACCATCTTCTTGTAGTTTTCTAAAAACACTTTTGGGGGAAGGGGCGGTGTCACATAATTTGCATATTTTTCAGTATATCTCTGAAGATATTTTACCTCAGATTATGAACAAAGTATTTTTGTGATTCTTATATCTTGCCCTTTCAAACAATACCTCTTCTTACAAAAATATTTTTAAAGAGTTGGCTTGTGCAAAATATATGGGTTAACAATGTGTTACTCTACCAAATTTCAAGTTTCCACATCACATAGCTTCTGAGAAAATTGGTTCTGATAATCAGACAGACAGACATACAAGTGATTTTAGAAGAGTTTCATTTTTCCTTTTGAGATTTGAAAATCTGAAAACCAAACACGTGCGTTCAGAATACACGTAAAACAAAATTCCTGAGTTGTTTATGTAACTTAAATTCATTGATGCAAGTTAACAAAAATCCCTTTAATTGAAAGTTTTCAGCACTTTTAAAATTCAACAGTTTCAGGGAGACATTTTCTCCTATTTTTTTTCTACGCATTAGAAGATTATTAGAATATACTACCCAAAATTACGAAAAACATATGTTTGAAACCCTTATAACTAGCCTTTCAAACGTTACCCCTCACTATGTATGGGATTTAAAATATCCATACAAATATTTTTGAGTATTAACTATTCAGAGATGAGAGGGTTAATATGCTTTACCACCACGTGAAATTTCAACTGTCTAAGTCAAGCTATCAAACGATTTCTAAGAAAAACGACTGTGACAAACTAGACAGACAGAAATACACTTTAGTAATACAATTTAGTTATTTCCCTAAACTGCATAAAATTGTCCATTATAAGTTTGAATGACGATCATTAAACACAATTGTACATAACCTATTATATTACCAGTATTCAGAAGATGAGTAGGAAACCAAAGATTTTCCCTGTGAAAAGTTAATTTTGAAGAACAAATACATAATTAATAAAATGCAACGAGTATATAGTTTATTGTCACAGGAAAATTAACTTGAGAATTTTTAATAAAATGTTACAAAGCTTGTGATTGAATTGTTTCATGACATTTATTTTTTGCAGTAATCATAATATATTATTATAATGTTATTAACTTCAAACAACTGTTAAAATCTGACCACAACTATGGCTGCCATTATAGAACAAAATGATATTTGACCGATCATAAACGCGCATTATGGCTATTTACTGCAATTCTAGTGTAACAATGTCATATATGAAAATGCACAAAGTTTGTACAAGCTGTGGTCTAGTGATCGGTAAATTCCAGTGAGCGCAGGTATATATCTAATCTCACGCAGGATTAGTTTCTATAAAGTGTTTATGCTTACAAACTTTTTTCATACTTAATTAATTTCTTTTGTGTTCGTACAACAATGTAAAAAAAACGAAAAATATTATTGAAGTTACAGTTCTTTAGGCGCGTTGTGAAAAAAATGATTAGAGTGAAATGTTAGGATGCGCGAGCACGATGCAATAAACATCGACAGGATGAAGTTGGTCACAAAACATATATTTACATGCGTGTAGTAACTAATACTATATTCAAGATAGTTATTGAGGTATTTGTAAATACACAACACGTATCTTATATTCACACAAATCTAAGTTATATCTGTGCTTTTAAGCAATATTTTTTTAATATTTGTAACTTTACAATGGTCAATGTAACAAAAAACATTTATTGTGGATATTCGTTACAGAAATAGTGTTTATAAGTTTTTTTAAATATATTTTAAGTGTATTTCTCTAAGTGAGGTTAAATGTCGGTATGTATTTAGTTGCATTATAATATAATTTATTAAATACTTAAAATTTATAAATTAAATTAAAATTTTCGGCATATTCATAATAATATAGTTATTTTCCTTTTGAGGTACAAAACCTTAAAAATAATAAATGAAACATTTATTTTTAAAAGAATTATCCAGTTTTACTCCGCTCAGTGCGATGCCTAAAATAAATCGCATTCAGTTTACACGTATAGATAGAAAGTTTACATTTTTTTAATAATCTGCTACATATTAACGAAGGTCATAATAAGGAATATCTATGTGTAAAATTTTATGCAAACAGATTTAAAACTGTAGGAGCTGATAGCTGTGACAGTTTCGCTAGGAAATCTTGAAAACTATCTTGACAACACTTCAATAAATTATACCTCTTAGTTTTGCCAAATGTTTCTCAAAATTCATTTAAACTTTTAAAATATGCATTCATATATAATATAAAAGAACATGGAACTATATGTATTTCTATATATTAAACTACATTTATTACTATACATTTCTAAACCTCCCAATTTGAAGTTTTACTTACTCCTAGTCTATTACCTTTTTATCAAAATTAATTGACGAATAAAAAATGAGTAAATTTCTTCATTACCTCCCTCTGTCGACATTGACACACATAATTTAACAAAAACAAATTATGGCATAACATTACGCTTGTCATCAGCACAACCGTATCAGCGTTATTTTATTTCAATACTGCACTCGCAGGCAAATGTTCCGGGTACTCAGAGACAAGACAAAGCATTTATTATAGTCAGTCGTTTACCGTCGTTTAGCTGTCAGAATGTGAGACTAACATATTTATTGATTTGCTTAATTTTTTTTGTGTGCAAATTAAAATTTAAAAGTAAGGGCTTGTGCCTAGTGTTTTGTAATTAAATATGTTTACTTTAGTGAAATATTTTAAGAAAATTATCATCTAAACAAAGTTTATTTTTACTCATTTAAGTACAAAAAATAGGTGGTATACCTAATCAAATTTTACAGGTAATCAAAAGTTGCTAATTAATTATGCTGTTATTTTTTTCGTTTATAACTTTTCCAAAATCATTTCTCATATATGATTCATTAAGGTAATCGCAGAGGAAAAAAAATATTTGTTAGTTTCTTAATCGCCGATATCATGACTTCTATTTAAAATAACTTTCAACCATATTATCATACTTTATTTTCTATTCCCTCTTTAATTTAGGTTGTTGTCCATTATATAAAAAACTAATCTTATTTTTATACCCTAAGTAAACATTTCATATTTTTATGTATATATTACCTCATTTTTAAAGAAAATGTCACATGTCAATTCAAAATACATCCACTGCCCAACCACAATTCAAACAATGTGACATAATTTATATAAATTATTTACTCTAATAAAAACCCAATCTATATATATATATATATATATATATATATATATATATATATATATATATATATATATATTCATAAGAAATACGTGGGCATCAACGTATAGGATTAAAAAATCTGCCACGTATATGTCAGCTCTGTACAGTTCCGTAATTGGCTACGTTACTTGAAATCTTTGGAGTAAGTTCATAAGTTGTCCAATATGATTTTAATTGGAAGTTTAAATAAAATGCTGTTACCTAGAATTTCTATTGAGATATTTCAAACCTCTATTGAAAAAATCATAATTAAAATCCGTGTATTCTTATTTAATACTCTCGAAACTGAAAGATTGTAATACATAAACGGCCATGACGAAATTATGAGGTATTCTTGCTACTTTACTGAACCCTAATAAAACAATCTAAAACTATTCTAAAAGTTTAACTAAAATCAAAATAATTTATCTTAGACATAAGTGATAAAACTACCATTCATTTGGAAGAAAAAGTAATAGTGGCAGTTAAAAATTAGTTGCAAAACTTGGTTGACGAAGTGTCCTTGGACTGTGTTGTTGAAATTCTGTTATCATTTTAAAAACCATAAACTTTTTATGTCAAATTAGTAAAATAATTTTAACTACTTCTACGTTCTAACTACTATGTATGTATATTTAAACGCAGATTCCTCAAATCGTATATATATATACACACACACACATACACACACACATATATATATATATGTGTATATATATATATATATATATATATATATATATATATATATATATATATATATATACACGAGTCGAGGACAAATATTTCATAACGTTTTAACTGTTCGAGTATATCCAAACCATTATTTTGGAATACTTATTTGGGCTTATTACTCTTCTTTTCTTACTCAAAAAATTGAGGGTGCACTGAATATTTTAAAATTTTGTAAATGCAGTAACTTTATTAAAATCAGTCATAAAAAAATTAAAAACAATTTTTTGCCTGCATTCTTCTATGTCAAACATTTTTTGGATATATTTTTGTCTATTGAAGCTTAAAAATTTCAAATTAAATCAGAAAATAATCATTTTTACAATTTGAAATAATTTTGTTCCCTAAGATTTTTGGCTGGCTATGGAATGTTGAACACTGCTTCTTAATTTGAAGTTTTTATTCAATATTCATTTTTAATGGATACACCAGCAGTCAGGTAATAAGTTTTTTGCGCCCCTTAATTTTTTTTAATTATGTAAATTAAATTAAATTACGAAAATAGTTATTTTTTGATGGATTTTAAAAGATAAATCCAGCGTGAGGGGTAACGTCCCCGTGATCTTTTGCCTTCAATTTTTCCCTGAATTACCAAATAAATTAGGTCCAAATAAATTCGGGATACGTATTTGCACAGTCAACTACAACCTTTCTTTTATGTTGAGTTGTCCGAAAATTGATACATTTGTACGATGAACTGTCAAAGGGATTCTGTTTATAAACTTCCAACATTTAATTTCTAATTCATCGATTTTACAAAGGTCCTATAGCTTTTTATTAAGACTGGAAATACTAGTCATCACGAAGCCAATTTAGTGGTTTCGATGGCGCTCCTGTCCCTCCAAATCTACGGATCTCCTCCTCGACATCCCTGACTGTTGTGTTGCCTATGTATATGTAACTCTACAATTTATTGAACCTAGATATATGTAACTCCCTGCAACTTTGTAGTTAACTATGGCCTTAATTTCGGTACAGTTGTCATTTGTTCAATCTATAATAATAATTTTGGGGTTTTCACAATTTATTTCTAACCCAAAAGATGCAGTAGCTTCTAGTCGTCATAAGATATTTACAATATCTTCCTCAGTCGATTTAGGGAGAGTAGTATCAACATACCGTAAGTTTGAGAACTAATCGCATGCTGTATTCAAGTGCGCCACTGATCACATACAAATATTATGAACAACGTAAGATTTAAGTCTTCTAGTTATTGGCTGGAACTTCTTACTGGTCACATAACTGCTGTTTTCTAATCAAAATACTTTTTTTTTAATTTTTGATCTTAGCTTGATGTTCTGGCAATTTCAGCAGTGCTGTGAGTATATATATAAAAGAAACTTTGAAACTTTTATTCTGTAGTTTTGAATAAGTATAGTACTTTTAACTACAGTTATATCGAGCAAAAAACTAAAATTTAATTCTGGTCACCGGAGTCTCTGAAACGCAGGTAAAACCTATGTAATATATATTTCATAATATCACTAATTACCACTATATGTATGATTGCTATTAAAATATTATATATGATAAGTTGCTTGACTCCAACCAGAAAATTATTTCTGCAAAAGTTCTAGTGTCTAAGTCACCAAACACTAGATAATAATTCTGAAAAATTGCGTGTAATGATTAACTCCATAAACAATCAAATTTTATTTTATTATAATTAATAAATTTATTTAAAAATAATTGTCAAGGAATTTTTACGAGAAAGAATTTTTATAAATCGTTTCCAGCATTTAATCTAAAACTGGCTCACCAAATTAAGTGGAATAAAATTTTATTTTAATCATAAATGACAAGAAAAATAAATAGTTAAAGGAAAATTTCAAAAATCCTCATTATTAAAAGTATCGATATTTGGAAAACCTTCGGTTACTTTCTGATAATTTACCGTTCACTAACTACTTTACCAATTTTGAAGCTTGACTAATTCTATGAGAAAGACGGTTGAGGCATTTGCAATGTATTACCAGCGTGCGAATTCCAAATTCATTTTGATTAATTCCTCAGTAGTTAAAGCCAATATTATTTTGGAAAAAGGAAAGATAAGAAAGAAAGGAAAGCAACAAGGGAAGAATTATATTTAATAAATATCGTTTGATAAAGAACGGTCCTATAATATAATTAGCTTACTTAAAACTATCTTTACGATTTCGCTTTCCTTAATTTTCAGAATAATGCTGACCCTTAATGTAAATATAAACCTAAAAGTCCTTAGAAAATTCACGAGAATACCGACTTCAGATATCTGACACATTTATTTATGCTACAATAGCATTTTTTTTCTCTAAACTGATAAGAAGTTTAGAAAGCGCCTTCAGTCTTATTTTAGGATGTCGTCTCTTTGTGGTAACATTTATTCCTTACGAATTCCTTTCAGGGTATACAAGGAAAAGTAAATTTTTGGGTTTCCTACCGCTTATAAGACCATCCGTCGGTCATGGTCATTTTTCTCGGAAAACGTGTAAAGTAGAGACTCGACTTAAGAAAAACACGAATATATTTCAATTGTTAATACTCAAAGGTATTTACATAAAAATTTAGACGGGGTAAATAAAAAAAAATTAATTTCTGAAGTAAAATTTCTTTAGCGATCTCTGAGTAATTCCGTGACATTAAATTTTTATGACGAAGACTGACTGGAGAAAGTAAACGCATCCGAATGCAGTGAAAGTTTCTTAAGTTCTGTTCTAAAAACTAGTGAAAATATAATTTAAATCCGAATAGCAAAAAAAGAAACACTTCCGGATAACTAGATTATCTTCAATTATTGTCAAACATGAACCGTTAAAGAAGTTTCACTTCTCTGATGAGCTCGTGTGAATGAGGCTCACGCCGCTTTTTAACTCCATTTATCGCATACCAGTTGAAAGAGAAAATTTTAAGAATTTCAAAAGTATTTTTTTAGAAATTTTTTGTGTTAAAAATCTAAACATATTGAAGAAAATATTAACAAAGTTTCCGTCCTACCTAACTACGAAACTGCTATAGTAATAATTAATAAAAACAGATTTAGTAGAAATTTAACTAAATTTTAATAAAAAGTGATGATTTCAAATTTTATAGTTTTTAAGATATTCACAATACTTTTACGCCTGTAAAATATATACTAAGCAATATATTTATAAGATAAAAATTAATATATACATATATATAGTACAGTATTAAAAATTAATAAAAAAACCGTAGCATGATTAAAAATAAAAAGATAGTATTTATAATTTACATGGTGAAAAAACATATTTCTGAATTGGTTAATAGATAATACTATAAATGCCTAACTGTGTATGGAGTTTTATGCGTACTTAACACGTTTTTAAATGAATGTTTTAACTCTTATAACACTAAACAATAAGTTGATACTGCTTCGTGCGATGCACGATAAAAAAAACGAAATAAACTCATCAAGCTTATTTATTTTATTCCTATATTTTTATTATATATTTATTAGTATTTTGTACTAATTGTAAAAATATATCAAACGCTACGTTTAAAACGGCAAAGACGGCACGTTTCGAGCCAAACAGTGACGTTTCGCAATATCTGTTTGTGTAACATCAACGGTAACATAACGAGGGACTTGTGTTTGTCTCAATTTATTTAAATATAAATTTTCCACGAACGGACATTAAACTGATTGCATTGACATTGACGTGCTCACAGAATGAATGGCCACCGTTCGAATAAATTATCTGCCGCATGAAAAGAAAATAACCAAAAATCGAACATAAAAAATGCCTGTCACACAGCGAGAAAATTCGTCGTTCCATTGTCTCAATCAGCAAACAGTCGACGACTTGGACATAAATAATATCAGTGCTAAGCATCATTGCAAGCGTTTGGAAGTTTACATTTATACTGAAAATTGCAAAAAAAATACATAATTATTACTAAAAAATCGCGAGTCGCCATTTCTGCATCGAGGTGACCGAGCTACTTTGTCAGCGGTTCCACCGAACGGGTTTTTGTGGACTCTTGCGTTATTTGAAATGAGCTACGGGCAAAATGAGGTATGTGGATATTTCGTTGCTTTTTATTGTCTGACATTGACACTAAAATTATTATTATTGTTCGATGAGAATCTACTTCTCTTCAATTTAAAGAAAGAGGATAACTTTTATTTTCTGAAAAAAATATGTATTTAAGATACACAAAAGTTTAAACAAGAATTAACGCAATTAAATAAGTTACAAATAAAAATTTACAAAAATTAAGGCGTATTTTAAATCAACTTTTAAAAAATCAAACTTAAAAGTATTTTATATCTTTAAAATCTTGAACTTATGGTAGGCACATTTTCCAAAATTAAAATAAAATTTGTGAAGGATAAGAATATCACAATGAAAGATTGGTATAAGATTTAAAAAATTTGTTATAGCTTAAAATAGCTACCTTTAATTAAAAAAATCTGAGGAAATTCAACTTTCTTAAATGTTTTCTTGAATTGGTTTCGTTCAGGGTATATCTTTACCATTTCAGTATCATGCATAAAATCTATATCGCTTTCTGAATTCATATTTTACAAATTTAAACAAATTAAAAACGAATAAAAAACAAAAAGGACGTTCAAGCAATGTAATAAACATTATATATTACATACGGATTGAACGTAATATGAAATTTCAAACTTCACACAAGTTCTTAAGGTTAATCACATGTTAAACTATGGGGTTGTTTAACATTACCTTGGCAATTATAATTCATATAATCAAGGTTTAAGCTAAAAGAAAATTATGTCATGTTTAGTAATAACAAAATTACTTAAACTTCATTTCAAATTCACAATCACGCTATTGCACGTTAATAAATGTTTATTTATAGGTGGTTACTGTTTAGTGTCACAAAAAATGGCAATTAAGTTGAAAGAAAAATTATAACAAGTAGTCCAATGTAAAAATTTTGTATACATGGGAAAATTTTTGAAATTGAATTTTTGATATAAAATTATAGCTAGCGGCTAACAATATTTTAGGTATGCCCGTTTTAATATATGTATATTCTTTAATTTAACAATAAAAAGTTAGTGATGTTTCCATTTTTGCTAAAGTAGACTTCTTATTCCTAATATATAGATATTACATATCGATATTAAAATGAAGTTCATATTTTCATCAAGTTTAGTCCTTCTTGTAGACTCTAATGTATGGTACTATCAATATTCCAATATTTGAGAGGAAGTATAAAAAATGCGTGCTAACTTTATGAATTTTGGCCTCAATGACAAATTTCATCACAAAAATTAGTACATAAATATTTCCATCAAAGAACAGTTTTTAGCATAAAAGCGAAAATCCTATTTTTTTATATTTTTTACCTAAATAATTTTAGCTAGAAATTGATGTTCATACTAGGTGTATACGAATGCACGTTCTCACATATTTTTTTTAAATTACACTTTTTGTGAAAAATGGTCATGAAGAATTGCTGACTAAAGTCGTTTTATTAAACCCTATTCTTAATATCTCAGCAAGTGATTTTCCGCTTTTTCTTCTAACTCAGAAAAAACTTAAAACTAATCTTGGATACGTAAAAGGGGATCTTTAAAGGATAATAAGGAATTCAATTATTTTTTAATTCGCATTTTTGTGGCCAAATACTTACTGAATATACAAATAAGGAAAGTTTCCGATATTAAACTGTTATTAGGCTAATGTTAAACCACGCCAAAATTGGCTTTTTACAGTCAGTTGCTCAGTAGTAAAAGCTGTTTTTGAACTTTACAACTGTTAAATATTTTGTTTTTATAACCTTTTTTTTTGAGAGAGAAAACAATAGAAAATTAATTTTCCTCAAAATATTTTTTTTCTCCACAGTATAATAAAATTTACATGCAACCCACGTTAAGTCTCGACTGAAACTTTAAAATATTATTATGCAAAGGTTGATTGGTGAACAAGAACTCTGTGTTCTATCCCTTTAAAATTATTAAACATCAAGTTTGCTGTTAATGCTTTTATTATTATTTCGTAATCAAGCAAAGAACTCTAATAATTTTAACCTATCCGTCCGTCAGTCCGTCGGTCACAGTTTCACAGTTTCCGCAACTGCTATTTTTAATCTTTTTCTCGAAGAAGTGGGTTTTTTTATATTCTGATGCTACGAAGTGGAAATAATTAAGCTTACTTAAGTGGAAATAATGACCCTTTTTAATTTCGGTTATAAATAGTAATATAAAACTGACCAGCAATGCACGCGAACATTTGCATGTTTTATAAAGGTTTTGTCTAAAAATTTAATCTAAAAATAATCTGTATATATACATATCATACAGCCCTTTTTTTTCTAATGCATATTTTATTCAATGATTATTTTATTTACTTTGCTGTTTCACATTATACATTAGTTACCCAACAATTTACTGACATTTTTGAAATTGCATACGGCCAAATTTTTCATAATAAAAATAAATTTTTACTTTTATTTAATGATTTTATTAATGTTCACATACAAAAAAGTTAATTGTCAGTCCATTTTACACAACAAAATACTGCTAAATTTGACTTTAATTGTATCAGCTGTAATTATCCCATTATCTAATCTGTCAGTCTTTTTACCGTGGATGGTTTTCAGTACAGGTGATATTTCATTATCACCTCCACTGAAAATCATCCACGGTAAAAAGACTGACAGATGAAATAATGGAAAAACCCAAAGAAAGAAGTTGATAACCCATATTAAGCTTAATAGGTCTAAAAAGAAACACAAAAAAACTATTATTCTTCCTTGTTAAGTTAAATCCTCTCATGTCGCCTTTCTATATACGAAATTTTCAGGTTTTTGTATGCAAAAACGCACAAATGTCCTTTTGTAAAAATTGAAAAAAATTTATTAGGTCATTTAAATATGAAACAAACAATAACCACGAATAAAAAGTTTTATTCTCGATATCCTTGAAAGTTCATCTTTAGAGTTTTTAATTTTTTTATTATAAAAGTAAGTCTTTCATGTACATGTTCTGTGTGACATCATATATCTAAATATCTTTCGCATATTAAATTGTTTAATTTACGGATAAATGAAAAATTGGTGTTATTTCCAAATATGAATATCGTAGTGGAAATAATGCTACAAAGACGGCTATATTAAAGAACAGTTTGACAAGGAGAATATAATGGAACACGCAGTACCGGAAATTCCGACCCGACGATTTTGATCTTCAAAATGAATCACTTGGACGATTTGAGAGCCAAGTGGATCATAATGAAAGCTGCAGTGAAAGCGTATAAATTTCAAATTGCCGGTGAATCAGTAACAAGATTTGAAGTTATTGTCTCAACAATTTTGAATCATCTGAAACAATTCGGTGAAGTTCAGTAAGTAGACAGATGGATTCTGCCTGTATATAGAATTAAATGGTGGGAGTTAGACGAGAAATAGTTTCGGAACGCGGCTTCCTTTGCTGTGGCGACATAAATTGGCGGCACGAACCGTTTCGACACGAACTGTTTCTGCATCGAATGTTTACGTGTGATAAAACATGGATCCTTTTTGATAGTCGCAAGCGGTTTAACGTGCAACCCCCCCCCCCCAATGAATATCCATCAAAAAAAAATTATCGATGCATGTTTGGTGGTTATCAATTGTCGACTTCATGAAACCACGTCAATCGATTACAGCCAATGTTTACAGCAATAATTAAACAAAATGACATGGACGCTTGTGATAAAGAAGTCTAGATTGGATAATAAAAATAGGTTGGTTGATATCTTGAAGGTCACCGTTAGACCACATGTCCCACAAAGAGTATTGATCAAACTATAGAACTTGGAAACAGTCTAGCATCTATCATATAACACACAACCTTTAAAACTCAAATAATATAGAGTATTACCGAACAATACAAACATATCGAAATAAAAGTTCGTTTACCAAACTGGAAATGTAGATAGAAAAATCGACTGATGGAGCAATATCTGGTAAAAATATAACACGTACTCTTACAGTATACAACGTGACAAGAGCAATGAAGCAATCCGCAATATCTGATCACTCGAGTAATGTCAAATATAATGCTATATGCCATTTGCTTCGTAGCATTTATGCTACCATACATTTTTGCAGATTTCTATAGAAACACTAACAAACACAGTACTTTAATCTTATAATTTATTTGTATACCAGAAAAAAAGTAATATAATTTGTGAGACAAAATGAGACATTGTCATTTAATATTTTCTTCTATTGTAACATTTGCAAATTTTGTAGGACTTTGCATTATTGGCATTCATTGGTGTCCTGTTTCAATTATGTATTAAATAAGTCTCAACATATTTCAGGTTCGCTAACTTCAACCCGTGAATAGCATGTTAAAAAATAGCAACAGTAACAAAGTAAAGGAAGAGGAATCGCCGTTGCTGGACAACGAAGACTACGCGGACGAGTTCAAATCGCAGTTTGGTGGCATACACCGCACACAAGGAGCTCGCACCATGACACAGTACAGGGCCAAGAGTATCATTAACGGCGCTGCTATGATCACAAAGAAAGCTCCAGGTTAGCATAGCACTTAATTAATTTCTATCTGGAAAAAAGCTTAGTAAAATAAAGAATTTGAAACTAGATACTTTTTTATATTTTGAGAGTGCCACAACGACATCAACCAAATATATTGTAATAATTAAAATTTTTAAAATTTCCAACTAATATTATCAATAGATATCAAAAGTACTTTAAATAAAACGTTTGTATAATAAGTGATTCTCTTAATATTAAAAAAATGACCATAATATATTCTACTAAACATGAAAAGAAATTAAAAAATTTAAGTGTTCACTGATTTTATTGAAATTCTGTATAATAGACTTCTGAAAAAGCATAGTCCGAAATATTACAAATGGTTATAAAAGACGGGCACAAAAATGTTCATCATGTTCAATAAAATGTGTTTTTGATTTTGGCTCCTTTCAAATAAAAAATACTGTCTAAAGAATTGATCATCGACCTCAAGTGCCACTTGCATTATATTTAAATATTTCGTAGAAAGTCTAAAGACCCATTTTTACTTACGTCAATTATTTGAAACATTTAAATCAAATCATTGCCTAATATAATAAATATGGACGTTTGTAATAACGTACTTTTTAGGACCCTTGTACTGGCCTCAATTTTCAAAGCTAGTGTCAACAAGTGAACTAGTATTTACAATCATTTGTTAACTATCACAGATTTATAATATTAAGAGGTAGATGACCCATAAATAATAGGATAATATCTAGCTAAAATAATAAAGACTGACATTTTCATTTCTTTCTTTTCGTACTTACTTATAATAAATAGTTCCAGCGAGAGCGTATTTGTTTCATATGTTTTCTTAACTTGAAACTGTCCCCACATCCTAATTTGCCATGTAATCTGTAAGCCATATTGACAAGATGAATTGCCAACTTCTTATAATTTTATTTTATGTGTAATTTCTAAATTTACATAAATTATTCCAAAAAACCGATAAATATCGTGACCATATGCGTAATAGCACTTCATACAGGAATTAGTCAGGTATTGCATTTCACCGGTACGTGACATGACGTTGATTCCTTCAAATTGAAATTTTCTCGTTATTTATTATTAAATCATCATCATATATATATTATATATATATATATATATATATATATATATATATATATATATATATATATATTATATATTAATACGCTAAGGTTAAGATGTTACTCTCCCTTTTTAGAAAAAACCTCAAAACTAATCCACATAAATTATATATCATTTTATAGATAATTGCTTGCTCTACCGGCATCCACAACTAAAAAATTTATTATTGCTATTGTTTTTGCAAATTAATTAATTATTAAAATTATATACACAAAACAGCAATGCTGCCATCTAACGGCTCAACGTCAATATGATTGACGGTCGGTAAGATTTTGTTTAATTTCAAATCCACTCACGTATAAATAAAGTGGCGCTTTAGCTCAATGCTTTTGATACTTGCGCCTCTATATGTCAATTTTAGTAAAATATTTGTTTGATCTGTCATCTGAGCTTCATAATGGAATAAATAATGCGAAGACTTCGCACGGGTCACGCTAGTTTATGTTATAATTCCGCAAACCTTTCAGGTTTACAACATTATCGAATTTTTAATATACCGCGTTTTAGATTTACTTTTTTATCCTAATAAAGTTATATATTGTCATTAAAAAATAATTTGTAAATTTCATAAATATTTCACTATAAGAGCATCATGATAAGAATAATTTATTTAAATTTTAAGCAATCAGGTACCATTTATTTCAATTTTAAATTTATTTAATAGAAAAATGTAAAGTTGCTTAGGATTTCAAGACTTAGATTTCAAAATTGTCCCAATTATCACTTTTCAGGTTTCTCATCCTTACAAATATATAATGGTTTATTATCAGATAAATCTATCTATTTTAAGACCGCTTTTAAGTTTCCTTTTATGTTATCTAATGTAAAGTTTCTTTGACGGTAGAATCAGTCGGATAAGCAAATTCTACAAATGACTAATCATACCAAATGAAAGATATTTCCTGAATAAATTGAATATTTATTCTTTATTTATAGATTTCCAAAGAATGAAGAAACCTTAAATAAAATTGGTTAAGCCAGATACACCTAAAAATTGGGAACCAAAGTAACATAGCCTACTTGGTAAATTTTAAGGAAACAAACCTGATAACGGCAGCAATACAGACTATATTACATCAAATTTAAAATCTATTGACAATTGCACAATCGGATATACTGAATCGAATATATTAACGATAATGTGTTCCAAAATCGAATGCTGAAGATTTTCTTGATTACATATTGTTAGTGTATTCTTTAGTCCTAATCCTACAATTTTTGGTAACGCTATGTATATATATATATATATATATAATAAAAATAAGTTACGTCATCCATTGAAGAAAATGGATTTTATATTATATTTAAAGGCAAAAATTGTAAACACGACGCAAACTCAATTTTAATTTTAGAAAAAGCTATGGTCCATAATTATGTATCATTAGGAAGGCAATGTATTATTACGAGGCCAGGATGACATGTTGTACTGGGATTTATCCCATTTTTTTTGTTTTGATAGTCGAATGTCGCCAAAAAATTTGAACCGATTTTAAATAAATATAAATAAAACATAAAAATTTTCAGTTCTCCTTAATAATACGTATAAATAAAATTGACGTTTAGGTCAATATAAATATTTATACTAACATACATATCACCGCTGGATTAAGACACGCCCACTAAATATATTTAGGGGACATGTTTAATAAACTCCGCCTTTAAGTTATGGTTTTAATGTATTATGTGTCATCTGCTTCTTATATTTTAAATCTGTGTTAACTATCAATATATAAAGGTAAAACTCGGTAATAGACGAACAAGTGGAAGTCTTGTCCTTTAGTTACCCAAACCTTAACATAGCTAATTGAAGTATTCAACGTGACTTTGAATAATTAATGTTAACGTTCAAGTTTAACCATGGAGAATACGGGCACGGACAAATGCATAGAGCATGCTATGTTGATAAAGTTTAGGAGTCGAGAGTTACAAACTAATCCTTATTACAGCTAATAAAATCTTCATTTCAATAAAAAGCTCGCTCGAGCGGCTATTATTTATAAATTATTGCAATACTGGAAATACTATATAGTTTATGGGATATTTTTTATCAACACTCACTAAAAATGAGCGCTTATAAACTGAAAAAATTCCAGCAAAGTTCGCTTTGAGCTAGCCACACCATATTGGAGCATTTTGATCAAAATTCACGAAGTTAGCGTTTATTAGCTGAAAAAATAACAGCAAAATTCGCTTTGATTTATCCATATCATATTGGAGTATTTTCATTAACATTCACTAAACAATTTTTATCCATATCATATTGGAGTATTTTCATTAACATTCACTAAAAAATTTTTATCCATATCATATTGGAGTATTTTCATTAACATTCACTAAAAAATTTTTATCCATATCATATTGGAGTATTTTCATTAACATTCACTAAAAAATTTTTATCCATATCATATTGGAGTATTTTCATTAACATTCACTAAAAAATTTTTATCCATATCATATTGGAGTATTTTCATTAACATTCACTAAAAAATTTTTATCCATATCATATTGGAGTATTTTCATTAACATTCACTAAAAAATTTTTATCCATATCATATTAGAGTATTTTCATTAACATTCACTAAAAAATTAGCGCCTACTAAATATAAATAATACCAGCAAAATCGCTTTGAGCTAATCATACCATATTGGAGCATTTTCACAAAATTCATCAAAAATTAGCGCTTATAAGCTGAAAAAGTACCACCAAAAATTCGCTTTGAGCTAGCCATACAATGAACGAAACACTTATGAAATTAAAAAAAATACTAGAAAAATTCGCTTTGAGACATGAGTCCCTCTGCTGGATGACTTAACAATTAAGAATTCTTTAATTACACAAGACTAATGGAAAATTAAAAACACCGCAAACTGCCCAGCAAATCTGAAGATTAACATTTACAACTGAAAATTGTTATATATATAATATGTATATATATATATATATATATATATATATATATATATATATATATATATATATATATATATATTTACACATATAATTTTGGTTTCATATCGGAATAACTTGCTTCAAAATGAAACGAATTTCATAAATACTAAAAGTACACTTATCAAACTGACTCAATGCATTTATCTGTCAACATTTTTAATGACTCTATTTGCATTTTACTGCATAACTTGCACAATTAGATTGTCTGAACTATTTGCTTTATGCCGCATACAGTGGATATATTGCCAAGCACAGAAAATAAAACAAATTGCCAAGTAATGACGCGACAACTATTGTTTATTGCTGAACACGTTAATGCTGAAGTTTTGAACTATTCATTCAAAAGGAATATTTTTTTTATTTACTGTATGGACATATAAATTCGAGAATTGGAAATCTTTCCTTATCAACATCGATAATGACGTTAAATTTTTAATTAATTCATTTATTTTCATAAATTCATTTTCACCTTCATAATTAGACCACCGTAATTAAGCGCATAAAGATTTTTTAGCGTCATAGATTAAGGACTATAGATTAAGGACTATAGATTAAGGACTATAGATTAAGGACTATAGATTAAGCGACTATAGATTAAGGAATAATGAAAAATCCTGATATAGTTTGGCTTGAAATAGTCAAATGGCAAAAAGTGGCCACTACGCAAAGATATAAATTTATTAAATAGGAAATAAGGTTTTTAGAAATAAAGCTTGACAATGTAAAAATTTAATTTGACAATTTAGATGCCGCTAATTAAAAATGAAGAATTATAACGTAGCACATAACCATGCTGTCATGAAATATTTAATCATGTTATAAATCTAATTGTGTTCTCTCTCGCATTAACTCTAATTTATAGAGTTGAGTTGTAACCTCTACTTAGCGAGTTGCATTTTAAAGAAAATAAATATGCAAGAAAAAAATTCTGCCACTACCCAAAGAAAATCCAATGCTCTTCTATCACGAACAATATATTTTGCAATATCTGCAATATGACCATAAAGGACAAAAGAGATATTAACTCAGAAAAATACTATCATGCATTTATATTCCTCGTTACGCGAGGAAGACTTTGGTCTCAGTAAGTACATCAATTTTTCAAGCATTAAGCAAACGCCATATATCGATTCTAAGACAAAGTTAATCACTCAGAATTTGAGCGTATTTATTAGTATAAAAGTAATACTTCATCAACTAGCGTGACCCGTGCGAAGTCTTCGCATTATTTATTCCATTATGAAGCTCAGATGACAGATAAAACAAATATTTTACTAAAATTGACATATAGAGGCGCAAGTATCAAAAGCATTGAGCTAAAGCGCCCCTTTATTTATACGTGAGTGGATTTGAAATTAAACAAACATTTTACCGACCGTCAATCATATTAACGTTGAGCCGTTAGATGGCAGCATTGCTGTTTTGTGTATATAATTTTAATAATTAATTAATTTGCAAAAACAATAGCAATAAATTTTTTAGTTGTGGATGCCGGTGGAGCAAGCAATTATCTATAAAATGATATATAATTTATGTGGATTAGTTGTGAGGTTTTTTCTAAAAAGGGAGAGTAACATCTTAACCTTAGCGTATTAATATATATGATGATGATGATGATGATAGAGAAAAGAGTTTTTTTTCATAATTAATGATATTGATAGAAAATTACACGTTTAGTTTTGATTTCAATTCAATTCTCACAGCCATTCAATTCAATTCAATTCTCTCGGCCTTTAATCAATTCAGAAATGAGTTTGGAAACCCAACGAAAATTTATCACTGACGCGATATTTCCCATGGTACGCAATTATAACATTTACTATTCTCGATGTTTAATAACAGAGCACAATGGATGCATCCATTTTATGGTTATCAATTGATACTTGGTAAAATGTTTAAATATTCTAATAATGCAGTACGTTAAAACGTGACTATAATTATTTATTATGCATTTCTTTATTCTTGTATATTATGCAATTCTATGAACATTTAATATATCCTTTATCAATAATTCTTGTTATTTGTTACAAAAATACTTCCCTAACACCAAGCTGCTGGAATAAAATTGGTGGTAAAATTATTCTTTCAAATCTATCACACAAAAATAACATTGTTACAACTGAGCTTTGTGTTACAGCACATGTTATCTAGTAACATGTGCTGCAACATGAAGCTCAGTTGTAGCACTTAGTTGCTGCTACCACCACCGTACCTCACTTTGAGAGAAGCACCATAAAGATATTGAAAATATGAATGTCTTGTAAAATCCCTGCCTATAAAAATAGCAGGGTATTGGAATACCTGTAGGCTTTGACTCTATTTATTATCTATACTTAGCTGACGCAATGAAAGAATGCGGGTAGACTTATAAAGCCGAAAGAAAAAATTTAATAGAAAAAGAAATAATAAATGGATTAAGAAATTTAAAATTTTCCCACTCCATCCTGCAAAAATTTGTTTAACATGTGAATTATAAATACAAATAATAACTAATAAAATAATGAGTTAGAATAATAATAATACGAAACAAAATGTGTAAAAATACTATAATAAAATGTGTTCACACCGATTACGTCCTTTGGAAAGAATGTCACAAAAACACATAGAAATGATCACGTACTGCTAACTTATGCGTGTGTCAGTGTGCTCATTTATTGCTTTTAAAGTATTTAACATGTAGTTATCCGATAAAAACACTTTAGGCTTTCACGAGAATACAATTGAAGGCAGATTTTAATGAATTTCTCTTTACATTTTTCACTGGAATAGTATTTGCAACGATAACATAAAACGAACATCACGAGCCTTTTGTGCGTAATCGACTAAGAATAGACGAATTTGTCAAAATATTATGAAACTTGACTGAATCGTTTAAATTATATAGTAAGAATATATGTTGATAAATAAAGGCTCACTAATTATCCTAATTATAAATATAAAACTTAGCTTATAATTTTTAAGATATTTAATTACAACAAACATTAGATTAATTTGAACCCTCCTGTTTTGAAACCCCTACGTTAAATATAAATGTGCTTTTGCCAGTAAATATAAGTTAGCTTTCCCGATTTTCACCTTGTTAGATTGTTTTCCAATAAAATAATTATTCCTTTTTTCAGATTTCGTGACATCATGCTGGGTATCGATTCTAATTTCGGCAATGGTATTCGTATCATTGTGGATCATGCTGATGACCGCGTTACCGCCTACAATGTTGGTACGCCAAAGCAGAAATTTTAATAGAGGATGTTTAAAGCATCCTGAACAAGCCCACGCTGGAGTCAAGGAAACTTCTAAAGTCCAAGTATTCTACCAAGTAATTTTAAATAAAAATGAAGAATTCAACTTCAGCAATTATACTTGGTATTTATCAAGAATTCTTACCAAATATTCTGACTTCGATTTCAAACTTTACATTTTTCAAAATGACACCTCCGAATATCTTCAAGGCAGAACAAGTGGCTTCAATCGTATTTGGAGACTATTTACTTCTCAAGGCAATAAACATTTGTACAACTTGAAAGATATTCAGTGTTTCGTCTCTAATCATTCAAACATTGAAGTCATAAGCATGAAATTGAGTCAATACTTAGATAACACTGCTTTAAAAAATAAATGGTTTTCCGTAAAATCGTCTATTGTTCCCTTTTTAATCAAAGCCGTCACAGTTTGGGAACAAGGTGGTATTGCCCTAGATATTGACACTCTGCGTTACAATTCAATAAAAGAATACAAATTATACAGAGAAATAACGAAAGTAATGGATGAATATTTGGTACCACAATCTAAAGCCAATTTCAAATATGACACTAGCTATAAACCATATAAATCCGTCAATAATATTCGTGATGTGATAAATTCTGGTACCGAAATAAAGGAAGAACCTTACATTTTCATGATGGACGTCCCGGATATGCCCAAAAATACTTATGTCGATACTTCACTTCCCGATTACGGTCATGATAATTTGATTGATATTTTACATTCTGATGAAGAAAAAAGTCCTGTTAAAAGTAATTCTATTAAAATTGGAAGAGCATTGCAAAGCAATGACATTGCTTTGGACTATTCAGATGGATCTTTTAGGAATAAACGAAGCATCAATGATAGTAGAAAAGATAACCTGACAAACACTGAAGACTTAAAAAATAATACAAGGACTCGAGAGGAAAAAATAGGGAAAGAAAAAATTGCCAACGATTCCAAGGATGTTGACTTGAAGACTGCAGTAAGTTCCATACTGACTACGCGTACACCACTAATACCAAATTATCCATACGGTCCTTCATTGGAAGACATCTCAGTTCTTCATCAATTAATGTTTTTGTTTACTATATCGAACCTTTTAAAAAATAAGATAGCCGCCAAAATGAAAAGCCAAGACCATCATAGCAGCAATCGATTACCGAACTTTCCTGAACAGCCGCTTATTCAAACTTATAAATTTTCAGACTCAAATGATATTTATAAGCCGGCAAAGGATATAAAACCTAATTTGGGAACATCATTGGCTTTTCACAGTAGAGAAAATTATTTGCTACCACCGTTTGTTTATCATTTTTACAAGAATCGTGACAAGCGCGTCGATCCGAAGAAACGAAGATCTTTAACGGACGATACTGTTAATCTATTCCTGGATATAAATGGAAAATTTGTGGCGACTAAGTTGAAATGTCATGCGTTTTTGGGACAAGTTATGCATGCGATTAATGCTGAGAGCAAATATGATTCCCCGCGCCAGTTTATTGAACTTCTTTTGAAATTGTTTTGTAATGGTACTTCGAGAAAATATGAAAACTGCCCCAATATTAAGATACTTGGAAATAATTAATTTAAATTTTTTAAATTTAATCCGTATTCTTTTTATTTTTTGTTTTTGGCGCTAACTTTTCTTCGTGTATTGCATTTTGTAGATTCTCTTTATGTGGATTAAATTATTGAATTGTCATTAGAATTTTAATGTTCCGAATATTACGAAATCTAAAGCTCAAAATATAAATTTATTTCAACGATAAGGTTATTTTCAATCTACAATACTGTATTTAAAATAATTCATTATTTTTATGAACACGATTTCCTTTTGTTAATCCTCCCCAGTCTTGCCCACACTATCTCAATATGAGATTAAGCGTGACACGGAGCATCGAAAGTATATATACTTATATATATATATATATATATATATATATATATATATATATACTTATATATATTATATATATATATACTCATTTTAATATTATAAATCATGTTTTTAATGTACACTTAAATTATCGGACAAAGGTTCTTTCCTCAAAGGACTAAGGCCATTGAATAAGAATGTGTATTGGAAGTGTGTTAGCTTTTAGAGGATATTGAATTGTCTACAATAAATTATTCGGAAGTGTTCTGTGTGACTACTGTTGCTTCTTCTACTATATATGGACTGATTTTATACAAGCTAAATACGGATTGATAGACTATATACCGATTAACATAGACTATATTAATTTCCTTGTAAATCGATTATTGCGAGTAACTTCAATGAGAAACGGGCGCTTTACATTTCAACTGCCACAATAATGCCGACCTTATTACGTTACTAGCTAATTATATGCGGACATGAATTCTGAAGTATGTGGATATATATTTTAAGCACAACCGTTTTTATATTTTACCAGAAAACGCATTTGACAGTTTTAATGACAAAGGCTCGATTTTTTAGCAATATCCCTAATGTTATTTTCACACAGTAGGTAGAGGCATTTTAATTGGATTATAGCATTATTAGTTGGTTTAAATTTCTATACTTAATTTCTAGAGTATTGGCACTGTTAATAGCCAAAAAAGTAATATGTTGGAATGCATACCAAAATCTGAACTTAAATCTTAGAGAAGATTGCAAATATTTCAAAAGATTCATACACTTAGCATTTTGACACGATGTATTTTAGAGCAGATGCTTTTATTTTTGAATCGGGGCCTTTTAAATGGAATTATAACGTTTGAACTTCTATACATAATTTCTTAGATTATTAGCGTTGTTGTTAGCCAAATATGTAATACGATGGGATGTATATAAAAATCTTAATAAAAGCGGCAAATATTGAAAAAGATTGAAACAGTTTTTATAATAATCTTTTTAACATAATAAATATTAAGTCATGAAAGTAGACGATTTTTTCTCTCCTGTGTACTTTTGTGCATAAAAAAAACTCAATTATTCAATTCCTTCTAAAACTTCACTTTTTAAAATTTACTATTTTTTTAAACTTTTCAATTTCATTTTAAGTTTCCAAAAAAATCTTAACCCAAGTGCCTGACCCTATTTTTATAATTTTTATGTCGTTAAACCTGCATATTACTATACATAAAATCCTGCAAACTACAAACTTGCTTTTTCCCTGCAAACTTACAAGCTCCCTTCTAATCCAACAAGCTTAAGCTACTCCCACAAGCTTGTGCATGTAATGAATAACTCTCCTTTGTCCGTGATCTTGTCGTACGTACTATATACCACAGTAGAAACGTAATAAAATTATTTAATAATACATAGGTACGTTACAACCAATCCCGATGTTTATTTTAGAATGTTATGTTTAGATTTTGATATTAAGATTTGTATAGTTTGTATGTGTATTGGATCGCATATTTCGTCACGTTGATATTGCAAAGCGCGAAGCATCACAAGGATGATATGGATTGACTAAGAAGTTTTTAATCTCGTTTTATGGTAAACAATCGACAAGTTTTTAAAATTTAAATATTGAAATGATTCAAACTGTACGTACCTCATCTTTATTAATAACTTGTCATCATTTGGTAAGTAGTGACAATATATCTTCAGCCGGGAAATGTGGAGGCTTGGCTTAAAAAGTAAGTATAAGACCTTTTCGATGGTCTTCTATATTGTTGAAATGTTCATTATGTTATTGTTCAGAGTTACGAACAAGTGATAGTCAAATAGTGTAATGACAGTGGAGAAAATTATGATTATATTGACGCAATTAGTTTAATTATTGCAAACTTTTCCATTTACCGTAAGTCCTTCCGGTAGTAACTTCTAATGAATAACGCCAATGATGTTCCACAAGCACATATCGCATTTTTTTCTTGTATTTAAGTACTATATTTTGAGTAGTAACACTTACTGCTGAACTTCTGTCTCACTAACCCATTGACGTTCATGTCTATGATTAGTGTAAGTAATCCAATTTTCACTTTCAGTTACTAATTGTGCAGCCAATAAAAATTATGGTTTAACATAAATAATTGTTCATAAATATGAAATCAAAAAATAGGATCTACATTTGAGATCGATTCCAATCCTTTTTTTTCTATAATGAACTTGAAAGCGTAATGCTATCATTAACTTGGCATACTTCAGCTTATTTGTTCTTTATAACAAAATACTTTGGAACCATTCGACAACCATGAAAATATTCTAAACTCGGGCCGAAAATCCGACCGAAAAAATGTTCCTAGTTATATTACCTAACCCTACAAAATGAGAAAAAATATGTTAATTAGAAATTATTTATAAGGATTTATTCTGGGACTTAATTTTTCTGACGGATGTTCTTACCAAATCAATTGGTTATTTGTGAACAGATCGCTTATCTTAGTGACTTTCGTATTTAAATTATTGACCAAATCTAAAACCTAGTCTAAACCTAGTCTTTAACAAATTTTGTTCACATACAATAATTGTAACTCGGAAATAGCATTGAGTAAAAAAATTTTAAAAATAACCGGATATACTTTTTCAATTCAATCGAAGATGAAGAAAATTTAATTTAAATTTACTCCATAGTATTTAGGTCTTGCGGCTATAAACAAACACTGACTTATTACCTCTCATTCTTTGCTAGATGATTTTATCTCATTTTCTTTCCTAATTAATTTTCTTGAATTGTATTTAGTATTCAGATTTTTAATTATTCAAAATGATGTGTTAAAATATTGTTCTTTCTAATTTTTTCCTCTTAAAATACAACTAGCTCTCACCAAAAATATAATATAAATTTCTCTTTAGACATTAATTTAAAACAATAATTTTTTTTCGTCAGAAAAGTTTATTTTTTTCAAGTTTATCGTATCATTGATAGATACATTAACTATTTAGTATAGATTGGTATCATGATCATAAACTTCATTTTCTTTGACGGCCAAAAGTTAAAATTTATATAAATATGAATGTCTTAATAATAGTAGAAATGATAATAGACACCATAAATTTATCACCGGTACTTACCGGCGAGTATTGTATCTGTATACTTCATTTACTTGCCTCTGTCAAAATCTAATGTACCACATGTTCTTACTATGATGTGTATATCTCCTAGCATACGTTATTAACCCAGCATTCTGCATTTTCAGAGAAGGAAAGAAAATTTTATATAAAGCTTATATCAAACAGAAACATCCTTATTAATAATAATGCTTTGTTGCATGCGTCACACATAGCGAATACTAAAGGAAAAGATAATTCTACATATTTAAAACTGACTATTAGACAGAACATCGATACTTAGACTATTTCTTTCTAGTAGAATAAATTACATCCTATGTGCGTTTAATGCCGACATGATGAATCGCTCAGAAATAAAACATATCCCGAGGCCTCAGAAATATAAACATTTCAAAATAAACCTTTCAGGCGTGTTTGTATATAACCTATGGAGTATGGAACACATTTCATATAATATTATTCAAATCAAAAAGGCGGCGTTCTTGTAATAATTCACGCTTTGCAATATCAATATAACTTAATGATATATACAACCCACACTATTATTAATAATAAAACGTAAGCATAACAAACTCTAAAGTAAACATCAAGGTTGATTGTAAGTTATACGTGTATAATTGAATTATTTTGTTACACGTTTCTACTTTGTTATTCCTAAAATATAATCGAAAAACAACGCTGTGCTACGTGAAGGGTAATGTATAAATGGATTAATTTTAAAAGCCTTGTCCTTTAGTCGAAAAGAAGATAAAACTCTTTCGTGATTTTAAATATTATGGGCTTGCCTCGTTTAAAATCCCTAAACACAAAAACCGTTTAAATGAATCTTGAAATCAACAATCAGTAACGATAATGTTAATGCAAAAGTAGGTTAGT
Source organism: Druceiella hillmani (assembly GCA_039881145.1). Taxonomy (NCBI): domain Eukaryota; kingdom Metazoa; phylum Arthropoda; class Insecta; order Lepidoptera; family Hepialidae; genus Druceiella; species Druceiella hillmani. Next base: position 46,997,286 of record JAYKKI010000007.1, on the reverse strand, counting down.
TTGAACATTAGGTGAATAAAATAAACATCCTATACAAACTTGCACTGGTTAGGAAGCTATGTATTATATGGATACTTCAATATAATGTCGTGGGACCCGTTGTTAATAAGTAAATAGAAAATTCGATAGAGTGGAAAAATATTGTGTTTGATATTAGGACATGAAATAAAGAAAAAATCAGTAAATTTGGTATTTTCTTACCGATCAAGCTAATGAAAGAAAAACTGATAAGCAAACACGATAATATATGATTTGGAAATCAAACTATTAAGGTACTGCGATTTCAGAGAATGACAAAACAGTTACAGTAGATAAAAGAAAAAAGTAAAATGCTTTAACCCATTCCATCACACGTACAAGTAAATCACTTTCATTTAAATGGAGGTATTGCAGAGCGTCCTTACATTTATCCCCGAAAATTTAAGATATCGATTTTAATAAAATAAATGATGTTGCAAAGAGTTTTGAAAATATCTTTCAAAGATATTTTTAAAAGCGCGAAGATTTTTTTAATCGAATGCTTTAAGTTAATATTCCGACCCATATAATCGGTGATAACTTGTAGCTGGGACTATTTTTTATAATATCTAGTTACATTTTTAACAAATTAAAAAAATTAATTAATACTTTCATAAGTAAATCTGAATGGAAAATCAACCGAAAATGATCTTTGTTACAGGAATATTTTTACTTTCAAAATATTAATATGAGGTAAAGAAACTTGTTCTTAAACTATGCTGATAATTTTTAAATTATCGACGCAGCGATAATTTTTTTACAATCGTGAGAATTTCCAAAGAAACCTTCATATTCACACCTACCTTGTGATTCTGGTAGCTCATTATCTTAATTTTCTTATGGACTATGCGAATATATTTTCCGTGAAGCTATCTTCTTTTTAGTGATCTCCAGTATTGTTCTTTTCGGTACTAGATGCTTCAGACAAACCTTGTCCTTGTTTAGTTGTACGTATTATGATATTTTCGTGATTACATTCTTAAATTTCCTTTTTTTCTTAATTCTCCAGATTCAAAAGCATACCTCGTATAACCACTTTTCCCATTTTCGACATACCTATAAAACTTTGCTCATTTGCATAAAATCCTTGCGAAAAATATTTTCCAATTTGATTTCCCAAAAAAAATTCTATCGTTGACTTCGATAAATATGCCATAGTAGTTGTAGGCACGTCAGTCGTAGTATCTACGCATGATTGTGCATTATCTTCCTCAGTATTCAGTTCTTGATGATAAGATCCCCCATTGTATTGTTCCGCAGATTTATGATTATAATTCACCACAAATTAAATAGCATTTAATAAAACCTCCTTCCCATAATCGACAGATATATGCAATTTCTTACAGTCATACTTAACCTCAAAGAACCCTTCTGCCGAACGCATTCCATTTATGCGATGATGGCTTCGAAGTCGATTCATCATGAACTTCTTTATCACAATCTTTATTTTCAGGTATATTAATATATTCAGTTGCAAATCCAGTGACCCTAGACTCATAAGAAATTTTTAGGAGATTTGTTACAATTTTTGACTGCATTTTTATGATTACAACCTTCTGTCTTACAGTCCCACATAGGACCTTACCCACAGGAGAAATCGTATTTTATAAAACCACGTTTCCCATTATCAGCCCACCTATAAAAATGTTTACAATCATTAGGATCTGGATAAAATGCTTCTGATGAGCACGTTCCATCGTTTTTACCTAGCAAAGGGATTTTATTATAAGCACTTGCTAACTATGTCGATTTTTCTATCGTTGACATCTTTGCATCAGAGTCACTATCTGTTTTTTTTTCAGTTTGTTAATTACTAATACTAACACACACTAATTACTAATTACTAACACTACTAACATTTTTCACTGCTTCTACATGATTACAGCCTTCAATTTCTGGATCCCAACCAGATCCTTTACCCCATGTAAAGTCATATTTTGTAAACCCACCTTTACAGTTATCAACACATCTATAAAATTTCTTACAGTCTGTCCAAAGCATCAAATCCAAAGAGTCAATTTCTCACTTCCAAAAAATTTTTCTGATGAACATTTTTCGCTTTGGCCTGTCGGTGATTTCGCTATTTTATTTTTATTTTTTTCTTTGTTGCTATTTACATCGTCTTTATTTGTCCACATGAGATTTTTCAGTGGTACTTCCTCATCTGGTGAAGAAGTCGAATATTGGTTTTTCGGCAGTTTTGCTGCAATTCTGAACAGAATCTTCATGGCTGTAACTTTGAATTTCTGGCTGGAAGCTTGGGAAGCTGTGCTTTCCCCAGAAGTAAATTTATAATTAGTAATTCCTCCTTTTCCACTATGTGCACATCTTTAAATTTTCTTACAATCGTCAGTATCCCCGAGAGTTGTTTACTTCGACTAAGAATTTTTTCCAATGGACGTCTTCCGTTCTGATGGTTGATTATCTAATATTTGAATTGAATTCGTTGTCGAACCCAACCACATTGGATTGATTGTATATTTTCTTCAATGTACCAACATTACGTCTTCCATGTTTCGGTTCAGCCCAGTGGTGATTGTCAGCGAAACGTTAAAAATAATCACAAAAATAACTGAATAATATTAAGGAGTAAATTTAAACTGAATTGGAAGAAAAAGAAAATATAAATATATTTTTGTCAAAATCTACTAATTTCTGTTATACGCGTGTTAATATATTAGACATCAATGTCGAAAACATATATGGTTGTTTAGTTTGGAATTTTCTTTTGTGTTATGTTTTTAATAGGAATTTGGCAAATAATATCAATAATTAAGCCAATAACGCCTCACGCATTTTAATGCGTGGAGCGTTATTGGTTTAATCGATTTTATTCTGTAAATACCAATTTAAAAAAATAGCTGTAAATATTTGGAAACTAATATTGCCAAAGATGAATTAAAAATACCCACTATGGAAGTGGATTCTTCTCAAATTGCTGTTAAGCTCATAAGAAAATTTGACTTTAGTGAAAAAGCAATACTTCGTCAATCGTGCTAAGTTGGCAAAATAGATTAATGAGTTGACTGAACGACAATAGGAAAAACGAGGCAAGTTGTGTATTGTTCTGTTGAATTGACAGAAGTATGCCAAAATCCTGAATCGAAATCAGATAATTTGAAGGAAAGATGAAGCTTCCAACTGCAAAGGGTTGTCGCACTGTGTGAATTTACGCATCTATGCAAAATAGTGCCACACAGAACAGAAATCTTATCACTCCATGCTTCACTTAGTCTTCGATTGACATTTGTGGCATTTGTGTCGTCTGATCATACTATAATCATTACCATCATGGTAAATTTTTAAATAATCATTTTGGTTGTTTTTGGCGTCGAAAAGTGCTATAAATACACAGTACCTTCAGTTTTCGTAATGCGCGACTACTACGAAGTTTGTAGCTGCGATCCAGTAAAATAATCAGTATTAAGATGTCTGTTAAACAGAGTATTATGTACCAGGATTATTAGGATGTGATATGATTCGATGAAATAAGGGGGAACATAAACATATCTGTGAAGTATGCCATGGGACGAAGACAATACTTACATAGTTCTTTTTTAATTTGGTGACGGGAAATTAAATCAGCTCTAACAATATATTCTCTTCCGCCTTGGAGTGGGACTAATTTAAATACATTATAAGTATTTATGGAATATTTAACATTTTATGCCATAATCTTCCATGCAATAGTTACAAAGCTTAAAATGAAACAACAAAATTTTGGTTAATTACTCTTTCGCACTGTTGTTATGCTACAACGTGTAACCACAAATATCTTGTAATTGCTTTTTGCGGAATGCAAAAATGTTTTTATAAGGGAACGATTTAATTCCCAAAAGGCTTTAGAAACTATCTTCAATTCATTCATTCCCGTTCGAAGGAGTTTTTAGTAGAGGCGTCAATTAATATTCTCAAAAGAGCAAAAGCCTATTTAGAATCTGGGAACGTGCAAGAATTTTTTTTAAAACAAAACAATAATCTTATATGCATATATTTTGCATAAATATTTAAGTCACAGAGTTCAAGTTGGGTCACCCAATATCTACATTTATGACGATTAACTTTTATGTGAGAACAACCTTATCGTTATATACTAAAAAGAAGAACAATATGATGGTTCATGTTGTCTAACTCATTTATTTGTAAAACTCTTGGGACTTCGTTGAAATTACTATCGCTGAATTAGCATTGAAAATTTGACTTAATTCGACAGTCTTTTTTCGTTTTTATGGGCTTCCTCGAGCTTTTCAAAACTATCCCTAAACCTCCTAATTATTTATTTAATACATTTATTATTAAGAGACCAGTTTGTACAACTTAATAAAAATATAAAAAAGCAAAAATAAGGGAAAAACTCTAGACCACTTTTCATGTAATATATATTAAACCTCACCGTTTTATTTATTATATCTATTTGTATAGTTTAGAATCTGGATATGAGACAATTCGGATTACATAATTACTTTAGTACATTAAAAAGAAGATATTTCAACAGTATTTGATTCAACGCTTGTAGAGGAATTATCGTCTGCAAAATAAATAACATACACCTAGATCGCATGGGTTACTTCCCATATATTTGCGATAAACATTCAATACAAGTGTTTGATAAAGATAAATTTAAGTTTATGTTGGTATAAATTTGTGAAGAAATTTTATAAAAAATTATTCCGTTGACTGATCGTAAACAAGGTTATTTAATTTGTTTTCTTTTAGGTATATAAGTGGTTTATTTATTATCATTATTTAGGTATTAGTACCTGATGAATACTAAATTCACTGAAGCTTGAATGGAAATTAATAAACCCAGAAATTGAAAACTAAAATACGTGAAACATTTTTACTAAGAATAGCTTTCTTATATAGTGTTATATATAGGAAATTCTATAATATCATAAATAGTCCATTTCAGTTGGAATTTCGCAAAATAAAATGCATAAAATTGTCTGGGTGACTAAAATAAACAAGTGAATTTTTGAAATACGTACAGATACTGAGTGTTTTTTTTTAAGAAGAATGGAAATGAGGAAAAATAACCCAAAGAGTTTTTAAGCATGATTGTTTAGGAGAGGAAGAAGTGTTAGGTTTACCTTTTTGGTAATGCATGTACCATTACCAAAAAGTTAAATCTGACACTTAAATACTTGTTAAATTAATTTTAGAAGAAAATGTTTGTCCTTTCGAAGGGACGTTGGACGTTTATTTATGTATCGAAGGTCATATAGCATTTACAATTCTAATACAAGTGCTATAGTTGAAAAGATCATTGTGTGAAGTTTTTTGTCATGTAATTGTTTATATTTATGAAAACTATACTTTATTATGTTAAAAATATAAATATAAATGGTGTACTTATCAAATGGTATTGCAGTAATTTTCTGTTTCTGTTTTGTTTTACAGAAATTGGTAAATTTAAAATTAATAAAAATCTTTTTCCGTAACTCCTTCGTTCTTATCCTGCAGTTGTTAATTATTTCACCAAATTCTTTATTTGACTTTATATTTCTGGTGCCATCAGACCTTGTTATAATAAGTTTAAATAAGAAAATATTTTTTTATATTTATCTGATTTTGCTTCTACTTTCTTGTATTAACTAAAAGAAGACAAGTTAAAATCTTCATTTACAATATCCGTTTGAATATAATCAGACAGTTTTGTTAATTTTTTTAATTTGTTAATTTTAATGCAAAAAGTTAAATCAATAAAGATATTTTTTTATATTCTTATAGATAATATTTTTAAGAATATTAAAAAGAAAATTCATATCGGAAGTCTCATTGAGGTTTTTCCACCAAAAATTGGAAGTTAGTTAAATTAAATTAATGTGTATAAATCGAATTATGCAAATAATCCTGGTATGAATTAATTGTATATTGGAAATAGATTTAAAATTATATCCTTTTCATTTCTTTTTCCGTTGTTATTTCTGAATTGTTTTCATTAAACATATAAATATTTATTATATTAAAGTACCTATTAAATGAAATACCTTTTAATAGACAGCATAATTTCATCTTCAATTACATAACACTGACCATTCATCGAGATCGTGGAAAGTATTTGTCTAATTCATTAATTACAATCTATTCAATGGATTAGACATACACTTTTAAATTTCCATTGGATTTAAATATAAATTTTTAGCTACAGTTTTATCAAAATCGAACTTATAAGAGGTTTATTGGTTATTTCATCACGAAATATTTATTGCGATTCAGGTTTTACTTTTGTTGAAGAAAACAAAAACTGATTAATTATAGAAATGTATTCGTATTTATTCAAGTGTATGATTAAGCAATTGTAGATTATTAAAAACAAACTGGGCAATCAGTCCTTGAAAGAAGATCCTGAAATAAACGAACATTCCCATTTATTAATTTAATTAGGATATTGGTTTGTTCTATTTAATTTAAGTGGAATAATCTGTAATTAATTATTTACATATTACTATCAACAAGTGACATTGAATTTTAAGTAGAACTATTATGTACTGTTCAAATTATGCCAATCTTATAGTTCCTATCAATAACAAGGCATTTCAATGAAATTGTTTTGTGTTTTTTAAATTTTGAATCTCAATTTTATTTGTAAATTATGCTGAGTCATTCATGTGGTATGGTTGAATAAAAATTACCTCTGTTATTTTTGAAGTAATAATTTCTATCTAATACACATATCTTTGCCTTATTGAAACAATTAACAGAGAATTGCAGATATTGATGAATGCCCTCCTTGATTTGATCACTCTATTAGGTAATTTACTTAGTCTATATATACCTTCTACACTTATCATGCTTTTATATATACCTTCTACACTTATCACGACCAGCTTCTCAAGTCTTGAATTTACTAGTACTATTATGTATCTTAAATAACATCAGCTATTTAAGACAGATAGATTCGTAACAAATTGCCAAAAGCCTCTGCTATTTATATTATATATAAGATTATTGTGTTGTCTATCTCAACCATAAAACTATAGTCAAGTATTCATATTTATGTGATCGAAATAATATTGTTTCAATAAGGCAAAGATATGTATCTTTGCCTTATTGAAACAATATTATTTCGATATGTATCTTTGCCTTATTGAAACAATATTATTTCGATATGTATCTTTGCCTTATTGAAACAATATTATTTCGATATGTATCTTTGCCTTATTGAAACAATATTATTTCGATCACATAAATATGAATACTTGACTATAGTTTTATGGTTGAGATGGACAACACAATTATCTCAAATATTATATAAATAGCAGAGGCTTTTGGCAATTTGTTACGAATCTGTCTGTCTTAAATAGCTGATGCTATTTAAGATACATAATAGTACTAGTAAATTCAAGACTTGAGAAGCTGGTCGTGATAAGTGTAGAAGGTATATATAGAAGGGTGATAAGTGTAGAAGGTATATATAGACTAAGTAAATTACCTAATAGAGTGATCAAATCAAGGAGGGAATTCATCAATATCTGCAATAATCGATCAATAAAAGTGTATATTAATAATTCAATTCAGGGTTCAATTACATAAATTCAGTTACAACTGTGATTTAAAGCCGGTTTGCATGGAATATTATTTTCACTTCCTTGTAATGTAATACTTATTTGTTTGCGTTGCGTATTTTAGTAGAGTAGATAAGCAATTTGAAACTGGAAATATTTTGACGAGTTTTATTAAAAAATCCATTGAAATTTAGTAATTTAGCTGAATTCTGCGGTGGTGATACATATGTGTAATGAAGGCAAGTGCAGATGAATGTGTAAGCGAGTGTGTTATTTAGCATATTCCAGAAATCTGTCTTCTTTTCATTCAATGTGCTATTCAACTTTTGCGGACACTTTAATGATCACTAAACAATTGACTAAAAATAACGTAAACACGCATTCTTTTTAGTTAATAGTTTTCTATTATTTTGTGTAGAATCAAATAACAATAACTGTGTATTGTTTTTAATTTTTTTTCATCTTCATTCATACTTCTAAAACTGGATGGAATTTTTTAGATTTTCCATAGCTAGTACTCACAGAATGTTATTTGAAGCACCCCGGTTATTTATTTTTAATTTCTCATCCAAACATATGTTTTGCTTCTTTCGATTTGTATATTTTCTAATCATTATGTCTAAATGTTTAAATTTAAGCGAATCGCTTTAATTTATGATGAGATTATCGTCCAAGAGTTGTACAGAGCTAGTCCGTAACCTGTGGGTTATAAGTTCACAAAAAAATAACGTATTTGGGTCAGTAAATTGTTAAATATGTCGACTGTATCTACTAAAATATTCTATGTATGCAAACTGATCTTTAGTCTATCGACCAAAATTATTTCATCGACCTTTGTTAAAAAATGAAATAAATTATGTCCATTTAAATAACATAGGGATGTTATTTAAATGGAAAACTTATATTTACGCACAGGAAAACCTAAGAGACAAGGTTTTATTTAAAAACGTATTTTCGTTCTATTTATGCCAGTATGAAATTTAGTTCTAATGAAAATTAAATTGTTCAATGAAAATATTAGTAGAATCTTACGCTGGGTTACTTTTTGGTCAGTGATGGAATTTTAGGAAGCTATTAACAATTAGCCACTAAACCATACGATATACAGGTAAACAAAAAAAAATAAAAAACAATTTTTTTTCACTTTTCCTAACATTCCCGCTTTTATAAAACGCGGGAATGTTAGGAAAAGTGGGATTATTGAACTACTGACCAAAGTTAACCCAGTATAGTTGGATAAGCATACCTGTAAACATGGACCCATCGGTGCCAGAATCAGTTGACGTAACAAAGCAACAAATATGCCCGGATGTATGACACGGGGCGAACAAGCAAAAGATTTTCAATGGACCTATGGTTTTACACAAGACATATAATATAAATATAGATGGCAAATAAGCATGGCACGCGCACTACTATTATGATACATGTGCCATATATTTTTCTCTGCACGTTGACGTATGAGTTAGACGTATATCAAATCCGATAATTAGTAGAGATCCATCACTCTTTGCTCATTAACGCCCAAAAACACCTTTTTGTGCCGAAATTACGTACAAAAATACCTTTTTGTGCCATAATTACGTACAAAAATACCTTTTTGTGCCATAATTACGTACAAAAAAGACAGCAAAAAAATGTAAGCAATTGCGAAATTTCCTGTAATTGTTAAGCTATTTTAAATATGTTTCCTTTCCTTTTAATTAAAAACAGTATTGGTGACAGCTTTATACCAGTATGTTTTTATTGTTTAATGTACGGAATACGTCTCTAGGGCTGAACACTTAATATTATTATCGCATAAATATCGATAATATAAAAATACGTTTGAAGACTGTGATCTTTATAAGATGAAACTTTCACATTTTGGAGCAGTTCACTTTGGATGCTAATATTACAGTTAACTAATGTTATTAAAATAAACGGCTGCTATATTTTTTATATATTTTATAAGGCAGATTAGAAAAGTAAATAAACTTAGTAATGATAAAATTTTCCAGTATACGTTGTTTGAATATTATATACAGCAAATAAAAAAAGTTATGTTTGAACAACAAACAAGTGACTGCACATACTCATGACAGTTCGGGAAAAGGCAAAAATATTAATTTTAACTTTTTTGATTTTGGCCCTTGTATCGATTAAAAGACTGAATTGAAAGGGTGGTCCCATTAAAATACAAGTACGAGATGAGAAATTATATATTCTAAGAAAACAAATTTACGAGTAAACAAAATTTTCAAAGGATATGGTAAATCTTATTCAATTTCGCCGTATACTAAATCATTTAATTGTTTCATAATTTGCAAGTGTTTGAGCTCTTAATTCAATGAACAATGAAGCTAAAATGGGAGGAATTATAAGACAGAAACATGCACCAACACTGAGAAGGTTTACACTCACTCTCCAATATTATTCCGCGAAATAACAGCAGGAAAACCTATTCATTCATTAAAAAAACTTTCGATAAAGTTTGCCTGATCCCCCGTACTCTCAAAAAGATACAAAATCATGGACGTTAATGCACGTTTTATTAAGGAGTCCTCTATAGCATTAAAATATAAAGCCAAAAGCAGCAATAACCAAAATTTAACCAACTTTTTCATGGATATATCAAAACGTCATCGCATCGAATGGGATTGTAAACAGTTTCATGGCTAAGTTGACATAGAACATGGTTTAAGTAGTGATTATCTGGCAGAAGATAAAACGCTTTTGTATTTATAATTTCAACCATTAACTCAAACTGGAAGGTTCCAACAGGATACTTTTTAGTCGATGGTACAATAGCGGTTGAAAGAGTAAATGTAGTGAAACAATACTTCGAACTTATCCATGAAATGGGAATCAAAATTGTTTGCATAACTTTCAATGGTGCGTAGCTGAAGGGCAACACAATTGGGATACTTGACAGAATGACGTTTTTTCATGTTAATGTTTACAAATTTTGAAGAATTTTTATAGAGATTGTGGAGAAATAAGCAAAAAATTTATTTTTCAATATTTTTACTTCAGAATTTTAGAGGATATATCAAGTTGTATTTAATGTATAAATAATGTAAAATAAAAATGACGGCGCAGTCTTCACTAACGGCCTTTTTCGCTTAAATTTATTTTACTAAATTTTCAAGATTGTAATGAAGGGCATAAAAATAATAACGAATATTAAGTATAATTTGTGCATACGATTTGAAGTTCCTTTCTAATTTTATGTTCAAATACATCGCAAAATTTAATATACACTTACCTTAGAAATATATTTTAGTGAGGAACTGTGACACCGGCTGGGGTAAAGAATTTACAAATACCGCTAAAAACATTTAACTGGATGAAGTGTTCCTAATATTTTACTGTATAATGACATGACTATCCAGTTTCATATCATTGTTTCTTATTACTGACAACGAAAAAGCTATGGAGAAAGCAAAATATAAATAAATAATTTATTTTGATTAGAATGAGTGCAGTACTAATTTTATTTAATTTTTTACGGCAACATTAACATAACATTCATATTTTGTTAAAGTACCATATATCAGAATATTGTATTTATTATGACTATTATATTGAATTATAAGATAATTTTTTTAAATGGTTAAATTCTTTAAGATAAAATGCATTAGTTTTATCACAAAATTTCATTTTTAGTCATAATAAGGGTTAATTCTTCTTTCTCAAGCGCATTTATCTAATTCTATTGCTCGTTGTGGTTACAAAACAAATTTTGAGAACTACTTTTAGAGCACTTATGACATGTCTATACAGTGTAACATCATTGATGATATGACAACAACAGGTCATTACATGATCAAATTAATTATAGATTATATTAAATAGGAGAAAAAAACTTTAAAATCAATTTAAGAGCATATATAAGATACTTTAAACAGCACGCAAACCATCGCCCGTGTTGTTTCAATACCTTTCCTAGGGCTAATAACAAATCTTGTGGACGGTCTCTGATCAATATTTCTTTACTTGGAAATCTCAGTTCTATAAAAAAAAACAATCGTGAAAGTAATCCATAATTATTCAGCAGAGATCTGTTGAAACTCCCGGAATACTAAATTCAAGTAGCCGGCCATTAGGTAGGTCAGGGAGTTATCCAGAATATATTGAGAACATATTTATTGGAGCATTGGTTTACCCAGTTGAAAGTGGCAGATATCGCATCTGTAATGGATGCTCCGTAACGAAAATCGAACTACATAGAAGACAACGAGGTAACAGCATATCCCAGCACATGAGATAATTGCGCCAGCGAACGCGCGCTAAATATTTCATCGAATAATTTCCCGAAGACCGGGAGGTGCGAATTAGGTTTATAGATATTAGTTATTTAATGGAAATTATTTATTAGTTTTAATTTAAATTTCAACATATTCGAAATTTAAAAAAGCAAACGAATGAAACGCCTTGAGTACTGTTTTTTTCAAACTAACATTCCAGAATAAGACATAGTTATTCAAAATTTGTACATAAGACATCTAAAAGAGAACGTTTTATCTATAATTATAACTTTTTTCCCGCCCCTTTGCCGGCAATTACAAACACACTTTTGCATTCATGATATTCATTAGGATTATAATCTTAGGCTGAATTAAGTTTTTCGGTACAAAAAGTAGCCTATATCATTTTACGGTAAGCCAACTATCGCTGGACAAAAAATCACGTCGACAGGCTATTTAGTGACGTGAAAAAAGAAAAAACACACTTTTGCATTTATGATATTATAGTAGGACTCTAAATTAAAGATTAAAATGACTGGTTCTGTTGCTCCTTTATATTACGTATATAACCATTCAAAAAAATACATTGACCCATTTCTCCGTTGCGATGCTGTTTCCTTATTCACTTTATAAGGCTAAGCTAAACGTCTTCACAGTTCTAGATTTTTCGCAATCAAACCCATCATTGCGACTTTATGCTGACTTACCAAAAATATAAGTCAAATAATTTTATTTGTAGATAATGATAACATAAAAGTATAAATAGTAAAACAATTAGAAATTTAAAAAAAATTGCTAAATATATATAGAAAATATGCGTGACAATGGAACCTCTCCATTGTATTTCAACTAAACGATATTTTCCTCTAATATACCGAGTATCATTGTTTTTAAACTTTTAGTTTTTATTAAATATTTATTTAAATTATATTAAGTACTTAATAAGTCAATTTTGCTGATATTTATTTATGGGACCATTGACGTGTAGGTCACTTTATTTTCCTTTATTTGTATTCAAACGCAAAGTTGATAACATACATATAGGTACATTTGTGTGGTTCACAAATACAATTCATTAAAGACGAACGCAGCTGTCGTAAACTATATACATAACGGAAATGCTATCAATAATCTGACTTATTTTTTTGCATGTTAAAGGCCGCAGAAATAATGACTCAAGAAGCTCATTTTAATTTTGCAAACAAGAAAATTGGTTTTTTATAACTATTTTTGAGTGGTTTTTACTAAAACTACACGGGTCAATATGCTTTATGATTATTATTTCAAAAATATTTGTTTCATTACTATTGTAGCCAAACTCCAGGTTGCCACGACAAATAATTTATGAGAAAAATTCCTGCGAACATTTTCAATAACATTTGAACATTTCCTCCACAAATAATTATACGAAAACTAGAAAGAGTTATGACAAGAATTTTAGAATCCTTACGACTTGAACGATAAAACAAATGAAAGTAAAAAATGGATCACTTCATTCGCCTCCTTGAAAATTTCTATTTAAACATATTCCAGTATTAGCTACTCAAATATCACATATATTCTCTCCAGCGCACTTTCTTGGGCTACACATCATATCAACTATGCATTTAATCTACTTACTAACTAACCATTAAGAATCCAAATCAGTCAAGCAATTACTCGTAAAATACTAGAAAAATATTAAGGCTGGCAATTAAATGTAATATTATCTATAGAAATATATTTAAAAAAAAATTATTTGCGTAATTTATACTTTTAAAAAATGTTTGTCAGTCCAGACCTTCCGCGGTCCACCATTGCTTTATTAACACATTGTAACAATTTATAAGATTATTGCAAATGATTTATAAAAATATTGTAGACGATATCAAAATTTAAAAAAATTGAAATCAATCTACTTTGTACATTTTATATTGTAAAATTGGTCCATAGAAATATTTTGAGTTGAGAAAACTAAACACTGAACCGTTACTATCTTTAAACCTACTTCAAAATAATTTTAGAAAAAATTATACATTACAATCTAGAAAGTAGTTTTGGATATATCCATCTCTATTTATTATATATAGTTTTTCAAAAGCCTTTTTACGTTACAAGATTGAGCCGTACCGTTTTGTACTCAACTATAACACACAATAAAACTGAACCATTAAAATTACCGCTAATAAATTCACCGTGAACAATTATTATATAAAACGTGTTTATAACAAAATGCATGATCCCTTTGTACTTCCATCAAAGTGAGGCAAAACAGGTGTTTTCAAAGTAAAAAACTAAGTATAAATCGACGAAGCGGAAAATTGATATTTAAAAATATTGTTTATAAAAACCAGCCGCGCATAAGGTAGGGTTGCATAGTTGTCGGTAAATTTACAATACAAGTTAACTAAAGTAATTTTAATTTAAAATTCTGATCATATGCTAATAATTAGAACATTGCAGATTTTCCAAGTTTAATGTTCCAAAAACAGTGATTCAAAATTAAAAACCGATCCATTAGGCGTCGAAGTACATACAAAGTAGGGTTTCATAGTCTATTGACTATCTCCTGAAATTATTGACAAAATTCAGATTCTGACATCTTCTGATCTGAGTCTGACAGATTGACTTACAGACGGACGGGTGAACGGCTATGAGTCTGATAGATTGACTTACAGACGGACGGGTGAACGGTCCAACGGAACTAAAGAAACTCTAAGAGTTCCTCGTTTCACTATGGAACTGTGATAAATTATATTTTGAATTGAAAAACCTGTTCAAATAACACGTCACTTGATGGGGTATGCCAGAAATAATATTTCACTCCCACTTTATGAAAAAGGCAAGATTCGTTAAAATGTTTTTCTACACATTAATTCAAATACTCTTTTTATATAATTTAAATATTCATACAAGCTTTCAAAATTTTATGAGCATAGATCTATAATAGTAGAAACCGTAACTATTTTAAGTACTCCGATTAATCATCACATCATGTCGATACACATCATCCGATTAATGGATGACAGCAGCTTTCTTCAAATAATTCACAAGTAAACGTAAACTGCAAAAATCTATTTTAAAAATATCAAATAATTCAATCGATTATAAATTCTTCACTACTACCACATCGTACTAAAAGTACATCGTACCACATCGTACTAATCATCGTACATCGTACATCGTACTAATCATCGTACTAATCATCGTACATAGTACATCGTACTACCACATCGTACTAAAAGTACATCGTACTAATCATCGTACATCGTACATCGTACTAATCATCGTACATCGTACCACATCGTACTAATTATAAATTCTTCACTACTACCACATCGTTTCTTCACTACTTCACTACTACCACATCGTACTAAAAGTCGTATGTTATATAATTTTAAACTATAAACTCATTATTTCTCGAAATTTATATAAAAGAATAAATGCAGATTGTGGATTTTTTACTCGTACAGTTTTCGAAAGTATTGTCTGCCTATCTGTAATGCACTGGCGTAAGGAATTTGATTTTTAATGAATCGTCTGTCAAAAAAGATGATATAAGTTTTGGAGAATAAATAAAGAATTAGTAAATAAAGAAAATTGTATATTCAGAAAAAGTTGTTAGCAATGAAATTTGCTGAAACTCTTGAAAAACCTTCAAGTTTTGAAAAAAAAAAAATTCTTTAATTATATAAAATTAGTTAATAACTATGTTATTTAATCTAAACGCTTATTATTATTTAAGCTACACGTTATTTAATCTAAACAAAACGCAGGCACAATACAAAAAAATCAATGAAAACAGTAAAAAACATCCAAGTTCCAATCCATCCAAGTTACAATCAATCCAAGACTGTAATTTTTAAATATCACCATGGAAGAGATTAACATAGGTTTCCTTAACTTCCTTCTTATTTAGTTTAATATTTGAAATTTGCCTTATTATGAAAGAAATATAAACAAACAATTGCTGATTGTTTTCAAACTTGCAAATTTCCATAATTATTATCAGCAAAACTTCTCATTTCATTTTTAAAATTCACAGGCAGCTTTCATTGAACCAAGCAGTGAGAAGGTTATTAAAGTATATGTGATAAACCTTGAGTGAACTGAAGGAACTATACCAGAAAACATTAAAGTAGCTGACGATGTATTATTAAGTCTAAGTATTGTTAAAGTTAATGACAATAGCGCATTAACAGTGTGTTTCAATATGTCAATTAAAGTTGAGTGAATCGATAATGTATCAGTTACATTAGCATAATTAGATAATGAGTCAAAGAATAAATATATTAGATTACAGAATGAAAAACGAGAAATAAATATATAAATTAGAGCAAATAATGAAAACTGAAAGAAAAAGAAATGAAGTTATTAGTCGAACTATGTAAAATATTTGATTTGAACGGTAATAGCTAAGTAATACATACAATAATTACTAACAATAAGATTCCTAATAATACAAAGTCACATAGATATCCGGAAACATTAGAAGAGGAAGTCAGTACTCAAATAAAGAAATTATCAGAGAATCATATTATAAAGCCACAATGAATTCTCCAGAATGAATAGCACCTAAGAAATTTAACATTACAGGTGAAAAGAAATGGCTATAAATAATTGACTGATAAGTAATTGACTTTCGTAAATTAAACGACATTGGCAGAGGAAATGTGTATCCTTTACTCATATAAATTATCGATTAGGATCAATTAAGAAGTAGTAAATATTTCACAATTTTAGATTTGCCATCAAGATTTCATCAAGTTAAGGTGCACGGAGCAGATGCAGAAAAATCTGCCTTTGTACCACATGGATATTAAGAATTTAACTGAAAACCATTTGGGGTAAAAAATGCACCAACTACTTTTCAAAGGCTGATTAATAATTTTTTAGTAGGATAGCAAGGAATTATATATTTTGCGTATCTTGATGATATAGTAGTTTATGGAAATTCACTATCCGATCATAAAAATAAATCAATAGAAATATTTGATAGATTATTATGACACACTTTAAAACTCCAACTTAATTAATGTGAATTTTCAGAGAAGGAAGTGATGTACTTAGGTTAATTAATAACTCAAAATGGAGTTAAACCTAATCCAAAGTAAATCGAAAAATAAACAATTTTTCAGTACCAAAAACACCTAAGGATATTAAGTTTTTAAGGTGTAGCTAGCATCACTCAACTTTTAACAGAGTTATTAAAAAAAGAAGTTATTTTTAATTGTACTAGGTACAACAAAAATAATTGGTAATATTAAAAAATAAATATTGTGAAGATCCGGACTTGTATACCCGGATTTTCAACTTGACTGCCGGCACTAGTAATATCGTAATAGGAAGTAATTTGTCTCAAGGTCCGAAATCAAAAGATTTTCTATCTAATTATCGTAATAAGATAATAAAAAAATTCGAAATTAATTACTCAAGACAGAGAAGGAATTATTGGCAGTCGGGGCAACATTTTCGTCCACATTTTTATGCCCGCAAATTTCGTGTAATAACAAACAGCAAACCTCTAACTTGGTTATTTAGTTACAAAGACCACGGTTTAGATTAATTAGATGGAGGTTACTACTAGGAGAATATGATAACGAAATTGTATGTAAACCCGGTAATGGAAATAAAAATGCTGATATACTAAGTCGATTGATATCTAACGAAAGCAAGGAACATAAAATGGAAACGCCAAGCAAAGATAATTTGACCTCATCTTAACACTCAAAATTAATATTCAGATTATGTCTCTTAGATACTGAAAATGATCCAATATAATTAAAAAAATTCTAAACACGTAAATCAATTTAAAAAAACAGAGGTAAAAGTAAATAACATAGTAAAAATCAATTTTAATAGATTTCGTTCTATGTACTCCGTTTTCAAAAAGTAAAATCATTGAGAAAATGTGAAATAGAAGAAATATATGAAGGATTAAGAAATTGAAGGAATGTCTAATAAAAGGTAACATTAATAAAATTAACATAGGAAATGTAGCAAATTTAGGATTGAAATGGCTTAAGGTAGGTATCATAAAAAGGTACGTGTTTAAGGGAACTAAGATTGACATAAAAATCTATTCCGATACCATTAAAACACTTAAGTAGTGAAAAAACCCGACAAAGGTCACTCAGGATTTTATAAAATGTACAATAGAAAAAAAACAATATTTTAGGTGAGAAGGGATGAAGGAAAGTGTAAGCAAATGTATTAGAACGTATGGATATCGTCAATTAAAAAGTAGGATAAATAATATAGAACTAATGGTTCTGTATAACTACTAGGGTGCTAAAACTGGATACACCATATAATTTCTCAAAATTGAACATCACTTGTACCGTGATCAAGTTTTTATGATATAGGTCAAATTGTAACCTAATAAGAAACGATTAAGGGCTATATAAATTTACTCTTCGGCAAAATCAGGGTACAATGATAGAAAATGAAAGCTTTGACAGGAAATGTTCAGTGATGGTGAGTAAATTCGTTGAGTTTAGATGAATTTAACTTATCTTAACGTAAGTAAGAAAGTACCAAAGTGAATAGGTATGTAAATATAGGTACATACAAAAGCATGAAGTAACTAGAATATTGGTGGACAAATATATAGTATGCACAGGTAAATACATGCTTGATATGGTGTGGTCAAAATAAGGAATGTAATTTAAATGTCCGTATGTACGGGTTTATTAATATACAAGCATATACAAGCATGAATATATTTAGGTTCATTAAACGCGACAAACATATGTTATGGTTTCAATAAATGAGATATGATCAATATCGAATCCATCGTAAGTTCGTGACATAGGAGTACTTAAAATAAAAATGAAAACGTTTTACAAAAAATTTAACTGATTTAAAATAACAGAAATAATTTAAATACTTGCAGTACAATATCGTTTCCGAATATAAATAAATTTACGAAATATTATTACTGCTAAAGACTTTTGGAGTCTGTGCCAAGTGAAATGTAGCACTGGTCTGTGTTGTGGATGCATGTGTGCGAGAGAGAAGCGTCGACTCGACACCGAAATTTGTTGTAAAAGTTTTATTTTTCATATAATAATTGTTTGCAATTAACTTATTAATGGTGTTCTTTAAAGTTCAGATATTCTGTGCTTTAGCTAAGTACAAAATAGTACGGCTTAATATTATAGCATAAAAGCGCCTGCAACAAGCAATCTATAATAATTATCCATATACACTCTGGGATTTACTTACATATTCCATTATCATGTGTAATTCTTTCAAATATTATTTTCATGCAGGTGTAAAGGTTTAATTTATTTATCTCACAAATGTACTCGGTTAACATCGACTTCCTTTACTTAAACCATTTTGTAGATTAATCACATTTTCTAAAAGTATGTCATAACACCTAAATCCATCTAGACACTATAACCTATACTAGCCACACTCAAAGTATGCTCCGCGGATCCCTACGGCTCCACAATACCTCTATGAAAGCTCCGCAAAAATACTGGTTATAATGAAATAAAATTACTAAAGGGATACTATAAAATTGCGGAGTATTATTTAATATCATATAAAATTCTAAACATTCCAAACTAAAGGAGTAGTAGTGGAATGCGTAATATGAGAGCGCAAGCGCGCGGCAACACTAACTGACTCGAGCGGTCGCGCCGCGCTAGGTTCGCGGCTTTTGACACGCTGCGACCGACGAAAGACGAGCAGCGGTGTAAATAGCCGAACGATCAGTTACCAGGCGTCCATACAGTCTATGTCATGCATGCATGACGGCGTGTTGTTATTAGTAGTTATGAAGTCCTGTATTTCGTGGAAATATTATTTCTGTTCATCATATTTTACAAGCAAATTATTAATAAAGAAGAATGGAAAGTCGGTTTAAAGACCTTGAAAGTTTTAAAACAAAATCTTCTACCGAAAATTCAAAGGAAGTACGCCCACTGGAGGATACGGCAACTCTCGATCAAGACGGTGATACGATGACGTCAAGCTCCACGGCTTCAAGTAGTAAAATATGTAATGAGGAAAAAAAACAAATATGATAAATTATACATCAATCTCGGATTTGTTGATTCTAACGGCTCACCTCTCAGTATAATATACAACAAACTAATGTCTAATAGTTCTATGGTACCTACCAAGATGAGTCGACGCTTAGAAACTGTATACCCCTAGTATAAAGACAAAAATGAAGAATTCTTTATGCGCAAAAAAGAACAATTATTGAAAAGCCAAACAAATTATGATGCATACGACCCAAACTGTGAATAAAAAGGCCACAAAGGCATAGTATTTAGCTAACTATCGCATTTCATAAGTGGGTGAAGCGCAAACGATTGCTGAGAATTTGATTAAACCATGCGTGTTAGACGTATCACAATGTTTGCTTGACGACAAAACTGCAAAGTATCTTTCTACAACGCCGCATTCAAACGATACTGTTTCTCGCCGAATTCATGATCTCGCAAGCTACGTCAAACAATAACTAGTTGCACTTCTACAAAGAAACCAATTCGTCTTGCAAATGGATGAATTGACTGATGGCCTAGCTATCTTGTTGGTAATTGTACAATATACACATAAATATTCTTTTGAAGAAGACATGCTTATGTGCTTATCGCTGGATACACACACTACCGGAGAAGAAATTTGAACAAAATCAAAATATTTTTTTAAGAAAACCATCTCAATTGGAATGTTGCATTGACATTTGTACAGATGGAAATGACAGATAAAACAGCAGGAGTAGTAATACAAACAAAAATAAAGCGCCTAATTTTAATTCCAGCCATTGTATCCTGCAAAGACAGGTACTCTTAATCGTTTCGTACGATTAAGAAAATACCGCCAAATTTAAAATTGGTTCTTAATGAAGCTGTAAAAATAATTAAAATCATCAAATCATGCCCACTGAAATTCCCATTGTTTTCAATATTGTGTGAAGATTATGGGAGCAAACATAAAACACTATTGCTGCATACAGAATTGAGGTGGTTATGTGGGGGTAATCTGGGGGTAAAACTTCAACAATGCTATTTGAACTTAGAGCGGAGTTACAAACTTATTTACAGATAGTTATTTTAATTTGAAAGACCATTTGTATGATAGAACTTGGTTGTTCAGACTATCTTTTATGGCCGATATGTTTCAAAAACTGAACGAACTAAATTTGTCATCATAAGGTAAACAGACAACAGTGTTCAAGGCTAGTAACAAAATAACCGCTTTCAAAAGAAAATTAGATGTTTGGATTATTTGTGTTGGTGAGAGAAATAACAAGCTTTTCATCGCTCAGTGAGTTTGTTGAAAATATTTCTAAGTCGCTAGACTTATACTAATATGTCAATGTTCTGCACGCATCTTTTGAGACGTTTTTTTCCCGAAGAACAGAATACAAAAATTAAAATTAATCCATCGATTCAAAATCCTTTTGTACCCAACTTGCAAAGCCCGAAAGTATGTCAAAAGAGATTTATGAATCATTTTTTAGAAATGACATCAGACACAAACATAAAACTACTATTCAAAACATTGCCTCTAAATAATTTTTGGTGTAGGATCCGCAATGAACACCCAGAACTTGCCACAAAGGTCCTGAATGTTCTTCCGTTCCCAACAACGTACTTTGCGAAATAGGATTTTTAACCAATGCAGTTACAAAAACAAACCGCAAAACTCTCTTCTATCAACCCTGACATCAAACAATTGATGAGAAATTTTAAAAATATCATATCTCCCGTTATATGCACACGTTAATATAAATTCTAAAGTATGATTATTAATAAAAAATACAAATAAAACGAGTTTTGATCATTTTTTATAAAAAATTAAGAAACAAAATTTGCTCCATTATAAAGATTTAGTGTTTTATGCATGTTCAGTCTCACAAACAAGTATCACATTTAATACTTTTTTACCCGATTTTAGAACAGCCAAAGGAAGTGCATAAATATATATGTGTATTTATATATATATATATATATATATATATATATATATATATATATATATATATATATATACATATATATATATATATATGTATATATACATATATTATAATATAATAAACCGATGGTACGAGCTAGTCGAAAAGGTAAATTTCGTGGAATTTTTCACTACCTATTATTCTGCGGTGTAGAAATGAATATCTTTCTTTTAAATTATGTAAAAACCCATTTTTGAAGTGGCCAAATAATAAAACGCCATCTAGCGCTAACATAATCAGCAGTTATTTTTTTTGTTTTACGACAATTTTAATATAGATGTTTTACACGTAATATCAGTCTCATGATAGATGAATAACATTTACCCGGTATTACTAAATCCAATAACAAAGTACTTTTGAATTAAGAATTATCTTTGACATAAAACAGGTATCATAATTTGCATGATCAAAAATATATATTTGTTTCAAGTGTATAACCAAAAATCGATTATTGAATTTCAGTGAAGTAGCTTTTACGTTTAACTTTCGGCGGTGAATTAAAAAATCAAAAAACAAAAAAAAATTTGAAGTTAGAGAAAACTAAAATTGATATTAAAAAAAATTTAAATCGGTAACCAAAAGTGATTGTTCCCGATCTTCTAGTGAATAACTCTTCTATTGTTCCGTCAACTGGTTTGATCCTTGTGTATCTTCATTTGATATTCCATCTATCTATATTTAAATTCATTTACATATTTTATTACTGATTTAAATGTGGCAATAAATTTTTACAGAATATTTATTTATTTGCTTCGCAAACTTCTAGTAAATAACTCTTCATTTGTTCCGTCAACTGGTATGGTCCTTGTGTATCTTCGTTTCATATTCCATCATCTATATTTAAATTTATTTGCATATTTTATTACTGATTTAAATGTGGCAATAAATTTTTACAAAATATTTATTTATTTACTTCGCAAACTTCTAGTAAATAACTCTTCATTTGTTTCGTCAACTGTATGATCCTTGTATATGTTCGTTTCATATTCCATCTATCTATATGTAAATTCATTTGCATATTTTATAACTGATTTAAATGTGGCAATAATTTTTTACAAAATATTTATTTATTTGGTTCGTAAAACGCATATTAAACAAATCGTTATTGGGCATGAAATAATAGACCTGATCCCCTAATTAATAAAAACACCGGGTAAGAATATAAAATAATAAAAAGATTGAAAAGATAGTAGAAAAATAAAACAGTAAAAAAATTTATCTCATGTTAATTTGGAAATTTACAAAATCATAAATTTTGGAAATTTACAAAATCATTAATTGTTATCTGCGTTATCACTTTCCATTTGGATTTAATGTAGATTTAGCAGAGAAAAGTGGCTATGAAATATTTTACTTATGTATCCGTTATAAAAAATATAGTTCCTAGTAACGGGTAATACTTACTAAAGCTTCATAAAATATTATTTTTTGTTTTTTTTTCTTTGCGTAAAATGTAACAAACAAATAAAGAAGCAAATAGGCCAAAATTACAAACAAAATAATTTTTCCTTTCTAAAAATTCTAAATTGATACTAAATTTTAGATACAACTGATATTACATTGTATGTACGTATAATATAATGCAGATATATTGTTTACACTAAAAATTATGGTTAGTTGAAAATATAAAGAAAAAAAAACAGTGAGCCGTCACGGGACGCCTGGCAGATGTGAAACATCGTGTTCGTACAAGTAATATGCTTAAAAGACAAGATTATTACAGGAACTAAATATGGCATAATGAAAAAATAAAGTATTACGAATTTCTTACAGAAAATGGTGACTTTATTTAATAAACATTTATTTACAATTAATACAAAAATAATAAAGCACAGGTTATGTGTACTGTAGTAAACAACAGCGTCGAACTGAGTGAGGAGTGGGTCGCGTAGTCGGTTGCGTATGGCGACACGTCGCCATACCGTACACTCTACTACATATATGTCCTATAGATGTTTCAAATCAAAAAGAACATAATATCCGTGCTATTAATTCAGGAAACACAAAATTATGCTTATTATACTTTCAATCTGAAGTAGTGTAATTAAGGTTTGACAAGTTTACTGAAATCAATATACCAGTTTTTTTAACAGTTAATAAAATATTTTAACATGAATAGAATTGCAATGAATGTAAATAGAATGTTCTAATATACTATATATATTACTCTTTTCTGCGAGAAAAAACTATGGATGCATGTAAAAGAATGGGATCGTTTAATTCCTTTTTATCTTCATATATATGTGTCATCACAAAAAGAAAAATTTGTGACAACAAAGTAACACTGTTAAAATTGTGGTAAGCAATAGTTACTCTTATTTAAACTTAGGCAAATTTTAAAAAAAATAAACATTCGATTAATGATTACAAGTAGGATAAATATTGTTACCATAAAGGGTCGTTTATATTAAACCGATTTTTTATTTTTTACTTTCCAAAATGAGTACTGCCTTTAAACGATTCTTTTATCGTATATTTTTATAACGAAAAGAAAATAAAGGTTGTATCATTAAAGAAGTCGGAAAATAAACTTGTACACGATGCGCTCATAATTTGATCATAAAGCAGCGGCATCAAAATCTTGATCGCGTTCTGAACCGTACACTTCTGGTGAGAAATGTTTCGTTCGGGTGCACCATTAACGGGCACTTGTCAACGGGACTTAATATTTAACAACGCTAATATTAATGTCTTCTTTCCGGTAAAATGAGGGAAGGCGTGTTTACATTTTTTAAACATTTTTAACAGCCCTGTCAAAAAGTATGATGGCACATCTTATGTTTGTCGCATTAGGACTAGGAGATAAGAAAATAAATGGAATTTGTTCAATTTTCTATTGCAATAGCAGGTTAAGCGAAATATGTCCTCTGTTTTACTAGGTAACGTGTGTTCATAATTTTAATGTGACAATGTTAGAAATGAGTAATTTTATGAGTGATTTTATGAGTAACTTCATTCCGCATTTGCACCTATAACAGCATTAGGGTACTGCCTTAAATTTAAATAGATTTTAATGTAATTTTATCACATCACGATAAAAATAGTTTTAAAATAATTTTCGTTTCTGATGCTTGATCAGGCAGCATTAAAATTACAAAATTTTAAGCCGTAAAAATTATCTCTTCTATGAACACGATTCTCTGAAATTTGAACCACTGTTCTATACCTTTTGATTTTGATCTTTGTAATTATTGCACAAAAAATGATATGTTTCAACATATGATCAATTAAAGACGAGGATTTAATTTTGAATAAATAAATCGATATTACGTTTAGGCAAAAACAAAACTGAGCATAATTAAAAACCTCATTAGGTTTTACGATTTATTAAATTCTCGTTTAACTTCCATGCAATGAATATCTCACTAGTTGACGTATTTCAATATAAGCGCGTTTGCGTTAAACCATAGGATATTAAAGAAATTTATGTATATATATATATATATATATATATATATATATATATATATATATATATATATATGTGTGTGTGTAACCTAGTTATTTTTATTACGACTGTAAAAAGTATATTGGGCAATATATTTACATAGGGAAAAATGATGTTGATATTTATAATAGATAAACAATTAGAAAATATTTTTAAATTATTAAACTTTCCATGTTGGAACATATTATATATTTGAATGTAAAATTTTTTTTTATTTGTTTGTGTTCAAAACATAGATAACATTGTTCTATTTTATCTTCTACTATATATATCTTTAAAAAGCCTCAACGGAATATTTATATTTAAGTTCCCTGTAAGTAGTTTATCTATAAGACGTTTCACGAAAACCATATGAGGATAAAAATAAGGAGAGTAGAAAAGGTTTTTGCATTTTCAGTCAATTCGCATATTACTTCTGAACTTTGTTTCATATTCCTACAAGGGTTACTTATCCCCTATATCCATAATTCATGTCGAATTCTTTTTCCACAGTACGTTGATGGACATCAATAAGGACATCATACAACTTCTCTTCTTACTAATAGATCATAATTAATTTCCTTTAGTCGAGTTTTTTACCGTTCCTTATAATGTTATTATGATATGAAGATATTATTATTAGGATTATCTCTCTAAGGTATTTATTATAAATTTTGTTAGGATATATGTTGGAGATACTTTCTTACTTCTCTGTTGGTATTGATACGTGATGTAAAATATTATAATGACTTTAGTATTGCAGTTTATTGATTTCCATTTCTATATATTAATCTATGGCTAATTTCAAAACAGTATAGTAATTTTCCAAACTATTTTTTTATATATTTTACATTCTGCGGTTTTAATATTCAAAAAGTTCATAAGATATATTTGTACATTAAATATATCAAAAAGTTAGGTAAACAAATTACGTGAGAGTTGCGATAACTTAGAAATCTATTCAGGTTTTTGTATTTCAATTATATTGTAGGAATTTGTTTCGAATGTTCAGGTATTTGTCTTTTCGCACTGATCATTTATTAGCTTGATAATTCTATTGAATATATAAATATCTCTATATATCTCTATATAAATATCTTCTATTGAATATATACAAAAATGTTTCTTCTTTCAGTAGAATTAATGAAATTAATTATTTCATTAGCTCGATGTTTATTCTTTTTGGTTACGGCAATTTTAGAGTATATCACTACATAATTGTTAAATCGCTTGGGTTACGAGAGAATTACACAAATGAAAAAAAATATTTTTCTTCAAAATATTTTTTCAAAACAATAATACCTGAACATTATTATTGAAATTATTGTTTTTTTTTTCAATTTTTGGACTAAAATTGTTATTCATTATAATAAAGCGTTACCAAAAACATTATTGTACTTTTTATACAATAACTTCTTGAGTTCCTAGTACAAAGCTTCTATTGTATATCCTGAAAAAGGAACAATAATACATTTTTATGTCAATCTTTGACATTTACCCCACCCGTAACGTGGGGTAACTGTCCTTGACATTTACCCTACGTTACAATTCATAGTAGTAATTAATGTACAAATTTATGTAAGCATTCTAAATAAATCGGTACCATGCATTCAAATCACGAGTGATAATTTTACTTTTCTTTTTTAATTGGAATTTCGAATGTATTCCTGCTCATGATTATATGCGGAATATAATATTTTTTATCCAATATAGTCAGTATTATATCATAAAGTGGATAATTAAGGTGCTAACCGTATGCCGCGCTTTAAAAAAAACATGGTTTTATCCATGGCTATTTGACGTCGATAGAATCGCGAGCCAAACAATCACGTCTTCAAATTGACACAAGCAACATGTCTTGTTCAAAGTCTAAAACTTTTGCTATTTTGATACACCATACGACGAAATTTTGTAAAAGAAGCCCCTCAAGTTTCGATTAAAATAAAAGAGAACAGTTATCGTACACCAATATAATCAAAGAATTGTCGGCAAAACCACTTGACTAGAGAAATGATTTCAGAATGTTTGAAGAAAGTTACAACGAATTATTGGCTTTAGTATCACCTGGAATAAAAAAATAAAACCCACTTGTGCCAGAAGCAACTGCTACACTGAGATATTTGGTAGAAGAAAAAACCCAAATCACTTTGCAATACTTCTACTTTAATATCTAGGCAAATATTGGGTCTAGATAATTATTTAGTCAACTAAACAACTCTTGTTTATGTTTTATATTTAAAATATGTAACAAGACAAGTTAACATAAAGTACAATTTTTCATACAAAATTTTTACAGTCAAATATAGTTTCTTAAAAATTTAAATTTTTCTATGGTAAAGCTTTAGTAAAAATACCACCCTACTGGTCAACAGTGTAAACATAATTTAAACTAATAATTTTGGCATAATCTTTCTCATTGTCAAAATTTTATTTAATATCTACGGGTTTGCAACGCTTGTGAAAATTACTGTTTTTAATTTTATAAATTGTACTTTGACTTTATAAATTGCACTTTGACATTCAACGTTTATTCGTGCCTAAATATGAGCGTAAACCTTATAGTGCGAAATTTACTAGTACCTTAAAATTTGTCTTTTCTTAATAGAATTATAAATATATAAGTACTGTAGAATTAATAAATTAACATTTACGGAACTTGAACAAAATCGTTACATATTTTCCAGGAGTTCTTCTGTTTTAGCTCCCATTTATTTGTTAAAGAAATACTGGTTAATCTTCCGACATTTTTTGTAATGCGTTATATCTCTGGTTTCTACGCTTCAAGTAGATAAAGCGAAAATAAAGAAAGATACAAAAAAGTAAGTTAAAAGAAATATATTAATTATCGTTTTTGTTTTTATTTTTTGGGTAAAATTGGCCCCATTTTTTCACATGTTACTTTTTATCAATGTGAATTTTTAATAAAATTGTGTTAAATCATCATTTAATATCGTATCGATATGTTTGTTGAAGTGTAAAATTAGTTTTTCTATGAATACATTTTTTTACGAATAATATATTTTTGTAATCAAGAATAAAAATGCTAATAAAAGAAATCTTTAATAAATGATTGTAGCTTTTTATTATTTTTTTATTTTTAACTTAAAATTAATTCGTAATTTTAAATATTATTCATATTTAATTTATTCGAAATTGCAAGTTATTTTTTATGCACACACAAAAAATGTTTCTATTTGAAATAATACATTGTATTAAAAAATAATGACGTTTATGCCGCATGAACTCAATGTTTACTTTAAATTTCCTTGCACTCATCCCGCCAAAAGAATACTAATATTTTTTTCTTTCTTTTTTTTAATGACATCATTAAATTTCTATGAAGAAGACATCAATCTGCGATATAAAAACTTTTCGAGATAAATGAAGAAAAACAAAAGACATGATAAGAAAGTATTCTTACCTATTACTTATATAAGAAATCTAGGTACAATCAATAGATTATTAATGGCACGGATCATTTAACATGTTATACTGTTAAATATTGTTTTTTGTGTACTTAAAATATCAGTGCACTTACATAATATTTAGCACCTCAAAAATGTCAATGTTCATTATTTGCAAATGACAAAAGTTCGATTCTGTTTTCGCGAGCGATTTTTAAAAGAGGACGAAATAATTTGCACTCATTACTAAAAGAAAAAAAATAAATAGGTCACATCTCTATAAAGTGTTTAATTACGAAATTCTACGAATGAGAAATTTCATTATGGAATATTGTTTACAATTATACGTTATCGAATTTTTTTATTTCTGACCCCTTATTACTGCTTAATTTAATAAGAGAAAGAAGTATGTAATTAAATGTACTCAAATTTCTGTATTAGACCGTAATTATTTTATTTTCAATCGAATTGGACTCACGCACTAATTAGATACATTTTATAACAATCAGGTTATGATTAGCGATAACCTCAACACGAGGCAACATTGTGCCATTTATCACTACACGGTGTTTAAACGGTCTAATATTGTATAGATGTGCATTAAAAATGTACATAAATATAACGAATTTTGAATCCAATGCAAAATAAATTGAAATCAGTTCGGATGCCTTCGTTTAATTATGAGAGGGTGCTGCACGTATCTCGTGCACTCTATCATAATTCAACAAATGTAACTGAATTCAACAAAGGTAAGTTACGAAATGAACGTCATTCTGTTATCCCATTACTGCTTTAATGAGACTCTTACTTTATGGAAGATAAGCAGTGTGAATTAAAAAAAAGAAAAAGAAAAAAATTACATACATTCGTAAATATGAAAACGTAATAATTTAATAAGAAAATATAGGAATCGGAAATTAAGAATAATTAATTAAGCACTATTAACAAATTGCAATACTCGATAAATTATTTCACTTTTTCATCGATAGATGCAAGGAAACCTTGTTTACATTTTACATTTAATATTACATGATGGCTAAATAAAATTAAATATAAATAATGAAAAATGGCTATGAAGAAGCATGCAGTCAAACAAACAACTATAATAAAGATCAAAACAGTAGAGAGAGACAAAAAATATACATAAATTGTGAGTCCATGGATGGTACTACATTCTTATAAGAAGATTTTAATACTATAAATTCAGAAAAAATACTAAAATTTCATTAAATATCGACGTAAACATCTAATATCTAAAATTTTCATACATATTCATATAGATAATTGACAATTAATAAAATAGCCAGGATGTTAGTACTAGAACACGGCTAAATGTAGCTAAAGAGACTCGGGATATGTTGAAGTACACGTAACAGAAATGAAACATGTTTGGCGATCTAAACCGCGATTTAAAAGTATATAGGAAGGGGTAAAACGGTAGAGACAGAGAGAGAGAAAAAGGGAAAAAAATATTGATAGTGTACTTTTGACACATGCAACATATAAAACAGCCGATTGCAATAGTGAGCGCCATTTTTGTTTGTTTTCACGCATGCGTACACTTCTTATCTTATTCTATCGTGTTCATCTAGCTCTTTCGATTGTCAGCTAAGTACCTATTTTCTGTTCTTCTTGCAATAGATTCATTATATTCAGACGTTGCAACTAAATGTTGCATGAAAGGCTGCATGAAAACGATGATCGTTACATTCAGAAGTTACAATGAAACGTTGCATTGAAATGTCTGTAAATGTCAATTTCAAATAAGTGTTGCATGCATTTAGGAACAAAGATGGGTAAAGATGAATTAAAATATCAAGAAAATGGATTCTTCTCAGCGTTGTGCGAAATTGTATACGACCTTGACATTTTACTCTCATTGCTCCAAAGAAGTTTCACTTCATGAAGAAGTCAATTTTAAAGATGCTTATAGGTACTGAGTTTATTTTTGAGGAATGGTGGAAGTGAGGAAGAATAAATAAAAGGGTTTTCGGGCACGATTTGTTTAGGGAAACAAAAATTACGTTTACCTGATTTCGGTATATGAGTTCAGTAAATCTTAGAAGAAATTTATATTTGGGGCGTTCTTCTTTTTTACTGACAATCGGAGTAATTTTATTTTGATCTAAAAATAAAATTTTTACTTATGTGTCAATAATTATCTGTTATTTTCAATGATTGTTAAATGATCATAGATTCCGGCAAATTACTCAGCATCAACGTATTGCTCGATTTATTCTCAAAATTTTACGATTTGTAGGTAGGGTGTCAAAAACGTACACTTCGGGCACAAAAATATATTATTTTTTATATTGCCATAAAAAATCAAATCTTAAATTTTAATTAGTACAATTGAAAGTAAAAAACAAAGACTTTCTTTCTAGAAACGCAATATTTATTTATTTATTTATATACTTTAATGTATCTAATTGATACATATATCAGGCTTGTTGCTACAAGAGCAATCTCTTACAGCCAATCGTAACACCAGTCCAGCCCCTCTCGATGAATGGCCGGAAATCGAGCCATGGTCCCCAAAACAACACACGACGGCCACGACCATAGTCTTGTAATCTTATTAAAAAAAATAAAATATGTTACTTAATACAATATTTTTAATTAACTAATTATTTTTTTGTTTGTACTGAGTGGCTGATCCATCAAAAAAGTCCGTTTGACAGGGGCAGTTCTTTTTGGACATGACCGAGTAATAGGGATGTGCCCAAAGAGCGGCGGGGCCATGAGTAATGTTTGAAAATACAGTGCAAAAGTAAATGGTACGCTTTTGTTTTTAAAACGCTTGCCGGTACAATACTGCTGTATGCAAGGTCAGTTGATTTCTCGATCCTTCAAAATGATACGAGTGGATTTCCTCACGGTGTCTGCACGCATAATTTGCGCTGTAATTCTGTTTTAGACAATACATCTATGTATTATCAGTAGGATTTAAAATTTAAAAATCTTAATCTCATATTCAAAGTTATGAGTAAAAGCTCCAAATGTATTTTTTGTCTCCTTTACGTTATGGCTGATTTTTATATTCTTTCCAAATTTCTCTATTACCTCAATTCATCTGATCACTGTGCAAAATTCAACTGGTTTATCTTTACTGCATAATTCACAATTAAATGAAACTACGTGATGTAGTATTATTTCTACTTTCTTTAATTTCTTTACCACGACCTAGGTTTCGTTGTATTACAACATCTTCAGGTGGGATATTAGCAAAGATCGGAATCTTTGCTAATATCCCACCTGAAGATGTTGTAATACAACGAAACCTAGGTCGTGGTAAAGAAATTAAAGAAAGTAGACATAATACTACATCACGTAGTTTCATTTAATTGTGAATAATGAATTTCTACAAAATTAACGCCAAATATATTTAATATTTACTTCATAAATTATAATTTATTTTGTTAATACTGTATTCCGTGCATGACCCTCTCGTGGAAGCTATAAAACTGCAACGCCGTCCGTGCTATGTTCTGTTTCAGATCATATATGTCACATCTATGTATGTTTGCATATAACTTGTACAGTCAAATGTGGCAATCAATAGATACAGATGGAACATAAAACTGTCTGTATATATCAAAGTATCTATAGTGACATAGAACGTTAGGGTTCACTTTCAGAAAAGATCGGTGGAGATTTTGCAATGTGTTCAAAAGAATCCTTTTCTGCTTTTTATTTGTTTAGTCACTGTTTTCTTCTTTTCAGCAGTAACACGTGACATATCTTACATTCGATACAAATTAATTTTCCTTATTAGAAAGGTCTCTTTTGGCAAAACAGTTTGGGATATTCTTGTTATTTGTGTTCCTGAATTGTCTTTTAAAAATCAAAATTTCACCTCAGATTGTATAACCAATGAATCGTTAAATATCGTTTTGATTCTAATCTTACTTTTTGTTCGTGTCATTGTTCTCTGGTGTCGTATGTATCTCTGACCCTCTTATTATGGTCGAAAAAACTCATCCAAGATTTGACACCAACAGAACATAGAGTAATGATACGAAACCGGAAAATTAGAAACAAAGAGAGAAGAGAAAAACAGAAAGCTTTCGAAAATATTTTATTGGATGCTCCTTTTTCTAAGCCTCCACAATCAAATCTTAGAAATTCATCTGTCATGAATCCTACTAGGTCTTTTTCATCGGTTTCTACTTCGTCAACTGTTAGTATAAGAGGAAGAAACCAATTTACAAAAGACAGGTCGAAGTTTTATGTTGATAATTTCCAGCTCCAAGATCGGATCAAAGAATTGTTTTCAGGTATTCTTTGATTAGGTTTTGGAGCTGGAAATTTTATGTTATGGAAATCGATAATTGATTATTTTTAAAAATCTCCTAATTTATTTCTATTGTTCTTAACGTATTATTAAATTTTTAATTTACTATTTATCATTAAATTATTTATTTGCTACAGGACATATTGATGAAATGAGAAAATTCCAGTCGTCCATTAGCCTAAGTTAAAATTGTTAATCAAGATATCTCTTTGAACATAATGAGATACTGCTTGTTGATAAAAAGATATAATATTTTGCACTTTAATACAGGACACCTTATAATAATATTAAAAGAAAATTCATGCTAGATGCGTAATCTGTCAGAATTTCGTTGACATTTGCTGGCCCAAAATGAGAGCTTAGTTAAATTATTGTACTTTACTTAAAATTTAGAATAAAATTTTGCAACAAATCGTGGTATAACTCCAACGAATATGTCAGTTCAATCAACAAGTATATCAGTTCACATCGAATGATAGGAAGGAAAACGTTACTATTTCACACAGTATATAAAGAAAATTAAACGAAGAAGAGAATAAAAAATTATGTAAGTTAATGTATGGCGAGAAGATTTTGAATTATTGATAGATAAATACCAGATTATTAAATAAAAATAATATAACCTCTTCTTAAAATATACTTTTGAAATTATAAGAAGCAAATAATTGTATGGAACCTTTCTAACTAGGTAGGAACGTCGTATTAGTTATACTAAATTATGTATTGAATTCTTAACTATGATTTGATATACAAACTATTCGATGTGAATTATATATCGAAGAGTTTCTTTTCTCGTTTATTTGGGTATTTGATTCTGATTCAAGCTACGGTTGAATTAAGATGTGAGAAATTTTCCACGGAATTTCGTGTCTTGAAAATAGCTTGCATTCTCGTATTAATTTTTGTTTTTTTTTTATTATATGCAACCCTTACAATTTCCATTCGTTTTTTTCTCTGTGCTTGGTATTTTCTCAGTTTAAATACTATTAGATTTATATACATCCAATTTTTTCCATTAGATACTTCAAATTCAGATTTCAATTAACCTCTAGCGGCACATACCTGTATGGCATCTATAGGCACATACTGGCATGTACCTCCCACATATATTTATCAAATAAAATGTCATGGAACAAAATATATGTACTTGATATTAGGATAAGGACGTAGATATTAGAATAAGAAAATTACGAAACACCTAATATAACTAAAAATTATGATAAAATGCCTTGCCACTTGAGTTGTACAAATAACTGTAGGTCGTGTTAACTGGGAGAGTATAAAATGTTAAGAGAGTCATAATTTATTAAACGACTTTGTAAAATGTGAATTGACGCCAGTTGATATTCCATAATTTAGTGACGACAACAGTAAATGAATAGCTTAAAAGAATTTAGTTTGTTTGGAGATCAGGAGCGTGTGTAGTTTCTTTGAGTCACAAGACGAGGGATATATGAATCCGAAAGGGAGATCGGAGGGACTACGTGGTTGAGAGTCGCGTACTAAACTTTTCACATTTCCTGAAGTACACGTAGAGCTACGACCATTTCGCCGACCCTTACAGTAAGCTTATTAGAGACGCTACCGATAATTTATATGAGGCAGCTCAGAGGAAAGGTGAAGCTAGCTAGGAGTAAAAAAGATATTGGTCTGTTTTGCTCTATATTGTTTTATTTGCAATTGTCTGAGTAAGAGAAAATTGGCGTAAGAATTTAGAATTAATTGTATTTCTTTTTAAAGAACTCTTAAAGTATATCATTTTCCGTTAGAGATTAAAAGGGGGTAGGCTTCATGACAATACATGTATTTTGAAGGTTTTCCAACTGGTTCAGAAACAGTTTATTAAGATAGAAATAGCAACAAGGCTCTATAATTGAATAGGAGAAATTTAATAAGGTAGTGAGTATGAATTGCTAACCAGCGAACTGTAGCTCGAAAAGCTCGATCATTTCGAGGGAGTGTAATGTCTCATTTCGTCGATTTGAGTCTCCTCATCAATCCACATTTAGTTATGATTAACCACATCCAGTTATTATTTTTTTAATTAAACATACTGTTTATCTTAGATCATAGTAGAGTCAAATTAATTTAATAAAAGTAGCTTATCACATATTAAACTTTTTAATTTTTTTGAAATGTTGATGTATAAAGACATATTATTTTCATTTAAAAAGTCACCTTTTACAATTAACATAACATCGAAAATACTGACAAAGCGGGTACCAACAAGACAAAATTATGTCATAAAATTGTCGATCCAAGCTAACTAAAATAATTTGAAATGAAAATCTTAATAATATACTTGGACAGAACGAAGTTATAAAGGTCTCTTTTTTCAGTATAGAACCCTAAAGAGGAAGAAGTAACAATAAATAATGGTTGCATAGGCAGTCATTAAATACCTTCTATATCATGAGGGTTTAGTAAAACTGTATCGTTTATTGCAGGTTACGATGGTGAAACTCAGCATTTTAACGTGGTATGCGCTTATTTCAATTTTCCTAAGTGTTGATACTTCCACCATCAACGAGAAATGTTCTAACGAAATGTTGGTAGAGATTGGAGATTACAGTTATGTGCCTATTATGACAAACGTCTTCTGCTTCATACCTGCTGATCTGGAATATGACAATCATGATAACCTGTTCGCTATTTTGGAAGATCACAATGAGGAATTTCCCTTCAAGGCTTACGTTTTAAAGAAGAAGTCGATCGATTTCAAATTGATTGGAGGTTAGATGTAATCAATTAATAGTTTAAAAAATAAAAAAACACACTTTTACAAAATACTGCACTAAAAAGCAAAAAATATAATTATCGAATCTGTTTTCTCCGTCTGCTCACTAAGAATTTTAGTGTAAACTATGTTTGCTATCGAATGTAATATTTGAGTGCAAAAGTGAGGGGCGCTTTGCTTTGATATTTAAGAATTATTTTGATATTTGATAAAAAGTGAATTCTAACCTTTTTTAGTATTTTTTTCTATTTTTAAATGTAATTTTTTATTAATTTTATGAAATTATTATATTGTCATCGGTTCTTGATACGCGTGCAAAATTTTAAATATTTTGGACCTCTGAAATTGGAAGAAAATTTAATTGAAATATTCCATTATTTTGTGTTTTGTATCAAATTTAAAAACTTTTCATTTATTTTATGTAATTATTATATTATCATCAAGTTTCGATACGTGTGCAAAATTTTAAATATTTTGAACATCTGGAAATGGGCGAAAATGTAATTGAAAAATTCCGTATTTTTTTAGTCTTTTTTTGTTTTACAATTCAAAATTTTTTTTTTGTTCCACGAAATTATCGTACTGTATTCACCAAACTGCCATGTTTCCTAATAATACAACAATTAAGAGTGCATGGAATTTAATTTCACAGATTCCATCACATGTTTACATACAAGTCGACTTATTAAAAAGTACGTAAATCTTTTGATAAACTTTGCCACTGGCTTCGCTTAGTGAATGGAAGTATTTACATATGTAAGTCTGTTTGTTTGGAAATGAAATTTCATAATTAAACTACTCAGATGTCTTTTATAAAACGAATTCGATATTAAATAAAAAAGAATATAAGTTTTTCTTATACACGAGTAGAACCCTCACTATTTCTTTAAACATTTAGATGCAAATAAGAGTTTAATCGTTTTAAAGTGCGTAATATTTCTACTAATCTTTTATTACGCTGTTTCCTTTGTTTATATTCCTCTATTTTCCTATGTTTTATATAGTGAGCAATATATTTACATGATGAGATATATTTCTATGATATATGTATCTCATCTTTATATCTAAATTCACTACTATTTTCCGGTTTTATATACTAAGCAATTAGATAAGATATAAAGATGAGATACATATGAGATATGTATCTCATCTTTATATCTTATCTCATTGCTTAGTATATAAAACCGGAAAATAGTAGTGAATTTTTCACAAAAACTAGGGTACCTTCAGTCATCAGTATAGTTATGGTAAACTTTTAGTAATACTGCTTTTATCATAACTTTAACTTTACCAACTTCAAGGATAAAGGGGGGTGACATTTGTAACAACATCTTTATAATTTTGTATACAGAGAATAGTTTTTGGAGTCTTATAACTCGCTTTTTTATTTATATGCTATACAACCGAAACGGTATTTTACTTTTAATAAAAAACTTACCCCTCCCGAAATGATCAAACAAAAGGTTTTTAGGTTTTTACTATTAATGAAATAGGCAGTTCAATAAATTCCATTACTACGTCTCCATGTCAGATGGATTCTAATATTAACGCCTGTAATTCTGTGAATCCTGTGAATTCAACTTGTTTTTAGGCGCCGAATCTTATAACTGACTATTTAAAATTCCAAATTACCATATATCCCCTTGCAGTCTTAAGTAATTATATACATCAAAAGAGGAAAAAATTCCGTAACCCTTGTTTTCTTGAATATATACGTCATCATAACAGAAAGTCGCTCTGTGTCGCGTTATATGTCGTCTCCGTGGTGTTTAGGGTTGCCACGAGGACCCTGGGACCCAGATTTTCGACGGGACTGGACTAGTATTCTGGTTTACTATAAGAGATTACTCTCGTAGCAATAAGTCCACTATTAATGGACTAACTAAATTATGCCCATTAAAGTATCCTTATGAAACTCTTGACTTTTTATGTACATCAATAAACAATGTTTTGATTAACCGCGTTCATAATAAAAAGCGGATCAGTGTGAAACCTCGATATTCCGACTTTATTTAATACAAATCTTGTCCGCAATATTCAGATCAAATTCTTTTACCATAAACGTTATAAAAATATGGTTTGGGTTATGATGGTGAAATTTTTAGTTTTTGGTGCAAACAAGTGAAGTATGATATGGGAACTTGGCATAATGCATGGAATGTCGGGGCTAGCATTAAATCCGACTTGAAAGCATTTTGTTCGTAAAGCAATGATAGCGTGGGTCGTTGTTCAAGATGGATCATCTCTATTGCATATCGGCAGGGAGGAGTATGCTGAAGTCGAATCCGCATTGGAATAACTCCAGTCAAAGAAACCTCAGTCCTAATGGCTTATCTCTGTTATTAAGGACTGTTCCGGACATTTGTCAAACCACTTACATTTTTAATCAATCTTTATCTTCGTTATGAAATTTAATATATTTGGATGGTTTCCCGGATGAATTTAGTTTTAGGTCTAACTTAAAGAATAATAGACCTATAGCAGTGTCATCTTGACTAGCTAAAGTATTCGAAAATACTCTGCATCGCCATTCTATTTGTAAATCTAATTCCTTACAAACTGCCAGCACGGTTTACACAAAGCGTTTTTCCGTCACTATTCTTATAAATTACATGGATTATGTGGTTAGAGAATCGGATCTAGTTTGTCAAGTAGTTGTGACCTATTGTGATTTTAAAAAAGTATTTGACCGAATCAACAATAATATCCTTCTAGTCAAATTATTGGAGGTAGGAATATCTACTTTTCTAGTAAAATTATTCGCTAATTACTTCTGGGCACGCAAATAATACATCTGGTTTGGAAATTTGAATCTCGACAAAAACTCGAATCTCGACTGTTTCAAAATAATATTGACTCAGTATAAATTCAATCGTTTTTTTATCAAAAGGTGTATGAATACTATCCTCACTTATTCCAATCCAAATTTATAACGGGCATGATCGGATGTAATTCCCTTCAATTCCGATGGGAAATGCTTTCTAATATTCATTTTTTTTAATTATTAAATCATAATGTTGATAACTCCTAGATCTTGAGTTTAGTAGCACTTAATGCTCCTGACTGCTACATGAAAGAACGATGTTATAGTTTATTTCACCTGCCTAGAGTGTGAACGAATATCCTGCAACATTCATCCGTTTTTCGTACATTCACATTGTTAAATGCAGCTTTGCACCCAGGCTGGACATTTTTGTCTTCTCCATTGACTGCTTCAGGAATGGGGTTATGCTTCGTGGTTCACAACTGATCACAAATTAGAATTATATTTATTCGAATTGTTGTGTGTTCCCATCTTATTTCTTATTGCTACTGCTTTTGCTGTATACTCTTCCTCATTCCCAACGCTTCAGATAAACCTGTAAATTAGGTATCGAGTTTTCAAGAAATAGATAAATAAATGTACCTAGTGTTTCCCAGTTTTTCAACCTTCTTCTTTAATACTGTACATGGAGTGTTATACTCACTCATAAAAAAGGAAATATATGAAGATATCGATTCTCTTTTCTATTTCAAAATTATGACTTAGATATCTAATATAGATATAATTATTGCAGGTTTAGACGAATCAATATCGGTACAGGATCTAGCATTCGATCCCGTAACAAAGAAGATGTACTTTGCAACCGAAAATGGAATTTATGTCTACATACTGACCACGTCACTCGACTACGAATTGGTCAAGTTTGCCTACGAGGGAAAAGATATCTATAACATTGAGTTCAGTAAAAATGGTATAGCTTTTATTGGCACTTATAAAAATTACAGAATGTATAGGTTGGATGAGAATATGAAAAAGGCTGTCTTCGATAGGGTACCTAACGCTACGTATTTTAGAACAGATGATGATGACAATATTTATTATGTTTATGATGACATGTTCTTCGTTCTCTGGGCTGATGAAAACAAACCCCGAAAGATCACACAAGTAAACGAGGTTGGCCATAAAGCAATTGCATTCGATGCGGAGGGGAATGGGTATTTGGCTTATAGCGGTGGTTTATTATATTTGAAACATGGTACGAAGACTTTTGTGAAGACAAACGATATGTTTGGGGCAGTTACTGCAGTTGCTGTTGATAGTCGTGGCAATTTAGCGTTGGGATACAGGAAGAAAATGTTTAATTTTGTCAAAATTGGGAAGTGCTAGTTAATATAAGTAAAATAAAAGTTTGTCTTCAAAGTGCGTGTGATTGTTTCTTATTTTCACGAGTTTTGTTTGAACATATGTAAAAATATATAACAAGATTTGTTGGATATACGGAATATTTTGGTAATAGAGTAAAATTTTAAATATTTTCTTTCACATTGTTGTGTTTCAATTTTTTACTTGTTATAAACAAAGCTAAGTTCCTCTAGTGATTAAATAATAAAACCCTATGTTTAGTTATGCTTACTCCGTCTGTCGCAGCCTTCAATATAAATGTGGTATGTATAATAAGGTAAGAAGATGGCTTGAATTACATAATAATAGAGTGGTATGTATAATATGATAACAGAGCAGTACGGGTAATAGACTAATAGGGTGGTATGGATATTGATGAATAAATTAATAGGATAGTAATAGAGGATTTCAACTGTGGGTTGATATGTGCTTATAAATTAGATTAGATGTAATAATTTAAAAAAAGTGTTGTGAAAACAGAGCATCAGAGATATTTTGGAATATTTAGTACTTACTATGGTTTAACCCTTTATATTGTGGATAGTTTGTAATCTTGTGCTATTTGAAAATAAAACTATGAAAATGGAATTTGATTAATTTTATTTCGAAAATGCAGGTTGCATTCTCTGTACTATTATTTTTCTGTACTTATTGTAGTAGAAGGAAAGAATTGTAAAATTTTTCCGCTATCCATTCCTCATGAACGTACCAAGAAAAGTTACATAAATGCATTTACAAGCTGCGTATTTCCATTAAACAAAATATTTATTAAACAATTTTAGAGATTGCATTTCTCATGTTTATTTAAAAATGTATTTTTATTTATTTATTAATATTTATATTTATTTAAGAATTAAAATGTATTTACTTAAACATTTTAAAGATTGTATTTCTTTATTTACACATTCAAAACTGAGAGCTTAAAATGGATATATGGAACGATTGTCACTGAAAGATGCGATATTTATAACAATCAAATTACTGAAACTTAGTTTCAAAAGTACTACATAATTAGAAAATATGGTATTTCAAATTGTTCTTAATTTTTACTTTTAAAATAAACCAGTTTCAAAACTTTAGCTGTTTTGAAAGACAAATTATAATGACTTTTGCACTGTAAATTAAAATAAAAGTCTTGGAATTACCATTTACATATCAACATTTTCAATGCCCCTATTTACAATTTAACAGAGACTAAGGTCGTAAGCTCTTACTAAAAAGTATCTATCACACATTGAATATATTTGTCATTAATTCTGTAAAAATTCATTATTCACAATTAAATGAAACTAGGTGATGTAGTATTACTTCTACTTTCTTTAAGTTCTTTACCACGACCTAAGTTTCGTTGTATTACAACATCTTCAGGTGGGCTATTAGCAAAGATTTCTAATAGAATAAGAAAGCCCACCTGAAGATGTTGTAATACAACGAAACCTAGGTTATGGTAAAGAACTTAAATAAAGTAGAAATTATACTACATCACGTAGTTTCATTTAATTGTGAATAAAAGTCTTGATACGTATGAAGTGAATGACTTTATACTTTTTTCGCTTTTAATCAATCCCGTTTCCTCTGACTATCAAATGTATTTTCAATAGGCCATCAGTTGTAAATATTTTATAATGAATCACATTACACATATTTTAGATTAATAATTTGCTTTTTCCTTAATATTATTGGCAAGATATGTTATGCCAGCTTTTGACCGAAGCTTCCCTCGTATGATTTTAAGAAAGTGGATTTTTTACATGTGTAAACCTTTCGTCGAAATATCTGGCGTAAACGTACGCAAGGGTAAATTATTACCTTTATAACTACTTTATTATAAATGTATATCGTGTCCAAGGCGCTTTGTGGCGAAATATATTTTCTTGGCAATAGTGAAATTTATAAATATAATATATTTAAGTTTCCACAATAAATGTCTATGAATAAAATATTCAGCAACGATGTTTCATTTATCATTAAAACGTTTACTGTATTAATATTTGACGATATGTATTTGACGATATGTTTCAATTATATTTGACGGTATGTTTCAATTATAGGACGTAATATTTCACGATATGTTTCATTTATCATTAAAACGTTTACTGTGTATTAATATTTGACGATATGTATTTGACGATATGTTTCAATTATCATTAAAACGTTTACTGTGTACTAATATTTGACGATATGTATTTGACGATATGTTTCAATTATATGACGTAATATTTGACCATATGTTTCATTTATCATTAAAACGTTTACTGTGTATTAATATTTGGCGATATGTATATCTATGTCTTCCTGAACTTTCCTAGTTTTGGCGACGCATATAATATTTCGTGCGCGGACACAATTCTTTAGCATTTATCATTACTGCTCTCCTCCCGTAAATAATTACATAAATTAATTACATAAATTGTATATATTTGGACTTAATTTTATAGAAATTCATTATAATTTAATTTTTCATAACTAAATTAAATTGTAATTACCTATATTTTAGTTTGTAATTCAGAACATGTATTGTATATCTGCAAAATTATATTGAAATATGTTGGATCATTTCAGCATAAAAAAACGACCAATAAATAAACAGATAACCATTCACTTTTACTATGTTAATAGGGACGCTAAAATCTTTTGTTTTGTTTTATTTAAAACAAATAACGAATCAGTATCAAACTTGAAAGGTGCATATTATATTTTAATAAGTAATAATCTACGCGTTTGGCTCGCGTGGAAAGTGAATCAAACCTAAATAGCTTGACAAATTTTTATGAAAATCGACAAATACATAGTTCATGATGTCAATAATTATACCGTAGGCAGAAGTTTTAACCTGAGGGTCATTAAAAATTTAGTACTTTAACATATCGAGAGTCCAAAACCTATATGTAAATCCCGATTAAGGAATCGAAAATCTGCACGGGGAAACCGCGGGCGAAATCTAGTGACATTCGGAAAGAAAGATGCCACAGAATTGTCTTTGGTATCCGCTGAATTATCCGAATATATTTGGCTTTGTGCGAACCATCTGAAATACAGCAAAATTAGAATAATTTTTTCCGAATCGAAATACTAAGTCAAAATACTTAACAATTAATATTAATACATCGAAAACTACTGTTCCGTTCGTTATCAAAATAGGTCTGACTGAAGCGAACGTAAATAAACAGTATAGCCAGTATATTTTTGTATTGCTGCAATGAAATATCATTGTTCTCCGCTTTCTATGAACACGAACGATTTACTTCAGTTACTTAAACAAATTTTTCTTGGGAAAGAGGTCAATGTGGCTTCTAATACGTAAACAATATAGGAAAGAGCAATTCCAGATCCTGTCCCATCTACTTATCGCGTAGTACAAAAAATAAAAAGATTTATTTATTAGAATCCTTTAACATGACATCGTTGAATTATCTGGGATCTGCAGTTTACAACAATTTAAATAAAAGTATTTGTTTTATTTACTTAAACAAATTTTTCTTGGGAAAGAGGTCAATGTGGCTTCTAATACGTAAACAATATAGGAAAGAGCAATTCCAGATCCTGTCCCATCTACTTATCGCGTAGTACAAAAAATAAAAAGATTTATTTATTAGAATCCTTTAACATGACATCCTTGAATTTTCTTGGATCTGCAGTTTACAACAATTTAAATAAAAGTATTTGTTTTATTTACTATCGAACATAAAACGTGAACGTCAAATCATGGAATGGTTGATTTCTTCTATATACTTGAAACTCATACACTGTTTTTTCCCGTACGTTTTAATACTTGGTGTATGCTATTTCAATCTTTAGTGTAGTGATATATTTACACCAACTTCGCGCTAAATACGGGAAATGAGTTAAAATTAGATGTTATTTATTACATTAGCACTGAATGGATTATGTCTTTATTTTTATTTTTAGGATTTGGATAAATTAAATGCAAAATATTTCTTCTGGTGCATTGTCATTGTTTATTTATTCGTTCATATAGAATTAAACTCGCCCTTCAAATTAACGCCAGCCGGTAGTTTATTACATTTTATTAATACTACCCCAGGTTTCTATGAAAACTATGAACAGCATCCAGTTTTGTGATCTGTATAAAATAAAGAAATCGAGAGAAATTAAAAGTCTCAATGTACATCACTTTTCCAGGTGAGGTAATCGCCCATACTTCGGCCAAAATTAATTGCTTTAATACATTTTTTTTTCGGAACGTGCCCGAAATTCCAAAATCAGAAAAACAAAAGAAGAAAGCCTGACGATATTTACAAGAAACTGTCAAATATTGAATTTCGTCGAAATTCGCACAGTAGTTTAGGTAGTATATACATACGTGCAGATTTTTTTTGTATTATTTGTACTTCTTTAGGGATTTAGAATAAATTTTCATTAAAATGTTGACTTCGCATTTTTGACAATTACTCTGTTCTCTTCACTCCTATTGTGGCTTGAAAATGAAATACAATCTACCGTT
Organism: Druceiella hillmani; assembly: GCA_039881145.1. Classification (NCBI taxonomy): domain Eukaryota; kingdom Metazoa; phylum Arthropoda; class Insecta; order Lepidoptera; family Hepialidae; genus Druceiella; species Druceiella hillmani. The sequence continues at coordinate 46,953,078 of JAYKKI010000007.1, read as the reverse complement.
GCCCCAGGTCAGGAGAGCAAAAAACTTCAAAAGATTTTTGAATTGGGTTTTATGCTACAATATGTAGCAAAAAATAGTTCGGCTTGCCGTTTAGTATCTTAAAATTATTACTTTTCTTGGAGTATCTTCTATCTATTAAATTGATTGGAGATATCTAGAGTATCTCCAATCAATTTAATTTTCTCGGCACTAAGATATACGGAAATAGAGAATTATATAAATTTACTAATAATAAACATATGATACGAGAAAATCTATGAGTATGAATTTCTCATCGAAACTATTAGATCTTAAAAACTCACTTAAAGTGAATAGTAAAATTAAATACACAACTTTGTGGTTAGTGTGTTTTAGCAATATTGATAACATTAGATAAAACATACGAGCGTTACGCAAAACGTATTGTGATATTGAATCAGATATAAATTGTTCAGAATTTTGTAAGACTCGTCTGGAGAATAACGTAACTAATTCAGCAGTAAGCCTTAATTTTGTTATATTTTTTAATTTTTTTTTTTCTCATCTTAGATCTGTATGACATAGAAAGGTTGTAACCGATAAAACTTTATTCGTGTTCATATTCGAATAGTAATTAAATACGAAAGTTTTGGTAAAATTTATTACAATTAACGTAAAGTAATATATTTATTTATACACCTATCGGTCTGTGGGTTTTCTGATGTTTTGCACCTAACTCTATTCAGTTGTTAATTTATTAATATTAAATTGCTTAATTAGAATTAAATTGGTCTCACTTGACTTGTTACAAAATATCCATTAAAAGAATATTGATTTTTTACAAATTTTACATGACCTTAAATTTTTTTATTCCAAGATGAAAAAGGAGAAAATGAATATGTCTTTTATCGCACAGTTTCCTCTCTTATGCAGTTTTTGGACACGTGGGCACGTAAACTGCACATACGTGTTTACTATATAGCTTATATACTTGCAAGTGAGAGACCATATAGATTGCGAGCAATAATATCTGGAGAGCATGGAGGTAACTGGTTCTTGTCATAAGGGCCTTTTTACTATTTTGCCGAATAAATTTAATATTCATCACAAAAAAATTAAAGGATATTTTTTTACTTAAAAAAAAATACCAAATTTCAAACGTCCATAACCTGTATAGGACCTTCTCTAATGGCACGCCCCGGATAACGCAAATGCCGTAAGTACGAAAGTTTAACGATCGGTATTTCGATGAAAAATAATCATTAAAAAACCATTTTAAAAATAAATTTCACTCTTTTCAAACATATTCTTGACATGTAAAGATAAAAAAGCGAAAAAGAAAATATTTGGAAGTTATTTTTGAACGATAGGCTAACGATTAATTCAGAGATAAATTGAAATGCTTTTTGTTTTTCCGCATCTTCTGAATTTTTTTCACAAAATTTCAATAAAACCATATCAAACATTGGAATTTTTTTTTTCTTTCTCTTTCTAGAGACCTATTTTTCTTTCGGAGATGTTATTTTTTTTAATTAAAAAGGACGTATTTGAGAACATGTTAACTATTAATTACATACAGCCTTTTGCAGACTTCTGACTGTATATGGCAGTAGCTCCACACAATGAAAATAGTCGAACCACATTTTGGTTCATAGCACAATTTTTGAATAAGCTGGCGCTGGAACATATATGTCCAAATATTCACATCAAAGACATATATCTTTAAAGCGTCCTTATTTTTGGGTTTCTTACCCAAAGAGTTCGATGGAAATTCTTTTATTACTACGCTATCTGTTTGTCACAGTCCTGTAATACTAGAGCAAAAAAGTTATATAGTTAAAATTTACTTACATTACCTATCTATCTGTCCAAAATAAAAAATATATTAAAAATATTGTAGTCAAAGGAGAAAAAATGTTTAGTAGGTATCATTCAAGATAAGTCTCTATTACAAATACATTCCTCCATTAAAAAATAAAGGTGCGAGGGTTCAACAAAGTTGTTCAAATTAGTCCATTTTTGGTATCAAATCTATATTTATAACTTTTATAGTTAGCTGCCTAAAATTTCTGGTCTGCATTTAAACAACAAATTATAAAACTTCCAAATCACCCTCTTTAAATTAATATTATATATATATATATATATATATATATATATATATATATATATATATGTATATATATATATATATATATATATATATATATATATATACACTCTGTATCAAAGTGTACACGGTTAAATTTTACATAGATATGGAATTCTCATAGTTTCTGTAATAGATCTGCTGGAAAAGACAATATTAGAAAAAATTGGGTTAGGATTTCAACAATTTATGTATGTATGTTTGTATGAGGATGTGTTTATAGAAGTATTGCTGGATTTATTTTAATATTAAAAGTATCACATAATAACAGTACAATACCTCTGGTGTTCATATTATCTGAAATATGTATAAAATTAAAGGTCCAAAAGAAAAGACTATAACGATACCCACTAAATGTATGAATGTATGAGTATAATTCTCAAAACACTAATATATAATATTAAAATCAAGATTCAAAACACTTATTACTAATTTTCGAAAAAAACACAGAAAGTGTGAATATAATTCTGAAAACACTAAATCGCTTTCCACAAATGAGGTATCGTTTGACAACCTGAGCTACATGGGCCGAACATTCCTAAAAATTCAGTATTTTAATCTGTATCTAAATTTTTTTCAAGTTATAATTGATTTTTTCCTGAAAGAGAAAGACCACTTCAAAAATACACTTATATTGAAAATGTTGAATAATAATAACAAACATTGAAATCGTATCATCCATCTGAATCCATCATAAAAGATGACTGGAAAAACGATGATGGCAAATTCAAAAATGGTTTTTACTGGATTTATGGGACTAGACTCGACAAAGTTAGTTTCGATTTAGATTTCTGAAAATCTATGTTATCGTTGTCAAGGTTTTTCCTATTAAGTAGTACAATTTGTTTATTTTATATGGATAAAAATTCATTGTCTTTTGACTTTTCAGGTTACAATGATGAGCTTCTTTTTAATGGCACTGGGGGCCATCTTCTATGTGGGAGTTTGCATCGAAGGCCTTCCAGTAAAGCCAGGCCAATGTGATGGAAATTTTGTGGTCAAGATAGGCGATTACAGCTACGCTCCACATAAAACGAATGACTTTTGCTTCGTACCGTCTGGACTGGAATTTGACCGCAATGACAACCTCTTTGCTATACTCGAGGACAACAATGATGAATATCCTTATAAGGCCTACGTGAACCCAAAAGAATCAAATGATTTCCAGTTGATACCAGGTTTGAAATTTCCAAATTTTTTCTCAACCTCTGAATAAACTTGAATAAATACACTCAAATATTTTATCACTCATTAAACACATTTAGCCTCTTATGCAGAAGTAAAAAGAAGTAGAAGAGCTGAGTCAAATTGCGATTCGTTTAATGTCGATAGGTTTCAAAGAAAATTAGAAAATAATTTCAACACATTAAAAATAAAATAAGGAAAGAAGAAGCACTTCCTTTGCCAAAACTTGACAAATTAGCACTAGATTTTTTTCGCATTTCTTCCAGGAGATACTAATACATTAATATGTGCTTTTCATTATAATTTTCGACAAAATAATTAATATTAAAACATATACGCTTCGTCGTTAGAGACCTCTTAAATGTCATCTACCGAATTTCCTCAATTTTGCTAATGCTCAATGAAAAGCTTTTATTGGTAATTACAGAAATTTGGCTTCTTTACTTAGTTTGAAAGCTATCCCACTGACCATTATTTGTGCATATATTATTCATACTTTACATCAAAGCCTTTTTCTTTGCAAAAGCAAAAATTTTTCGTTGGCTTGCTTTTTGTCCTTAGCCAAATAATAAAAAGTAACATCGAACGTAATTTCAAAACAAAATTATTGTTCCCTTTAAGTCCAATGAATTACGATATTCTTGCCTTGTGGACTCGAATATCAGCGAAATAAAAAAAAGTAATAATCGAGTTGTATATCGAAGCAACTGCTATTTTTTTATCTCGTGTATATCGTGGTTTTAAGTTGTTATCAATTAATGTTAGTGTAACTTAAGTTTTGAAAAGAAAGACGTGACTCGACTTGTGTTTGGGACGTGCTTCCTAATGTAGGTATGATCGCCGAAAAGTCTTAAATCTCAGTTCGACGGTAGACTATCATTAGAACTGCAGTTGCTTTGAGATTATTAAAGGTTCGTGGTGGATCTGTATTTAATTGGTTACTATAAGCTTATTTCTATGAGTAAATGAAAATTGTCATTTGCAATTATGTTCAGGTGAAATATATTCGAGTACTTTGTTCCGTGAATAAGCTTTATCAACCTGTAAAAAGAAAATCGTATCTTTACATATTACAATTGTAATGTCAGTTCGTGAAAGATTTGTATTTAATCGGTTACTGTGAGCTTATTTCTATGAGTTAATGAAAATTGTCATTTGCAATTATGTTCAGGAAAAAAATTTTCGAGTACTTCTTTTCATAAATAACCCTAGTCAATCTGTAAAGAAGAAATTTCGTATTTTTACACATTAAACTTGCATTGTCTGTTTGTGTATTTATCTGCTGTGTCGTATCTGATTTGTATGAATTTTTTCTTACATTTGTAGATAAATTATATGGCGAGGATTTTTTTATATATATATTACTGCGATATAATTTGCTGCCTATTTAAAACATAAATAATTTAAAGGGAAAATGGGTCTGTACAATGAAAAAATAGTTTAATTTTTCCGATTAAACGAATGATGCAAGTAGTCTCAGCCCATGTCTCTAAAATTAGATGGAATCACACGTAGATGGAACGTAGATGAAATCATGGGTACAACTAATACGAAATAAAGTTGTCGAAAATTAGATATCTAATATCACATAGTGTGGAGAGTCCGATTGCCGAATACAGCAAGGATGTGAAAATAGCTATTAAAATCATGGTTTTTCTTTCCTTTTCTTTTCTTACATTAATACTTAAAAAAATCAAGAAAGAAAAAATAAAACTGTATTAAAATATAAAAACAAATTCATTGAACTATTTATGCTAGGAATTTGAATTAGTTCAATTCTAAATATTGCTTGACGAAATCGCTGAGGACTGTGGTTTACAATTTACTAAAACAAAAGTTATTAGGTGATATATTAATGGTTAAAAGGTAGAATAACCAGTTGTTTGATAATAGATATTGTTCGATATTTAGTTCTTGTCCTCTGTTATTGGAATTATAAATATTCACACGTCAGAATATAATTATTTTCGAAACGATTCGAAAGATACATTTCATGCAAATGATTATTTCCAATAGTGGTCGATATTATTCCCCTTATTCCACACTGTGCCCAATGAAAGGGAATTATTTTAATGGGGAAGCCATATTACAACTAGGTATAGATGATGAAGGCTTTATTCATCAGGACTTAAATATTGTGTAGCTTAGGCAGAAAACAGCGTGAGAAAATATGTAGGCAGATATTATAAATTAAATTGTATTTAGCCGCCAATAATACATATATATATATATATATATATATATATATATATATATATATATTCATATATATATATATATATATATATAATTTTATAAAGTAAATCACGAAGATTTTTAAAAAATTAGCTATACTCAAATTGGTGAGAAAAACATTATTACTTTCGGTTTAATACATTCAAATTAGTGTAATTTTTTTCTCAACGAAGATACATATTGAGAGTATTAAGAGTTATAAGAACTAAAATTTCATTTATTTCTAGACTTTTTGGACGTAGGTTCACCAATAAAATTCATAAATTAGACTCAGTAGTTGTTATACCTATATATTGTAGTGAAACGTAAATTATTTATGAAATTTTATTCGCCTGTATTTCCAGGATTGGATAACACAGTGGCTGTACAAGGACTAGCATACGACCCCACGAGTAATAAAATATATTTTGCGACAGAAAACGGAGTCTACATCTACGTTCTGGCTTTGTCCTTGCGCTACGAACTGGCTAGTTATGCTTTTGCGGATACAGATATTATGGACATCGATTTCGATAAGAAAGGCATACTGTACATGTCAACTTACAAGAATAAGAAGATGTACTCAGTGGCGGATGACAATGTAAAAAATGTATTCCCGAAGATATCCAATGCAACCTCTTTCAAAATCGATGACAATGACAACTTCTACTTCATCATGGATGATTATTTCTACGTGCTCTGGGCTGATGAAGATAAGCCCAAGAAAGTATCGTTAGTCCCCGAAACTGGCTACAAATCAATAGCTTTTGATAAAGAAGGTAATGGTTATCTTGCGTATAATGAGGGACTGCTCTATTTGAAAAATGGCACTAAGGAATTTGTCAAGGTTAAGGACTTATATGGGCCAGTAACAGCTATTGCTTTTGACAGTGAAGGAAATATAGCAATGGGGTACAGAAAGAAATTACTTAAATTCACAAAAATTGGCGTTTGCTAGTAGGGATTTTGAATCCAAGTCAAAAAGAAATGAAATAAAAATGATTTATTTTTTACGAATGGTGTTTTTATTTTATCTATTCGTATGACAATGTTGTATTCGTATGGTAATGTATTTAACCATTTATAGAAGCGACTAAACTTCTGATATATTTGTCCTATATTTTTTTCCGGTTCAAAAGAATAACAGAGCTGAAAGATTTCAAGCAAAAAGGGACCATGATTGTATTTTCTTTAGTCACTTGTTAAACTATGATTATTTACGGATAATTTATTAACGGAATAGACAACGGTTTAGTTGTTTGTACTATTCTTTAGTCAAGCCCATAACCTTACTTCTCAATCTTGTGACATAAAAATACTGATTAGCCATACACCTCACAAAAATTCTTTCATTTATGGTTTTGATGTGGCTATAGTTCCTCAATTTAATTAACTTATATATTTTCATAAAAGACAGAAAACGTATTATAATAGACAATTAGTAATAATTAATCATAAAAATCCTAGAACCTTTTTGTAGATTTTCATATTGTCTACAATATCTCCACACGTTATTTCAATTTGGCTATAACAGTTAAGAAATTGAACTCGAAAATACATCCGGCGTACTTTGATTGAATTCTCTTCTTTCGTTACTACTCATAAATCCTGCGTTCTAAAATACAACGTACCCCTTATATATTCTACTGTGAAAGCTTTAACTCAAAGTTAGCTGATTTTGTACTAAACCTTAAAAAATAAACAAACGAACACAATTTCCTCTCTATAAATAGTTTTGTTATTCTAAAATTGATAATGTAAGTGGAATATTTTATTGGTAATGTGCATAAGTTATTTGAATAACTAATTGATCAATAATAAGAGAACGATATATTGCTTGAAAGAATCAGTTGCAAATAGTGACTTCTATAATATAATATTTAGTATATGTATCGAAACTTCAACAAATTTCATTGTCCACTATACAATCTTAACACATATATAAGGACTATTAATTAATGACTTTTAAATTTTACAAGTACCTTATGAAATTGTTTTAAAACTAAACCAAATAAAACTGAATTTTAATTACGGACATACGAAAAGTATCAACCAGCTAGGCGCTAATGCGAAAAGTTTTTATTTATATTGTAGAATGCGGAAAGTTGAATAGATCTTACATAACTCATTTTAAAATACAACATATTGTCACATGTTGTATTTTAGACGTTTGACCTGCGATAATAATTACGTATTATTTGACATTTTCATTATCTACATCATAACAACCTTATTTGATAAATTAAGTTTTAGTTGCCAACAAATTGTTTAGTTTGTCAACATATAAAAGTATATTGACAGTTTACGAATTTTAAGGTGATAACGGGAACAATGTCGCCCATCGTCATCGTATGACAAGATATAAATGTCACCCACCGTAATTGTATGTAGATTTTGAATGTAAAACTATGGATCTGATTGAGAATACTCTCACATTTCCTCATTTTTCTTTGCTATGCCGAAAAATGCTTATAATTTCATTAATAATAAGCATTTTCATAATTTCATTCATTGTAATTTAATATGTATCAAAATCAATCGATGTGGGATCAGTAACGGACGATTTACTTTTTGTGTAGATATATTTAATTGCAAATTAACATGACGGTGACCATCGACAATAGAAATGAATTAAGTTATTGAATTGTTATCTGTAGTGCCACTCATATGAAAGCAGTTCTTACATTTTCTCATATTTTATGATTATTTTATAAATAGTAGATCTACTGTAGTATTTTTATGCCGAAAATTGCTTATAATTCTTTGTAATTTAATACCATATATCAAAATCAACTGATATGAGATTAGTAACGACGATTTACTGTTTGCGTTGATTGATGTAATTGCAAATTAACCAAAAAAATTATTTTGAAAAATGTTAACAGTGATTGTCGACAATAGAAATTAATTTAGGTATTGAATTGTTATCTGTAGCGCCTCTCATATGAAACCACTCTATAAAAAATTATTGAACTAAATGAGCGAGAGAGTCAATAAAAACAATTTATCTCTTTTTATACTCGTAAATTTTTCTTGTTAGGAATAAAGATTTCTTGTTGTTTATACAACTATTCTACTATAAATAGTTATTATGTTATTTACTATAAATAGTTAATAGTTATTAGTATTGGGTTATATTATCTCAGTGGTTTTTAACTGTTTGTCTGTGTAAACAAAGTATATACAGACAAATTTTATGAAGTTTTATTTACAAACAACTTCAAACCTAAAACTATTCTCCCGATAAATATTGCCATTTAAAATGAACTTTTATTAACGTCAAAATTAAAAGGTTTACTTATAACATTCAAGAAGAAGGTTTAATATCTCTATTTTGTTATTCCAATATTACAATGTTTGCCATGTTTCATTTAGACTTTTGCAATAAAATGAATTTTCCCGCAAACTATTTTTCCACAAATATTACAAAAATTGAGCAAATTTACAATAGTGATGTTTTATTAAATATACACATTATACTGTTATGAGATGAAGAAAAAAATTATTATCACGTAGTTTCATTTTATTGTTAATAATGAATTTCTGCAAAATGAACGCCAAATATATTCAATATTTGAAAACTATTTTTGATGGGGGTCTTTTTGCGAGATATAACTTGTAATGAGGAGATCCATGGGAAAAATATGGCCACCGACATAACTCGTAGGATTAGTAGTCTGTAGTGGCAATGGGTCAACCATATATCGCGGAGAGCCTGTAACCACTGGGAGAAACAGCTTATCGAATGACGACCGTATACTGGAAGACGCAAAATAGCACAAGATTCAAAGTAGGACTGGCGAAGGCGCCAGGTGGACATATGACCTGATAAATATAGCGGAAACTGCTGGATGCAGGTGACACTGGATCGATCTTTATGTGAGTCTATAGGGAAGGCTTATGTCAGCAGTTGACGTCTTCCGGCTGATGATAGTATTTTAAAGGTTAGGTTATCATATGCCGACGATGCAAGTGACAGACTATATCGTCACCGTTTTTTTATCAGAGTGCATAACTTCTATATAAAAGGAACAGTTCTTTGTCATCATAGTGTAAGTGCACAAATTCAGAAAGACCCTAGAAGAATACGATAAATAAACGTTAGAGAGAGTGGAAAATGAAAACCATTACCTATCATATGAAAACATTCTGGAAAACCAAAAGCCAGGGTGCACAGACTTTTAAAGAAGTATCGCCTACATATTTTTCAAATGCAGCATACATAACTCTGTAAAATAGAGAAAAGCTTGAAGGTTGATTTTCTGCTAATGGATACTGTAAACGTAATTGGATAAATTTTAGTATGAAAAAATTACTTAACCAATCTAAATAGCCTACATAACTGGTAATTTTAAGACCTTCATTTACTAAGGGGGGCACGTATCAATATCATTTTAAACTAACTTTACGAACTGATGGTCTAAAGGTGACAAGTGACCGGTTTCTTTAAGTTACTACTTTCTCTTAATATACTAAATTATGTGGAGTTCCTACAAAATTACCTTTAGCTTCTGTGTGAAAACGACTATTTAGTTTAAAGCAGTCCATGTGGCTACAGGACGATGGGTGTCTCTCACATTATAAGGCTCTAGTGAAAGAGTAATTACATGAAATTTTGCATAAGACGATGGATCGGCTGCTTAGACTCCACCCTCTGTAGCCAATGAAATCGCCAGATCTTTACCGCGCGGACTTTTTCATTAGAGTTGTATAAAAGAACGTGTTTACAGACCCACGTTTACTAAAATTTTCCGAAAAGATCAGCCATATGAGCACATTCATATTACAGCTTAAGAAATCAGTGTCCAGGTCTAGAAGATTTGTCAGACAATCTTTTATTAGACGGTACAGGGTTCGTATTATGGCCAGTACACGTTATATTGAAAAATTTAAATGATTTTTTAATAAATTATTTTTTTTAACATTATCTTAATAATTTCTTAGTTCTTAGTAGGATAATATATGTCATTTCTTCGCAGAATAATATATGAGTTGCGATTGAATTTAAAGCATACTAATTAAATGAGAGTAGAACTAAACCATTTAATTAAAAATGAAAATTTGATAAAATTAGTGTAATTATTTACTATTAATATATTTGTTCTTATTTTATGAATGTTACAATTAGCTATAACTATGACTATTAATAATAATAATTTATTGCTTAAATATGCCATATTTAGGATGATATGGTTCTATTAAAACAGTAAAAAAAGTTTTGATGTTTTTTGGTGCTTTTAACGTTTCATATACATACGTTTCATATTTTACAATTTTCCAATCACTTTAACTATTAATTATAAGTGCTAGATAAACATTAGAATACTAGAAATAATACATAGAACGCTTTCCATTGACACTTTTTCACTTATTTATGTGCTTAATTTTATAAGTAAGCTTTCCTTTTTCTTAGTTACATTTACAAGATATTTTCTTTACGGATATTTAATCAGGTATAACATTTTTTAGTTTGAAATTCTCTTTTATTCATTAATATTTTACAAATGAAGTACGTAAGTTATGTGTGACAACCCACATTATTTCTTCATTAATAATTTTACATTCGGAGTATAATAATATTAAAAACATTGAATATTATCTATCAATTTTTATTAAATAATATTTATCGATGCCTTGATTGCGGATCTAGCTAATCACTGCTAGTGAGTGGTATGTGGGCTCAACTATTATTTATTTTAAATGAGTATCATTTAAAAGGGAAGTTGTTGGAGCTTTTACTTTACATAAAACATGAGAATCTATTTCTTTACCCATAATAAACATTACTAATATATTGTGTTTGTACATAGGAACACAAATTAACAGTTTTCAATGATGAAATTACTTGCAAATTTCATAGGTGAAGTGAGAAATTTTGCTGACAATAATCATTGAAATAAAAGTTTGAAAACATAGCTACAATCAACAATTGCTAGTTTATATTACTTTAATCAAATGAAATATTAATCTCTTAATACTTCATTCCTCAATTCTAGAATCTAGTTCTGAAGGAAATCTGTATTAATCTCTTCTTTTTTACAGTTACATCTAAAAATGAAAAATTTTTTTTACTGTTACTTATTATTTGTATTTTTGGATTATGCTTGCAGTTCGTTTACATTAGATGACGTGTATTATACATCGATATTTACTAACTTAACATAAATATGTATGTAACATATTATAAGTTAAGTTATAATTTAGTAATTTTTCTTTTTTTGAGTAACGATGTAAGCGTTAGAGTCATGATCAAACTCAACGCCGTTGACGCCATATATATCGTCGTATTTAATTTTTTTCTCACTATCTTTCAATATTTGAAAGGCAAGAGAATATTTTACTCGATACTTCATTAACGGCAATCTTTATTGGCTCCGATATTGGCAAGGAATCATTTTTTTCGCCATCTTTGTCAATTTTCTTAACGCTTCTCTTATTATCTGTGAAGTAAACAATGCCATTGTTGTGAATCCCATCAAAAGCGTAGAGCTTGATCTTGTTTGTTGCTTCACTTTGATTGTAGTTGTAAAGTCTAGAGTAGGTCACTAAGTAAACCCGTCCTATGAGCTTGTTTTAATAGTTCGAACTCACATCAGAATTTTATATAACATAAAGAGCAAGAATTTGATTAAAGTAATACGATGACAAAAAATAGCTAAGGTTACAGAATTTAGGAAGTAGAAGTAGCGTGTGTGTGCGTGTGCGTGTGCGTGTACGTGTGCGTGCGTATGTGTGTATGTGGCCTATACGCTTTGCGCTATAGCCTTTGGAAGCAAAACTTCTTTACATACTATTCTTTTGAAGGAAAAATTTTACTACCAAGAATATATGTTTTTCCTAATGCCGATACATAAATTTTATTATTATAATTTCAGTTCTATTTAATGCCAATAACTAAGACAGGAAATTATAAACAAAACCTAACGAATTTTGGATTAATTTCTTTCCCTAAGAGACTTTATGGACATAAGTTTGAAACTGTGGGGTACGAGAGAGGGCGATATCACAAGGATTCGTTGTATCATTACGGAATTCTGAAACAAACGTTTGTGGAAGTGAAACTTCTTTATATATTATTATTTTGAAGGCAAAAAAATGATTGACAGAAGATACATATTTTTTATCCGTAGTAACATTGTGATACTGAGAAGAGCTTGTAGCTAATTGTCTCAATACTCTCCATACACAAATATTTATTATAATCTTATTTCCTTTCAATATCAATAATTTATCTAACAGAATTTTATGCTATTACTAACGAATTTGGTAACCATGTTTGTTAATTTTATTTATTTATAATAAGCAATATTATATTAGTTACGGAATATAATATTGCTTAAAGGAATATGTACAATGATTGAATACAAAAAAGCCCACTTCATGTACGATTGTCGTCACTTGCGACCTAGATAAACATACTATTACAAAAACCCGTGTAAAGAACAGTCGGATCCACAGAACGCCATTGTCAATGAACTGTATAACAATTCTCAAAAATTTCCAAAAAATTAGCTATCAAATTAAGATTTTAATGAGAAAAATTGAAAAATTTTACTGAAATACACCTTAATAACACGGTTTTTGATGGAGAAAAACAAATTAAAATAGTTTTTCTTGCGTAGATTTTCTCCTGTGATTAAGTTTTGCATTCTACAATTTGGGTTTAAATGTAACTTATAACGTAACTTGAATTTTAAGTTGCTTCGTTGTGATATTCTCCATAATTTCTTTTACTAAGCCCATTTGCTAAATTTTTACCAAGTATTAATTAAATTTCCTGTAGCTTAATTCCAATTATTATCTTAGTTCCAGTAAAGTCCAAAGTTTAATATTTGTTACATGATGTTCTAACAAACTAGTAAATAGACGGATAACTATTAGACAATCTTATTTTGGTAAATATATTTAATCTACGGACATACAGATTTTACAGTTTTAATTTATTTTAATTTATTTTCCTTATAGCGCTATTTAAACATGTGTGATGTTCTAATAATGATAATCTCTTTCAATGCAGCCAAAAGTCATGAAGGAAAGTGCAAATTAAGTATATTTTATGATGTTTTGAAATTTTGTCACGCTCTTCTGTAAAGTCACAAAAGGTGAGTTACAATCTTTTTCTTTGGGGATGCCAATAATAACTTCATGGTTTAAAAATTGTAAAGTTACTGAGCCAAGTGATTTATTTTATCATGAATATATAACGTAATTAATTGATAAATTAGTTGTTTCAAAAACACATATATTTTTAGATATGGAATTATTCGTTAATCGTTAGCAATGCAAAACAATGTACAATGCAATATTATCTTCATTTATAATGTACTTTCTCTCATTACTATATGACAGCTCTTTGTTTATAGTAACGATATTTTTCAACCTAGATATTCATATCTAGGCGTCAAATAAATTTACTAAAATAATTAATAATTGCAATCGATACGGGCAGTGAAATAATTACGACTAAAGTAATTTTAGAACCAGAGTAGATGGTAATTATCTTAATTAATTAGTAGTATAATAAGGTCGTTGTAAAAGGGCTATTTAATATATCTTATTTAACGTTACGAACTTTATAAGCTTTTATGAAATTCACATTTTCTAAGTGAACATGATTTGAAAGAGCATTTTTAAATAATAGTTCATTAATTTGCAGCTTAATTTGACTAAAATAATCTATGTAAGCGATTACATTTTCTTTCAAATGAATAAAAGATAATATTTAAGTTATAAGTATAAATTACATATGATTAATATAGAATTTAGATATCACCCCCAAACTGTATAAAATCCTTAACTTCTTGGAAAAAAGTAAACTGGTTTGAAGGAGAAAAAATTGTGTTTCCAGCCACATTCACGGTAAGCGAAACTCTTAAAGGAAGGCTAAAATTTTTATCTACAGTTAATACATCTAATTGATATCTATGGCGGACTTATTGCTACGAGAGCAATATCTTACAGCCAACCATAACACGCGTCCAGCCCTGCTTGACGAATGGCCGGGAATCGAACCCGCATCTCCGCGGTGCGCCCCGTCGTCACAGACCGTATGCCTTGTGATCTATCCAACACACCACGACGACGACAATAAAATGACGTGTTGTTTCATTGTGGTTACCAAATCAAGCAGTGACAGCATTCCACGTGCTTTAATTTCAACAATAAAGTGATTTCAGGGCTAAAGATAACTATTTTATGATATAATTTTTAAATAATGCAATAAAGTCTTGCATTTCCACTTTGTAAACACGTTTACTAAGCGCTATGACGACACGACATAATAATACTAGGAGTATTGTCTCCCAATATCTGTCAGTTTTGTGATTTTTCATAACCTTTGATTCTTTCATGTAAATATTTTTATAAAAATAATTGTCTTGTTTGACCTCATTAGATTCGTCGGTTTAATACGTTATGGAGACTAGCTAAGTCTTCAGTTTTATTTCCATGAGAATGAAAATCATTGGTTCTCTAGAATTTTTTTAAATGATATTCCTTTAATAGAATACTAAACGCTTTAATAGCGACCTACTTCTTACGTCCAGTTCATCTTCAAATATATTCTAGCAACATTTAGGGCCTTTTTAAGAATAGGCAATTTACTATTTCTTTTGACGTAGTTTCTTGAATTTTCCAGTTTTCTCGGTTTATTTCTCACATATATAATTAATTTTTTTAACGTTTCATTTACCAATAAATTAAAAAAAAAATTTAAAAAATTTAGAAAGAGACGTAGATTGCAAACAGGCCAGGTATGTAGTTATGAGGTATTATTTTTTAGACCTGATTTAATATTTGTTATGGTGCGAGCGGTGTGCCGCGCGACTTATACGATGGTAGTTTGGACTAAAATATCGTACAGTAATTCCTCATGAATTTCGTCTGTTAAATGAGACATTTTCTGTTACTTTTAAAAATTAAATTAAAGTAGCGCATTCAATACTTCGTGCGCAAGAATAATTCCAATTGGAATTTAAGTTTCTCATGTGCTCTTTTAAATGTTTGCATTATTATATTTAGCTATACTTTAAGTTATAATAGATATTATCTACATAAACAACTTCATCGCAGTCCGATAATTCGTTTAAGAGTGAAACAAAGACAAGTAAACAGACCGCTTTTCACTTTTATTGCAACGGAGAATTTCTCTTCTCAATTTTCCTCATATTTATCGTTGCGTTTATTTTGACTCTGTGTTTTTGTCGTAATTTTTGTATGTATAATTTAAAATATTTTCCAAAATGTTGCTCAATTTATTTCCATATATTTAATTTATTTTACGTTAGCTTGGTAACAGTTTTAGGGTCCTTGCTCCATAAAACAAGGAATCATTATTACTTCTAGCCTTCGTCTATCGCGGCTGCTCAGATTCTACAATTATAGATCAATATACATAGAATTTGGAAGCTTATATGGATATTTTAATTGTATAAAAATATTTGAAAATAATTTTAAAGAATCTCCCCATATTTATACAGCGAGAGTGAAATATTTTTTTTCCTACACCCCATCAAGTGACGTATCATTTGAATAAGTTTTTCAATATGAAATGAAAATTTCATCTACTTTACTTTTGCATTGAAAAATAAACTCTATGTACAAAACATAGAGTTTCTTTTTCAGTACGTCATTTCCGTCGAACTGTTTACTTGTCCGTCTGTTCGCCAAAAACCCATAATTTGTGTAGTTAGATCTACGTGGAGGAAAGTTTATGCCTCGTAGGAAGATAGCACTTAATTTGTAGAAAAATATTAAAAAATATACTTTAATCCACATGTAAAGCTGCGGGGAATGTATTTTTTTCAATATACTGTTGGTATGATTGAACAAGACTTTTAAAATAGACTAAAAGTTCCATTTGTCATTTTCATTTTTAAACCAAGTTTTCAATTTGTTAAACTTCAAAGCGACATATGATTTTTCCTCACTCTATTTTTTCAACCATGGATTTAAAAACTTCCATATTTATTTAGAACTTTGAATTAAAATTAATTCGGGTAACTTTCGTGGACGATTTAAGGAGATATTGACTATGAAGTGATACTTTATATGTATTCCGACGCACAGTGGATCGGTATTAAAATTTGAAACACTATTTTCATATTAAACTTCATGACGACTTGCAATATATCGTCCTCTAATTTTTTAGCCATGAACGTGGAAAATTTGCAGAATTCTAATTATTAGCGTATGATTAGAATTTTCAATTAAAATTATTCCGGTTAAATTGTATTATAAATTTGTCGTAAAACTACAGAACCATATCCTGTGCGCGGCCGATTTTGGTAAATAATATATCGAAATATACATTTTTCATTCCGTCAATTCATATTTATTTTTTTTCCTTTTACGATTTTAATCAAAATCGATAGGCACCATTTCTGTGCACACCGACTCTCATATGAGTCGTGCTTACATATCCTTTGAAACTCCCTTATTTTGATGGTAATGTAATAATTTCATCACTTTGATGGAAGTACAAAAGGATCATGCATGCTTTTACAGATATGTTTTTATGTATTAATTGTTCACGATTAATTTATTACCGATAATTTTAATGGTTTAAAATATTGAATATATTTGGAGTTAATTTTGCAGAAATTCATTATTCACAATTAAATGAAACTACGTGATGTAGTATTATTTCTACTCTCTTAAAGTTCCTTACCACAACCTAGGTTTCGTTGTATTACAACATCTTCAGGTGGGCTGTTAGCAAAGATTTTAAAAAGAAAAAACTAAACTATAGTTTTTTTATTTTGCGTTGTATTCTTGTAACGTAAAAAATACAGGACTACTTTCTAGATCCCATTGTAATGATTCATTTTTTCTAACATTGTTTTGAAATAGCTTTAAAGATAGTATCGGTTTAGTGTTCAATTTCTTAAATTCGAAATATTTCTATGGTTCGATTATAAGGCACAAAACAGTCAAGGCAGACAATCTGTCAGACAGCAATTTTGTAGAATTAATTTCTAGTCCTTTCAAATTGCGATTATCTACAATATAAATTATTTTAATGTAGCTATAATTTTAATTGTTTAACTTAAAAATAAACCGGCACGTTCCGACTTCCTTTATTTAAAAGATTATTGCTAATTAATCTAAACATGCTGGAAAAACAGTACATACGGAAAATGCAAAAAATATAAATGTTAAAAATACAAATACCATGTCAGAAGAAATTTTGGCAACATATGTGTCTACATCAGTGTATTATTGTTCTTGCAAAATAGATTTATTAGAAAATACGATTTCCACTCAATAAATATTAGCGGCACACGAAAATTTGTGACTGATTGTGAAAAGAAAGTACATGTTATAAATGTGGCTAACTTTGATTCTCACCCTATGCCCATTCAAATATTATTAGCTATGCGATGGTGAACGTTTCATGTCAATTGTGTTAGCAGTTATGCTACACCGTAAAAGAAACATAAAGTAATATATTGCTATGACTTTTCACTTTTGTTTTCTTCTGCTTATACTGTTTATTTATAGTTAGAACTAGCTCGCAAATATATACCGATATTTCGCAGTTATGTAATTTAAAAATTCAATGTACGCGAGATTGCCTTCCAACTTTTAGGTAGGCGTCGAATATCGTATTTCATTTCATAAATTATGAGACCCATCAATCCGTGTCCGCGATAAAACGGTTAGCTGAATTATTAACGTGACACGATTTGAACTTGGATTGCAATAAAAATGACAAACGATATCTCGTTACGGTACCTGTATTATGTACGTAAATTTTAATTAACCTGATTTGTCAAAACAAAAAGCTTTTGTTAATTTTTTGGCATTATCGAGATGAATGGGGACTTTGTACTGAATGCTTCATAGAGCTACGACCTTTGAGTATTTACATATGTGGCAAATTATCCGTTATAACTTATGTTTCATCCTCTTTTGATTAAGTCAAATATAAACATACATACATTAAGCATGAGTGTGTTAGCCTGATAAATTAAGGAAATCTGACCAAATAATTCGTGTAGTTTTGAAAATACAGCTATTCCTTGAAGTGTCCAGATGAACATACTAAAAGTCTCAGAAGTTGAGGAAAGACCCGGCGGTGGGGTAGGGGAGATAGATCTTTTTTTTACTTTTTTGCCTGTACCTCGAAAACTATTAATAATATCTTTAGAATTAATTATAGATTAATTATCTACATTAAATTTTCTATAAATTATTTTGTACATATTCTTACTGTAGGATCAATAATTTAGGAAGTACAGGGTATTTTAATATTTTAAAATTTAAAAAAATGGAATTAGTTATACAAATTGTAATTAAGAAAAATAACAAACGAAAATGTTACACAAGTATGCCGACTTATCAATCAAGTTGTCTTTCACCATCGTCATCTTTTTCGTCAACATCGATATGGGCTCCATTGATACATACTCCTAGGCAGAAGAATGTGGATCTTGTAGTCCTTCTAAAGACTCTAATTCCACAAGCAAAAGAAATATTTCACCCACAACTAAATGAAACTACGTGATGTAGAATAATTTGTCCTTTCTTTAAGTTTATTACGACGATCTAGGTTTCGTTGCACGACAACATCTTCAGGTGGGCAATTATCAAAGATCTTTTCTAATTACCCACCTAAAGATGTAATTACAACGAAGGTCGTGATAAAGAACTTAAAGAAAGTAAAAATAATACGACATCACGTAGTTATATTTAAGCGTGAATAGTGAATTTTATGTTAAGACGGGAAGGGAGGAAGAAAACCAGTATATTTTCTTTCCAAAAACATTAAAAATATTCATTTGTTGTTTAATTCTTTTTCTTCACAGTTTCGCTGGTTGCAATACAACTTCCACAATCACACAATACAATTATTCCACAATACAATCATTTATCAAGCTTTTTAAACAAAATTTATTAATAAAGGATATAGCAACTGTCTTTTATGACCCAACATCAACTCCGGACGCCATAGAAGAAGAGGGTGAAAAGCAGTATATTTCTTGCAGTATACCGTGCGCCATCTACTCAGTCTGAGCTTAACAGACATCGATACATAGTTTTTTTTTTTAATCTTGTACCAAGCTCAAATCTGTGGGTCAGCGAAATATCACGCCTATAGAGTATTCCATCAAATACAGGAGTGGCTTGGGGACCAACTGCCCTCTGAAATGTGGGGTTGAAGCGAGGAGTCGATAGAAACCTAGAGCCAATCGCGATCTTGGACCCTGCTGCGCCTAACGCATTGTTGATTCTATTTTCTGCCGATGCAAGAGTGTTTGTTCTGGCAAATGCAGTTGCTGAATCTGTTGTCTTATCTGTACCGGCTGCCTAGGAGCATGTACCAATGGAGCTCCTATCGAGGTTGATGAAAAAGTTGACAAAGGTGAAAGACAATTTGATTAATAAGTCGGCATACCTGTGTAACATTTTCTTGAGTTATTTTTCCTAATTAAAATTTACGTAACTAATTATATTTTTTATTTTTATCAATTTAGATACCCGGTATCTCCTAAATGTGATCCTGCAGTGAAAATGTGTGTAATATAATTTATAGAAAATTTAATGTAGATAATTAATGCAGACGCAGGTATAAAGATATTATAATGTTAAGTTAACATACATTACAAAAAATTTCGTTAACATTTTATTATGGAGAGTGAATGACGCCATTGAATTCCTTAAAATGAATAGCACAGGTAACCCCTGACATTCTGAGTATAAGTACTAAAAACGAAGAAATAAAGCTTTTTAGCAAAAAAATTAACCGGCTTTAAATAACTATCGAATAAGAAGCGCGCAAAAAGGATAAAGAAAACAATTAAATGGAACTTTTGCGGTATGATATAATTTACGAACACAAAGAAATTTGCCAAATATTATCACTGATAGAGATTTTTGGAGTCAGAGCCAAGTGAAATATAATCAATCAATTGTGTGTATATGGGTGCGTGTTTGCGAGAAAGCAGAGAAGCGTCTACTCGGCATGATTCAATTTTATTTCTCTATAATAATTATTTACAATTCATTTATTAATGATATTCTTAAAGGTTCAGGTATTTACTACGTGCTTTAGCCGAGTACCAAATAGTACGACCCAATATTGCAGCATTAGACGCTTGTAACAAGCAATTATAATAATTTTCCACTAATATTCTGGAATTTATTTACATGTTCCATTGTTATGTATAATTCTTTCAAACATTGTTTTGATGCAGATGTAAAGGTTTAGTTTATCTCCCTCACAAGTATACCCAGTTAACTCCGACCTCCTTTACTTAAATCATTTTTCAGATTAATCACATTTTCTAAATATATGTTTATACCATAAACCTATCTCAACATTATAATTTCCACGATGTTTTTTAAGTAAATTAAACAGGTCATTTTTGATAAGGCACAACTCAAAAAATAAATAAGCAAAATTTGCTTCGTTATAAAGATATTATAATTTTTTTAATCCGGAGAGACCGGTGTTAAGGGTTTTCAGATTTTTTACATATTCATTTATGTACTTATACACATGTTTTATAATATTACGATAGAAGATGTACACCTGCGTCATATATCGATTTTAGTAAAAAAGTAGCTGGTACTGAATTTAGACCTTAGCTTTATTTGATCGACATACTCGGAAGGTAATTCTACAAGTACATTACTTCGAGGTTTTTAAATTAACATAACTTTAGTTACTGTTTCTTAATCACTCCTTGAAATTTAGTCAATCATCAAGATGTCACCTAGTATGTTTATTATTTATACATAGTAGTAAAGAAAAAACAATATCAAAGAAGATTTTGATTTTATTTTGAATGCTTAGAAAACATTTATTAATTTTGCTGAATAAATTTTCAAGTTTTGAAATAATCCATTACTTAAATTTAAAAAAAACCTTATATGATCGGAAATAATTAATGTGTGTAATAAGCTTTTTTATTTGAATTAAAAACTCTTTTTTCAGGAAATTTTCTTGCACTACGCGACACGTGAAGCTTTCGAATAAAGTTGTGGAAAATCTTCGATTAAGTTTGGTTCATGTAGCAACTACATATTCTTTAGAGTGCTGTGTCCACTAAGAAATAAATTGTGAAAATTTTTGCGCAATTATTTCTCATTACGAACAATTGCTTTATAGCGTGCTACAATTGTTGCCGTTAATGATCACGGCAAAAACATGCAATAAAATTTAAAAGCTTTATTTTCCAAAAACAATAAACACACTTATTCTTACAAAAGTGTAGAAAAAATGTTCATACCTACGTGGAACTCGCAGCAAGTTCTACAAGTTTTTACGGTTATCGAAGTTATTCATACGCGAATGTTTACGTTCTGCTAATCTCTTGCAGAAGTCAAATTACGCACCTTTAATTATTATTAGATATTATGCCTAATAGAATTGTGTTAATTTCGAAAAATACGGAACTATGTTGGTAATGAATATACATGCCTAGCGTCCTTTTGGCAACTAACATATAATTACAAAAAGCTTTTTAAACAATAAACATCCAGTTTTGAGGCTTTTGGTACAGTTTTAAATATTTAAAGAAAAATACATCCAAATTTCGCTGTCAGATGTCTAAATATTTTATTATTAAATTGTTAAAAATTGAGTTCGTTAAATTGCCTTCCCACGAAATAGAGGTTAAGCCGCATATATTACACGCTGTAGTTACAGCCACAATTCTTTCTCCTGATGCAAACGCGTGCAATTTACTTCAGTTTTCCATGACAAGCACCCTAATTAGATTTTTCCCCAGAAACGTATCATGAAATATTATTTGGCTTATAAGTAATAACGATGTGCCGATGCAAAAAATATTTTTAATTACAACACCCATTCAAGTACCAATCAGTAAACCATAGAGTAGGATTTTGTAAATAAATATCTCCTAAAATTACAAAATTTATTGGCATTTGATCTTAAAAGTTCTAATCAAATGTTAATATCTAAAAGATTTTTAAAAGTTTCTTCGGTCGAGGGCGGTTGAATACATAATGCACATATATTTGAAGCTTTAAAATTCTCGAACAGTAATTAAATGCAAAATTATAATGGGAACCTCATTTAACAAAAAAAAACATCCAAAGAAACATCACTGTACATATCTGCGAATCAAAATGCAAAAAAAAAATTTACGCTCCGTTTATGTATA
Organism: Druceiella hillmani; assembly: GCA_039881145.1. Classification (NCBI taxonomy): domain Eukaryota; kingdom Metazoa; phylum Arthropoda; class Insecta; order Lepidoptera; family Hepialidae; genus Druceiella; species Druceiella hillmani. The sequence goes on along the minus strand of JAYKKI010000007.1, from coordinate 46,930,440 downwards.
TAAACTGGTTATCACAGTTAAATTTATAATATACTACATGCTAATTAGATCTATGTATGAAGCAACCATTTGCAAAGTTTTATGGACATAGGTGTAAAACTAAGAATTTTATAAGTGTCACAGACACAGATAGAGAGACAGAGGGGCGAACATGACGATATTATGAGATTATTTCGTTGCCACAGAACTCTAACAACGAAAAAAACCTGCCTTTCTACGAACAACGTCTTTCCGTAACGAATAATTAACTAATTAAAATATTAGTTATTGTTTAATTATAATAACGCTTCAACGCAGAAGAAATGAAGTTTCTCGTCTTTTACCCTAAATGATGGCGCGAGCGAACGTTGGTCAAAGTCGAAAACTTGTATAATGTTTTACACAAAATAAAAAACACACAAAAAGTTCAGAAGTAATCCTGACTTGAAAGTTAAAGATACATGAATTCCAGATCCAGTAAATAAACAGTCATCAACTACTATTGTTTTCTTCGGGCTAGCTACAATGACCATGATCAAAACTTAAGATAAGTAGGCCACCCGTTTACCACCTTCCAACGTTAGTAAAAATACCTTTATCAAGTGATATCATCATGCAATGAGGCAAAGGCTTTTCTCACAAGTTTTCAGATATTGAATACTGAACTTCGTATCTCAACTCCATTTTAGCTAACTTTTTCTGTTTTCAATTTATCTCCAGGCCAGAACGTAGCAAAGATACAGGAGATACAAAGTTACGAGATAAATAGATGTGAATTGAGAAAAAGCCTGCCAAGCACGAGCTGAACTCAAGATAAGCTATTTATATATTATAATTCTTCACAGAACACAATATTGTTTTTCAATTTCGTTTTAACGACGCCACAGTAGAAACGTATAATAAAATAATTCAATAATACATGTATAAATTACAACCAATCTTGATTTTACTTTAAAATTTTATGTTTATATTTTGATATTAATTAATACTTTTATTGGTTGTATGTATATTGGGTCGCACATTTCGTCACGTTGATAGTGCAGATCGTGAATTATTACAAAGATTATATCGATCGACAAATAAGTTTTTAGTGTCGTTTTTTTGCAAAAAATCGATAAATATTTTTAAATCTATATATGAAAATAATTCAAATTACACATGCATCATCTTTACTAATAACTTGCTATCATTTAGTAAGTAGTGACACCATATCTTCAGTGAGGAAATGTGGGGACTTAGTTTAAAAATAAATTATAAGATCTTTTTGACAGTCTATTGTCGAAATGTTTATTCTGTAAGTAACTACTTAGAGTTATGAACAAATAGTAGATGGTGTAATTTCGGATAAACAAAGTGGATATACGAGCAAAATGCAGCCCAACACCTATAATTTTGGACGAGTATATATTGCGGTACCTTGTCTAGCGACACCGTGAAGAAAATTAACTTGGTTCTATTGACTAGTTTGTTAACTAATCGTTCTGATTACAAACTTCTTTATTGGCTATAGATATCTCCGGAAGCAACTTGTAACGAAATAACCTAACAAAATGAGAAAATAAATATATTAGGAATAATTTGAATAGCTTTTATTTGAGACATCATTTTTCTGGCGGATGTTCGTACGATATCAATTAATTATTTGTGAACAGGTTGATTATCTTAATGACTTTCGTATTTCAATTATTGACGATTTGTGTTCGATTTCAGTTCTATGATTTACATAGAACTGAAATCACAAATCGTAGATTATATTTTAATAGACCTGTGTAAAACTTCCAAAAACTACAAATATTCCTTAACAAATTATGTTCGCATGCAACAGTTGCAACTCAGAAATAGCACTGAGTAAACAAAATTTAAAAAATAACCGGATATATTTTTTCCATTTCAAACGAAGACGAAGAAAATTCAGTTTGAATTCTCTCCACAGCTTGCAAGTGTAAACATACACAGACTTATTATCTCTCAATCTTTGATAGATGATTTTATGTCATTTTCTTTCCTAATTAATTTCCTTGAAATGTGTTTAGTATATAGATTTTTTAATTATTCAAAATCATTTATTAGAATATTTTCCCTTTCTAATTGTTTCTCTTATTTTGAAGCTAAAAATATGAACATAAATCTCTCTCGAGGCATTAATTAAATACAATAAATGTTTGCATTAGTAAAGTTTTATATTTTTTTCAAGTTTATCGTATTATTAAAACATGAATTAACTACTTAGGACAGATTTGTGTCATGACCATCCACTTCATTTAATTTAAAGGCCAAAATTTAAATTTATATACATATGAAAGTCTTAATGATATTAGAAAAGATAATAACTAAAAAGACAAATCAAAATTCATCTCTGTTAATACAAAAATAAATCTGTATCATCAGACCTATCATTTCGTATGGTAGTAAAACCTGGACAATCGATAAAACAGAAGAGAATAGCCTACTCATCTTTGAAAGCCATCAGCAAAGCATCCTTCGATCAATTTTTGGAGTGGTCAAAGAAAATAATATATAGAGAAGCTTATATAACAATGCAATTTATACTAAATATGGGCAAGCAAATATTTTGAAAGTAATCAAGTCCTACAGAATAAGATGGTTGGGACACGTTTTTCGACTTGATTGAAGGTACAAGGAGAAGAAGACCACCTACAAGGTGGTTGGACAGTGTAGATAAGGACTTCAAAAATTGGAAGTCAACAGGTGGAAAAACCTTGCATCAAGTCGTACTACCTGGAGGGAGCAGGTTGGGAAAGCCTTGGCCTGCACCAAGCTGTATTGCTGGCAAAGAAGAAGAAGCGTATAATTACTACCACAAACTCATCATCTCACCGACTCAAAATAAAAATAATAAAATTAAATACTTCAAATACTTGCCTCTGTGAAAATATACTGCACGATATATTGTTATTACTTATGACCTATATCTCTAACGCACATCATTAATCAGCATGCTTCAGTTACAGAAAATTAAAGAAAAATTTAAATAAAGCATCTGTCCAATAGAAACATCCTTATCAATACTAATGCTTTAATACATGCTATCACACATAGCGAATACTAAAGAGAAATGATAATTCTACATATTTGGAACTGAAAAGACACTAAAGAGTCTAAGAAGAATGCTTAGACTACTTTTTTCTAGTAGAATAAACTACATCCTCTGTGCATTTAATGCTAACATGATGTATCGCTCAGAAATGGGAACATTGCAAAATAAATATTTCATGAGCATTTGTGTGTGACTTTCAGAATTGGAACGCGTTTTTTTTATAATATTATTCAAATCAATATTAAAACGGTGTGCTTTTAATACTTCACGCTTCGCAATATCAATATGGTGAAATATTATGTACAACCCATGCCAGTATTGCTATCAAAACGTAAACATAACCAACTTCAAACTAAACATCAAGATCGATTGTAAGTTATGCGAGTATAATTGAATTACTTCGTTACACGTTCTACTCTGTTATTCCTAAAATTAAATCGATACACGGTGTAGTTAGATGGGAAGAGTTAAAATGGATAAATGGATTAATTTTAATGATCTTGTCCTTTAGTCAAAAAGAGGATAAAACTCCGTCGTGACTTTAAATATTATAGGCTTGCTTTACTTAACAATTTTAGTCGCAGGAACTATTTCAATTAACCTTGGAATTAATAATCGCCAATAACGTGAAAATCAATGCAAAAATAAGTTAGTTTGAACATTGGATGAATAAATGTACAAATCCTATACAAACTTGTACTAGTGAGGAATTAATGTATTGTATGGATTCTAAATAATTTCAATATAACGTCGTGGGCCCGTTGTAAAGAAGTAAATAAAAAATTAGATGGAGAGCGGACATATAGTGTCCGTGATATTATGGACCTAAAATAAAGAAACAATCTGCAAAGTTGCTGTCAATTTGCCTATAAAACTAAGGAAAGAAAAAAGTTATAGGCAAACAAGATCGCATCTTTCTTTGGAAAGCCGACCATTTATTTACGTGCCGTGACTTAAGAGAATGACAGAACAGTTACAATAGATTAAAGAAAATTAAAAGAAAATCTATCCAATCTATCCCATCTTACCGATAATATGCTTTAACCCATTCCATCGCACGTAAAAATGAAAGCATTTCACTTAAATGAGGTATTTATACAAAATAGCGTCCCTACATTTTATTTATACCCAAAAATTTAGGATAAATTTCGAGATATTGGTTTTATGAAAATATTACAGTGTTTAAAACATCTTTCAAAGATATTTTCAAAAGCACAAGAATTTGTGAATCGAATGCTTTACGTAAATATACTAACGCATGTAATCAGTGGTCAATTGGAACTGAGACTATTTTGTATAGTGTCAATTTTCATTTCTAACAATTAAAAAATTTCATTATTACCCTCATATATGAATCGGGATGGAAAAGAAATCAAAAATATTCTTTGTTACAGGAATATTTTCACTTTGAAAACACTGATATGAGGACATGAAACTCTAAAGAAATTAAAACGAACTATATTACAGTTCTGAAACTACCCTGACCATTTTTAGCATGGTAATTTCTTCCATATGTCGGTAATTTTCTTTCTTCTCAATTTATTTCATTTTCAGTGTTTTCTTTATATATATGCTAGCGCAACTGGTTTAGATGCAAATTTTACACGGTTATGATATCTGTAATATATAATTTCTTTACAGGCATAGAAATTACAAATCAAGCGCTTAAACTGCGCTCGATGCCACTCTTCTGTTCCTACCATTTAAACATTACCTTTATCAAAGTGGAAACTAAAAACATTTGATAACTTTTTTGTGTCACGTAACAACAAGCTGGAAACAAAGGTTTAAAATCGACACTTTCGTTAAAACATTGCATGAAATTATAGATACTATAATGAGTAAGAGAGGTTTTATAATATCCAAAAAAATTATCAACAAGACAAAACAGTTCGATTCGTTTATTTAAACAGTCTAATCACATAAATAATCTACATCTACGTATACAAAAATATCCCTTATTTTATTTTCAATTACAAATATAAACATAAAACTAATTTTACCATGTTTAACCTAGTTTGGTCACGATCAAACAGTAAATACTTGAATTAGATTGTTTCAACCATTTAAAAATAACTTATTTTACCTAAGGACAGTACTTAACTCAGTTTCTTATTAAAATCAATAATTTACTAAACAATCTTCAATTACAATTATATTATTCGCTGTTCGATCACAAACACCCAAAGTTTCATTTTATTTAGCTTAATGGCAAATTTATAATACCGACATAAAACATAATGAAAAAAGACTAGGCGATAATCTAAAAAGAATCTTTTCTACAAAATTGTAGAAGAAATAAATTAACCATACATAAAATTACACACACTTCGTTCACTCAAATTTTCCATCGCCAAATTTTGTCAGAACCCTCAACGGCAGTATGGAAAATTCATGTCTAATCTGTTTCTGTCATTCGTTCTTAACACTTAATCACTGTTTTGTTTTTTTTTCTCATACACTATTTATGCAATAGTGACGAACGTAAAATTAATTAGCGATGTTATATGTTTCCATAGGTATTTCCCATCTTCTGAACTTAGATGCTTTGGAACACCCATTCACTACAGCTGCTCTTTCACATCTCCTACTTACAGTCCAATAAATGTAGCCTTCTGGACATTGATGCACGAAGCCTTGTATCCGTTTACTTGAACGTTGACATTTCAAGAATAAGTGGGAACATCTATTTTCTTTCTCAAAAGCAAAGTGACCTTCTCGTGGACAAGCGGTCTGTATTGATATCTGAAACAATAATAGATTAAATATAATAATATAAAATCGGTTTAAAATAAAATAAATAATGTTATGATTAAGAATTTAAACCTACCGGTGGAGGAGGATAATCATTTAATTTGCGGAACTTTCTGGATTCTGTTTCTGAAATTTGTCCTTCACATTTCTGTTCAGTATCTTCTTCTGGTAAACATTGATTTTCTTTCTCATCATATATTGTATTATTTGGACAATGAAACACCGCTATTTTCGCGTCATGGTCGTTAGGGCTGTTCGTACATTGATAGAATAGATTACAATATTTCGGATGACGTTTGAATCCCGTAGGACAAACAAAAAGGTATTGACCTTCCTCAGTTTCGGGACAGTCTTTCGTAGATGGTGAGACTGTCGAAGATTCTGTCGTCGAGTCAGTAGCACCCTCAGTTCCTGATTCAGCATTCGATTCTGTGGTTTCCATTGTTTGCTGTTCAGTTGTCGACTCAGTTGCATCTGTTGTACTGGCCTCAGATGTTGTAGACTCTGACGTCATAGGCTCTGTTGTAGTAGTTTCCGAGGTAGTTGTCTCTGAAGTAGATGCTTCTGATGTTTCTGAATCTGACGTCGTTGATTCTGGTTCCGATTCAGATGTTGACTCTGGTGGTGTAGACTCTGACGTTGAAGACTCAAAAGTTGTGGAGTCTGAAGTTGTAGATTCTGAAGTTGTCGACTCTGAAGTTGTAGACTCTGAAGTTGAAGACTCTGAAGTTGAAGACTCTGAAGTTGTAAACTCTGAAGTTGTAGATTGTGGAGTTGACGACTCTGACGTTGCAGACTCTGACGTTGTTGACTGTGACGTTGTAGACTCCGAGGATGTAGTCTCTGACGTGTATTCTGATGTTGTAGACTCTGATGACAATTTTTCGGTAGTAGTTATTGTACCTTCACTACTAGATGTGCCTTCAATAGCAGGGGCAGTTGTTTCTTCGGTATTTGTACCTTCTGTAGTTGTTTCTTGAGTCATAGTACTTTCAGATGATGAAACTTCTGTCGTTGCACTTTCTGTAGTTTTACTTTCACTTGTTGTTTCTTCGGTCGTCGTTGCAGCTGTCGTCGTCGTTTTTGTTGTCGTTGTTATTTCAGTTGATGTTTGAGACTCTGTGGAAGATTCATCATGCGTAGTAAATTGTGACGTCGAACTTTCTTCGTTTTTACTTGTGCTGGATTCCGATTGCTTGCCTGCACAAGCACGAGGAGGATATACTGAATCTTCATAGTTACAAGTGTCAAGCTTTGGATCCCAAATAGTTCCTTCTCCACATTCGAAATGGAAAACTGAATATTTCTCACCATTACCATCCCAATCAACGCATCGGTAAAATTTCTTGCAATCGCTTGGATGCGGATAGAAACCGGCATGCGGACAAGATATAGTATTGTTTTCGGATTTTGTTTCGTCTTTGTCACATGGTTCTTTCGTATTTGATTCATGACTTTGCGTCGTATGTGGCGTTTGATTTTGTGTTGATTCAGTTGAAGTTGATTGACTACTTGCTGGTTGTTGACTAGCTTGAGTTGAGGACTGCGCTTGAGTACCAGAGAAATCTTTGCAGCTTGGCTTTTTGACTGCCCATTCATGGTTACAAGTTGTGATTTCTTGATCCCAAATTGTTCCTTCTCCGCAAGTAAAATCATATTTAGTTAAACCTCCCTTCCCGTTATCAACGCAGCGATAGAATTTTTTACAATCGTTAGAATTTCCAAAGAAACCTTCATTTTCACACCTATTTTGTGATCCTGATGGTTTATTATTTGAATTCTCTTGTGAACTATGCGAAGTTTTCTCCGTGGTGCTATCATCTTTTGAATGATCTTGAGTACTAGATGCTTCTGACGAACTTTGTTCTGGTTTATTTGTACATGTTACGGCATTTTCGTGATTACATCCTTGTATTTCTTGATCCCAAAGCGTACCTTCTCCACATTCAAAATCATACCTCGTATAATCACCTTTACCATTATCGACACATCTATAAAACTTCTTACAATTTTGCTCATTTGCATAAAATCCTTCCGAAGAACATTTCCCATATTTATTTCCCGACGACGATTCTGTCTTTGACTCCGATGAAGATACCGTAGTAGCAGTAAGCACTTCAGTCGAAGTATCTACGGATGACTGTCCATTATCTTTCTCAGTACTAATTTCCTGATGATGCGATCCCTCATTGCATTTCACTGCAGATTCATGATTACAACCCTCTATTTCCTGATCCCATAAAGTTCCTTCTCCACAGGTAAAATCATATTTTGTATAACTGCCTTTTCCATTACCAACACATCTATAAAACTTTTTGCAATCATCTGGGTCTGAATAGAAACCCTCTGCTGCACAGTCACTACTTCCTTTATGTGGTTTTTTTGAAGTAGAAGATATTGAGCTCTCATTCGATTCCGTAGTTGTAGTTGAAGTATGCCCGGAAATGTTATCAGCATCATCTTTTTCTTTATTACCGCTACCACAATTAACAGCGTCTTCGTGATTGCAACTTCCAATTTCCTGGTCCCAAGCTGTACCTTCACCACAAATAAAATCGTATTTAGTAAAACCTCCTTTGCCATTATCAACACATCTATAAAATTTTTTACAGTCATTCTTAACCCCAAAGAATCCTTCTGCAGAACACTTCTCATTGTTATGCGAAGATGGTTTTGAGGTCGATTCATTAACTTCTTTGTCACAATCTTTATTTTCAGGTGTATTAATAGATTCAGTGGAAGATCCAGGGACCGCAGGTTGATCTGATGGTTTTTCAGGAGATCGGTTACAATTTTTCACCGCATCTTTATGATTGCAACCTTCTATCTCAGAGTCCCATACAGTACCTTCCCCACATGAAAAATCGTATTTTGTAAAACCACCTTTACCATTATCAACGCACCTATAAAATTTTTTACAATCATTAGGATCAGGATAAAATCCTTCCGACGAGCACTTTCCATCATTTTTACCTAGTGAAGTGGTTGTAGTAGGAGTGCTCGCTGACTCTGTCGATTTTTCAGTCGTTGACGTCATTGAATTAGAGTTAACATCTGTTTTTTCAGTTTGTTCGTTACTACTACCACAATTTTTCACTGCATTTACATGATTACAGCCTTCAATTTCTGAATCCCAAACAGTTCCTTCACCACAAGTAAAGTCATATTTTGTAAATCCACCTTTACCGTTGTCAACACATCTATAAAATTTCTTACAGTCGTTTTTGTATCCAAAGAATCCTTCCGATGAACATACCTCGCTTTTTTCAGTCGGCGGCTTCGATGTTTCATTTTTATTTTCTTCTTTGTCGCAATCCTTATCGTCTTTATTTGTCTCTTTGTCCACGTGAGATTTTTCAGTAGTACTTTTTTCATCTGATGAAGATGTCGAATCTTGTGAAGAAACATTAATATTACTTGGGGGTTTTTTTGCAGTATTACCACAATTCTGAACAGAATCTTCATGATTGCAACTTTCAATCTCTGGATCCCAAGCCGTGCCTTCACCACAAGTAAATTCATACTTAGTGAGTCCTCCTTTTCCATTATCAACACATCTGTAAAATTTCTTACAATCATCAGTTTCTCCGAAAAATCCTTCCTCCGTGCAAGAACTCTTTCCAATAGACGGCTTGGGTTCTGATGGTTGATTATATACTTCATTTGAGTTCGTTGTCGAATGTGGTTGGGTTGATTGTATATTTTCTTCGTTGTAAGCTGCAGTTGAAGAATATTTCTCTGTAGTGTTTATTTCATGTTCCACTTTATATCCTCCGCATTTCGGTACAGCCCATACGTGATTACAACTTTCAATTTCTGGATCCCAAACCGTTCCTTGTCCACAAGAATATTCATATTGTATATACCCACCTTTTCCGTTATCTACACATCTATAGAAAATTCTACAATCTTTGTTATCTCCAACAAATCCTTCCCGTGAACATTTATTCTTCTGAGATAAAGGCCGCAAAGGCTTTGCTGTGTTATCTACCGTCTTCTGTGTTGAAGTTTGAACAGTTGACCAGGAATTACCAGTTTCGTTTTCATGTTTAAAGGAATGCGTTGATGTTTCACTTGTATCTTCTTTTTCATGCTTCTGAGGATTCTTTGAACCACCACAGGTTTTTACAGCCCACTCATGATTGCAACTCTCTATTTCGGAATCCCATACCGTACCCTGCCCACATGCAAACTCATACTTGATAAATCCACCACGTCCATTACCAACACATCTATAAAATTTTTTACAATCATCCGGATCGCCAACAAATCCTTCATCTGTGCATATATTTTGATTATTAGCAGTGGAGGTAAGTTTTGTTGTTGATTCAGGAACTGGCCAAACAGTAGTTGGTTCAGGTTTTGGCAACTTAGATGTGGCTTTAGTAGAATATTGTTGACTACTGGTATACATGTCTTTCCTAGTGCTTGTTTTGTCGTCTATCGTGTCTTGGGGTTTGCGTTTACCGCCACAGGTTTTTACTGCCCAAGCATGATTACATGCTTCAATTTCTTGATCCCATACAGTTCCTTCTCCACAAGAGAACTCGTATTTTGTATAACCCTTACCATTGTCAACGCATCGATAAAACTTTTTACAATCTTTGCTGTCTCCCATGAACCCACTACTGGTACATATATCACTTTCGTATGATTCTTTGTCTCGTGGTGCTCTAGTATTTGTTGTGAATTCAACATTCATTGCACTTTGAGACTTAATATTTAATGGTGTTTTCATTTCGTTTAAATTATCACTATATTTTATTTGCTTTTTAAGTTCGATATTATGCTTGTCAATGTTCGGTTGAATTTGTAATTGGTGATATACTAAATCATTAGTGTTCTGTTTCTGTAATTGTGGTGATTGCACATTGTAATATATTTGATCCTGTGTTTGGTTGACTCGCCATCCATAATGCATTTGGGACTGAATTTGTAAGTTACCAGAATTGTAATTTTCATGACTTTGCAACTGTGAATTTTCCGAATTTATTACATTAAATGGATTATTATTATTGACAATTTTCGATGATTCAGTCACTAAACCAATATTTTGAGAACTACATTTCTTATTTTTTACTGCCCACGCATGGTTGCAGCCTTGCACTTCATCATCCCATACTGTGGATTGGCTACATGCAAATTCGTATCTAATAAACGTACCTCTTCCAGAGTCTACACATCGATAAAATTTCCTACAATCTTTACTATCGCCCATGAATCCATTTGAAATACATTTATTGCTTCCTGGGTCAAGGGTCCATTGAGGCGATATTGAAGAGATTGGTTTTATGGTAGTTATAATAGTTGGTTGTACTGTAGTTGTTGCTCTGGTAAAGCTGGTGGTAAACTTAGTAGTCGGTTGAGTAGGACTCGTAGTGAATTGAGGTCTGATCGAAGTCGAACTTTGAAGTTTATGTAAATCATCTACTTCATTTTCATTATTCAAAGGCTTATTTAACCCACCACATTCAATCCTTCTTGTATTTATTGGATGATTACAGATATCGTTTTCAGGGTCATATACGGTGCCTGGACCACACTGGAACTGTAAAAATGGGAATCATTTAAGATCTTACGATATCAAAGAAATTATAAAAACTATCAACTTAAAATTTTAAATGTAATTTATTTTTGACAAATTACCACCCATTTAAAACGAATAAACAAGCAAGTTCTATCACACATTTTACTTTAATATATCTGAACGAAATAATTTTTATTCATTTTCTGTTATTCCTTTTTATATTGGTAAATATTAATAAATCCCTAACGGTTTTGAAGAAAATACTAAATAAATGACAATTATATATAAAATTGAAATATATTTTTGATGCTTTTGGGTGACAAATAATTTTACTAGTCTTTTTGTCCATTGTTGTCTACATCTTACATCCTTCAACAGAACAATGCAGACCTATTTAATATACTCTGATTGATATTTGTCATTTTAAACATTTACAATTTCTCTGGCACTTTACTTATGCAAATCTGATTATGTAAAATTGGAGATAAAATACTCTATGTCTCTAGGTTAAATTATATGTTATTTCAATAAATTTTGATTGTGTACTCCAATGTTTAAGTTTCCTTAGAACTTTTTTTATCTTAAAGGAAGCCCTCAAAATCTGTCGAACATTAATCGCTTTACATTATACTTCCAAGTTTCTAATATTAATAAAAAAATTACCAAAGTTTATTCAATATATGCTTTTCAAAATCATATATTGAATATACACGAACAAATGTAAAAGAAGACTGGTAAATGTTCATATAATGTTGGTTCCAGGTGATTTAAGAATAAAAATGACGCTCCTGAATGCAAAAAATGAAATAGTGAACCTCTTAAAAGATTTACTTAAATCGTCAACTAGACAAAAAGGAATCCCTAATTTGAAAATGATACAAAGTGCAAATTGTGTCTTGCTGAAGCGTCTATACATAAATTTAATATACTAATCCATGAAACTTGCAAGCTATATGCATCTAAACCTAATAGTAATTTTCAAATCTGTGACCTAAGCAAGGCCATCTTAAAACGAGAGGGAAAAATCGAAAAGAACGAAAAAGACATACACAACTTGTAGTTTATTTCGTTTGTTTTTATTTCTTATTAACAATTTTTGATATATTAAAAATATAACAATTTTTTTTAGATAGCCTTCATGTTGTGTACTATGTTTACAAATTATATTTTACTGTTTCCTTTTTTACTGATAGTCAATAGCTGAATTGTTTAGTTTTTTATATTCTAAAAGTTTGTTTTTTTTATTTCTATATTTTTATGTTCAAAAATTTTATTCTATTTCTGTAACACCAAGCCCATTTTTGCTGGTCTCCTTTCTAGACTTACATATAATAACAAATACACAGAATGTACAACACGTTGCTAAATTTATTAAAGTTTTCGAAAACCGTGGTTCTCTACTTGTTAATTCAACTACCTTGGTATTATAAATTTTCCTTTCAAATTTCCATCAATTACAGTAAAGGAACTTACCCGATACACGGCGTATTTTCCTTTTCCTGAATGAACGCATCTGTAAAATACTGTGCAATCATTTTGGTCGGCATAAAATCCTTCGCTGTGGCACTTAAATATGGGATTTCTCGAATGGGGGTGGTAGAGTTTCACGGCTCTTGAACCCTCTCGAGACCCTCGAAGCGGTGATGATGATGACGATGATGCGACTGAAATAGAAACACGTGTATAATAATATATGGAAATTATTTCTCAAGTACTCGGTGTGGGAAAATTGTCCATTTTTGAAGACAAATATTCCTACAAAAAAGCTCCTATCTAAATGTTCCACACAGCATGTTATTCAATCTATCGACAGAACAAAAAATTTTTATTTACCCGAAAATTGTCAAATGATATATTTGTTTTTATAAATGATCAATTTGTTTTTTTTAAATATGTATTACTTTACATATAAAAAACACATCTTCAAATATGTAAAATAGTTTATAACAAACAAGTCATTTTAATTAACATTGAAATCTTTGATGTTTGGAAGTATCACAAGCTATTTTGCTTTATGTAAATCAAGTCGTTAATTTACATCAAGCAAAAACTGCTCTTAATGAAGGAAAGAAATAGAGGGAAGTAATAGAAAGAGTTCGTGAAACAGTAGCACCTACAGCAGCATGCTCGCTCTAGGGTCGCCTTCAACCGGATGTCAACTAGGTACCAACATTTTTTTCATCATAAGCTATATCAGCATCAACAAATACGTATATATTTTTTAATCAATGCTTGACATAATTTTCTTAGTTTTATCCATATGTCCTACCTTACGCATGTAATTTACAATGAAAGGATAAAATTTACCAACAAAATATTAATAATTTAGTTCAGGTTTATTTCTGTTCAGTTTTCGTGACGTTGTACCAAATTAAGACTGTACCAAAGTTCATTGACACTTCACATGACTTGCGTGCATTTTACTACTAATACGATTAAATTTTACACCCAGCTTGAAAGTGTGAACTTTAAACACGAAAAGTAAAATGTAACACATCTCTATTGGAGGACAGTGCCGCATGCGTAAAACAAAGACTGTAATTAAAGATTGATGACCGCTAACTGGTTTTGCTTCGAGATAAAATAATCTACAGATGTACGGCGTGGAAGCTGATGTTTATTTTATCGTGAGACATCGACTTAGTCTCCAGATCGCAAATATATTAAGAAAATATAAGCAAGTTCCGATTTTTGTATCAAAGCAAATAATAAAGTGTGTTAATATTTTTACCTCAAGTTATTGTCTTAGTATAGTATATTCTAAAATAAAAATTAAGAATTTTTGATTGAAGGGTCCTGATCATAAATTACCTATATGTCAGTTGCAAAAAAAAACTACGGCATGTAATACATAACAATATATAAGAAAAATATATAAAAAAGGTAGCCAAATTTTTTAATATATATCTGGATATAAAACTTCTTTTCGCGGTTTAAAATTCACTTAGCGCCATCTAGTGATGTACATAGGTACACTTTATATTTGTCTAATTACTTTACGTCAAATAGCTAGTAACTTCTTTGTTGTTTGGTTTGATTTTTGATTGTTGCAAATAATGATTAAATTTTTGAAAATATTAATTTAACATGTCTTCTGATTGAGTGAAACGACTGCTGTGAAATAAAAACCAAATTTAACTTCAAGTATAACATTCGACATACAGATATGCAAATTTTACAATTTTATTAAATGTACAGATTTTTATTTTAAAGCCGTTCTATTGCAATAATGTAGCAGGAAAACATTAATCCAAGTCCAACTTAAAAAGTCTATTAATTTTCAGTATTTACTGTGTGTACCTGTTAAAACATTGAGAATTCAGGCTATTATTTAAGAACTCGTGTTTTTTTTACTTATTACGCAAAGAAATACATGTGCGTCTGCTAATTTGGTCTATTTACTGATTTAAATCTAAATTTTAATACCCAAAATTTCAGATAATGCCAACAAAATCGATTTCGTAAATTTTATCATGCATATCTGGCAATCATGATTTTACACTATATATAATTAAAACTTGTGTGACAGATATTAATTTCGAAATACTTTTTTAGTTCTCCAGTTATATGAAGTTCTTCAATTGAAAAATAATAACAAGTTTTCCAATTAAAATATACATAAATATAAAGGTAACATATACAAAATGAAAAATGTCTTCATTACTTAGTTACGTAAAAACTTTCTAGATTTAAAATTTGTCAGATTTTCTTTGGATATATAGTCTTGCCCATAGTCGCGAATTCATTACTTATATACTGGCAGTGATAAAAAAAATGTTATAGGTACTCTTTAATGTCACTTAACTCCATAAACAGCGAAGTTAGATTTTCACTTATTTCTGTTTGAGATAAACTCGTAAATGTTTATAGCATTATTTATTTATTTTTCTAATCGTTGCACTAATTTCCAACTGGACGACACTAATCAATAATCGTGTAAAATAGTTTCATCGTAATAAATGAAATCGTATGTAATTTTAATATACATCGCTGTTATCTGTTATCAATTTATTACTCACCGCTAGTCCACTGCAGTCCATAGCCGATATTAATCAAAACACTTTGAATTCTTAAGTAAAAATTAAAAACAAAAAAATACTGTCAGAGGACCGGTCGCACTGGAAGCATCTGCCTGGCCTTATAAGGTCACCCGCCCAGGCCAGCAGCCCTTGACTAGAGACCCAGTCTACAATACGGTTCAATACACCGCGACAGCCTCCACATACTAATAATTATCATTTACGTGGGACGATTGTACGTTTATTTATTACATGGTAATTACGGGCAAGGGTAATGAGCTTAAAGCTCGCACGTAAATTATATAAAAGATAAGCTTTGTTCATAGATGTTGAAAACATTAGTGTCTGGTAAAATTTTCGCATGGATTATAATTAATCATTTAATTATAATAAAACGTTGACTTTTGGTTGCACAAACAATTTTTTTGGGCTCTGTGTACACCTTTTTTTTAAAAAGTTCTATTTAGTGTTTCTATATCCATCTCAACATATTGATCCAAATAGCAAGTCTTATGATGACATTTTAAAAACTGTTTAAACAAATACCGGCGTTTCGATGATATCTTTTCAAATTTCATAATCAAAAGCCGTAATCCAAAGAAAACTTATTGACATACACTCTACATATTACAACAATGTAATAAGTTATTAACTATACTTTCGACATATTTGATACGCGAATGTTTCAAGGATTTGTCTACAAGGTTAAATACAGTCTAATATACCAAATTTTACCCTGGCCGTATCAAGGCTCCTCCAGGAACCCGTAACAACTCAAAAAAGAAAAAGAACTGAAATTCATAGAAAAACGGGAAAAAATATAATTTTAACTAAGTGTTGCGAAGATGATGGGAACTTGTTTTCTGTAGATATTTTCAGCAATATTTCAACAATTAAATCACAAAAAAATTCTGAAAAAAATTGTTTCGGGACTTTTATAACTCTATTTCCAATTGATACCTTGTTAATATAAGTTTTTTGCATTGCGCGTAGGATTAAAAAACAAATCGCGTAATTCATTTGAAATCTCGAAAGCGTCCATTTAAATAATTTTGAGTATTATTAAGGTATATGGAGGAAAGCATGTTTCAACTCCTTACAAAATTTCAAGTATCGTTAAACATTTTTTGAAAAAAGGTTATGATAGATGAACTGGCAATCGAAAGCACAAATAAATGATTTTAGAAGTGTTACGTTTTTTTCTATCCTTTTGAGGTATGAAAAAAACCAAGTAACAAAAGTGATCTAATTTATAAGCCTAGTGCTTCATTAGTTTAAAATAATTCAAGGTTGTTTTGTGCTCAAAGAGTTATTTTCCAAGATATTTGGAAGTCTAGTAAAAAAAATTCGTTTTACGTATATGAGCACAAGATCAACATTAAATTATAAAATATTTTGAATACGATCTTCAGTTTTAAATTAAAGCAACACATAATAATATGAATAAATTTTACTTTTGTTTTTAAGTATACAGCTTTTTTATTAAAGACTTAAAGACCACACTAGATGGAGAGCGGAATAACGATAATAGCAAAAAACCATAATAAAGATCAAATACGAAAGATTTATCCAGTTCCATAGTTTACTAAGATATTACAAAAACGTAAACATAACACAGATATTCTCACCATTCTCAACAGAAGCTTGTAATGTGGCAGTGGTTATGGCAAGAAGAAGTAATACTGAATTTAAGAGGATGGAAGACATCTTTGAAGCCCCAATCTGGTAAAAACCGTAGCAGCTATCAGTGGCTTGACATCATGCTGTCAACTGGATAACAACTGAAATTAATAAAATAATATAACATTACATTTAGTGCGATGCTTGTATTCAAGAACAATTTCAAGTCTCGAACTTCTTTTCAAAACTTTATGCAATAATATAGTGCTTTGTAACACTCATAAATATATTTTTATAAGTGTTATAAAACGCTATACGTGAATCTTATTTAGGTACAGATGTTTATTCACCAATATGTTAGGAAAAATCACGAAAATCTTATATTCGATTTACGTGATTTTTCCATCAATTGCACCCTAAACTCTTTCCTCTTAACGTAGTTTCTAATTCAGCTATGTAAATATGTTCTAGTTTTAAAATTAACAAGCAAAATTTATGTCCCAAAATCCTAGATATTAAAAGAAGTTTTGGGGACGAAAATTTATATTTATTTATTAATTTTCCTAATTACAAAGTTATAAATACTAATCCGAAAAAAATTGTATAGCTTACATTATTTCATATAAATATAAACGTGAACTATCCCAACAAGACAAGGTATTGATGTATGTCATCACTGACATATAGAAAAAGATGACATACTTAATTTATTTACAGAAATCAATTATTCTGAATAATCGGTTTTAAAGTACAATATTCTCCAGAGTTCTTTATTACCATTTTTAGTAATATCAATTTGCTATTTTCACAGTAAAACTACATGAAAGTTAGATTGACAGGGAATTGAACGTTGGCATAATTTAATTGTTTATTTCGTTATTAATCCGTGTAATTTATAACTTTTTCACAACTTAACAACAATATTGACAACAACAATCTTGCATTTAGTTTCTAAACTGAGCTGAATGTTAGATACACAATTTAATATCGATAAAGCGCCCGTATAATATTTAAATAATAAATTTCATGATTTGTGAATTTATTAAAATGGAAACACTCATTGGATTGCTATTCTTATCGAGTTCAATTAATTTTTACTATACTCGAATAGAATTGTATAGTTATTCTTGTAATATCAGTTCAACTTATCATCCATTCATAATAGCCTATCAGTAAAATTACTCTGCGATATAATTAAAATAATTGAGTATTTTGCGAAAAAAACCTTTAAAACAACTTTACTCGTGACATTTCGATACCCGATCCATAAATGTGAATGAACTTCAGTAACATTTGTTTACAATATTACCGCCTTATAATTATCACATAATTACGAAAACAAATACAGCAACTGGCCCAAAAAACTGTTACCAAAATCAACTTATTACAGCACAAATATTGACGTTGGCATTCGAAACGGTCTACCGCAATTCACACCACCGTATTTATAATATGCTTAAAAAAATATTGACGGTTATAATGTGTCGATATTCAGTCATAACAATTCGCAATCAGAGGGCAATTTTATTAGAATTAGGATCTATATAATTTAGATCGTTTCTTTTGATTATTATATGGTATAACTTAATCTATTTTTTCGAAGAACTTCATGAATAAAAGATAAAATAGGTACTTGTGCCAAAATTCTAATTCAAGTTTTACTTTAATTACTTTTATATAAAATTAATATAATCTAAAAACACAATTATATATAAGAGGACTGTCAAAAATATATTTAGTGCAGGCTCAAGGTGTACAAGAATAATAATATAACTCTAACGCTTATACAGATGAAATTAAAAAATAAACCACTTGAAAGTTTTATTTGAATCGTCAATCAGACAAATGATAAATCTTGTATTTTTTATGAAAAATTAGTTCCTTTCTCACAATACTTTATAAACGTTATTTCTAGAAAATTCTTAGAACCAACAAGATGAAACAAAGTTTAGACTTTATCCCTTTGTAATCCTCCACGCACAGATGTAACGTACTAATCTATACTTGCAGACCCGACAAAGTCGTCGAATAAAATCAGGTAAACTTGAAAAGAAAAAAAAGCCTTCATTTTGACAAAAAAGAAAGAATCTCCATTTCAATTAACATTTTATTTTTAATTGATTTAGACAATAACTACACATTAAAAGAAGCATTCGATATGGATAATTTTTATAAACGGTTCTGAAAAGTGATTATATACTTCTTTTTATTTTTATTGTTATTTTTATTTCTTATCAGCAGCTCTTAATATATTAAAAATATAGCATAAACGCATTTACGAAAATAGCTTTTTAGGGTTCTACATCTTAAATTAAAAAAGGAACTTTTTTCAGATCACCCAAGTGTTTGTCAATCAGTCTTTCCCGGTCGATTTTCTCAAAAACTATCCGACGTAGAAACTTGACATTAGGCATAGTAGTACATCTTAGGTTTGATTCACACTATAGGGCCACTCTCGATACACTTTCGGTTCGATCTGGGCCCCGTCCCGAGCGTATTTACTTATCTCTATCGCTCAGGTTTCGATCGCATAACGCTCCGATAACGATACATATCAAAGAATATTTTATCGAACCTAGACCGAACTTGCCGCGACTTTTAATTCCCAGTTTTGGTAAGGTTATGTCGAATGTACCAGAATTTATCCTAAAATACTGTGCGAATTTTTTTCTTGTTTATTAAATGGCAATTAGACGTATAAGATCTGTCTTCAATTTTTTGCATTTGCAAATACTGATACGCCCACATCCTCCTTTTCTTTTTTTCGGTTTTTGACTCTTTCATAGTCTTCGTCCAGTCTAGCTATCACAGCTAATTCTACTGTGGAAAAATTAAATGACATTTCACATCAACTGACAAAAAAAGACTGAAGCGCGATCGAAACCTGAACAATAGTGTGAATAGAAGAGGTTATTTCGGTCAGAGAGTGAACCGAGATCGTATCCAACCCTATAGTATGAATCAAGCCTTAATAGCCCACATATTTTGCACTAATAGGTAACTTTGTTTCAAATATTCACATAAGAATTAAAGGAAGTGTAAATAAGGCACTCATTTTTCTTTAAATTTATATGTTATGTGGGGTATCATTTGAAAGGACTTTTTATGAAAAATACGAACGTATTTTTTGTAATTTTCAATTGCATATTTATAAAGATATTCTAAAAAATAATGAATCAAGCCTTAATAGCCCACATATTTTGCACTAATAGGTAACTTTGTTTCAAATATTCACATAAGAATTAAAGGAAGTGTAAATAAGGCACTCATTTTTCTTTAAATTTATATATTATGTGGGGTATCATTTGAAAGGGCTTTTTATGAAAAATACGAACGTATTTTTTGTAATTTTCACTTGCATATTTATAAAGATATTCTAAAAAATAATGAATCAAGCCTTAATAGTCCACATATTTTGCACTAATAGGTAACTTTGTTTCAAATATTCACATAAGAATTAAAGAAAGTGTAAATAAAGCACTAATTTTTCCCTAAATTTATATATCATGTGGGATATCATCTGAAAGGGTGTTTTAGAAGAAATACAAAAATATTTTTTGTAATTTTCAGTTGCATATTTAAAAAAATATTCTAAAAAGTATGAAAATAATAGAATTTTCCAACCCTTATTTCCGAAACTTCTGAACTAAAAATCATGAAAAACAAGATTGGTAAAATCTAAATATATTATAGGAAACTATTGCAATTATTCTCGATGTTACAATGTTTGAAATATGCACAGTGTTTTCAAACCTATGAAAGATCAAACAGGCAATATATTTACGTTGGGAATAGTTTAACGGAGCACTGCGTAGCCTTAAATATTTATGTGCCTATATGTGTACAGAATCCTCGTAATATGAGTTCTACTCATACTTGACAGGTTATTTTTTTATTTTGTGTTCTTTTGCAGATATCATTTTACTTTCTGTTCTTATTTGATCGTCAATCGCTGAATTGTTTACTTCTATTATATACGAAAAAAGTAACCGCTTATTTAAAAATCAAATTCTATTTGTGGTTCTAGGACCATTTTCGCGAATCTCCTTTACGTACGTGCATGTACCCGAATATTCCCATGTGCATGTGTATCGGTCAAAATCGGGTGTTATCAATAAATCGATCTCAATGAAAACTTTAGTACTTTGAGGTGTCTTATGAAGAATTCTTTAAACATCATCATTATAATCATCAGCCAGAAGGCGCCCACTCCTGAGCTGTGCTCATCAGTGGGCGCCTTCATGGAGTGGGCGCCTTCAACGCCCCATATATTTCATAAAGATCGATCCCGTTCTACTTGTATCCAATGACTTTCTGCAACCTTTACCAGGTTATCTATCGAACTAGAGAGGAGCCGTCCCACTCCACATTTTCCGATACGTGGTCGCATTCAACAATATTTAATCCTCAGTAGTCATCACTTCTGCGTGCTATATACCCTGCTCATTACCACTTTTACCTGCCAATCTTACTAGTGACCTTAGTTATTCTAATGATCTCATTACGGATCTTATCAAGTAGAGAAACCAAGATCAGAACCCTTTCCATAGCTCTCTGAGCGACTCGTAGTCTTTTTACGAAGTCAACAGTAAGGAACCACGTCTCGCTTCCGTATGTCATCGTAGACAAAATATTTTATGTACTTCATTTTGTCAAAACATTTTCCAACATACTTAAGAAGCGGCCGTAACTCGTTTCACCGTGAAAAATTTATAGTTTATCGAGGATTGCTTCTATACAATATTTACTCCGTTTCTGTTACGTAAAAAAGTACACGAGGCTTGCGTTGCCATTTATTATTACTTGTATTAAAACTTTTTTTAGTCTATTTTCTAATTAAAATATCACGTTGACTTATAACTTTAAGGAAGGACTTAAGAAAATAGTTCAATGTTAAAATAGCCGTTGTATGTTGGTGGTCTCGTCATTAAAACCATATGTCGTTGTTATAAACTTTAAAATTAAAATGTACCGGTTCAAATCCTATAAAAAATTTCATGCCATAATCATTTTTCGAATAAAATTATCAATAATTTCAAAATAATTTTGAAATTAAGAGCTTCAATCTTCTTTCCAAAGGGCTATTTCTCAGTTCGTAGTCATTCGAAAAGTGCCAAATATAACGTCCCAGTTATCCAAGTATACAGAGTGACAAATAGTCCTGTGTTAATTTCCTTTTGTTTTATACCAGGGACAATGAAGATATCGGTGACGCAAATCGATTCATTTAACATTTTAGAATAAAGTTAACAGTAACTTACTTATACTATACTTTTGTCAAATTATTAAAGTCATCTTACTTTAATTAAAAAAGATCGAAGAAACATATAAATAGCCTCTGAACAAATAACACTTTGATTTATTAAGAAATTGACACGCGATAACTAGATAAATGAAAACATTTCAAGGTATAATTGAACGTTACGACCTCATTAATAATATTTGCACTTACTGCCCCGCTCCGTCAGAAAATAACTCTAATTACTCAAGTACTTTGTCACGAATACTTTATCTTGGCACCCAACCGCTAATAAGTATCCGATAACGAATACACCCTACTCTCGATGAAGTCAAGCTGTAGTTAGTATATTGTATTTAACAAAAATTCCGATCACGAAACCCAGTTTACACTTGTAAAGTAATCGTTCGAGTATTGGCAAGTAAGGATACGTTAGTGACGTCAATGGGGTCATGTAACTGTACCTGATATGAAGTTTACTGGTTCAGTGGAATACAGCCCACATTTGGGGGCTTTTATTTTAATGTCAATGTTGCGTCAGGCCATAAGGATTATACGTATTAGTTATTTGTTGGTTGTTAATGTAACTGTTTACTGTGCATAGCATTATTAGCACTGTCGATACTCAGACAAATCTGGGTTTTACAATAGATGAGTGTAGATGAATCTCATTTACGTTGTTTGCTTGTTACATATCACAAGTGAAGACCACACAATTTTATGAAATAACCGTGGTAGTTCAATTCAGTTTCCCTTAAAATGCTTCCCTCGCAAAAGTTAAGGAATTATTAAAATATATAACCTTCCATTTCCTCAAAAAGGAAGAGTTCAAAAAGTGACTTCCTGAGTCACTTTTTGAACTCTTTGAATATCTTGAGTTAAATATACATAATTCAAATTATTTTACCTGCTTATTTGGCATATTTTAGGTTATAATAACTTTATCGAATATTCTTATTTTGTGCTGGTACAAAAACAGTTTCTACCATTATTATATTGAACCTTACTGTTTTTTACTTCATACCCGTACTAATTAAACTATTATTACTTCTTTATTATAGATTTTATATAAGTTTCTAAGCAATGCAATCTCTATCAGTTAATTAGATTTCTTTAAACTCAAATCAATTTTTAGCTCAAGCAATAAGTCAATCTAAAAATAAAATCCATCATTCACCTCTTCTTGTGTATTTTTTGTAATTTCCTTTAGAATATTTTTTTAGATTAAGATCTTTTACAATACATCTTCTTTGGTCTAATAGTGGTAATTTAGGTTGCTGAACATACTCAAATAAACTCAAGTTTTCAAGCAATTAAATCACTTACAAATTTTTAAGCTATAAATCACTTACGAATCAAATTTAGTAAAGAAAAAAGCGTAAAAATCTACTCATTTTTAATTCTTTTCATATTTAATTAACTTAACAATATTTCAAGAGTTTTTCATGGGCAAAATAAAATAATTAGTAAAATAATTTTTCATGGGCAAAATAAGATGATATTTTAATTCTAAACAACAGCTCATAACAGTCAATGTCAAGATTAGTCAAGATCGATATTGTACTAACTTAGTCAACTTTAGTCAAGATCGATATTGTACTAACTTAGTCAACTTTAGTGATGATCGATATTGTACTAACATAATATTATTAATATTTTATTAAGTCTGCAAATAAAATATCGAATACACAATCTTCACACAACTTCAACTGCTCAGTAGCGGGAACCAACTGACACTCAAATATAATTGACAACGAAGTGAGTATAAGAAAATCTCTTGTTTTCATATTGTTATGTGGCATTTTAGCACATACTTTTTAAAGAAAATCGTATCAATAATTATAAACATAACTTTTTTTATTTTGTGTATTCTTTTCTTTGTTTCTTAATAGCTCTTCAGGGAATAAGTCGATTTTTATTAAAATTCACACACCAAAAGAATATCAAAAGGGTGAAAAGGTTTCCATCTCGAGAAAACACAGTTCCTTAAAGAATAATGAAAAACCTTTATTAAAATTCCACTAGATGGAGCTGCTGTTGTTTTTCTTAAGATAGAAATTTCTTCATTAAATCATCAATTACTTATAGTTTCTACATTTTCACTTAAATTCGGTCATAAATTAACTTTACACAGAAAAAAGTCGCGAGCGATCAGGCCGATGAACATTTTGTAACAAAGAACTTGTCTATTATTTGAAAACATAGGCTATTCTGTGTATCAAGCTGAGTATATTTGAAGCGTATTAGCGTATATATAAAAAATATCTTTATGTGGGTTAGAATCGCAAATTTGACAGTGAGTTAGTTTTGAAGTTTGATGCATAGAATAACAGACACGTTTCGTTATAACCGTATATACGACCGTTTTGTAAATATGCAAATCTCTTTCAACTTATACATATATTATACGGAAATATGAGGTAATTTCACAGAATTTTTCTGAAAATTTTATGAAGTCATTTGATTAACTGAAATAAAAATAATAAACCTATATGCAAGAAGTAAATTATATAAAATTCGATAAGTAGAGTGATTTATCTTATTTAAATAAGTCAATGAAAAAATTACCTCAATCCCTTTTAAAATAGGCTAATATATTGGAACAAGTTTATGTCAAAGAAATAAATTGATTCCAAGCAATTCTCCTTAACTTTTTAATAAATAATTTGCAAATGGAAAATTAAAGGAAAACAAAGGAAAAACATATTTTAAAACGTTACGCAGCATAATTACGGCCATATCTTGCTCCGTAATACCCACATGCGAATTCTCGACCACACTTTATCAAACACTCCCCTATCTCGCTAACTCATAACGAAGTGCCTAAGGAGAACCGTAAACATTTCCCGGGAACCGGCTGGAGATAACTTATTGCAGTGTAAAGTATGCTCTCCTGTGCAGTCGCACAAGTGGGACGCGGCGCAGGTGACTTGCTGGAATTCAGCGTCCTGTATCTTCGCAAGAAAATTATTGCGCAATATTATTTTGAATAGGTATCATTAATTAAATGTAATAAAATAAATGTTGCTTTTTAACTTTGAATTGAAAAGAAGTCTTAGAAAACATTTAAAAGATGTGTGACCTAATTATTAATTACGCTACTAAATATATTTTATAGTTACAACACCTTAAGGTGTTGTACCTATGGAATATATTCCTAAATATATATATATATATATATATATATATATATATATATATATATGTGTGTCAAGAGGCTACTTTTCAGTGAACACTGCAGTTTAGAGCATCAATAAGAAAAATGATATGATCTTAGACACAGGTAATAAAATTAAAAAAAAAATTTTTGCGTCTATGTTTAAGTTACTTTATTAAAATTATATAAAATATTAACTTCAAATAAAAAATGTTAGAAAACTATAACAGACATACAAACAAGCAAAGAAAACGTCACGTTTTCTTTCTTAGTGAAATATGTAATTAAAATTTTTAAATAATCTTCACGTAAGTTTAAATATAAAAATGGTTGAATGGAAAATGAATGAAAAATGGGAATCATTTTAATTACTTCTAATCTACTTCTAATTCACCTCAATTGATTCCCATTTCCACGTCTAATCTACTTCTAATTCACCTCAATGAATTACTTCTAATTCACCTCAATGAAGAGATTTTTATATCTGATCCTGCATGAATAGGGTTATCCAATTATATTTGCACATTGTAAACTCTGCCCGAAAAATATTACCTCACCGGTAAGGTTATTCGCTACACTTGCAATTAAATAAATGCACACAGCCGTTCACAATGCCTCCGATAGTTGCAATATATAAAAGGATATTTGACCAAATAATGTCGGTCGAAACCCATCTTTACAACGATGACTAATCACATATTGCCCCCCGTGTTGCAACTCGCTGATACAGCAGACAAGATACGGGCCAGTGTGAGCGAACAACACCATTGTTGCAAGCCAACATCGATTGCTCTGCGAGATTCAACCAATTGTACTAGAGCCACTTCTCTTCCTGTCCAACGTTTCGAAAACAAACAGCCCACGCCAATCGTGTTGCGAGAGCGCCAAGTCGTAAAATGAAGCGCGATTGTTGTACTGGTTCATGCATTGAATAAATGGCCCTTTCCTATATCCTTGGATATTTAGAATTTTTACAATCTTATTGTTATCTCATACTCGAAATCTTTATCCGCTTTTCTAGTAACAGGTAATAAAAAATATATTAACTAGATCAAGGTCACATTCCTTTCGAGACATCATTGGTATCAGCACAAATTTCAATCTAACATCAGTACGAGTAAATAATAATTATTATATATAAATTAATTAATTATAATTAACGGTTACTTATAGTTAAAGGTAATTACCTTAATTCATTTTTCGTCAATAAAATACCGAATTCTTAAAATTGTGTAAACAAAGTTGAAAGCAATAATGTACGTAATGGAATGGAAATTTTTTTTAAATTTAAATTTGTTATTCCA
Source organism: Druceiella hillmani (assembly GCA_039881145.1). Taxonomy (NCBI): domain Eukaryota; kingdom Metazoa; phylum Arthropoda; class Insecta; order Lepidoptera; family Hepialidae; genus Druceiella; species Druceiella hillmani. The sequence goes on along the minus strand of JAYKKI010000007.1, from coordinate 46,903,783 downwards.
CTCAAACTATTCATGTTACCTTACAATTTGGTCATTCTTATGACACTTTGTAACTTTAACGATAGTCATATCAGCCCAAAAAATCATACAACCAAAAACTATAGTAAGAAAATATCCAAACAAAGATAGTAGACCACATCGATAAAATTTAATTAAGTGAAATAAATGGACGTTTTTTATGTTAATGGACCGTGACCAGTTTTATGATATAATTATTATCTAACGGTTTATAAATTAAACTTCGATAACATTTGCAAATTTATGGTCGTAATATGTTTCTGATTCAAATTATTGGATGTGGATTAATGCAAAAAGATAAAGCAAAAAACGTACAAGATGTAACAAATATCATCTCTATATCATTCAGATAATTCTGTGCGTCAACCTAAGCAGAGGATATTAAGAAATTATGAGGAAATTCTCAATAGCTTCTAACAAAATTTCTGTCAAAGTTGCAATTTCAATGAAAAAATTTTATTAAATTCCATGATTATAATACTTCTTTAGGCGCGTTATGAAAATATTATGAGAGTGAAATATTACGATGCGCAAGCACGATGCGACAAAAATCCACAGGATGAAGTTGCTCACTAAACATATATGCGTGTATGAATATATTCACGATAGTTATTGAGGTATTTATAAATACATATCACGCATTTTATATTCATACAAATCTAAGTTATATCCGTGCTTTCAAACAATGTTTTTATTATTTGAAATTAAAGAGTGGTCCATATAATAAAAAACATTTATTTATTGGAATATTCGCAATAAAAATAGAACATATAAGATTTTTAGAATATATTTTAAATGTGTTTCTCTAAGTGAGATTAAGTTTCGATTTTCATTTATTTGAATTATAAATTATAAATTATTAGTTCATTTATTTTACTACTCTATATGAGAAAATAAAGTTTAATTTTTAAAATTTAATTATTACATTTTACCAACCGTATTTTAATCACGCTCCAGTCTCTTTATTACCTTATTTCCATTAATTATATGCGTGTTAAATCTAGTTAGTCTTGTATTATGCCAAAGAAGTCATAAGTACACGCAAAGAATAATATCGCAGAATAATTAACATGGTTTTTGTTGTTATATATATATTTATATATGTATATATATATATATATAAATATATATATATATATGTATATATGTATATGTATATATATATATATATATATATAGATATATATATTTATATATGTATATATATATATATATGTAATAAGTACATGGCTTTTATACATACAGCTGATTCGGCACATCAAATTGAGTAGAAAATATCAACAGTTTCTGAAAATAATTATTATGGAAGTTGCGGTTACAACGAGAAAATTTACACTTTTTACAGTTTCCAATGTACTCAGTTAGACACACACATTAATCATATTTACGAATAACATATATATGATAAAGTAAACATAAGTATTATCGGAATGAAAATGATGAAAGCAATTGCGAAAAGACGAGACTTTTTTATACACAACATGGTAATTGAAGTACACAATATGGATTATGCCCTGACAGAGTCTTTTTACGAATCTTATCTAATAATAATATCCACATTCACAATATACATCTGATAAAGTCGATATATTCTCAAAAATTATGTGACCATATTACCGAACGAGACACGTGTGTAAGCTGTAACTTTGTCATTATAAAAAAATACACCATTGAATATTGACTAAGATATTTTCGTTTCAAAGTCCCGTTCATACATGAGTACGCGTTAACAGCTTCCGAATTCGCGAGTTACAATATTCGCAGCCAGTTTGATTTTGGATACTTGTAAAACCACAAACGAACTTGTCGTACGACATTCTCGGATCAACTGTTTAAATGATATGGTTTATTTTACGATATCAACTGGGTAAACACGCTTGAGCCTAGTTTTATGCTCTCATTTGCAATAATTGTATTAGCATTGATGTCTCTTTTTTTCCAATTAACATTATGTATATTAAATTCCGATTGTTTCCAGTGTTCGCATACAGCCTTTTTTGAGTCCACACTGGCAGCGATGACTCATTTTAACTTGTTTAGCTATTCAATTTCCCAACTTTAATTCAGAGTCCACTTATAACTTTTATTTTTATTAGCCACTCATTATACATATTTTTGATATCATTTTGTTTAATTGATATTATGTATATTAAATCCCGATTGTATTTTCCGGTAGTTCGCGCAGTGCCTTTTTGAGTGCAACATTGAAAACGATGCGTCAGTTCAACTTATTTTGCTATTCAATTTCCAAACTTTAATTCAGAGTCCACTTATATTCTCCACTCGTTATACATATTTTTAATATAATTTCCCTCATTATTCTTTTCTTTCATGTTTTGCTTATTTTTATAATAGCATATTTAATGTATTGGCACCAAACTCTAAGGACAAAATAGTCGATCAATCATGAACTTATTATTTTCATACCAATCCCATTTACACTCCATTAAAAGTACTAGAACCAAGCAAAATATGACTTATATTAAGACGACTTCAAAATGCATAATGAGAAAATTAAATTAAAGTCAGCAAAAAAGTCTCTCTGAAGCATGATATCTTCCTCACATGGGTCACCATATGCCACAGGACTTGATGCTGACATTGGTGCCGCCACCTTGTTTGGCCATCTACCTACGGGAACCTAGATAGCGGCCGGATGAATTATGGATGAATAGGCAGCAACCCTGTTGTATTGGAAATATATGATAATATTATATACATTCTGGGATACTAAGAAACACAATTATAAAGTTTTGCAAGTTTGTTTGCTATCATATTATTATCTCTATTAACATACTCATAAAACTTTAATAAATAAAATGTTTGTAAAATGTCATTAAGGGAATTATGTATAATAATGCCTCCACCCAAATATTTATTAATTATTTTAAGGGTTTTATGGGCACACGATCGGAGTATAGTGTTAACTTTACAATAAGTATCACGCGCCTATTTATCCATCGGCCCTTGGGTTACAACAAAATATCTATTTAATCATATAAGCAAGAAATAAATTCTGAACAATTATTGAAATTATATTTTCGTTTCGATTCAAATAGCCATCTACGTATTTAATTTCTCTATTCGACATAAATATTAAATCTGTTACATATAAGGTCCACTCAAATGTTTAATAATTATTTAAAGGGTTTCGTGGACACACGGTCGGAGTATACAACAGGTATCGCGCGCCTTTTTGTCCATCGGCCCTTGCGTTACAACAAAATATCTATTTAATCATATACGCAAGAAATAAATTCTAAACAATTATTGAAATTATATTATCCTTTCGATTCAAGTAAGTTTAATTTCCCTATTCGACATAAATATTAAATCTATTCCAAAGAAATATAACGTAATGAGTATTGTACTTCTAACAATGAAACTATGAAAACGGTTAATATGAGCCTGTATATCAAATATGGATGTAAAAATTCATATTTTTATTCGCTTCCAACTACCAAATTATTATCAAGTAGCCATCTACGTATTTATTTTCTCTATTCGACATAAATATTAAATCTATTCCAAAGAAATATAACGTAATAAGTATTGTACTTCTGGCAATGATACTATGAAAATAGTTAGTATGAGCCTGTATATCAAATATGGATGTAAAAATTCATATTTTTATTCGCTTCCAACTACCAAATTATTATCAAGTAGCCATCTACGTATTTATTTTCTCTATTCGACATAAATATTAAATATATTCCATATAACGTAATGAATGTTATATTTCTGACAACGTAACTATGAAAACTGTTAACATGAGCCTGTATATCAAATATGGATCTAAAAGTTCATATTTTTATTCGCTTCCAACTACCACATTATTAAAGATTTTATTTCTTGAAATACATATATATATATATATATATATATATATATATATATATATATATATATATATATATATATATCTTATATATCTTATATATATCTTATATATATATATATATATATATATATATCTACAGGTTTAGACAAAATCCTTGTCACAATGTCACCTCAAGCAAACTCAAATGATTTGTATAATAATATATACTAATCTAGGAAGACCTTTAATATCTCATTCAAATTGAGCTCACAATTCGGCTCACATACAAAAAGGTCATTAACATATTCAATAATTTAATTAAACTACCAAACCTCCAATCAGGACGCGTTCCAGTCGCAGTGTCACTGACCTAGGTTCATAAATCGGATACACTCGACGCAGGGCGCGACGTGCGAGGACGACGCACGATTCAAGGACGCGGCCTTGTCCCGGCCGATCGATTATTCAATTATAATTATGTTCCCTCGTGGAGAAACGAGCGATCCTTTGTTGGCTGTTTACTACTACTTTAATATTATCAGTATTTGTAGGAAAATATTCTTACGGGCATAATTAATATTTCTTATACTGATTATGACACGATTAAAACAACGTTGTTTAGTAGGATATTAAATGGATTATAACAACGATATTTAGTAGGGTATTAAACTGAGTATAACAACGTTGTTTAGTAGGATAGTAAACTGGTTATAACAACGTTGTTTAGTAGGATATTAAACTTATTATGAAAACGATGTTTAGTAGGACATTAAACTGATTATGGAAACAATGTTTAGTGGGATATTAAATTGATTATAACAACGATGTTTAGTAGAATATTAAACTGATTATGACAACGATGTTTAGTAGGATATTAAACTGATTATAACAACGATGTTTAGTAGGATATTAAACTAATTATAACGATGTTGTTTAGTAAGGTCATCAATTCAAAAAATTGTAATACTTCAGTCCACGACATGCTTGTAATTTTCCACGATGGCCTAAAATATATAAGAAGAAATCACTTTTCAAATAATATACATTTTCATATTTTATGAAGCACAAATCTGCAGTAGCCCTTTGGACACGCAGTTGGGTCTATAATTTAAAATAAGGCCATTAGTCTATATCAAACTTGCACTCCAAAACTTTCAACTTATACCAAATCATATAGCGCCATCTGTAACATCCTTGAATGGCATTATAATATCTATTTTCATTAACATGTAACACAATCTGCAGCATTGCAATGATGTATAATAAAAACACAAATATTGAAAAAAATCTTATTAATTAATTATGTATAATAAGGAAATCACATGAATCAAACACTTACCGAAGTAAACACAAGAATTAAAATGGCGTGATCAAGATATTGAAGATATTCATTAAAACACATATTCAAATCCAAATTACTGACATCCCTAAAGAAAAAAAGCATTTGACACTAAGTCGCCTACTTTATTATATGTTTGTCAAAGCTGGGCTCTAATCAAGGAAATAACACAAAAACTACAAAGACTCCAGAGAGCAGCCGAAAGAAAGGTCTTAGATTGAAGGACAGAGTAAGGAATAGTGATTTAGGTAAACGTACGAATTTAACTGAGGCGGTAGAAGTAGTATGCAAATTAAAGTGGCGCTGGGCAGGTTATGTGGCACGCGCTACAGATGAACGCTGGAGCGGACATGTGCTGCACAATATCTTCACAATATTAATCTAAATTACAACACTGGTAGTCGTGCGGCGAACCTCGTCGCCGCCACCGTCTTCATCGTCGCCGAAATGACAATATTATACATATCGCAGGCCCCTATCGACTAGTATTGTGAAAGACAGAAAAGAATAGCAAGACATGGAGGAGACCTTCATCTGACAATGAGTGCCCCAAATCACTTGAGTGTAAATAGTATTTTAATTATCACAAAATTATTTAAGTATTGAAATTAAAGTTTTCTTCTACATATACAAACACGCCTTTGTTTTGCTCTTTTATTGGGAAATAGATAGGGCTTAAATAAATAAATAAGGAAATCACATCAAAACGCATAAAATGCTCGAAACATGGAAGCAAAATAAACTAGTCCCATCAAATAATTCATTAGAAAGATGCCCAGCTTAAACTATAAGTAACACATACATTCGTACATAAACCTAAAGCAATTTAAAAAAAACAAAATTGAGATATAACCTTCTTGCCGGTCATTGAATTCTATTTTTATGCAGAAAAAAACGATAAAATGAAAAAAAATAATAATTTTAGAATCAAAATACCGTTACATATTTCATCGTTTAAACACCTATTTCACATTGAAATAAACACTACATAAAAGGAAACAGCTCTCTTATATCCATCATTAAAAATATTGCCTCCGGTTATGAGAAAAAAAACCAATATAATCGGAGATGATAGGAATCATTTGATGTTGGCCGCTTGCTTTCAGTCGCCGTTTAATAAACGATCATTGACACGAGCTGCCTGCGGATAAGAAATATTACAAGAAAAATACTATATTAAAAACCTTGGAAAAATATTTAAAGCAGACGTGAGTCCTGTGTTTTCAAAATTTACGTGTATATTTACTTTTCTATATTGCATACTCGATGCTGCAAGAAGCGGAAACTATATACTTGCTTACTCTGTTATAGCTTAACGAACGAAAATTGATATAATTATAGTTTTGTGAAGAGAAAAGTGTTGTTTGATTATTTTTGAAGACTTACAATAAAAACAGCTTATCCGGTTGATATAAAATTGTAATTATAGTATAAGTTATGGTATGCGCATGGAAATAGGGTATTTAATATGTTTCTAGAATGTATGACTAATGAACAATAATAGTTTAAATTATGGGATTCTATGTATTCCGGGTGATTTTAAACTTTGAACTGTTATGGCTATATAAAAATAATGTTTGAAACAATTTTTGGCTTTTATACCACAAGATTAAGTTCTTTACTCGACTAAAGTAGTGGACCAATAGTACACACCACGAGTTTTTTTCATTATTTGTTACATAATAAATTGTAAAAATAATTAAAAGTAAAAAAATGAAAAACAAAATGCAGCAGAGAGAAAGGGTAAGAAGATCCGCACACAACGGAGGTCGAAAACAGTCACCCAGCTTGAAAATAGGGAATTTTGTAGAAAAATTATTGGAGAATTAAATTATAACCAAAATCATTAGGTTTATATTCTGATAGTTAACCAACAGAAAAAAAATCGCCAAAATCGGTTAAGAATTGCGACCTGTAGCATGTCTTCATTCGTATAAATGTACAGTACATAATAAATATTTTCAAAAATTAAAAAATTAAATAATTTCCAAAAAACTTAAAAGTTGATTACTTGCAAAAATACCTGTCATGATTACATCTATAGTCGAAGCTTGAGCTTGAAGCGCTAGTCGATAAAAAGCACACATAAACGCGGGGTATGCAATAACCAAGCCGTTGAGAGTATCGTTAATAAGTTACCAGTACAATGTTAACTATTATATAAAACAAAATGCAACATCGCCCCACATTGACCTGGACAAATTCGGGAAAGTCCTAATAAAAAAGGTGACATTTTTAAAATTGAAGTGGCCGAACAATCTTAGGGCTGTTTTTGATATTCACAACCCCACTGTCTTACGTTTCCACCCCTATTTTAAATTCATCTTTACATCTATCTTGCGATGTCTTATTGCAAAGATTCCTAAATAATATGAGTTCTCCGAATTAGATTTTACTGTAATGCACACGGGATTAAATCCCGTAAATATTGATTCAAAAACAATAACACTTTTTAAATGTCTCTTTGTCATATTCATTTACTCTATGCCTCTTCTTCAGAGCAAAATCAATCGTTCAATCCTATGTATCCTCTTATGTTCAAAGATATATGATATCAATTTCCTATTAACATGCTTCGAATGTCTTACAAAGGAAGGAAGTCTTAAAAAGTTAAAAATATGAAAACAGGTTATAGGTATGTATATACGTGTATCATAAAAACAATGGTTATTTAAACCATTACTTATAACGACTTAGCCATTCTTATCCTGTTGTTAAATCCATAAGAAATATTTAGTGCATTATTAAAAAAATGTTATTATACTCAAATAAATTACGCAGAATGCGCGATCTGTTAACGGTATCGCCAGGTATTTCATATTTGTATAAGATAATCAGATTTACGAATGCCTGTTATTCATTAGCAGTTACAATTTAAATGTGGTAGGTTATATTTATGTACGTTTATGAATAAATATATATGGAAATTAGTTTTTAATAGCAACATAACGGTTTACATGCTTAATATTAAACGGGAGTTAATCTATAAATCTATACTATCTTGTCATTTACCGTTTAGAAGGAGTAAGCAATAGCATAACTTCCTTGCATCTTGCTCTTTCCATAATTTTATGTGTACTAACTTTTATCGAAAATTTTAAAATGTTAATTTTTATTACTTAATGAATTTTGTTCCAACACATTTAATTGGTTTGAATATTTTTTTAGACGTTTACTTTTAATTTGTCGTAAATTTTGTACGATACATTTTTCAGAAATTCTTCTATTTTGAAACGAGTTCTTGTCTTATGTCTTTGTATCAATTTCCTTCTTTTTTAAGATTACTGCAAGAATACACAAAAGTGAAATTGTGGAAAACCTTTTCTTCAGTTAAGTTAGTTTTTGAAGATTCAATTATACTGTTAAAGCAGCCTGTTTTAATTGTGATATATTTGTCAAATAACATTTTTCTTTTTCCAATTCTAATGAGTTGAGTAAGAAATTATACATTTTTCTCACATCTTTTACAGATAGTTTGGCTTGTTTTTTTTTAAAGTGTGCTCATCCCTAATCGTCGTAGCACATGAAAAGAACTCGAAAACTATCAAAAATAAACGTCTTATGAGGGGATAAAATTTTGAATAATTAATGTCTTCGACCATATTTACAGTCTTGCATGAAGTGGCAGACACCAAATTTTGTGAAATAGGAATAAATCAACTACCCTCATAAATTTTCGCAGAAAATCTCGTTTTATATAGATACATTTCAGTACACGTGCAATGAACTAGATATCATGTAGCGTTTAAATTATATATATATATATATATATGTATATATATATATACAATGTTATACAAATATATATATATATATATATATACAATGTTATACAATGTTAAGTTGTATATACAATGTTAAATGGAATTTTCTCTTTATGACTATACATATTTGTTCGACGTCTCGAAAAAAAATAAGTGTGACAACCAGTTTAATCGAGGCACTAGCTACCGGTCTCGGACTTGTACATAATTATATGTTAGCATTTTATTTAATGACACCTTAATATAATAATTATTAACGGTTAATTTGTTAAATGTATTCTCGATACTTTAGCTAAAATGGATTATAGCATTCAAGCTTTAAAAATTATCAACATAAACTATTACACATTTTAATAGATTTTCATGTTGTTTGCAATATTATTACATATAATTTAACTGTAACTATAATGGGTCAAAAGTTTAACGCGAACTCATTTCACACTTACTTAGACTCTGTTCACTTAAAGCATTTTTGCTCATTTAAAAAAAAACTTTTTTTATTAGAAAGCATGACATTCTAATAAAGTTTTTTTCCAAAAAAATTAAACTATCTTGAAGTAACCACCGAATAAGAAGCACCCCAAAATTTATAAAATAATGAAAACAATAATACTTATTTGGAACTTTTGCGGTACAATATCGTTTCCAAACATAAATAAATTTGCGAAATACTACTACTGATAGAAAATTTGCAAAATATTGCGACTGCTAGAAATTTTTATAATCGGTGCCAAGTCGACCTTTCTCCTCTCACTGACGTACATACACCACACACGCACAGATAATGTTATATTTCACATTTCAAATTAAATTTGATCGAGGAAAGCCATCATATAATGAAAACCTTGCATGAAGTTTTGTATAAGAGTGATTTACATGGATATTTCTTTTTGAGATAGATTTAAGTATCTATATCGCTTTCCATTACCTTTCCTGTGTAAGGAACAGAGTAATGGCATGATATAAACAGAGCTATGGTAGTTTTCCCCTTTGATCCCTACATGAAACGATGAAATACTCTTCCAACTGAGTGAATAAATGTAATAAATACTCGTAATAGAAGACAATTCTTGAACTTCATGGCTCCCTATACTAAAAATCAGACTAATATTTTTAGGCTTTGGCTGCTTCTTCGCAGTTTCTTCCGTAAATTCTAATAAAATGATATTTTTTACTTGAGAAGATAGAGTTACCACATCCATAAAAAATATTGGAATGTAAATATTATTTTGTGTAACAATTCGTTAATGCTACGTTTTAAACAACGAATCTGTCCTCAGCTTAGTTTTAAGTGAATTTTCAGTATCGACGTCGATGTCAATTTTCATGAAAATAATTAACAAAATAATACTTAAAATATACTGACTTTTTCACACAATGATTATGTAGTAATCAGACCTTAATACTTCCCTTGTTTTCAATCTCTTAAAATATTTTTGTGATTCAGATTATTTCACATCCTTAAATTAAAAATGATGAATGATATGGGACTGGTTCTGAAATCGAAAATATTACCAGATATGTTAACTATAACAATGCAGATGAATAAAATGTAAAAATAAGTGCATTGTAAAACTGTACTTCTCTGTACACTGTAAAACTGTGATCTTTGGTTGTTCTCTCTTGTTACCTCACACCTGATTTATACCTGATGAGGACAAAGTGCTCTATTTACACTTTTCTGTATTTTTATAAAAGTGAAAACAGATATATTTAATAAATATATAAAATAAAAGTGAAAACAGATATAATCTCTTATTTCTTAATTTTTTTTTAAGATTTTTTTCCATATCTAGAATTATTATCGGTTATTTATTACGGCAACAGATAATAACTACTTAAGAAATTTTGATATTATTTTCCTTATTTGGAAGCTAAGGTTCCAACTTAACAATGTAGTTATATAACATTATTCAATTGAGAGCGGAGCTAAAAAATGAAATAATTTTAAAACACCGAAATTTTATTCAACTATTACGCCAAAGTTATTTGATGTAACTTGACGAAATTTTCACTGTTGAAAAGTTTTGAAATTAACGACTCCATGAATTATAAAATTAATTGAATTAAACAAAATCATAAAATAAGACCTACGTAAGTATGAATCAATTAATGACAGTGCTTATTATAAGAATTTTTATTAGTCGGTACCAAAAACAATTATTTACTTACATGAAGCTCTGTACATTAATGTGATTGTCAAAAGTAATTCTTATATAACGGAATTTTAATAGTAATTCTTACGGAACTAAGGCTATTGTCCTCCAGGTTTATATTTACATATAAGTATATAGCAATGTCTATATTTTTATTCAAATCACGTTAGGATTCTTCAACTCCGGTAATAATAAATAAGGCATATTTTTATATATATATTTCATAAATAAGGCTTAAAGGGAACATGATTTTATTAATTTGTTTCATCCAAATCACGTTAGGATTCTTCAACTTCAGTAACAATAAATATGTATTCTTTAAGGGAACATGATTTTATTAATTTGTTGTATTCAAATCACATTATGATTCTTCAACTCCGGTAATAGTAAATGTGTCTGTTTTAAGGGAACATGATTTTATTAATTTGTTGCATCCAAATCATGTTTGAATTCCTCAATTCTGGTAAAAGTAAATGTGTCTTCCTTAAGGGAACATGATTTTATTAATTTGTTGCATTAAATCTCGTTAGGATTTTTCAACTCCGGTAATAGTAAATATGTCTTCTTTAAGGGAACATGATTTTATTAATTTGTTTTATTCAAATCTCGTTAGGATTCTTCAACTCCGATAACAATAAATGTGTATTCTTTAAGGGAACATGATTTTATTAATTTGTTGTATTCAAATCACATTATGATTCTTCAACTTCGGTAATAGTAAATGTGTCTGTCTTAAGGGAACATGATTTTATTAATATGTTGTATTAAATATTGTTAGGATTCTTCAACTCCGGTAACAGTAAATGTGTCTTCATTAAGGGAACATGATTTTATTAATTTCTTGTATAAATTTATCAAATCAAGAGTTCGTATAGTCATATCACTGGTTATTTATGATCACATCCCTTTGAATACACTCTCAGTAGTGATTATAATGAGTCACATTTCGAATGCAAGAAAATAACTACAATCTTATACTCCGTCTAAGAAGTCATTGCCATGAAAAGGTTGTTGCACTATGCAACGATGATATCCCCTTGACCACAAACACAGACAAGAGGGAAGATGAAAATAGTGTACAAAGGTAAACGACTGTGTTGAAGCGTCATTTTAGAAGATAGGTACTTATTAAAAATGTGCTTAAATTTACAACCGTGTGGAATCCGTTGCGTGTCATAGTTAGAAATTTAAAAAATGATCTATCGAAATAATAACTTTTGAGTAAAATTAAAATATATTAAAAAGAATTGTGCGGTAAATAAATATACATATAAGTAAGGTACTCACATATCGCGTCGTGATTTTGAATAATATTTTTTATACCTATATTCTGTACATATTTTCTCCCATTCAAAAAATTGTACAGTTCAATCTTTTAATACATAAGAAAAATATTGGAAACTCAAGATTTATGGAATATCAAAAAAAAATAATAATTCGCCATAAACATCGCAAAATTTGACTGCTGTAAAATAATGAAATCTGTCGTACTGAACTGAAACATCTCGTGTTATATTAGATGTCTTGACCAAATGTGATATTTAATAGTGACTCGTTAACGACTTAAAACACAAGAAGGATAATCTTATATACCGCTATCTACGTAAAACAATACAAAAACTACAGAGAAAAAATGCAGCGAAAAATCGAAATAACGCTCATAATATAGTTGACAGGATAAGCATTGACAACTTCATATTAATATGCAAATAGTTCAGCAAAGTACTGTACATGCAATTTTCGTATACATCGCCAAAAATTTTCCATTCAAGACAGTTTTATCTAACGAATTTAGCCTTCAGTCACAGTAGAGTCATTAACAAGTAATTATTGATTTCAGTATTTACTTCAAAGGATATAGGGAAATAAAGAAGATAAAGGCAAAAATCGCCATTTTAATCCCTATTTGATTACTTCCTTCAATTCTTCCTTCAGCCTCGTTTATGAAGCTTAAGAAAGCAAATTATAAGCACCAGTAGTTCCTTCAAAAAAAGAAGAGAAGTTTAGAAAAAGTTTCTTCTTTCCTTGTTTGTTCATGCCAATATCTAGAACCACAAGTTTTATTCAAAACTTATTTTGTGTTAGAATGCGCAAATTAAAAAAAATATTATCTCTTCAAAAAATTAATTACTAAATATTTTTGATTCTATTTTAAAACACCCCTTCAATTATATCCGTATCCACGTGATCCGTAAAAAAAATTCCTCCTCAATTTTGGGACACAGAGAATTACTTAAAAAAAATATTTTCTTTATTTCCATGTATTTACGTATTTCAACTGAAAGAGCTATGATATTACAACATTACAAATGAGTGAAATTAAAAGTGTTTATTTTGGCTATTTGTCTAACGAACCCGAAAAGTCTATCTATCTAATTAAAACTGTAAGAACAAATTATACGACTAACTTATGTTGGTATATAATGACTTTATTATAATAATTACAGAGTAACTAGTACTGATCTGCGCTAACTCAACCTTAAACGACATTGACACGAACAAGAAAAGAAAAAAGAATTAGAACCCTTATCTCGAATAGTATTTGAAATTTTCACGAAAAACGTGATAATTAATGGTACTGGGCGGATTATTTTAATGCTGCCATAAATTTTCTCCTGGAAAACTACCGCAATTACGTAGAACGAGAACATCGTGATAGCTGCTAGTTGCTAAATATCCAAAACGCTCGCTTTATCTAGACTGATGTACTTGATGATAAAATAACGTTGGAACGCCGACAATTTAAGAGCTAGCCATTAAATAAACGAAGTGCCCTTATTATCTCGAGTTTTAAGGGAAGGGGGGGGTGTCTTCTGTGGGGGAAAATCTGAGAGCAGGCTATCTCGGCTTGATTGCATTAAATGTCAGATGTTAATAAACTGCCATGACATGTTACACGCAATTTACTTAGGTGTTCTGTTGAGGATGTTTTTGGTTTATATATTACATAGCTTTTTTATCTCCGTTTCACTCCCTTTTTGGTTTTTAGCGTACTATACTAATAAGTACTATAATAATATTAAAAAAATATTTTTAACTCGATTCAAGAGATTTTTCGAATGTATAGACCTATTATACCATTCGAAATTTCTTACACTACCTAATTTCCTTTTTCTTTCCTTATCCTGTTCCTTTCCTCAATCCCGTGCCATTTGTTTTTGCGTATGTTACATACATGTTTGTGTGTGTATGTACATATATGTATATATATATATATATATATATATATATGTGTGTGAATAGGTTTATGCATGGAAGTACTAATGACACGTTCGTTCTTCTTTTTTTTTACTTTTAGATACTTGCACAGTCTACGGCATATATGTATCAAGTAGGTATTCCTAAATTTATAATAAGATATTTATTCAGAAATAGTTAAAGAAATTATAAATATATATTTAACGCCCTTACATTACTACTTTTTAATTATCCCTTACATAATTACTTTTTAAAATAATGTCGAAATCGATTACATAGTTTCTTACTGATTTTTCTGCTGAAGAAATAAACCATATCAAGTATTTCGAACTCTGCGCATCATAAATAACATCTAGCAATTATTTTCAAAATCTGAAGCCACAAGAGTTCGAGAATTTTATAATGTTTAAAAGCTACAAACAGCATTTGAAAATTAGAGAACTTATTTACAGACTACAAAATGTATGATGCCATATTATTTTGAAAATTCATCCAACAAATATTTTTCAGATACTAAAGTATAAGAATAATATTGAAAATAAAACATCGTCTTGAAGAAATGGACCGTGACAAAGACAGTTAATATAAAGTAAAAACGAGACAGCTTATATACAGCTTCAGACATTTTAATGAAACGCTTTTGAAATTTAATCGAATCTTATGTTATCTAAGCAAATAATTAAATTAAAATTTAGCTACTTGACGTAAATTAAAAACCTATGTCTAACATTAAATAGATAATCATCTATGTACCAAAATATTAAATAAATATTTGAATAAGTTAAACTTAAATATATGTAAAATAAATCTTAGAAGATTATACTAAAAAAGCCATAGCTAAAAAAATGGTGCATCAGGTGCAGAGTAAAAAGGACATTTCTTTAATTTTTTCTGACCTAAATTATTTTTAAATATAAATATTTTATAAATTAGAAAGGGATGGCGTTAATTTCTAATGTTTTGTAATAACGTTTTTTAACAGAAAATAGCTCAAAAAATGTTAAATTCTTAAATGCTAACGTATTCAATAGTTCAAAAAGTTATTGTGGACTATAAAATCTATCTTAAGACATTTTATAGCACAGTAATTATTAATTTTAAACATATATAAAAATCACAAAAGCTACATAGTTTTATTACATAATATTCTCAAACTCACCTAAATCTGAGTTCGTATAGTTCCATGTCAAAAACCATTAAAAAACTACAAATATTAAAAAAAAACTAAAACTGAAAGAAGATATTTACAAAGGTGTATAATCGATAAAATTCTTTATATTTTAAACAACAAAAACATCAAACAATTTGGCTTAACTGGACTAGTGTCGAGGATTTAAATCCCACACGATGAGAAAAATATTTTAAGCATTTTGTTTGTTGGAAAATTTCTTAATGTTAATTTGACCGTAACGAAGAGGAAATTCAATCTAACCACCACTAGCTGTTAATTTCTTTTTCTGAATGGAGATCCGTTCAGAATTAACTCAAAAGTATAAGCCTTTGAAATATTTTGTCATTTGTTTAGTACCACAGTCAGAAGTAGGCGACATAAAATCAACAGTGTTATGGAAAACAAAATGAAATCCAATATCTGTAAATTTTGATTAAAAGTGAAAAAAAATATTTGTGTAAAGTGATCAGAGTAAGATTCAGCATAAAAGATACTAGAATTTGTTCACATAAATTATGTTTCTTCAAACTGTCTCATAATATCTCACAGTATTCGACTCTTAAAATAAAGACCATGCTTCTTAAAATTGACATTAAATATATTTCATAAAAGTAACCACACAACCAAAATTTAACATATGAAGATCACAGCAACAACAACTATGGGGCAATCATCTTTCCCTATAATTGCGTATCTTTTATATTATTTAGGCTCCGGACGAAGATTTGAATATTCGAATTAACGAAAAAAATATTTAACCAGATTTCCAAACCTGCTTTACCGATTTTAACCAGAAACAATAGGTACCATCAATGTTCCAAAGTGAGAAACCTGAAATGTATATAGTTCGAATTCACTAAGTTTTTCTCAAGTTTATATACGATATGAGTTTAGTGTTAATTTTGTAAAAATTCATTATTCACAATTATATGAAACTACGTTAGAAGCAAAGATCTATCTATATAAAGATTATCTTTGCCAATAGCTCACCTGCAGATGCGGTAATACAACGAAACCTAGGTCGTGGTAAAGAACTTAAGAAAAGTAGAAATAGTACTAAATCATGTAGTTTCATTTAATTGTGAATACGATATGAGTTTAAATTTTACAGGAGCGTACCTCGAGAAAGGTTCGGTTTTCCATATTCTGAAACATATTATGTATATGACGGGAAGCAACCTGAGAAAAATGAAGTCAGAAGCCAAACGAAAATTTACGACGTAACCCTTTAGAAACGCACGTACATACATAATTACGCACAAACTGTTAAAATGAATGATGGTAGTAAAAATGATATACCATGGTCTACAGGTAAATTAACCGATAATTACAATGAAATTTTATCGATTTTCACATAAAATTAATAAAAAAAATGTGTACTTTTGTTTTTGGAAAAAACATATAACTTTATTTTTAACTAACTTAAATTAGTAACTAACAAAACTAAAAGCGAGATAAGATAAACAAATTTGAAATAAAATACACATTTTCCACAAATACATATTGTATTTGCTTCTCTTACTTTTTTAAAACAAATCCCAACAAAAAACGACTCCTAAATTTGAGACATTTTTTCATATCATTAGCTAATTTAATCAATAGAGGCTCCAAAAACTAGATGCATTTCAATACCCTGTCAAAAGTTATATGTATATTTCGAGACCGGTATTTACAAGAACGTTACACATAACCATGTCTATTGAAGAAACTAATGTAACCTAATATTTAATATAATTTATTTCTTAAGTACGACATCTATACATATTATTCAATTCAATGAACCAATTAATTGAGTACATGATATAGCTTAACACCTCATTTATATCAGCTGTCGTAGACTCGCTTTACCTTCTGAGAAATATATTTTTTAAATCTCCGTTTCATGTAGATATAACTACCTTTAATACTTGATGAGGTAATGATACCCTTTATGACTACTATATAATGTGAAGAGACTTGTTTGACATGTTATTAAATGTTATCCGCTGACATCAACGTTATATTAAAGTTAGTTATTTCAGTTAAACGCATTTCGAGACGCAAAACACCCGGGGGAGTTGGAATGCGCTTGCAACTAAGTGCCTTTTTATAACTAGATTTATCTACAAGCAATTTTCTGGCTGTAATAATTGGAGTTAATGAACTGTGACGTGGAATGCAAAGATGTTTAAAGTTTTACAGAGTGAGATAAACTTTAAGACCTTTAGACCTTATTTTTGTCACGACCTTATTGATGTGATGAAAAGTTCAATCAACCCTAATAGTTAAAACTGAGCCAGCCATAGGTTGTCACATAAAAATATTCATAATAAATGTAATGGATGACATATTTGGTATGTTGTTATATATATATATATATATATATATATAGATATATATATATATATATATATATATATATATATATATATATGTATATATATATTTTTTTTTTACCTTTTTTTTTTCAATTCATCTTTTAATTAAAAAATAGTGTAATTGAGAAAGGTAGATCGAAGCCAATTCTGAAACTGTACTTTCCTAATAAATCTAGTGCACGCTATTTTCACAGTAATTTTTACGATTAGTATCAGTGGCTAACAGGAGTTGCATTTTAAATCAAATGTGTTACTGACCTTGTTTAATATTCGGAATTGAATATAGTAAATGGAATAAAGGTGGTTTTGATAATCCAGGTAATTTGACAAACTCTGGTAAAAAATATGCTAATTCTGAAAAACATTTATCGTGCACAGTAAAACTACAGAATTTTAATTTTACACGTATAGAAATTTCCCCATTATCCCCATACGCAATACCTAGTTGCTCGCAATTAACTATTGAAATTAAAGGCTAGATAGAACTACAAATAAATTAATGATTATTTTGAACCTAAAAATCACGAGACTGTTTAAATCTTTAAAACGTAATTAATTGTTTAATTATTCATTTTGTAATTGATTCATTCGTAACAAATTTTTTATACCCAAAAGATAACTGAGTATTTAATACTCAGGTACCCTTTGCATAAGATAATTTACTAGATAATCATTTTATTTCTTTTGAACTGTCAGGTATAAAGAATATCCACGCAGCCGACGCACTTGTGCAGCTCACAAACAAAACAACCCCATGCACAACACGGCATTCTATTAAAAGTGAAACGAACGCAACGCGCGAACGAGTTGCATTCAACGGGCAGCATAGAAAGGGAATCTGCCGTCGCTATTTTTATCAGAGAAACAAGTTTGTGACGGCACCTGATCGGGATGCTGGCTGCCGTAATTGCGTACCGTGAGAATGCACGCGGTGCGGTCGGTGTCTTTTACTGCAATGGTATGCTTTAACAAGAGGAAAGATGGATTGGAAGTTGCTTAGGTGCAATGCAGAAGAAAATTCGTCAAGCCGCTGAATGCATTTTAGAAGCGAAACAATAAAACTACGTTATCAGAGGTTATATCAAAATGCAAATCTCTTCGAGAAACACATTGATATGAAATACAATTTTTTTCCTTGATGAACTGGATCTATTTCACAGAAATCGACGTTGCGAGATGTTTATAAGAGCATAATTCATTCGTCTATGTGCTTATTTCTTTTCTAGAACATATGACAGTAAGTATAAACTTGACTATTATCTATTTGACACTTTTAAGCATAATGATTTTCATTGATCACAAACAATCACAGCTGAAAAGTGAAATTCAATTGTAAATGGAATCATAATGGAGTCACATTCAATTTAATGAAATCATCATGGAATCAAATGAAAAAATCAATTAATTTTTTTTTAAATTCATTTCTATTGCTATAAATCCAAATATTGAATATATTTAGCGTTAATTTTGTTGAAATTCATTATTCACAATTAAATGAAACTACGTGATGTAGTATTATGTCTACTTTCTTTAAGTTCTTTACCACGACCTAGGTTTCGTTGTATTAGAACATCTTCAGGCGGGCTAGCATACCTTTGCTAATAGCGCACAATAGGGCATATTTTTGCTAATACCCACCTGAAGATGTTGTAATACAACGAAACCTAGGTCGTGGTAAAGAACTTAAAGAAAGTAGAAATAGTACTACATCACGTAGTTTCATTTAATTTGTGATTAATCCACTTTTTAAATATTTGATAAAAATAAAATGACATTCGTAGACTTGATGAGATATTCACCAAATTAAATAAAAAAACTATGAACACCTTTGTACTATTGCCTACATATTAGAACAGTATTTATTTAAGATAACACAGAGGAAACAAAGACAACCACGTTCGATAATCTGCAAATAATTGTCCATTTTAGCTTACTGGTTCAGGAGATAATGATTGACTACACATTCGACATAAAGTTAAGACCACTATCACGTTTTTATTATGGTCAAAATTCATATCTCCAGAACTCTCATTTAGTTGATAAAATTGTTTACATATCCAAAATATGAACCATACATACTTAAAATGGATTTCAACAGTCTTGAAGTTTTCGAAATGTGGTGCTTTCGAGAGGTTCTCATACTAAAAAGTCTCGTATCTTCGAAACGAGCCTGGCTCCATTATGATTGCCAATCCGCTATCCAGGAGAAAATCCAATCCCGTCCTCTAAGACGACTCAAACCACATGTGCTACATCATCCCTAATCGTGTACCGTACAAACTTCTCCGTCACCAAAGACCCACGAAATAGAAAATTCAATCATCAATTCTAAGAAAAAATCTACGAAGAATCTATAATAATCTTGAAGTGTCTATAAGAATCTTGAAAGTAGCCCTTAATGTCAAGATCTCAAAATATAGGAGCGTCAAAAATGGAGAACCGTCGAACGTGAAGCAAATAATATTCAAAATAAACGAACTCCTGGCTTCTCCAGTTCCTAAGATAAAGAGAAAAGCATACTCATGGTAAAGGTTCAACGACTACGGATAAATAGTAGAAAGTTGATAAGCTATTTTGCTCTATACTCTGACGCCAGGGTTCCACTAATTAAATTGTTTATCTCTGCATATACCTGCGTGCCACGTCGAATGCAAACAGAATGGGCAAAAATTAATTAATACATACATGATGTAATGTACTTTTTGTCTAACATGGTCTCTTGTTTTCATGATTTTTACATTTTCGTGATTATAATACTCTCAGTTTTTATTTATGTTTTCCTCTGTCATAGATTTACGGAAAATAATTTTAAATAGATATAATTGATAATATAAAAATTTATCAAAATTTTTATCTACACTATTATTACGTACTAATGAATAAAAATTATCCTTTCTATCAAATTTTGTCAACGATAAAACTTTTCCTTTTTATAATAACAAAAGGCCCTTAGTTATACGACAAATTAATATATATATATATATATATATATATATATATATATATATATATATTTATATGTATATATATATATATATATATATATATATATATATACAATATAATAAAGTTTTAAGTAAATATATTTTTCGTGCCTCTAATTGAATCATTTTTTCCAAAAAAATAGTTTTTCCTCATTATACAGCAATGTACTGCTTTCGCATCTAATGGCGCTATGGTTCAAAAGTGTACACTGAGGAAAACCTTTAAGTCCAAGTGTGGGACTAGTATCGATGGAACAATATTTAAAGAAATCAAGCACTTTTTTCGATATCGATATCACCTTGCTTTACTCTGATGATAACACATCTTTTATTTTTTTTATTTCAGTGTTAATTTCAAACCTAGATTGTTTAAAATTAACGATTGTTTATATCGCGCTACCAAAACGTTGAAGTATTTTAGTTATATATATATATATATATATATATATATATATATATATATATATATTAATTCTTATATTTTGCGTGGCGTTAAATTACTTCCAGCACAGTTTATCATGAAGTCGCTCATGTCGATTTCACTCCTTACATCGCAATTTAAAGCTTATTTCGAAAGAAACGTGCAGATTTCTTAAAATTAATACTCTTTTCGTAGACAAGTACAAAATTTAAAGAAAAAATTGCACACGTTTTTACGTCATGTTTGTTTCTTTTATCCAACTATATTTCCAATAGCGAATCATAAGATATAACTAATACTAATAAGTAAAAGTAATGGAATTCCTTAAAAGTTATTATAGCATCAATGTTGGTAACCGCAATCGTGGATACGTTGTATATTGCGTTAATTAATTTCATACAAATAAAAAGTAACGACACGAACCATCGGCCCACATCCGGTCTGATAAGATGTGAACGTTCAAATGATACCATTTAACCTTAAACGAGTTACGTCCAAAGTAACCATTGGTTGGTCGTAATACTTAATTAGACCCATTAGAAAACAAAATTCCAGGTATCATATTCAACATTTGCATGGCAGCATAAAATTCCAAGAAAATTGTTTGTATTTATTTTTTTGCTTTCTTATTTATTAAGTACCGTAAAATATCTCAAAATACAAAAGTAAATAACCATTGTAAAGTTTCCAAAAACTATATATTACGATTGATTTAACGACGTAATTTCAGCTATATATTTTCCACAGCTCATTGTAATACCAGCAGATAAATATAATGCATTTCCATTCTTTTCATAAGCATTTGTCAAACATTTAGCTCTCTTGTTTGCAATAAACTTCATTGTTTACTGCAAAAAAGGAGCTAACCCCACCCGGTCATAATTAACCCTACTCGGTCATAAATGACCGTAACTGATATAATAAACGAAAAATAGAACATATTATGGAAATACTCAATATGTTTTTTTAATTTCCTATTAATTTGACAAACACTCTCCCATTTTTAATACGTGATATTTTTTTATTGTTGACATTGACATTTTTCACATGCATTTAATTTTGAGAATATAATACACATAATTTTGACAATACAATATAAAAAATTACATCCACCAAGACCAAAAACACAATTAAAAAAAAGAAATTGAAGTATTGAAAAGTGGTGCAGTTATTTTCGTCAAAATTCCTAATATATGTAAAAATTTAAATCTGTAAGTGTATTTTAACCGAATCATTTAAGCAGACTGTGGCTCATTTAGATCCTATTGTTTCCTCACACCCAGCATCGATTTAAAAGACATTTTCAAGTCTAAAGATAAAATATTTTGTCACCTAACTTCCATTTTATGTTAATTTTGGTCTTGTTTAACAAAACGATTTTATTGCTAGTAGAGCAGAAGATAATTGAGATATTAAATAAAAGCCCTTTTAAGTTATTAACAAATATAATTACCTAAACTGTTTCCCAATAATATATTCCGTTCAAATATGCACCATCTCTGTATTGCTTCCTCACGACAAGGGTCAAGATCAGTGTTTAACACAAGCGTATTGAACGCACGTCTGCAGGTCGCCAGTTATAACACGCACAGAGCACATGTCCTTCCATTAACAAGGATAATCTCACAACGTAAATATATATGGACTACAATAACATAAAAATTGCTATTAGATATGTATTTTACATTGCAAGTATTAAATTGTAAGTAAATTGGTAATATTTCTTGTCATTGCAACCTAATAATAAACATAATCATTCAGATAAAGAAAATTGAAGTTTCTGTCTCTAATTTTGAAATTTTCACCTTTTTTTCTTGTCCCATTTGCATATTCTTTACTAAAACGTTTTCATTATTAAATCTAATGTTAAAAAAGTTTACCTATCCGTCTTTCTGTCTGTATGAACGAATTCAACTCGAAAACTAATAAAGCATGACTGAAATAAGTTATAAACAGTAACCTTGAGGCCAAATTATTTTATGTGTCATTGTGATATGTCAAACGGTTGCCAATTTACAATAATCAAAATATTACATTGAAACAAAGTTTTCACCAAACGAACTACGACCATCCTGTACTTCACTTTTTAAGTAATTTTATTGACATCATTTTTGTTAAAAAAAAGTAAAGTATTATATCAAATTTATGTTGAAAATGTGAAAAACGAACATGTATGGAAAAAAGTTGAAGCAAAATCTTTGGATATGTGGGCCAAAGTCTACTCCCAAAATCAACGCTAATATTTTATATCAAAGGTCAAACAATATCTAAATGTTTCTAGATCTTATTTTTAATTATTTCTCTAATTTTTAATAATTTTTTCAGTTAAAGATATCTCGCTTTATAAAATTAATAAAGAAATTTTCAATATTTTTTTTTTACTTAAACGAAACTAATATTTCTGAATTATTCTCGTAAATTTTTATAAAGATAGTATATTAAAAAAAATGTTTAAAAAACTATGAAATAGAGGTAAACGTAACGCTACGAAGGTTTGGCATACACTAAGCTATTTGAAAATATTGTCAATATTTTCAAAATTGTATATATATATATATATATATATATATATATATATATGTATATATATATTTATAAATATTTACCCTCGATTAAACCCCTCTGCAAGGAGTCGATAAAAAAGACTATCCGCAAATTCGATATGTGGATAGTACTTCGCAAAAAATTAAAATATATTTTTTCTTTCTTTATTCGTATGCACTACAAAAATAAAAGTAGTCTCTAGTCAAATTTCGTCACAATCGGTTTTAAACTGTAACAGTTCTGATACGGAAATGAACAGACGGACAGGACGAATTTTACCATTAACCTACGAAACTAAAAAAACTTTGCTTAGTGTGCATATCTGCACAATGACAAACCATTACGAGAAAATTTGTGAAATTCTTATCAATCGTTAATATTTTACCTTTTCATCCTCTGTCATCTTTTGAGGATTCTAAAACTTTCATATATAGAAGCATTTTTCATATTTTCTTACCATCCATTTAGATTTTATTTATATTTTTTGTCAATCGCCGTTTATCAAAAATAAAATTATCTCAATTTTTTTCTTTCTTATATATTCATTTACCTACTTCAGTTTTCGCATTTTAATGGTTAAGTTTATTTTAATACACTGAACACAAGTTCTTATTAATAGACCACCTAGATTGAAATATATATCAAAGGTGCTTAGTACATCCGTGACCGTGAATTTTAATAATTTCAAGATTCACAAACGCTTAAATTCGTTTAAGTTAGATGGTACACAGATAAAAAAATCGACTGATACAAATCATTCTTAAATTAACTATACGCTTTAACAACGAGCAAACAATTATTTCGGCAGTTAATTTTTTTCCTTCAGCATATTGCATTAACTTAACCGTATATTTTCTACAATTTTAATATCCACTTCCAAGTATCGAAGCGTTCACTAAGAGCCATAGCGGTAATGACGCGGTAATTACGAGTAAACATACGATAATGAATCATCTGGTAATATTACGTTACTCGAGTTACTCGCATAATGGAGACACAATGATCTAGTTATGTAGATCAAACCGAAAACACTGTGGGTGAAAAAAAATTAATACCTGACAACACTTATATCCATGTTTTAATGATCCATATTCAATCGTAAAATTGACTCATGCTACGATAATAACAGTTTCGTCAGTTGAGTAATGATTGTTAGAATCAATATTAAAGAAGAGGATAAAACAAAATTATGTATATCGAGTACATAACCACCGAGACCACACGAGAACTTTACTAACTATAATATTGTAGTAATGAGAAACATTGTGGGCAAAAAAAAATAAGTATCTTACAATACTTACATCCATATTTTAATGATCCATATTCAATCGTAAAAGTTATTCATGATACGGTAATTACAGTTTCGTCAGTTGAGTAATGATTGTTAGAATCAACATTAAAGAGGATAAAACAAAATTATGTATATCCAGAACATCGCCACTGCGTCGCGAACTTTACTAACTAAAATATTATAATGAAAACACGAAACCTCAGTGCATGATTGATTAAACTGGCATATAAATCTGAAAAAAAGTAATTTTGAATATAATATACTGCTGTTCTTGGTCATCTCTGAATGATATGGTATAAGCAGCGATAACAAAGTGAAACATCGCCATTCGGCATATTCTCATGAGGATCCAACATTAATCGAGACACAGCAGAGCAGCGTGAAAGGTAGCTAAGTTTCTGGCTACCATTAGAAGACATATGTAAATATTCTTCAAAGGTCTACAACCTAAAAGATACCATAGCACACTGCGAGTAAACATGAAATAAATGAAATATTTAAACCTGACTCAATTTGATTTTTTGTTCATCGAAATTTATACCTCATGCTCCTTTTCATCACAATTTCCATCCGTAATACTTTGAATCTCGTTGAACGAAGTGGTTTGTTAATCTACGTTCAATAGTCGTCTTAATAAAAAATACAAGCAATTAAATGAAACTACGTGATGTAGTATTATTTCTACTTTCTTTAATTTCTTTAACCACGACCTAGCTTTCGTTGTATTACAACATCTTCAGGTGAGAATATTAGCAAAGATCTCTTATCTTTGCTAATATCCCACCTGAAGATGTTGTAATACAACGAAACCTAGGTCGTGGTAAAAGAAATTAAAGAAAGTAGAAATAATACTACATCACGTAGTTTCATTTAATTGTGAATAATGAATTTCTACAAAATTAACGCCAAATATATTCAATATTTAAAAAATACAAGCTTTTTCGAATTCAGTAAAACTTTTACCTCGCTTCCGTTTCTCCAAACATTCTAGACCAGCTTCAGACTCGTTAAATCTGACAGTTTCGATTTCATTTATAATATCTTGTTTGAGTTTAATTTTTACCTTTGCTACTTTAAACAGCAGTGATTTAAATTCTTTAAGCTGTCTATGCAATAACTTTTACTTAATAAGAATTTCGTTACAAAACCGAATGCTTTTCCTAATTAATAAAAATGTTAAATTAAATCAGCAATTTATTCACTGCCTTGAGATATTTAACACAATTATTAAAAATCAGAAGATACACAATAGCAACTGTATTGCAACATAGAACAACTCAGCTACACTGAATCAATTTTATTAAATGTTTATCAAATTAGAAGAACGCCATGTTCTTATACTATGAATCTATTTCCTTTTTATAATAGCTCATAGTAGAAACAAGAAAAGTTATACATAGTTAGTAGGTTAATTCAATCTTATTTTATATTAGAAAATCTAGATTTTTTTAAGGTTTTTCGCAGAGGTTTGATATAATACATATTTTCTCATTTTAACATAAAATTAAATCCATTTATCTCTTTAATTGGATTCGAATTTGATCAGTAAACGTAGAACTATGAACAATATTCCATTGTGGAATGAGTTATTTTTTTATTGAACCATTAAGGTCCGAAGTATAATTCTCAAAGATGGCTTCAATGTATCGCCTAATAAATAATTAACTTGAATTAAAACTCCATTAAAAGTGTTAGGAAGAAAATATATAAACAATGAAAAATCTGAAGAACTCTAAAAAGTCCCCCAAATATAAATGAGAGAACAATTTTTCCCCGTGCGTTCAGGGATATTCCCATCATACCATTTTATATAAATAAATAACCAGTGTATAACCTCTTCAAGGAAATGACCTCATTAAATTAATTAACTCAATATCTTATTCTGTATAATATGTACTAACGACTCCCCTCTGTACTAATAAATACTCGCCGAAAAAAAAACGAATTCAAATTAGTTAAGCAGAATTATAAATTCACCGGCTACGTTCGTTTTAAAAGCGCAGTAAACAACCGCAAACTCCACTCAATACCGTGCATCCGGTGGAAATGACAAGATATATGTTTAACATAACAATATTTTAACAACTTTACCGCGTGACTGCTATATCGTGAGATATTTAGAAATAATTTTATGGTGTGAATATTGTATAACTCGAGGCAGCATATGCTCGTCCGGTCAATCAACTGTCGAATAAACCAAAACGCTAAGGTTCATGCTGTATCGTGAATCTATGAGTAATTAAAGTTAATTAACTTTAACCGACGAAATTAACCTGCAGTTTAACGCGAATCGTCGCGTGTAGGAATGTGTGAGCTGCGTTTACCGCGTTGATTGTGATCATTATTTTATAGACGAAACAGTAATGATAGGAGGCTGTGATGAAAAATATTTGAACATATAATATAAAACACCTAACTAGATACTACGCGGCAGTTCTTTGTTCAGATAATATCATAATCGCCGCAATTTTATATTTAATGTTGTCAGTAAGTTAAGATTATTCTCAAAACCTATACCTTGAAACTGATTATTCTCGCCTAAATGCTGATTATTCTCAAAATCTATACCTTGTGACCAGACCGGGCATTCTATTTTCACGAAGTACGTTATGATGCTATTCTTTACATATTAACATTTCCCATAATTAAACGAAACTACGTGAAGTAGTGTTATTTCTACTTTCTTTAAATTCTTCACCATGACCTAGGTTTCGTTGTATTACAACATCTTCAGGTGGGCTGTTAGCAAAGATCTTTGCCCACCTGAAGATGTTGTAATACAACGAAACCTAGGTCGTGGTAAAGAACTTAAAGAAATTAGAAATAATACTACATCACGTAGTTTCATTTAATTGTGAATAATGAATTAAATTAAATTTATTAATATTTATTTTTTTACAACTTAACGTTGAAAACGTTTCGCGCAATTTATGATTGCGATATATGGGCACTTCTAATTGAGCTAACAATTGATATTTGTCATTTAATTAGTACATGGATTTGTATAAATACCAAGAAAAATGCATCGAGAGTACACATTTATTAACTCGTCATTACCACAGTACTCATGTACTGGTGTTTGAAACTAAGAAGTACAGAGTTCGAATCTCGGAGTAGGTCTGTTTTTCTTTTTTAAAATAAAGTAAAACAAAAACATCTCTTTGTCTATATTCTGATATTAAACATAATTGATAAGAATAAAATTCGATATTTTTTGAAACTACTCAATAAATTAATAAATACATCTCAGCGCCATCTATAATGTTAATTATCAAATCCGAAGAGCTACATTTATACTTGATAAATAACATGATAATTGTTTAATACTTCTTAAGTTCCTTTACCCTGAATATTATATATGATATTTCTTAAAAAGTAAGCTGCCAAATAAAAATAAAATAGTCTTAATTATCAGCATTTTTAAGTCACGATCTATTCATTAAGAATCAAATAGTTATTTTAATTTAAAAAAGCAGTTCAGAAATAGTCGAACTTGTGAGTTTTTCATGCCATGATTGGACTTAATTGTGCTTTTGTACTATTGGAAATTTTCGATAAATTTAGCCCCCTTCATGTAACTATGTTTTTCACAATTTCCTTACCACCTTCAAGATGTAGAGACGGTAACATTTAAAATCATTTTTTTTTAATTTTTTTGAAGAATTTTTTTCTACTGAAACGAATGTTGAATTTTTAGATTTCCTATTTCACAATTTTTGCAATTTATCTTTCCGTCGATCACACGATGAAGCGGTTACGAAACAAAAATTTATGACACATTTGACTCTTCTATTTGATTCTCGAAAAGTTGTCCACAAAATTGTACAATAAGTTTTTTTTTATAATTTACGTCAATGTTGACCCAGTCGATTTGATAAAAGTTTCCTTACGTTTTTCTTGTTTTGCTACTGAACACAAACATTTTAATAATAATATTTATACTTTAACAACATTATTATCATGGTTATTCTATAATAATAACATCATTATTGTGATCTTTGTAACATGGAAAATCGTAAGTATTCCAAAAACGAACTAATTTTTCAATCGACTGAATAATTTTAAATATCAATGAGATCCTACTCACCATTTATCCCTCAACTTTTTTGTACAGAGCGTTAATAAATTTTTAATTTGTAGTTTTAATTATTCGTATAAGGTGTTAGCAAATGCTCTCTAAAGTAATTATGTTTCAAACCCAAAACATATTCATACTTTAAAATTCAAACAATCCTCATCCATGGCGTTTTATATTTTAGGAAAATCTTATAACTATGATGCTTGATATTGAAACCACTTTTTTATTTTTTTATCCCTGGGTTACTTCATCAGGTAGAAACATTTCAATAAAACATACATCTCAAAATGTAAATGAAGCTTAGGTTAATATATATATATAACCTTAGGTACTATATATATATATATATATTATATATATATATATATATATATATATATATATATATATATATATATATATATATTAATGATGGTTTGCTAGCTATTTTTTACTGGTATACCATTTATACTAAAAGCTTGTAAGTAATTTTCTCTTTCGTCTAACAATGCTTCAAAAAGTTGTTGCAAGCTTTGCCTTGTCTTATTTAAGTCACAAGAAAAGGAATTCGGTAACAAATATATCTTTTTAGAACTGGCGACTTCTTATTTTGAATTTAAAATCATTTAATTTTTAGTTGGACATACATACAGTTGAATACAAAAATGAAACCTTAAGAATTAGAAATCTGTGGGTCTTCAGATTAGGACACATTCACCGGCAGATACAATAGTTTTACGACTCTAATGGAAACATCATGCCATTTTGACCACATTAATTAATGGAAACAGTATGCCATGCCTCTGAAAAATGTGGCGGAAAAGGCTTCCTTTCGGTTTTGACTAAGCATTACTTTATAATACATTGTTCAGTTTTTTTGTAAACCTGATTTACGAGCGTAAAACCTAGTATTGAAAATTTTTGATGATTAAATAATATTTCGTAGATTTTTACATGACCATGGAAGTGTATTCCTTTAATAGTTTTAAGTTACCAAGCAAACAGATTACACGGTATATATATACCAGTAAAAAATAGCTAGCAAACCATCATTAAGGCCCTTTTTTCATAATACGGCGTAAAATCAGCTACTCTCCTATTTCTTAAATATCTACGGATCATATTACTCCATGTCTTTTGCAGTAATAATATTATTATTATGTTGATTGTAATAGAGAAATTAATTAAAAA
Source organism: Druceiella hillmani (assembly GCA_039881145.1). Taxonomy (NCBI): domain Eukaryota; kingdom Metazoa; phylum Arthropoda; class Insecta; order Lepidoptera; family Hepialidae; genus Druceiella; species Druceiella hillmani. The sequence continues at coordinate 46,873,472 of JAYKKI010000007.1, read as the reverse complement.
TTATGTCACACACGCAGCAATTTAAGACCCGCTTTTCAATAAATATTCAGAATTTTTTTTATATTCAGAGGCTGTTTTTGAAATCAGTTATTTATTTTCCGTCCCGTAATATTCCCGTTATATTCCAAGAAAAATCTAACATATTAAACGGTACGCGTAACACCCAATCATTGATGATATGGCCCTGCCACTTCAAAAGCCTTTCATTCATCGACAGATCGAATCACAGTTTTAATTATTGCGAAACGAATTAATCGATCAAAATAAAAGTCACGATGATAATTGAGATAACACTGTCTAGACTAAGCAAATGAGATAGATATATCTTTAATATCCACGTACGCAAATGGATTCCGACAATGACCACGCTAGGCGGCAAATTACTAAAGCGATCCATTAACGACTTTATTACGCATCCAAGACCATAACAATGAACTTAAACGAATCTCTGCTCAGAAAGAAAAACAAAGACATTTCTTACAGAGCGAGTGGGATAGAGGGTCTAAATGCGGACATTTAGCGTGGCAAATTTTTGATTGATATCGTAGGGCCCCACCCACATTATCACATGTGAATTGCTTTTAGTTTTTTTTTTGTTTTCTTATTCAACCGTTAGTTAAATCCAATACTAAGGACGTCACGCTATGCTATAATTTATATTTTACGGCTGTTCAAATTTGAATTGATCCAAGATGTCGAAACGATGACTAGAGTTTGTCTAGATCTTCAAACATTAGTAGTTTGATGGCTGATGAGGCTATGCGCGCCATGTTCTGACGGCATGCTAAATGTCAACAAAGCTGAGATTGAATATTGCTGTATGAGTATATTGAACCCTTGTAGGTAAACTTGGTATGAAGCGTATCTTAAAATCGCTGGAGACTAATGGTGAGTTGAATAAGCGAGATTAATTCATCCATCAAATAGTATTAATGGACTGTGTGACATAAAAGCGCTCCTGGAGCTTTTACAAGTAACAATGGGAAAAAAGTAATCTCTTGAAAGTCGAATTAATGTACTGCGATTACATATGAAGTTTACGAATTTAGTGTTACATTAATTAAGTAAGTACATAAATCTCATAGCAAGTAAACCACGTAATGATGCCTATTATCATTTTTAAATGCGTTCCCTAGTTGTTTTCCAGACTAAGAATATAAAACTGAAAATAATAGAAAATATTAATAAAACTTCCAGGAGAGTATTTCTATGTATTGGGTTTTTTACTAAAATTAAACTCTACGTCAAAGTACGCAACTGATTATAATTACATCTTGTATCAATGTAAAATACATTTCAACCACATTTTGCCTTTATTATACACATTGAAGAATTATTGGACTTACGAAATTTTCATATATTTTTCAATATTAACGTTTGATATATATATATATATATATATATATATATATATATATATATACATCATCATGTACCTAATACTAACGAGTGCATAGATAACTTATTTCTATACGATCAATGACGTCCAGTTAACATGAAATAAATAGGAAAGTGAAGAGACACGTAAATGATATTGACCATGAATCAGAATCCATTTAAGACCCAATGTCTTCTACTCATAAATATAATGTTAACAAATATGCTGACAATATATATCTTCTTAAACTACAAATTTAAGACACTAAACAGAAATGATGTGTAGACGTAAAAAGAACACCATGGCTTTACAAAAAACAAAAAAAACTGTAAGATTGTAAATAGTAAACATATTGATGAATCTTGGAATAATTTATATAAAAATATAACATTAGATATTTATTACTAGGGATTAACGTAGATGCCTTAAAACTTTTTTAATTACAGCTATTATTCTGCTATTAAACGAATGTTCTAGAAATTGGTATGTTATAGAGTACGTCAGTAAACTGTGTCATAAATAAGCTGAACACCCGCAGTGAATTAACAATAACCCTAAAATTAACGTACATATAATATAGTTATCAAATTCTACAAATCTATGCTTCGACTATCATCCATAATAACGTATTTATCAAAAACCTGTCAGACCGTAAATTGAATGCGGAACAAAGAGCGTTCAGTAATAATGCGCTCTGCCATCTTATCTAATGTGCATTATGCAAATAAGATAAGTGGCGGATTTAACCAAAGTAAACTGGAAAACCAAAACTATTTTTTGTGTAACTGTGTTTTTATTATGAATCTGATAATGGCCACAATTTATAAGGTGATGTGGAAATAATTTACTAAAGCGTTATTGAAAACAATCAAATATTTTAATTTTTTAGTCACCAAATTTGAAGAATTTATTTTTCATTACTGTTTTTTTTAGCTTATAACCGTAATATGAAATATTTCTATATCCTGGTAATTATGAAGATAAATTATAATTTTCTTCCGAATTTAGCTTAATTATCGGGTTTAACTTCGTTTTTTTTTTCTTTATTGGAATTTACTTGAAAATTATAACAATACCTATGTGTCGGAGTAATATAAAATTTGTATTTCTCAATTATATATTAAAAAATATATAAAAAATTTTAGTATTATCACACATTTAATCCATTTAAAAATTTATGAACAATGTAAGAAATAATTCGACTTAACTTTTTTATTTTACAAATCTTGATTTCAAGATATAAACTTACGTAATTTTTGACCAGTCTTAAAGACTGACCGAGTTATGAAGGATCGAACTTAATGTTTAAACAAAAACATCAATACTAAATTGTGATGTCATTTATAGTTCTTTCCACGATAGCGAATGAAACGGAGTACTCTGTCCCTACCATTAAGTTTAGTACTTGTTTATGTATCAATTATTTTTTGTAATTGTTTCAACACTAGTTTTTAATTAAATACTCTGCGAAAAAACAGAAAATTTAGTAATATTATAAAAACAGTATATTTTACGAAAAACAGCAAATATAGTATTAATCAATTACCCTTTAGATAAAGCACTTATACGAAATAATGTGAATCAATAGTTTTTTTCTATTTAATAATGAAATTAGCTTTCGTTGTAGTAAAACATATTACGGAACAAAAAGTTTTATTTAAAAATCCGTAGCTAGTCTTGATACCTACACACACATAAACGCAGATATTTATATATATATGTATATATATATGTATATATACATATATATATATACATATATCCCATTTAAATAATAAATGCATAAAAAATCTTTCAGTCTTTCAATTTTAACTATAGTTACTATGCGACTGTATAATTTTATATTCTTTTAAATACCTGATTATAAATTCATATAATCTGTCACTAAAGCAAAATAAATACGACTATGATCGAACGGTTCGTCTCTATTTTTATCAAGATTTTTATAGTCTCCTCACTTCATTTAATACCGTAGACTTTTTTGTCTACACGTGCATCAGTAGATACATATAAAAAATACCGTAGTGAACACAGAAAGTAGGAAACGTTGCAGGTAAACAAACAGGTTAATGAAATGAGATCGATTCACAATAACACTACGCATATAAAGTCTCAAATATATGAAACACACATTTTTATTACATATTAATTGGAATTTAAATACATCTTTCGATTGCTCCCATAGCCTCTTATTATTTTCTCATTTTTATTACTTCACCCAATTAAATAATTTACTATGATGAACACCACAGATATTCGAAGCAATCCCGCAAACAAAATTATATTTGGTTATCATAAAATTAATTCAAATTACCTGAATGCCAAAATTGTACCTTTGCAATCATTTTAAATTTTCAAGTTTTGAATTTTCAAATTTTGAAATTCATTTTGAATTTTCAGTTCATTTAATTTCAATTTCCTAATAACCAAAAAAAAATTAAAAAACACTCAAATCATAATTTTTCCTTCATTAATCAGCTCAAATACCCTCTTAACTCAATAATCCATATTATAGTACAATTACTTTAGCTCAAAACAATATTTTAATACCCTTATTCTTTTTAAACTCCCGCCCATAACCACTTCAGCTCGTATTACCTGTCGATTCTCAGTGAATACAAACATCTCTTACATTAAAAACGACGTCCCAACACCAATATGAGTGGACGATTACGTCGATCAAACGCGTAAGTAATAACAAACATTACTTAAATAATTACTCGGTGGAGAAGACATACGAACGCCTCGCGTTGATTGTAGCGCCCAAAAAAAATGAGTTCAACGTCCAGCCCCACCTACTTCGTGGGCTGATTTGAATATAATGGATCTTAGCCGACGGTCGAGCATTGCCAATGTCGCCGCGACGCCAAACGCCCGTCGATATTTGCCGACGGAAGTGAAGCAAGTTCTTAATTTTTTCCTTGACGGAATCGATACTGGTAATTTGATTCTATAAATAAATCAGCAACAAATTCCATAGCCTTACACCGTGTTACAGTAAAGAGCATTATTGGAAAATAATCGTAAATGGACTTGTATAAGTAAGACTATAAAAAATCTAATTAAAACTTTATATTTATCCAAGCCTTGTTAATGCATATTCCTTGTATCGATCTCCTTTCCATGAACAACAATATTTCCGTCCTATTTATCCTCCAAGACTCGATTAATAACTTTTTATGGTTCTGCAGTTAAAAAATTGGTCCTTATAATTTTATCCACTGGTCCATATTACTTCACATGGAGATCTCAATTAAAGTGTAATGAAATATTTATAAAAAAAATTTAAGTTACCCCGTCATTATGAAATTTTAATTTTATTTCGAAAAATTTATCCAATGAAGTATCACTCGACAGAATAAAAAATAGTAGAAGTTGAAATGAAGTATCACTCGACAGATCTAAAAGAATCCTAGAAAGAGTCGAGTTCCTATAGAAAAATAGGCAAGACAAATTTTCTTTTTGCCCATTCTGTCGAGTGATACTTCATTGGATAAATTTTTTGAAATAAAATTCAAATTTCATTTATAACATTTAGTGTTCCCTACGATATGTGCGATTAACTGTAAAGTCACTCGCACATATCTCAATAGCTAATAGATACTCAAAAATATACAAAGAAAATTTTAGGGGCGGAAAATTAAGTACTTAAAAAAATTAAATTCTAAATGTGTGGAACATGAAACGGGCTAATTATGAAAATCTCAAAAACATATTTTTTAATTATAAGTATTATTATTATATATTTAAAGATATACCGAAACAAATAATATCCCCACCCCCTTTTTCCGACATTACTGAACCTAAAATTCTGAAAAAAACAGTATTTTTTAAAAGATATGCAAAGGTGCAGGAAAACTATAGCGATGATTCCAGATGTCATAATTTTCGAAATATGCAACATGTTTTTACATCTGTGAAAAACGCAGTAGGCAGTATATTTAAGTTGTGAAAAATTTATATTTGTAAGTAATAGATATGTTATATATTTAATGATTATAAGTTAGTTTTATGATTATAAGGCTACATAGGTAGCCGTATAATCATCATAAGTGTATTAACTAAATGTATAAAGGAACTCTCGTAGTGCAAGTTCCACTCGTACTTGACAGGTTTTTTCGTAATGTTATAATTCTTCAAAATGACGTTCCCTCCGCTATAATAATTTAATCATCAGTTCAAAAATTGTGAAAAATTGTTGATACTAGGATTGAATTAGAACTTGCAATTAAAATTACTTTAGTTAAGTTTTAACTAAACTCAATAATTGTAATTGATATAGACAACTATGACTTCCTATTTTATACAATTTTCTGTGACAATATTTATATCACTACATAAACGATTTAATTTATGTATAAGTAATTAGAAATAAGTAATAAAGATGTAGAAATACATAAAATTTTACACTGTCATTAAAAAACCATAAAGTTAATAAAATGAAGAGTTAAAAATCTCAAAATCACTAGAAGATGGATTTCAAAAGAAACCTAACGAAGTGTTTATAATATTTTGATCACAAACATCACTGTCTCGCCAGCTTTGTCAAGAAGCTAATATATACATAAATACCTATCTGTTACCAATTGGCGGATTAAAATGTTTAATTTCAATCTTGTAATAACAAAACTAAAAACTCTTCGACTCTAAACGTTTATTGTTACCACTACTTGAAAACGTCGTAAAACACGGCTCTCATTGTTTTTTTTATCAACCATCACCGCCACCGTTTTTTTTATCAACCATCATTGCCACTACACTACAGCCGATCGTGACATGAGTACGTAACACAATAAAAAAGGATATAAGGAAAGAAAGTGGTGTAAGAGAAAGTATGTTTAAAAAAAAATTAAGAAAGGTCACTTAAGATTGCTTGGACACTAGAATGAATATATAAATATTAAGCAGTAAATTACAATGGCATGGAAAGCTTCATTAGATAAGGTTAAATCAAATCCAGCGTTTACTAAAAAAAATTATATCGAAAGTCTTGATAACAAATGAAAATTTTTGAAAATATGCAAAAAACGAAGCCAGTGAAATACTTCAAAAAGTTTGAAGGAAAATGTTGAAAAAATAATCAGGTTCTGTATATTTTTTACTTCCTTAAACTTCGAAGGACACTTTCTAAACAAAAATTTAAAACGCTGATACTATATTTATTTATACTGCTTCTTTACAAACGGTCTGACTTGTTACAGTTCAGAAAATAAGCCAGTAAATCTATTTTAAAAATATTTCCTTTTTATTTCCGGTAATATCGAAACATAATGTCGAAAAAAAATGTGTATCTTCGTGGTTTTGTCAAAAACTAAAAAGCTTAACGACACAGTATAACTCAATCCATGAGATCCCTTGAAAAACTATTGCACTGATGGAAAATAATGAAATTCTATCAAAAAAAAACAGCTAAAAATTTTACTTTCCTTTTAGTTAAATCTTTTCATAACTGCTATCGAATCTTCCTATCAAAAACCAAACAGATTTAACCATTCCTAATAAAGTAAACTTTTTAAGTTTCATTGAATTTATTGAAGACGAAATTTTTATTTCTTTTTAACAATTTGTATGATTTTACCTTTGCAAAACGTTAATATATTTTTGGAAACGTTAAATTATTCAATAAAACAGAGATGCGATTCGCTACAGAGCGACCAAAACAAAAAGTACCTTCTTGCCCGTCATGTTCGATAACCGCACTCCAGTTAAACCAGCTTTGCTTTCAAGTTCATGAGCTTACGCGGTCGTAACGTGACGCACACGTAGGAAACCGGCGCCGAGTTGTGTAATTGGGTTCGATTATTTCAAGCGACACGTTTTTTTTGACGAACGCTTTTGACAGTTACGTTATGGCGATATCGGTTTATTTGTTTTGCCCGATTGTATGTAGATGTCGAATGGCAACTGAAGCGCGTTAATTGAGTTTCGCTGTTAAGCTTTCAACAAAGTTTTTTTACTTGTGGGGATTAGGAACCGTTGAAAGTTTATCGACTTAATTTAAATGATGTTAATTTGGTTTTATGAAAGCTGCACGGAAGACTGGGTTAAATATAAGTTATGATTCCAGAAACTAGCGATGAAATTTTAAATTTATTAGTAATGTTAGTAGTTTACAATTTGATGATCAGTTATAATATACATGCTTAAATAAAAGGTAAAATATTTTTAAGGGGTATTTTATTAACAATTCACAAATATACAAAAAATTGTTTTGGGAATGATAAAAATCTTCTAGTAAAATTAAAGAGAAAAACCATTTTCAAAAGATATTATCATATCTGGACATTTATACTTATTTAAAGCATATTTAATGTATCAAATAAGATATAAGTCGCAATACTATGTTAATAAAGCAGTGAAAAGAAAAAAGCTTTAATTTTAAAGAATCCAAGTTAAAAAGTTTCAAAAAATAAACGCCTGACTTCATATTTTGAGATATTAGATCGATTGAAAGTAATTTTGCTTTTTAATATTCACGAGATTTGGAAAGATTTGACACTATGTGATCCTATAACATCACGTTGGTGTCACATAAAAATTAATAAACAAATACCAGTAATATTTTATAACAGCTATCAATTTGTAAAAATTTGGAAAAAAGTAACAATAAGGAAAAATGTCGATACGTAAAAACAATTAAGTTTTACACATTTTATTGACATGTGTTACAAACTCTCCAAAAAGGCCAGTGATATACAATTAGATCTACGTAACACGCCAAATAAAATAGTCATTATTATACAAAAAGTGTTAAATAATTCAAGACAAAACTTGAGAAAATATCGATAGTTTTCAACCAGGCTAATATTTTCGTGATTAAAATAAGAAAAAGGCGTATTAATCATTGCAATAGAAATCTGAATTTATAAACCAGAATAATTAAAAGTAACTTACTTTTAAACTTTATAAACAATGTAGCTTGCGATATACCAAATTAAGTATATTGAATGTAGAAAGTCAACAAGATACCAATCTAATTCCGAGAAAGAAATATTCAATGTAAATAATTCATTATTAAATTATGATACACCAAATAATTTACGGGTAGCTATTGGAAATTTAGTAACCGTTAAATAAATACCCATTTGGATATTTTGAAATTATCCGTCATAAATTATTCACTGGTTTATCCACAATCTATATTTTTGCGTCTACTAGCCAGTTGGAAAGAGAATGCTCTTAAAAAGAAGCAAAAAACTTAAAACGCAAACCATTCCAACAATATCACGACGACGACCCTGCATCATTGAAAACTGGTATATTCCGCTCCATACCTCACAATTAAATACAAAATTCCAATCATTACACAGCCGTCGAGTTACTTAATGCAAATAACAAGTCGTATGTAACGTCTTGAACTTGAATTGTGAACCTGGATATCCAACGAGCTATGTGGCTGCGCCGTTCTTTTCTATTACTGATTCCAAATAATATTTTCTATTATCCTTTTGGAATTTTATAGGATGAATTTTATTTTAATCCCTAGATACAATGTTTATAATTGTAGTTATCACATATTTAGTTTCCGAGTTATAATACAAAGAAACTATTTTGTTAAATGTTAAGGGGAAAAAATGGGTTAAATATAATAGATATTAAGCTTGAATTTTCAGTGTCACTGAAGTAACAGTTTATTGTAGATGAAACAAAAGTATATAACTAATGTTTCATTACCATTTAGCGTTTTGACATTTTTTCATGAAAATTGCTACTAATTTTTCTCTCAGCATAGAATGTAAAGAGAACACCATCCTATATTAAGATAGTGGAAAAGTTTGTTAAATGAGAAAATATTTAAAATTGTATTTAAATAAAAAAATATAATAGTAATAATAATAACAACGGCAATAATAAAAAACAATAAAGTATACGAATAATTCAATAAACATTATCGTAATTTATAGATAAAGCGTAATAAACACATTGTAATAGTTTACATATAATTTAAGCAATAAAATTCATACATCAAAGAAATAAAAAGAAAGATGACTATATTTACCAAGATTGCCACATATGCCCAGTCTATTTATAAAAGCTTTGAATATGCATTCCTTAATTGTTGAATTTAATTACAATACGACTTGAGCTATGCATAAGTAAGATGTCCTTTTATGGTATAATCCTATACTGTCTGACTCTGTTCACGAATCGAATTATTAATTGAAATGTACATCATCTGTGCAATCTTGCAAAAATGATACATATTTAATATTGCAACAGCCCAGCCTGAAGTTTAAAATGAAAACAAAACAAGAGAGAATATCTATTTAGATATTAACAATGATGAACTTCGCGAAGAAAGCTTTTAAAGCTTTCGCATAAATTTATTGCATCTTGGCATTTTGGCATTTTGGTATTATTATTTTTAACATCGTCCTAATTATTCCGATACTTTTTCTAACTATGGGCCTTAATTCTGGCAATAATGTGAAGGTGGAATCGAACATAGGTAGAATCAAAACTTTCCTCATTTTAATAATTTAAATATTGCACATTATTTGCACAATATTAATAATAATTAACTTCTACTTGATTAAAAGGTGCCCATTTGGCACATAACCCGGCGCCAATCGCATCAATGCCGTGTTATTTAGCGTATGCGCTAAGTTGAGCGGGGAACGTTTCGACTAAATCAAATGCAAGATTTGGGAAAACGTGTAAGGACAAAAGTAGTTTCTTATATCGTGAAAATATTTGTTATTAAAATGTTTTTCTTTGAAATCAATGATTCTGTAGTTATAAAGAGTAAATAATTAAATTGCTCGTAACTGTTTAACTCCCCAGAATTTTAATCGCACTAATTTTGGTTAACTCGATTTTAATTAATCTATATCTAATTTCTTGATTAGTCTGTACTTAATTCTCAATGTTCATGACATTCTTCTAAGCAATTCTTTCGGTTATAAGCCAATTTCTAAGCATTTTCTCCGAAATATATCTATAGAGATTCATAAAAAAATACATCATATATATTGTTAAATTCGAACTTCAATAACTTTTTATTTGACATCCTACACAATAACATTGAATGAATTTGTTTATTTCCCAATTTACCTCCGAAATTAACCCTCAGAATCAAAATTGAAATGTTTGCACTTCACACATCTTATAGTAGGCCACAAAACTCTACACTAAATTTAAAATTTTTACCTCGAACAGTTTTCCATAAAATATCCTATGACAAATGAATGGACGAACGGACTAGGAATAGAGAAATGATTCCATGTCTAGTGCCCCGTTTTGAAAATTTTACTACATAACACTAAAAATATGACTTCAAAACAATACTATTGCTACAGTAGTAGTCAAAATACAATAATGAAGGAAATCTTGATAAGTCGTAAAGATATTCGTTTACATAAATATACTGATCATAATAAGTCATAAAAGTAATCATTAAAATATCCATAAAAACAGTAAATTACACTTTTTTCTAAATCGACTTCAAAATGTCATATTTATTTAAGAATTTATTGCTAGTAACTAATAGATACCATCATACGGAAGCGACAAAATGAAAAATTTACTTCGTAACCAGCAAAGGAATTTACCTCAAACAAATTCACCGAATAAGTTCAATATATCAATATAATCACCATATAAAAACGGCATTTAAACGAACCAAAAACTATCGTGAACTCACGATTTACATCACTTACATGTATAAATTTGCATCTATTGAGAGCGAATCGCTGAGTCGTCACCTTGTTAACGTTGTCAATAAACCGGAGAAATGTAGAGCCAACCAACACCGAGCTGTCAACGGTCGCGCTACACGAAATGAAGGTAAAATAAACACCGGAGTTGGTGAATTATTTTTCATTTTTCATTTTTCTGCGTATATCTTAATTTTAAAACATATGCGTGAAAGAAGTGAGAAAAACTAATCTTAAAAGTTGATCGACTCATGGAGATTTCAAGCCTATTGTTTTTTAACTAACTTACATTTCCATGACATTTTACTTAAAATAATAAATTAGGGAGTAATCAACCACCCTATTGCAACCATGGCACTACTTCTTCATATTTAATAAATAATTTCATACATAAACCAATTCGTTAGTTCAGGAATAAAAACGCGTATAATATTAAATTTCCCGAAAAATCAACGAATGGTAATTACTGAAGCGCGAGAAAATTTAATGAAACTTGTATGCAAAAATTAGATCTTTAAATTGAGCAACGCATCTATTTATTATTAACATTTATTTTTACTTCAATAATTTATTATTTTAAATAAACCATAGTGAATAATAGAAAAACTATACGCTGTTGAATTGCACACAGTAACGATAATCTGTGATCCTTAACTGAGACAATCTTAAAATATTTGAAATATATTTGAAGTCCACAGACGTAACACTCATAAGTCGAAAAATATATGATCAAGCGATGAATTTCATAATTTTTCCACTCATGGGAATAAGGTGCGAAAAGTAAACGGTTTGTGTTTATACAAGGTGTTCACAAATACTCAGAAAATAATATACCTATAAACTAAAAGAAATAACATCAAGTATATCTGTGTTTCATTTAGGATTCTATATAAAAGAATAAGTAGAGCATACTCTATACAAAAGTCTTTTGGGGATATCAAGGAAATGAAACCGAGTGCTTAAATTTGAAAACAACACATCATCGTCCATCTTAATGAAAAATCTAATTTATTTCATCTAGAGTATTGTAAAATCGTGCGCTTCAAAATAACTTTTTAGAGAGAAGAAAAATAGGACTTGTACAATATTTCTGTATATATTTAAGTTTACAAATACTAAGGGAAATTATGTATATGCACCATACAAACTAAAAGATGAAAGTGTTTAAACTCAATTATGAGACTTAAATTTCCGTTAACTTGAAAATGATTTAATCTTATAAAATATACTCTCCTCTTCAAAAATGACAAATTTACACGAACCTCTAGCAAAAGTAAACGGTTTCAGAGAGACACTTCATCGCCAGCGCATTGAGAAATAATGGACATATATCGACAACACATGGAGTAATGTGGGGTTTTTAATATTTTATTGAGGTTAAATCATTTTAAAAACGTATAAAAAGTACACCAACACATTTTCCTGAATAGTATTTGGTGTGGTTACATTTTGACAAACAAATAGGCCTATTGATACAGCTCGGCAATCTTCTTACAGAAATTACATTCAAAGACTACTTAATAAACTTTAATCCACGGTTACAAAGTTAAACACTTCCTTAAAACAACATTGCAATTAGTTGAAACAATATCAAAAGCTGGCATCAGTAACCATTTAAGCGCATTTTACCCACAAGTGTAGAAGGTGGTTAACAAAATGATGCTAATTAAGGGATCGTCTGATTCGGCAACTCGATATAGAGACAATAGCCGTTTGTTTACGTTTAGCAATGTTTATTAAACACGTAACTTAACACGCAACGTGGTTTGGTGTTACTTCGCATCCTAGTTATATTGCTAATTTTGTTTATACATGCTTTGTGTATTGAGTGCAACGATAGGACTACAACATATATTAAATTTAATAATAAATATATTTATTACTTTTTATTATTTTAAATGGCTCATAAAATTAGAATCTAATTTTAAAGGAGCTCTAAATAATTTAACAACACACAACAAACTAAATAAAATAACACTTAAACGTACAATATAATTCATGCATAAAGCAGACAATAAAATGTATCCTTTTCGATTAGACACTTTTTACAAAATATTTTTAAATTATTTAAAAAGGATTCTTGATGGAGGTAAAGAGTTATGACAAAATAATATATGTTACAAATATAACAACATATAAACGTTACAACTTTTTACCTTAACTGTCAGCAAATAATAGTACGATGCTTACAATTAAGGTAAAGAGTTGTAAAAAAGGAACTATTTTTTTAACTTTTCTTAAAAATGCCAAGTTTTCTATTCTTTCTTGATTATAATTCTCTTACATACATATTTCTCCATTCATTTCATCATCAAGAGCATTCCATACCTAACGTAAAAAATTTAAGTTCTAAATGTTCCTTGTTATTCAAAAACTGAGATAATATCATTTTTAATTATACTGAAAAGAATGAAATGGTTATAATTTCATATACTTTGAATATTAGTAAAACTTTGCACATTACGCAATGGTATTTTAAATAAAAATGTAAAGTGTAAACTTAACAACTCTAGTTAACAATACTTTTGAAATATTTCTTCTTAAAAATAAACAAAAATTTGCTTATAAGTATAATATACCCACAGTGCATTTTGGGCATATACAGTTTGTTTTTAAGATTTAAATTTATATCCAAATATGACGTATTATTTATATTATCATTAAATGACTTCAGCAGTTTTGTAAATATTATACTTATTTTCGAAATAGCGGAATATTAGTATTTCTCCTCGATGTTTCAAATAACCTGCGTAGTAAAAATTATTAAAATTTCAAAACACTTGTCCGTTCATTGTCACTGACTACATTCTAGAAACTTATTATGCATCTCTTCCCAGTACGAAATAAATCGTTGCTTTTAATTGAAATAATTTTCTATCTGAGTCGAAAAGTTTCCACATTCAGTTTAAATAAAAACAAATTTTTCTAATCTCTAAATTTAATGATAATCAATTTTTGCCTAATTCTAACTTATTTCAATATTTTAATTTTATTTTATTACTAAACTAAATTTAAATTATTTTAATATTAATAGATTTACGATTGTAAATTTCAAATTCATTCCCATTTTCAGGGTTCCGTACCTCAAAAGAAAAAGAGGAACCCTGACAAGATCACTTTGTTTTCCCTCTACAGTTCTGTCAAGATACTTTTTCTCAGGAATACGTGACGGTATCGAATTGAGAATACACTTAGTTCCCCGTATATAGTAAATACTTAGTTCCCCGGTCCCTTGAGGCTGTAAAAAAATCAATCTTCTAAATCAACCCAATCAAGAAGGACCTTAAAAATATGGCTATTTATATACAAAACCTATAGAGTACTTCCCGTTGAGCTAGAATAATGAAATATGGCAAGAAGGAAGGTCTCATAACATAAGTAAGATAAAAAAATCTGAAAATGTTTAATTTGCAGTATATCACGTAAGTTATATCACGTATAAAATATTTTATAAGTCTGCGTCTGTGAAAGATATAGTAGCCAACATATTTTCGTTCTAGAAATTAAAATTATGTAAATAGTTTAATAGGAATATTATTTACCATTAAATGTTTATAAATACCTAAATGAGTACGGAACCCTCGTAGTGCAAATTCCATTCGTGCTTTACAAGTTTTTGTTATTTTGTGCTTATAGCCAAGATCATGTACAAATATTTTTGCATTTGACTAAAAAATATTACTCCTGTGGCAATAAATACTCAATTATATACTGCGTCAATAAGATAATATGTGAGAACGTAACCAAATTTTATTTATGTATTTAATTATAATATATTTTTTATGTATTTAATTATATTTTACTTCAATCTAGCAATAAACAACACTATTCATCGTGTAAGAGAATTTTATGAACATTATCTTTAAATTCTTTTGAATAAACTCCAAAACTACTGTTCCCATATTGAATAAACCTACATAATTATATTCCACGATAATATTATGGTCAATATGCAAAAAATAAGCCGGTTTGAAACTGCCTCCAGGCAAATACGCGCCACGATTCTAGTGTTGTATAGGTTTTAAGCTTAAAAGAAAAAACTGGATTTTATTTAAAAATTCGTAATGCTCCAAAACATAATCCGTTAATCATTAACAGTAAAAAAATGATAAAGCTTCTATTGTGTTAAAAAAAATGCAGGACATGCTAAAAATCAAAACTTAGTGATCTAGAAAAGCATTTCCAAAACCATAGTTAAAAAATATGAAATCCTATTCACTGTACTATAGATAAATTAACATACTGATAAAGTAACGATGCAAAGAACCTAAAGGAACTGAATTTTAAGTATTATTCAGTTAAATTTGTACTTAATCTAAATATGTTTGTATATAAATTTGAAATTCCCACCATAACTGCTGAGGTTGGTTAATGATTAGCATAGCTATTTAACATGTACCACTTCCATTACGCGCCGTTATTACATTTAACATTGTAAAATTCGTACATCAATCTTAAATATGAACACTCATTTTTTGTGCACTCATACTAATGAATATGACGGAAATTATAACAAATACACATTACGTGTAATAAAAGTTTAAAATTACTGTATAATAGCATTAAAACATCCGTGTTAGTCAAAATTCACTCTATTTTACTTTATTAATTTTCTTAAATGTGTGAAATAAAATAATACATGTAAATAGGACCGTAAAGTAATTAAAGATATTTTTGAAAAAATATTCGAAAGTCTATAACTGTAAAGAAGACGTAAATCGTTTTTTTATACATTTGTCTGTGAAACTCGAATCGCTTCGTTTGTGTAAGCATCAGATAAAAACTAAAGAATGATTTTTGACGGTAAGTCCAAAAATAAAATGATGGAGATATAAAAAATTACTACATTAAATTACAGCACAAAAAAATCCTTTTTAACATTTTTTATTACTTTTTATTTTTATCACTAAATGGGCTAAGAAATTGCTATAAATGATGTTCTCTATCAAAATCCATTAACAAATATCGATAATACAAACGAAGAAGGTTACTTAAACTAAGCAGGCAAAAGTTAATTTATCTAACAATTTTATCGATATTATACCGGTGCTGCGTTTAGTGTTCGTAGATATGTTTTCAACCGGAAATCTTCGATATTGCCCTAAATTATTGGTTAGAAATAATATTATAAGATTCTTATACTTTCTTATTGACAACATTATTATATATTTCGAAACATTTAACTACTTCAACACATTATATAGTCACGAATAAATGTGAATGTGTAAGATAAGCCAGACTCGCCGGTCAGGGATCGCATATACATCCTATTTGCATAAAAACTGACCGTCGAACTGACTGAGCCGTCTATTATCGCTTTAAATAAACGTATAATAAAATTGTAGGTTACTAACTTTATTATCTGCAAAGATTTGTGACAATGTTAATCGAAATATTATTTAAAATGTTAAAAAATAAAATCCTCACCGTCGTACTATTAATTATAATTAATGATTGTAAGAAATCATTAAAAAATTATCTATGAAATTAGTGAAAAAGTCCCATCGAAACATTCAAAACCGCGTTCACGTTGGTAAGATCATTTATTAGCAAATTTAAATAACCGTCATTCACTGTTTAAAATTTGCGGGATAGACGAACAATGTTAGTAAGATTTCAGCTTGATATAAAGAACGCTGAAAACATACCTGTAAAAATATTAAAGCAAAGATATTTATTATAATTAATTATTAGGAAACACGCATTTCATAAGTGATTAGAAACAAAATACTACACTAAACGTATCCTTATAAGATACTGATTCACTCATTTTTGGTTTAACGTACATTATCCCATTAAAGTCGCCGATATGGCGATTATTAAACCTTCTTCAAGGATTTTTTCCAATTTTCATATTTTTTGATTACCTATAAAACCTCATAACGGTCATTGACCCCAAGTTTTATTTGCAACAAAAATTTCAATGTTAGATCTTCACTATTTCAAAAAGTCTTTGACGAAAAAAAATCAGTTGTTAAGATTTTGCAAACAATTATATAATTATAGAATTGACTCTTAATCGAATAGATTATAAAGACAAAATTTTACAAATTACCAAATTTACATAAGTACGATTAGGTAAAGAAATTTTTAAACAATTTAGATTAATTTATTATTCTTTGGGATCTCTTTTTTATTTACAGTAATAAATGTATATTTATTAAAAAAAAAGTTAAATACATAAATAAATATTAAAAATAAACCATGGTGACTTTTGTAACATTGGGTTAACAGTCCAATCGTTATAATTTGATGAAAAACCTTAAAGAATTCAAATTCATATCAACACCTCAATTGACTACTTGTAAAAAATTCCAAATATGTACGATCTATCGTGAATAATAGAGTAGAAACATAAATTCTAATTTAATAAAATTCATCTCCATCCGTTCCGCTCTATTCAAATGAAACGTATCATAATTAGAGAGATGGCAGAACCAGTCATTATTAACCGACGTTGTCGAAATACAGTTCAAAATTCGGTAGCAAAACAAATTACCCTGGCACGCGAGCTTCCGTGAATTACATAACAGGTAGTAATGGATATTTGGAGGTAAATACCCGCTGTGACTTTTTTGTCAAGAAATTTTGACAAAGCCATGATTTTGTCTAAATCGCCCTCATAAATCTAAAGTTTCTTGATTCACGATACTTACATAAAGACGAATACGATACATTTACATGCCAATTAACCTCTTTGATAACAGAGATAAATGTAAAAATGCACGCAATTACACACATTATAAAAGGGAATGTTAAACTAGACGTAAGTATTCCAATTTTCACGAAAGTTTACATTAAAACATTGTAATGATACAATAAATTAATATGTCTCGTGAAAGTTACAACATACTTAAAATTGTCAATTTAAAACTCTTAAAAATGTAAATTTAAAGCGTATGTATTAATAGTCTTAATCATTTTCACTTAAGATAATTATTAAATAGATTTTGGATTAACTTATAAGTTTAGTCGCATGGTCTATCGAACAAAAAATGCGATTACTCTTAATAGAATTTTTAAAACCAAATTTTAAGACTAAAATTAAGTGAGAGCGGTTTCATAATTGACCCAATCTACCAAATCCAGATCTAATACATTAAAAATGCCAAATCTAATCGATCGCACAGGTTACTTGTGCTTATTAAAGAAAAATTAAAAACAACTCGCAAAAAAAATTAATTAAGTAGACAAATATTGCAAAGGAACGATTATGTTTTTCAAATTTGTATTGAGGTCTCTAAAATATAACATGAAGTTTAAGTTTAAAATAAACTATTTTTCAGATGAATCCTGGACTATTACAAGTGATAATATGCTTAAATCAGCTAACAAATTAAATTGGTCTATCTCGATAATACTTAAAACCGTTTACATTTGAATAATAATTTCTAATCAGTACACCACTCTGTCATTTCCCTCTCAAAAGCAACATCTTAAACTGAAATATCTGAAATAAAACCTATTCTTAATAATACCGCTGGATTATTTTTACTTATAGATTTTGCAATTCCAAAAGAATGTAAGCAAAATATATTCCAGAAAAAAAAACAATAAATAAATTAATAAATAGAAAATAAAAATATTTAAATCATTAAATAACATACCTTAAATTTTTCACGTGGTTTCTTAACTTTACTGCGTATCGTACAATAATATTTTTGCACAAACCACTATTTATACTTTAATAAAATAAATATATTAATATCTAACTTCATAAAAAACTGTCTTTATATCTTTTTTCGTAAATCTAAAACTTCAAAAGTGCGCGTTATACCCGACCGCCGTACTCAATATATGTGCTCCAGTTAACAAACCGATCGTGGCCCCTTACTCAAAATATCAGGTACTTTTCAATCACAAGTGTTTCCACGCACGGTTCCGAAGCTGAATTGAAGGAAATATATTTTGAAAGGATTTTCGTTCGCGCTCAACTCGTCCTTGTTGCTTCCAAGGTCGCGTGTCGTTACGTAGTGGAGGCAGCCAGCGATCCTTCCTCTTCTTATAGTTTGGCAAATGGCACATGTAGCTCGATATAAAAGTGGTTTGCGAACTTGCAATGTACTTTATCATTTGTTTGCCTCACCGCCGCGTAGCGTGTTATTTGCACCGCCTCAAGTGACATTGATGATATCAGTGACGTTACGTTTTTCGTGTTAATGGCGTGAACTTATTTTACATTGTGATCTATTATTTATTACTCAATTTAGGGATGTGCTTCGACTTATTATAAAATACATTCATACGAATAAATACGGGAATACCTATTTTTCTTTTTGAAAGTGATGTTATAATATATACGAAAAATAACTTATTGGCAATATTATTATCAGAAACTTATTTTTTTAATTTTATTACGTTCTAAATTTAAGTTAAAAAAGACACAAATGTATTTTAAATATTTTATAAGTTTAACTTCAAAATAAAAAGTATGTCATAAAAAAATTAATTGTAGAAATTATATCAAAATTATGAAGTAAATAAAATAGCAAAAAGTTATTGTTCATAGTTGGTTTTAAATTTAATTCTTTTATATTTTTGTATCAGATTTGTAATACTTTTTCAAACATAAAACTAATATTTTTATTATTTAAACCCTTTTTTAATTAAGAAACATAGCGTAATTTTTATTTGTTTTTTATGACTTTACGCTCCATGGAATAAATGCTGTGTTTACTAAATTTATATTTGTTTATTTATTTAAAAATTATTATTATATTCCTAAAAGCTAATTAGTCTGATTTTAATGATTGGTACCATCAAAAGGTACAACGCGATTTAAATTTAATTTTATAAAATTGTTTCCGAGGCTTTTTTTAAAGTTTGACAACATAATGTGATATTATATGAAGGAATCTTTTAAAAGTTAAAATTAGTTCCACCTATGTTTTAAATTGTTTTCTCTGTTCTTATAGAAAGTTTTAGTAGCAATAAATAAAATATTTTCAATCTTTACAAAATATATTTTTTTATTACACAATAAAATGGAATTGTGAATTTAATATCAGTAGTTTAAAAGTTTGAACTGTAAGTAATACAACAGTAATAGATTGCAGACAAACTTTATGTTTTGGTTTTTTTAATAATGTCCGTTCACCATGTCTAAATAATACTAAAACTTAAAACATAATCCAGATCGAGCTTATGCTATTCTTGTTTATATAAAAAATAAACAAAGAAACACATAAATAAATATTTAGATTTCTTGAATGAAACCACCTCAACGTTCAACGGTTTTGGCGAGTGCGATTGTGCCAAATTAGCAGTTAGTGTGCTGTGCACGCTCGTGAAAAGACGCATTGTGACGTTTACTTCAATTCAAAAGCCTTTATATGACACGGTGCAAGATTTTTTTAAGTTGTTAACATTCACTATAGCAGATTGGTCATGTTTTAATTCACCACTTACACATTATGCGACCTATATAAACATACGTAAATGTAAAAAGAAAGTTTAACATAATTTACCATAATAAAACCATTAATTAAACCATTTAATGGAATACGCAAAAAATACGCCTCTAGTTTACGTTTATATTGAGATACGTTGCGTTTTTTTTCTATATTGCAATGAATTAATTCGAAATTTCTTATTTCAAATTTGCAAAATTTCATACATACAAGTATAAAATTATAGAAAGTTAAATTTATAAAAGAATGACCAACTGATAAATATAATTTTAAGCCCTCGTTTTATTACGACAATAAGCATTTAAGAAATATATTTTGCTAAATTTTGCTTTTAACTTCCGATCAACCAGAACAATAAGTAATAATTCTAGAAATGCACCCTCAATGCCTGCGTTCAAAAATGGCTTAGAATTAGATTACTTTTCATAAACAGGCGGCAAGGTACCCACTAATAAGATAAAATAAGTAGGTAGGTAGAATATTTCATTCCTTTCTTCCTTTTTGTCTTTACCACATTTTTTTTTCAGTAATTTTATGTGAGACACGTGACTTTGTTCGCGTGAACATTAAAATCATTTATTAAGTTAACTGTAAGATGAATACATTTAACGCCATTTATTATAATAATTATAAAAGTCAACATTTTAAAGCGAGTGTACTTTTTATTGAAACGTCAATTTGTCATATCTTCTTTTTAATTTGTCTATTGCGTAGAAACATATATACCCTAGACTCAACAAAATTCGCCAGTGAAAACTTCACTGAAATCTCTACTTAAGTGATGTGCAAATGGATAAATAGACTCACAGGCAAACATTTTGAAAATTAATTTTCTTTTCTATTATTTTTGTAATATTGCCCTAAATAATATTTTCTCAAAAACCTTTAACATACAGGCAAATTAATTCAAGAGTTTTATTATATGTATGGACAATATAATACGTACCAACCAAATTTATGTTTCCTAATACTAAACCTACTAAATATATTTAAAAATATTGACAGCGGATTTCAAATTATAAACGAATTTTGGAAACAAAGTAAGCTTATAACGAATATATAAAACATCAAAAAATTTATTTGAGAACATAACCAGTAACAATTTCTGCCCGCATTCAGGTTGCCACCTTAAACAAATACACTCCCCCCCGCACCACCACACTTCACATCTGACCGTGTCCATTTCGCCAATAGATGCCCAGGTAGAAAATTTCATTGTAGGTTATAAAATATGTGTAACGCCATCTACTGACGTGTACGTCAGACGCTATATTTTTTTTTATAAGTATGTGTCGGAATAGCCAGACACTTTTTTATTGTTGTACTGTGCAATGTAAACGAATTAGACTACGAAAAAAAAGGAAATAAACATTTGAAATTATTCGCTCTTTAAAGTTTGACCGTTATCAAAAGCACGTCACATTATTGAACATTTCAAGAGCACTTCAGTCATTAACGAACATCCCGATTATTTTCGATTGTCGCCTATTACAGCAAATACAATATCGATTTCGACTTCAAAGTGTACATTAAAAGCTTCTGTTAACAAATTATACATTCGCCAATTTCCTGGTTCAACTTACAGGACTTTTTATGGACCACATTGGTAGTTATTTCCACTGGTATTCAGATTATCAGACTCTTGGACTTACTCCGGAAAAGATCTCTTAAGTACATCTCTGCTGATTTCAACCCCTATCCCTGTAACTTGTTTATATTTAAGTTAGCCAATCTAAGTGAGGAACTGTAGCCCCTTAAACTCGAAGAAATACTCTAATCGTGTAAAATCGGTTTACGCGATAGTAACTCATTTAATGTTTTACAAAAATTATCCTTATTTTTATTATTTTTTTTTATTTGACGCTTTTCTACTTATGAATTTGTTTCAAGTGAAAATAACGCATCCATTTACAATTAGTTTACAAACGGTGCTTCAAAAGTATGTCGTCTTAAAGAATAGTATCCACGTATTTTTGAGGGACCACATTTCCTTAAGATAATATATTCAGTGTAATTAGGTTGCGGTATCGACGTGATTTCATCCATTGACTATATTCTCACTTTTTTGTACAGCATTCCGCATTCCTTGAAGCTATGACTAATCTTCACGATTTGTCATACTGATAGTCAGCATTTATTGCTACAGGAGCAATTGTTGCCATCTTAGATCGATTAAAATATATCGTTACAGTTAGTAATAAATAAAATAACAATCAATTGATTTTAATAATAACAACAATTAGGATTTTCAGAAAAACAACCTTCAACTATGCAAGAGTAACAAAAAAGAAATGCTTATTTTAATAAAAATGTTAAAATAAGCTACTGTTGATGTTTTTGTAAGTATGAAGATATTTTCATGCCGCAGAGTTCAACGTGTAAGCCTTTGAACATTGAACAAATATTACGACTTTTAAAGACGTAGATTGAAGTATGCGAGAAAATTATGATAATGATTATGTTAGTCTTCTTACTAAAAACCAAATACCAGTCACTAACTGACTCATCACAAAATCTATGAAACAGTAAAACCTACAAATTATAACTTTGGCGTATATGTCTACTAGGAAAGAATATTTCGAAATTCAACCCCAAAACTTTTGAACGGGAGTTACGAGATAATTAAAGTTAAAAACATGAAAATTTGTATCTAGTAACGAAAAAATCCCTTTCCCAACATCCATCGTTATTAATCAAGAACAGATATGATTTATCACAAAGAAAATAATTAATTTTTTGAACAGGATATAACTTGCGCTCTGGAAGTTACTCACATGACAGATGCAAATTTTTTATTTATTTATTTCTTGAAAACTCTACGTCCAACTTACAAATTTACCCAAAGCGCTGGGCGCGTGGAAGAACATATGTCGAATGATTATAAAACAACAAAGAATAAGAAAATGCACACACACACGCGCGCGCGCGCATACACGCACGCACGCACGCAAGCGCGTACTCGGACTAGGGCGCACGCACGCACGCACGCAGGCACACACACACACACGCAAAGCAATTGAATACAATTCAAATACAACTACACAGTAATTTAGGTAAATAACATCCAGGAATCAGTCCTGGACCACAAAGCAACTCCATGACGGTCATTAGAGCAGAAAAAATATCTAGACTGGGTGCATCTCGCAATACTTTAGAAAACAATGTGAGTGCAAGAAAGACAGATGAACGCTGTAGAATGTTCATGCGCGCTCTACACAGGAAAAATAAACAATGACATTGTCCTCTCATGTAGCAGCCAGGAGCAGAAAGGAACACTAAACTCGAGGTGGAGGGGTTATCAAAGTAATGATGTAATAATTTTAAAAAATGCAAGATCAAAAGCAATTTACGTCAAATTAAAAAAAAAATACATCCGACTATTATGAAATCTGATTGAAATAATTAAGCCATACATTTTATACTACGAAAAATGTTAAAAATGTTGGAACTGTTAAACTTTTTTAATAATTTCTCCAGCATAAGGATATAAGTAGCATCATATGAAAACCAGATTACTGCATTATGTTCAGGGTTGCCTTCAAAACAATTTTTAAACATTCAAGAGTTATGTAAATATTGATATTATTTCTCACTATGTAAAGATAGTACCTTTTAGAATATAATATGTTATGTTAGAATACTAGATTGAAATACTTTTCTTTACTTCTTTTTAATTGAAATACTTTTCTGACTAATTTTGTTAGAATACTAGAGGAAGAAAGATAGGGTGCTTTGCAAAATATTTCGGGAACCCACATCTCGTCAAGAAGATGCCGTGCTACTCGTAAAATAAATCACTAGACATTTTTTTTGCATTTTGAGGAACCTATTCAATGACAAAAAATTTCGTTCCCAAGTTCAATGGATGTACTTAAAAAAAATAAAAAAATATTTTCTCTTCATTTCTGGGAGTTCCAGTAATTCAACTATGACTTCATTTGAAATTTTACACCAATCTGTCTCTAAAAGAAAAACAAAATGGACAGTCGTGTCTTTGTAGGAATTTAATCAATTAAATACAAGTTTTTTATTTCGATAAAATGTATTGTCTTTATCAATGCCAAGAAGGTTTGTAAAACGTTCCTTCGTTTGTGGCTGTATATTGGTCTCATTTATATTTTTCAACACTGTAGTCACAACATTTTTATTTTTGTTATTAAAGCCAATATCGCTTGAGTGCTCTTTTCTGGTTCTACTTGTTCGACTCTTTGCTGCGATTGCCGTATCCTTCGTTTCTGGTCATATTTTCGTCTCATATAGGCTGATATCTCTGAAAAAACATAACATTTTAATTTTTCAAGTCATAACATTTTTATTTTTTTTATTAACGCTAATATTGCTTGAGTGCTTTTTTCTTGTTCTCCTTGTTCAACTGTTTCCCGTAACTGCCGTATCCGTCGTTTCATATAGGCTGATATCTCTGCAAAAATATAACCTCTTCATTTTGCCAAGTCATAAAATTTTTATTAATATTATTAAAATCACTTGAGATCATATTAGAACTTAAGGGCGTCCGAGCTTCACGCGTCTACGACATAGATCACCTATAAAATTTGGTTATTTCTTATATTTCTATTTCTTCCACATACGGCCATATGCTATTAGATTACTTCAATTGTTGAAATTTAATAACCTGACTGACTGGAATCTTAAACAAAACTTTAACGTAAACTTTCTGAATTTAATCAGTACTTTCCTATCGGTCCATTATTCAAAGAGTTATCGCGACATATTACCGAATTTATAGACGTTTTCACGTCAAAATATTTGATGCTGTAACATGACAAACAGACGGACATGGCGAAATTATAAGAGTTTCTTTATGGCTATTTAACTTCAATCTTAAAACGGGGAGAAATAAACATGGAAAACACGTCCCAATCTTAATAAATAATAACAATACCGTAACAGTTCAATAAAACAAACAGGAGGTAAAAAACAAAATATATAATTATTTTATCCAATTTCCATAATCGTATACGAATTATTTAAATTAATCATTTAAGTCAACCATTAGAAATAAACCTATTTCGTTAAATTAAAAATTCCTTCGACCAATAAATATAGGCGCCGCCGTGGGTGGCCTGAAACGTACGTCATAAAGCGGACTGTCTCCACGCTTGAGCTGTCTCTAATACTGTGCCTTAGTATGGCCGAATTACAATATTGGTTTATAATAAAGTGACATATTAACAATAAAACAGTTTTTATGACAATATAATGTGATTATTTTGAAGTAACGTTAGGTTCGTCAGATGAAAGGTTGCTAACACTTTAATGATTTTTAATACTTTATGAACAATTCCGTTTTTTAATTAAAATACCAGCTTAATAATATCCCGGTTTATACGCATGAAAAGTTTATAAGTGTGCAATATGTAAACTTAAAGTTGTTTGTTTATATACTGTTGCAGAAATATGAAAGAGAACGATGCATATTTACCCATAAATTTCTTTTACGTCGAATATAATAACTGTGTTATACAATCTATGGCGGTTATTTAAAAGTCCTCAAGTATATAATGAAATTATACCAGCATTTTCCTACGTGAATTTCAAAATATTAATTGCTTCTTTTTACATCGAATATTTGCGAAACTAAGCGACAAAGGGACTGATTTATAAAATTTTATAGACCAACTTAATTCTATGACCCATTTCAGTATTCAAATGTGTATTACTATTTATTTAGACTAATTTAGATGTAAAAAATGTAGTTACTTAAGTGTAGAATGTTATTGAATAAAAAAATTGAGAGTTATACAGGATACGGGATCTTTTCATTCAATAATTAGATTATAAAATTCATAAGAGATTTTTCCTTAGTCGCGGAAAATAAAATCCTGATAAGTCTAAATAAGCTGAAAACCTTAAAGAGAAATAATATCCACATAACGAAGAAATATATTTTGGACATTTTCACTTATTATGCAAAACTTGTTTAAGTTATAAAATTATAAACAAACCGATATTCATTCATTTTCAACTTGATATTTTTCTAAAGCCTTCTTGATAAACTGCGAGCTTGTATTTAATGAAATTCTAAAGCTTAACTAAATTTGGTGTATGAATGCTGTTTATCATGTGAAATACTCTGCCAAACCGAGAGGTAATATTATTATCCGAAACTCTAATAAAAGGAACAAATATTTTTAGGACTTCTCTAGTAATCCCATTTCTTCCTTAATGAAGTCTATAGTTGACAACTTGACATTTATTAATAACATTGAGAGTTTATTTTGTTTCATGTCACAAATAACGACAATGAAGTTATGAATTTACTAGTTAATAAAAACTTTTACAATATATTTTTGCAATCTTTTATATGGACCAAAAAGTTTTAACAATGGAAAAGTAATTTTAAGGGTTAATGAAGATAAGAGATAGGGCTATTTTTGTTTTTTTTTTAATAAAATTATTAGACGTTTTTGAAAAATGATATTTTCTAAACTATCTTTTTAGAAAAATTTCAAAATTATTTTAGCAATAATTTACAGCAAACGTCATTCCAAAGTGTGTTTTTAAAAGTGAGATTTACGTTGTCTTTGCTTGCAAGAAGTAGATATATTTAAAATAAAAAAACAATATTTTGAAAAAAAGATATGTAATATTCACTTGATTTGGAGATCGCTTTTATTCAATATTTTGATTCGACCAAAAATCGGAGTTAATAAAAGGCAACATTTTGAATTTTAATAAAAAATCACTCATTTTTTATAATAAAAAAAATATAATTATAAAGGCTTCGATCAACGACAACATTTATGCATCTTGAAGAAAAATATAAAATTAAAGATAAGAAAAAAAAGTTTTTAAGAGATATCGGTAACCGATTTGAAAGATTGTTTTGTGAAAAACGCTATTAAGTAATTATAATTAATATCTACTCATTTTCACTGAATCATATATATGTTAACAATGAACGACATATAAGGAAATTATTTTAGGCAAATAAAAAGGGATAGTTATTTTTGTGCTGACGATACCGATTAACCACGCCTACCTGCTCTGGAGTCTCTCGCACATGGCATAAGTTTAGGTAGTGTATAACTTTGTCGATTTTTTGTAATCAACTCAAAATTTTAATAGTAAATATCCGAGATATTCTTTTTTAAATAAATATTTTACAAAGTTTTGATTTAAAAATACAATCTTATTCAATCAAAAGTTCTGTTCCCATTTTGACTATACGACTCTCATAAACGATAACATTATTATATTCCTATTTCATTTTTGTTTGTACATAAAGTTCCTAAAAATCCATATTTAATTACTCACATTTTATTATTTAAATTGATAAAGGAAAGCAATTATGCGTGCTATTAATTAAGTAAAGAGCCATGCCTGGAAAATTGTTTCATTAAATAAAAATGTTACACCCCTTGATTAATTTTCATCTTGCACAGGTATTTTTTTATCTCAATCGTAATACTAAGTTCTTAAATATAAAAATTAATTACAAATAGCAGACCCTAGTCGAAAAAATGAATTTCCGAAACTTTTGAGTATCCACGTTGGTAAGAAACAGCATAAGAGACAATTTTTTTGCAGTTATCTAAAAATCAACTCTTGAATTGGCACTTTCATTTGCGAGACAAATTTGTGAAAATAAATTCAGAATTTTTGCAAAATAACACAGCTCCATCTTTAGTCAGCAACCTGAATCGTGGTTAATTTTGTTGTACAACTGTCGACGCCGCGGTGTGCTGGATTGATGGCAAGGCATACGGCCTGTAACGAAGCGACGCACCACGGAGACCCGGGTTTGATTTCCGGCCGTTCGACGAGCGAAACTAGACGGGTGTTATGGTTGGCTGTAAGAGATCGCTCTCCTAGTAATAAGTCCTCTATATGTATCAATTAGATATTTTAAAGTAGATAAATAAATATAACTCTATCTTCCATGTAATTTTAGATGGCGAGATTTTCATTAATCTACGCTTTGAAACAGAAACAACGTAAATCGTTAAATTGTATTCAAGTCACTAATACTTCCTATCCATAAAACTTGTGCGTTATGTGAATGCACCAATGTGAAATAACACCACATTCTCCTTCGGTGAGAGAATAGTAAACAACACAGAAGTATTCATGGCGTGTCTTAGAGCAATTTGTAAGATCTACCATACGCTTTGTGCTACCATAACTCGTGCAGTAATATTCTGCATTCTCGTGGAATGCTCTTATTAATTAAAATTTATTAGCTTTCATCTATAACTAAATGCATGTCATCAATTAAACAGAACTTAACATATTAAGGTCTCTCGCCACTGCTTTATTCGATTGTTTATTAAAACCAGCAAAGAATATAAGTGTAAACTTCATTTATATCTTCTGGATATTCGCATGTGCAATTAAGACGAGGGACCAAAAATTGCCGCCAATTTTCAAATGTTTTTCCTGAATTCAATTTTTTTTTCTTCAAACCTTTTTTTGACTTCGTTTCTATATTAACCATTGTACTTCCTTGTTTTTCCATAATTTTGTAAGAAATTGTCCATCTTTTTTCTTAATGCAGTCACTAAAACTTGGATTCATTGTTTCCAAAGCTAAACTGGTGGCTTTTTGAGTCCTCGCCTGATGGATTTTTTTAAATTTAAAAATAAATAAAAACAAATATTGTCACATTATTTTCATAATCTAAATGAAGGAAAATATAAAAACTTCAATTAGAAAAATAATATAAAACAAATACAAAATTTTGAATCTTGGAAAGAATTTTTTTAAGTTACGATCAATTACTTATGTGCAAGTCATGGTCGAATCGCTGGTTACCCTTATATTCCAAATACTGGTCAAAAAACGACAATGAGAAATATTATGATTTTATTTCTGCGAGGAGAGGCTAATGTAAGTGGAATTCATTAGGGGTAAATTCGAAAATAACGTTACCATATGGTATTGTTACGTTATTACAGCAAAAAGTAAATTCAGAGCACTCTATTATTTTTCTGAATTCAAAAAAAAAAAACAATTTACTGGGCACAGGTTCTTTTTATAAAGTTGATGTAACCAAGAGAAAATTTAAATAAAAAATACTTAACATTCTTTGCTTCTACGATTTGCTAAATATTATGAAATTCCACAGAGGAAGAATACGTGAATGGTTTATAGGATTACTGTATAAAAGAAATGTTTACGATTTTCATGACCTTAATCCTTTGGCAAAACGTAATCAGATATTGAAAAATGTTATACATATAGTTGTAACTTTGACTGACTTTTGTTTTTTTCGTCTGATTTCTATATGCCACTTCGTTATTAGGGTTTCGAAGTAAATCAAGCCCTTATAAATTTATCCGTATTCAGTCGTCCATCTTTCACAGTCATGAAGTTGGTTCAAATTGGATCTACGTATGTGCTCTAAATTTTTCAAGTCTAAAGATACTTGAAATAAAGATCTCAATTATTATGTGCACGTTAATGTGATACGAAGGCAAAAAATCACATATTTCATAGATTGCGGTATCATTGGATAAGTTTTTAAAACGAGAGCAAGGTTCCACTCACTACTTTTCATATTTAAGCTCCGTTTGTAAAATATTAAGCTTCAAAAAGAGGGGCGACAAGCCAACTCGAGACTTGTACTTCACTAGAATATATTATTGAGCCTTTTAAGGTGTCCCAAAATGCACTTGACTGGTTTATAGTGCTGAGTACGTTGTACATAAAAGCTTTATCGTTAGATGTACATCATGATAATATCTTTAATTTCGGAATGAATTATTGTATTCAAAACACACAACATAGTATGGTCATAACGCTTTGTTCTAGTAGAAATTCTGTAATCCACTCTCAAATACATTAAATTCTTTTCCCCATTATTCCTATTTTTCTATATCAACATAAGGATCTGCTCACCTGTTCCTATTTATATACTCAATTATTTCTATTAAGAGAGATGTGTTGGACTATTTTATTATTTACATCCCATTATATAGACCCGGCAATTACATTTGACATTGAAGTTACAATCAACTACGAGCGTTTTGTAGTAACACCATGGATTTATTTACGAAAAGGTCAGTGTTCGATGAACTATAAGCCGCATAAAAATATACACACCTGATTGCCTATCACATATCTTTATACCGAAATACAGTGACACTTTCTAGTTAATATATTACTACAGCAAAATTTACGATTTTATATTTATTGAATATTATTTATTTTGAATACAGGTTATATGTAAATAACTTTACATAATAAATTTAATACATCGATAAGTTCAAGTAAAAGAGCTTAAAGGTTTTGGGGTTATTCTCACACATCCGAATACCAACCTACTTTGTTTTTCCGTTACAATGAGTCATGCGCAAAACCATATACCAAAATTTAGGTACATTGTTATGGGCTAAGCGCGTCTCGTTTGAATGGTAACGTGATAACTACCTAATAAGATGTTAAGTGGCTTAACTGGTTGTTTACTTAACGGAAACCTGCAAAGGTTACCAAAATGACATGATACTTTGTGCGTCGTAGGTCTATACTTTTTCGTTAGCGCGTTTTGTCGAATCGGTGGAAATCGGTCAAATTTCTTCGTATTTTTTAAAGTATAATATTCTACATACTATTCTTCTGTTTGTTGTCGGACTGATTATTGTCGGTAGTCAGCGTTTCAGAAATCTAAGTGACGGGTGGACTATTGATAGAAAAGTGATTATAGAGTACATGACTTAGTTTATTTGAGAATAAATGGCGCTCTCACAAAGTAGCAAGGGACAAAAGTATAGCAAAAAGCGTAAGAATATTTTACATGGCGACATTTAAAAAAAAATAATGAGAATATGAGTGTTATATAATTAAAAAATAAAACGATAAAATTAATTCAAACGCGGTTAAAAAAAATATTTGCGCAAAAAATTGCGTGATGACGAAGCGGAAAAAATTTACTTGATGAAAATTATAAATCAGATTTTAAGACATAAATTTAAAATTAAAAAATAAGGAAAAAATATGTATAAAATTTCTAGTAAGAAAATTTATGTAATACAAGCTGTATTATATAAATTTTCTTGAAACGTGATACAAATCCCACAAAAAATTTACATGTGAAACAGGATCAAGTTCAGTAATAAAAAGAAGTTTAATTGATTTCATTGATAAAAAATTGAGATCTAAATTGATGCCAAGTTCTTTAAAATTACAGGAAAATAAAATTGTTTGAAAAGAATAAATATTACACACATTATAAATCATAAATATGTATTGAGCACATTATACATTCTGACTTAAAAATTAGAAATGGTATGTACGTGCAAAATTGCCGAGTTTAATATTAAGTACATTATGTACTTATACTTGCCAGGTTTAATATTAAGTATATTATTTATCTTCTTTTTAAACGACATTACTTTAATGTAAGTTGAAAGGGACTTCAATAAAACTGCCTTTATTCTGATCTCTATTTATTTATCGGCGAAGTCAACGAACCCACTGCTTCTCGTTATTGAACTTAAATTCTTTTTTTCTTGAACTTGAAACATAAGGATATAAATAAATATTTTTAATCTTTGTAGGATACAAATCTTCGTCTATTTAAAATTTCACTACGTAATCGCGTTATAATGTTTTTAACCCGAATGACAAAAGTTGCAATATATATATATATATATATATATATATATATATATATACATATATATGTATATATATATATATATATATATATATATACATATATACATATATATGTATATATATATATATATATATATATATCAATATTTATTATTCATAACCTTTAATTTATTCATCATCGGCACATATCAATGAAAGATATTTATTTATTCCCCACAAATTCTTACAAATATTAAAGCAATAGAAGGTATAAAGGTAAAAACCTGTTAACTACGAGCAGTATCCCAATTATGCAGGGTTTTGAAGGCGGTACGTAAACGTGTATGCTTAATGACATATACAACATTTTCACATTAGAAAGTACATAATGTTTCCATTAAACCATTTACGAATATTAATAATAGTTTTCACTGTGCAAATATATAGCCCAGTACGCCTACGTACGTTACACGGGCTTAAGAAATAATATCGAGACTCTCTCAAAACCTGGGATTCATTGTTAAAGTTTTCTGGTGAACTTTAGGCAAATTTCTAGTACCCTTATTTTAATAATTTTAACCTTAGCAGTTTCGAAGATGTAGAGAGCTGTTTTTACAAACATTTTCAGGAACATCTCCAGAACTAAGTATCATGCATATAATACTGAAATATTATAGTTTCAAAATCCCTAAAACTTTTTTGTTTAGTGTATTTTTATGTTCTCACTTTTGCGAAATATGGGATTGAAATTAAAATTTCGACTTTGTACACCTAACAATTCCTAAAAATGATACACCTTCTTTTAAATTTCCTTTAAAGATTACACTATTTTCTTCAGAGATACGGAAGCTTAAGAAAAATAAATGTTAAAAGGATATTAACCGATCGATTATAAATTACCAGAAAGCAGTCAAATAGAAAAGATAGGAGTGGATATTAAAACAAAAAACGAAATTCTAATGATTTATAATTTTATAATTATGTAATTTCTGAAGAAATCTGCACTAAATTGATTAAAGAAATTCATGATAGTCTGAATTAATATATAGACTTTTTATCCTGAAGTAGTTTCTAAAGAATAATCTCCAACTTTTATGATGCTAATTAGGTTCCTACTTTATCACGTAGTATTGCCTAAAATCAAAACTCTGCAAGTTTTATTTTAGCATATTTAATACATGCATCCTAAACCCGTACCCTGTATCCTAAATATGTGGTAAGTGTGGTCTCTGTGAGGTAATATTAATATGTATCCCCTTTTTATAACTCGACTACTATGTTACTACCTAACACGAAATGATTTTTAAAATAATGTGTCCAGTCTTCATGTTTTGTATCAATTAATAAAACCTGTCAATCACGATTACAACTCACACTACGAGGGTTTCCTATATATCTAGACACATACAAATATTTAAGGGTACTTAGTATTTCTATTAAACTATTTACTACTCTTAAACTATTTACTATATTACTACTTACTTAACCTAAATATATAGCCTACTATATAATTCATAGGCTTAATTATATTCATAGGCTTAATTATATTCCAATGCATATTTAAAAAATTATAAGATCTAGGATAACCACCATAGTTCCCCTATAATCTAGTATTTAATTTAGCAAAATAATTCATTTGTATTCTTGCCAGATTTTGCTATGGCTATTTGCTTCATGATTTTTGGCTCAATTGTTTCAGAGATAAAGAGGGAAATGCTGTATTTTCGCATTTTTTGGAATATCTTTTTAAATATGTTATATTATATCGAGATATGTGAGGTATAATATGTTCTATTACTATGCCAAATTTTTTTTTAAAAAAAGCCCCATGATGGACAGCCGGACACATGATTAAGAGAATGGAGATAAATTATTGCCTAAATTGATGCACAGACTTCATTGCTATAGTCCACGCGAACCAAGTCTAGACAAAAGTTAGTAATTAACAACAATAAAAAAATTACGGCTTTTGAAAACATGGATATTAACGACACGCTTGGAATATCGAAGTCCAATCGATTCCACAATTTTACAATAAATTTAAAATTAAGCAACTGCTTAAGCTAAAATATTAACTATTCATATAGCTATCTGTCAAACGGACAATACATTGCCCCCTCGATTGAAGTCCCGCTATAAACACAGTTTGGCTTTGCGCACAGCTCTAATAACTCGATAAACAAATAAACGAGCTCAATAAGCAACGCCTCAGTTGATTGTTATTAACACTTATATTTTAATCACCGTGTCAATAATTAACGACAATTTTTTTCTTGCATCAACAAAAAAGAGCTAAACCCGCTGTTATGTCGATGTCAACGGCATCGTCAAAAGATCTTTAAGACGCCGCTTAATCACATATTGTCGACAGGTGAGACCAACACTTCAAGGCACACGTTTGAACAATTAATTAATAATCCCCTAATAAATCAATCATAGCTTTCGTAATTTGATCTAAGCTTTTAATAAATCTTAAATCATCTTTTGTACGCATATCTTAAGTGATTTTTTGCCAAAACATTAATTTTTATATTCGTTTCACGATTGTACATGGTTTTAAAATAAATAACCTTTTCAAGACAAGTTTTTTATATTAAATTTTTATTATCTTCAATATAGAGTCTTTCCATTTTAAATTTAAACCATTTTTACCCTACAGCTTCAGTTTGGATTAGGAAGGTGACAATGAGATATTGGATCATGGGAAAGAGTAATAAGAAATTAATATAAAAATAAAAAACTTGTTAATCACGAGTAGAACTAGCGCTGCTAAGTTTCCGTACACATTTAGGCACTTATGAACATTTAAGAGTATTATACTAGAGTAGACTTAGAGGTATTAAACTATAGTTATTATACTTAGAGTTATTAAACTATAGTTATTAAACTATTTACATTCATTTTTCGCAACGTGAATACATTGCCAACTATATCTTACACATACGACATAAAAATAATTGTCCTGCAATTTTCGAGTAAAACCTTCCAAATACTGTTTTTATTCAAGATGTTGGGTTCGGTAGTTTCAGAAATAAGGAGATTGAGGAATGCTCTGCTTTTCCGTATTTTTAGAATATGGAAAAGTTTACACATGCAATTTTGAAATGTTATCAATATTTTCGTGTTCTTGATAACAAGCTCTTTCAAATAATATCACACAATACATATCAATTTTAAATAAAACTTTTTAAGTGCTTTATTTACATTCTCATTAATTCCTATTTGAACATCTTTAAAAAGTTAGTGCAAAATGTGCGGTTTAGTATGACGCCAAATTTCCAAGTTTCTGCATCGCGTAGTTTCTGGGAAAATCGGCTGTAACCGATAGAAAGACAGACACATGAACGATCTTATAAGCATTTCGTTTTTTTTTTTGAGATACGGAACCTTAAAGATGGGGAGAATTTTTGAAGACAAAAGTTGTGTATATATTAAGAGGTATAGATTATCTACGTAATAAATTTCATCAAACTTGGTTAAGATGTTGTGTTTATAACATTAATTTCACAGCTAGGAAAAATTTTATTACGAAATTTTAAATAAAATAACAAAATTTAGTAGAGAAAATAAATGAAATAAAAGTAGTAAAATTGGGCCTTCAGTACGTTCAGTGCCTGAAATAAATACTTTATTCAGTTAGTCATTTTTCATTCATATTTAACTTTCTCAAGTTCGAAATTAACATGTTTTTAATCTAAAGGATTTGCCTAAACTCTACTATGCATTTAGGAAATTCTTACAAATTCCGATCTATACTCAAGCTAAGTTCTCGAGGAGAAAAATTTCCACACCAATAACGACATTATATGATGAACGTCGCCAGCAAATATGAACAACAATAACAAGAATTAAACTAGATAAATTCATTTATATTACGGTAATTATCACTAAAAATGAAATTTTAAGTGCGTTGATTTCTAGATGTAAATAATAATTCAGATCAAACAATATTTTCTCTTTTGCGAATTGTGGTTTTCACAATTAAATTGTTTATTTTCATGTAATAATTGTTTATGAATTATATACGTATTGAAATCAATTACCAATTTGCTTAATTAATTAAGTCTTAAATTAATTCATTCACTTTTGAAAAATTAACTTTTCCGTACTAACGAATCCGACGAAAATAAATAGACGTACTCCGTATATCCATTTCTCTTGTCGAATTCATGATGAAATCAATTTCATGTCTTTGACTATAATTATTTCGAAGTCCTGTACAATCTGCTCATCCCATTTTCACACCTTTAGGGGGTGGAATTCCAAATAATGCTTAAAGAAAGAATAGAAAAATACACGAGCCACAAGTATAACTTTGTGCTTTATAATTTTAGAGATTTCGTTGCGAGTCCTTCAGTGCGTAGTATATAACTTTTATGTTATAATTCGAATATATGTATACATATGTATATGTATACATTATATATGTATACATATATATTTATATATATATATATATAAATATACATATATATATACATATATATATATATATATATTTCCTAATGACGTTTCCCAAAACTGTCTCACTAATCAAAAATAAAACTATCAACTCATACATAAATGCGTTTAAAAACTATGGAATTCTGCATGGCATTCAATAACCTAACGCATAAATATTGACAGCTAACACAGTGTAACTCCACATTGACACTCTTATATTATCTGTAATGTCATTGACTTTGAAAATCGACTTCGTAGTACGTAGAGTCATCAGCAAATACCAATCAATGACAAAACTGAACCCGTAGTAAATCATTAACAATATCATTACCGAGTGAAGATCAAATTACCAAGCTCTTGTTCTAGGTATATAACCAGAAATTACATAAACAGGAAGTTTACTGGCTTTATCAACTTTGTAAAAAAAATGTAATGATTATATAGAGCCCAACCTTTAAATGACTGTCAAGGCTCAATTTAATTAAAGTATTACGTATATCACATAGTAATAAACCTTAAAATTAATTCACAGTGGGGTCATCTTAAAATAACATTATCAATAAATGCCCGCGGCCTAATTGCGTGTAATTACAGCCACCCAGTAAGTACCTCAGTCCAGTGATGCCATGTTCAATCATCTTTACAATTTGATGATACATTCTTGATGACGCTTAATTGAATTCCGATGTTACACCTGTTCCGGTGTATCCATGATAATAATAAACTCAAATCAAACATGCCTCTCATTCTAAGCGCACGTTTAAACAATATTAAGTACAAGGCTCACACTTTCGTCTTGGTATCTTTTTACCTCATAAACAGTATTATGTTATGTAAACATATAATATAATAGTTAAAGGTTTTCCCATCTGCAAATTCGATTTTAGAAAGTTTAACGTGGAAGCTATTTTCCGAATGTTTGTATTTTTATTTATGTGTGCGGTAGTTTTATATAATAAAGTAACAAATTTTATCACAACTAAACAATGTTTTACATAATACTTACTGACTGTTAGTTTGGAGATTAGGGTACTACATGAAAAAACAATTTCACGATATCGATCCGTACATGGTACGGACCAAACCTGTTTTAAGATAAAGAAAGATATTTCATATAAGTATATGCATCGAAATGTTATAACGCTTAATAAAATTTTAGTAATATATTAGGAATTCTACAAACCATTAAGTGGCCTAAGTCAGTCGAAATAAGTGCTATAAAAACGTATATTATATATTTTGATATAATTGAAACGAATGGATAGATTTTCTACTTCAAAGAAATAACTGAAGGGCATACGCGTATTATATTAAACTATACTCAAATGAAATATTAATCAAAAATAAAACGTAATTCTTGAAAGGATGCATTCCGTGTTAGACATTAAACTCGTTTGCCCGATGCCGAAGGGATCCGAGTTTACCCATAAGAATGAAACAATAGGTTTATGGAAACTAAAATATGTTATAAATACTTTAGATTCAAATTTAACTAAATATTAAAAAGAAGTGAGTAACGTGCCCCTAAATAAAATAATAATCAAAAAGTGCGCATGGTGCGCCTTAAAAAGTAGCTCATTTGATATTTTAAAATAGGGCATTTGGTGTGCCAAAAAAGGTTGTCGATGCCAAAAGAGCCGAGTTTACCCGAATTTACATAACCGACCCGAACCTGATGGCTCAGCATCACCGACCCGAGGGTTACGGCTCAGTTTCGTTCACAGCTCAGAAAACGTGCAATTTGCATAACATTTTGGAAACAGATGCTTCATATACCCGTCGCTTTCTATCACATTCTTGTAATTTCTACAGTTTTAGACCAATTTGCATAACATTTTGCAAACAGATGCGTCATATACCAAACACAACAGATGCTTTCTATCACATTCTTGTAATTTCTACAGGTTTAGACCAATTTGTATAACCTTTTGCAAACGGATGCTTCATATACCCGTCCCTTTCTATTACGTTCTTGTAATTTATTCAGTTTTAGACCAATTTGCATAACATTTTACAAACAGATGCTTCATATAGAGATCTCAATTAACCGGTAGTAAAATCTTAAAGATATATGTTTTAATGAACCTCCCAATACATGTAAAATAAGAGTGGTTTTTGGGCACATCGCATCGAGTAACATAGTTTTAGATGGGTTTTTTAAAATAAAATTAAGGTTCTATGTGGCATTTTTTTGCATATTATTAATCTGAAGCGACTCTCTTCTAATTTTTCAAATGTAAGTTTAAAAAACTGGAAAAAAAATTCTGAATACCAGCATTTCATTATAAATTTCACATGAATTTATTTTGGCTAACTTTTTTAAGTAATTTTCAAAGACGTATACAACTGATGAACCCTTCTTTGTACTCACCATTTTTTTACATTTAGCCAATATACCTTGATTTCTAAATAAGACAAAACTATCGCTGTTAATAACATATTATTTAAATATTTTAAGGGGACAGAAATAATATAAGTACAAATCCGTATACTCATCGGTAAATAGTCACAAATGATACTGTTTTTATTCAATGGAAATTCTCGACTCTCTTAAGCCACCGGGTGTATCCAATAGTCAGTTTATCCTGATGGCCACTGGATGTGCCATTGCTATAGAACCTAAACCTGCCAAAACTTCGTACTAGTACTAAGCTGAAGTCTTGGATCCCTATGTTATCAAGTACACTACATGCCCGGGTTGTAAAGAGCCATTGTTAATACTACCGACATTCCTAGTTCCGCCTAGCTTCTCTTTATTGCAGTTCCTTCTCTAAGTATGGCTTACGGTGATAATTAATAAGTATAAGTGATTTAAATGTTGGTGAGAGTAGATCCAAGGAAGGCTGATTTTTGCATAATTTGTTTCACATAACTTGTTCGACAGTGAGCTCACCCAGTGACAGGTTGCTGAGCTTTTTATTCATGATTTGGAGCCAGAAAGAAAAATTAGTGACGTCGTTTCCAAAAACTTCTATAGATCGATCATGATAAACCATGCTTTAATACACTCATGTGGGTAAACTCATCGACAATTTTGCTTATGCTAATAATGAACAAATATCCCACTGTTGATACACTTCGTAATTAAATATTTA
The DNA here is from genome assembly GCA_039881145.1 of Druceiella hillmani. NCBI lineage: Eukaryota > Metazoa > Arthropoda > Insecta > Lepidoptera > Hepialidae > Druceiella > Druceiella hillmani. Next base: position 46,833,931 of record JAYKKI010000007.1, on the reverse strand, counting down.
AACAAATTTTAAATGATTTTTTGCAACAAATTTATCACATTACCTAAACATGTCACAATTGCTAAATTACAAGAATATAATACAATTAGTTTTACACTCTTACCATACAATTTGTTTTACATACTAACCTAGAAATTGAAGTCGAATGTCAAGATTAGTCACTGACTCCGCAATCGATCTAAACATATAAAAATTAACATCATTACATAAAATCCAATACACTATAAATATAAACGTATTTGCATGTTGCATATATTATAATTCACGTGTCGCTCGTTTTCCATATCGATACAACCACGCAAATTGTCTCATGCATGAAATCAATCAGAGTAAAACGATAAGCAATTTTCATAATGGATATTTCTATCAATCGTTGAACATGAAACAAACTGCGAATTAATTTGATTTGTTTTGTCAACACTTCAAATTTTAATTACTTTGATATCAATTTCACGGTCTTCGTCAGATAAGCTCTGGAGCGTAACCACTTAACTCTGAATGGATTAAAAATTGATAACATATCCCCATCAGCACATAGAGCACATATCCCCATCAGCACATAGAAGCATAACTGTCTCTGGGCGGGTATTTTTTTTTAATTCGAATACCGATCGAGAACGACTCATTTACTTATTCAGTTAATGTTATTTACAGTAAATATAAATATAAGAAATAATTACCGAAAAAAGGGAGTTTAATAAATTCATCTAAAATTGGAGATTTGTTTATCATTTTTATGAGTATTAATTACACTGCCGTATAGCAAATAATTTTTCCGATTTACGGAAATCACCCTATGGATATAAACAATCAACGAGTGAGGCAATACGGACAATAACGAAATCCTGTTACCGATGCTTTTTCTGTAAAATATTGAAACCAGATGTTAAAAATTTATAACTATTCCTTGTAGCTTAATAAAAATGCGAAATCATAGGCATATCCAACAGAATAATAAAAACAATGTTCAGTAATTTCTAAATTTTAATTTAATTTCGGAATTAAAATTTGTATCATTCCTTTTTCAAATTTATACCCACATATTTAAATATATTAATTTCGAATTATCATGTTCTTTTTGCAAACCATGTATACGTAAATAAAAGAAACCATTTTTCCAATAATATGTTTTCATTCAACATACGTATGCTAAAAATAACCGAATTGTTTTTTTACGTGTAGTACATAAAAAACACATTTAGCTTTTTATTTAATATTATGCCGTTATGAGTTATCATGGCATCCATCATTTAAGATAATATCTTCAGTAGTATAATGAGTTGTAAATACTCATAACGTAAACTAATAAAATTTAAACAACAGATATGATTTGTTTTTATTAAAATTTTATTTATATGGATCTTTACGTTTCCTTGCCTTCGTTGGAAACTATTACACATTTTTCAAAATTGTTTATCCCAGTCATTGTATTTTGGCAAGCATACTTTTTATGTATGAAAACATTAGTTATATAGATCAATTTCTTGTTGTTTTCTATACGGCGAACTAAAACAATTAATAAAATAAGTGAATTTAAATTAAAATTTATTTTTTTAATTCATGTTGTAAAATTCTAAATTTCTCTTATACCCTCAGATATTCGGAAATATCGAGTACGTTTCAATTAACCAAAAAAAATAGTAAATCCAAAAACCCTACATTAAATAAATTTGAAAAATAATGAATTACGAAGACAAATTAAATAAATAAGTTCGGAAACGAAACGCAATGATTGTATGCAATTATTTTTCTGTCTGTTTGCTTGTCGTCCGCTTGGTAAGGCAACCCAATAAATTATTGGACGGATATAGACGCGAGTTTCATTTTTTTATTCCTTTGAGTCTGAATATGAATATAAGATACGTCACTTTTAGGACTTCTTGTTTGTCAGCCTCTGTGTTAACACGTTGCTCATTTTGCATTCAGATTAATTAAATACTAGTAAACATATTTCGATTATATTTAAACTGACATAGTAAATACTTTTAGATTCAGCCAAATCCAAGTCTGACTCGCGCATGAAGAATTGCAAACTTTGTTTAAAATTAAATTACTTTATTTATCGCAAGTCATTACTAATATAGACTTCCTAATGCAATAAATATTTATTATCCTAATGCAATAAGTATTTAATAAATGTTCCTAACGCAATACGTATTTAATAAATGCTCCTAACGCAATACGTATTTAATAACATATCATCAAGAAGGGGAAGATTAATAGTGTGAATATTTTAAAAACTATGACTTCGAGAATCGTCTTTATAATTTGTTCCTAATTCTAAGTTTATTAGTTTTTAAAATAAGGAGGTTCTGAATTTATGCTACATAAAACATGATAAGTTTTTGGGACCCTCATAACTAGTCTTTTCAAACGAAACCCCACGTTATTTATGGAATTTAAAATCTTTTTTCAATTACTCATTTCGCTTTCCGCAAAATTTCCATATAAATGTTTTTGAGTGTTAGCTATCGAATTATGTGCAAGTTCATATGCTTAACTCTTCATTTTTTTGGATTAAGCGAGTTCTGTGGATTAAGCTATTGATAAATGTGCAGATTAACATGTTTTATTACTATTCTTATTTCTTTCGAGTTTTGAATGTTAGTTATTGTGAAATGTGCAGGTTTATATGCTTTATTTACTGTTCTTAAGTCTTTCGAGTGTTGAATGTTAGTTATTGAGAAATGTGCAGGTTAATATGCTTTAATTACCATCCTTAAGTCTTTCGAATTTTGAATGTTAATTATTGAGAAATGTGCAGGTTAATATGCTTTAATAACTACTCTTAAGTCTTTCGAGTTTTGAGTGTTAGCTATTAAGATATGTACAGGTTAATATGCTTTATTAATATTCCTAATTTTTTTAAGGATGAGTGTTAATTATTGAGAAATATGCACGTTAATATGCTTTATTGCTATTGTTACATATATGAGTTTGTAGTGTTAGTTATTGAAAAATGTGCAGGTCGATTCTTAATTTAATTTTGAGTTTTGAGTGTTAGATATTGAAAAATGTGTGAGTTAATATGTTTTATTACGATTCTTAATTTTTTTGAGTTTTGAGTGTTGTTATTGAAAAATGTGCAGGTAAATATATTTAATTACCATTCTTAATTTTTTTTTAATTTTGATTGTTATTTACTGAAAAATGTGCAGATAAATATGTTTATTATGATTCTTAATTTTTTTGAGTTTTGAGTATTAGTTATTGAAAAATGTGCAGGTTAATATAGTTTATTACTAATCTTATTTTTTTTTATATTTGAAGCGTTAGTTACTGAAAAATGTGCTGGTTAACATGTTTTATTGTTATTCTTCATTTCAAGTTCTATGTCAAGCGGTTTCTGAAAAAAAATATTGTGAGAGATGGACAGACGGATATTTGAAAGATTTTATAAGGATTTCATCTTTCCTTTTGAAACACAGAACTCAAAAAACTCTATTGATGACTGACATAATTAAGTATTCCATACTTATTTCACTATTCCCGGCATTTCCATCCGAGTTATCTCAGGGCCCCTCCGGGGACCAGTAACATCCCCCCTTATACAAAAGGTCCCGTATCTACGATTACAGCGCTTCCACACAAAATGGTTAAGTTACACTGTCCCTACTCAATGATTCAATCTTTATCAAAACTCGCGCATCGTCGTGCTCACTGTAATGGAATAATACCCTCCCTGCTAATATCCTACGTTTCGGAACCGCGGGAGCATGCTGGGTTATCTCGAAGGGCGAATCTAAACAAACTCGCACTGAATGAGCCATGTCCATGGCCATGCACCATGTCGTGTTAAAACTGCGAAGTGTAGTAATCAGTGACGAACCAGTTCTTACGCAACCGCTCAGACACGTCGGGGAATAATAATCTAGTCGTTTCCCCTTTTGAATTAGGGGAAGATTGCCTAGACTGCCAATGAACATCAACGATTTCCCAAATACCCCTTCTTCTATCAGCCAGGGGTTCGTTTGCCAAAAACTCAAAGTGTAATGGACCAGCATTCAAACTCTTACCTCGTGTCAAGATGAAATTTGCCGCACGTTCTACGATCACGAGGTCGGCAGGCAAAAGACCTCTGCGATCTCAGCACAACCTGTCTAACTAGCTGGACCCCAACGCACCACGGAGCCCAAACCGATGGCGCATGGGTCAATATACCAGGGCATATTGCCATATACATCAGCTTGAGGGAAGAGTTATTCATTCCCCACCTGGCACCGCCAAGCCGGGCCATGGCGTGGAAGGTTACCCGAGCCTTCTCACCGATGTACCGCTCCTGTGGTAAAAAGCTTCTCCGTGCATCAAGGACGATACCCAGATATTTTACTTGATCCCGCACACCGATCCTGGCACCAGCAATCATCACAGATGACTCCATCGCTAGTCTGCTCTTGAAGAAGACAGCCTCGGACTTTTGCGGAGGAAAGCTGAGCTTATTCTTAGTGTCCTAGTCATATAAACTAGCGAGGGAGCCGGCTACTGATTTTCTAATTCTCTGCGGCTCGCTCCCCCGACCATCAGCAAAGTGTTTATCCGCATACGCGATGGTACCGCAACCCTGAAGGAGTATCGCGAGAATTCCATCGAACAAGATATTCCATAAAATAGGACTGAGGACCGATCTCTGCGGGCAGCCTCTGGTCAAAGTTTGTTGTTTCTGTATTCTTCATCCTGCAAATAGACAACTAGATTGTTTAAATAGTCATTATGATTCGATGGAGGTCTGCTAATACTCTCCGTGACTTTAAAGCTGATAAAATGACTGGCCACTAGACATTGTCAAATGCACCGGAAATATCCAAGAATATTCCAATAACGTATTTATCTTGGCATGTGTCGACCCAAGTCAAAGCTACAGAAATCGTGCCCGAAGTTGATATTCCGGAACGAAAACCGAATTGTCTTTCCGATCCTTGCGAAAAAGATAGTTGTGCCAATAGACGCGCCACCATAACTCTTTCGAGTAACTTCCCAAAGGCTTCTCACTTTCCATATCTTTGGAAAGTAACCCTCGCGGCGTCAGCCGTTAAAGATTGCAAGTATCTCATATATTCTGCTGTATTCTATACGACCTTAGTAATCCTATTATCGATTTCATAAATACCTGGAACATATTTACACACTTTACTGTCACTAACAATTGGATAAAGGAAGTAATTCCTGCGATTGGAGTCGCTAACAAAAAGCTAGAATGTAATCAAACAATAAATTCCTGCCACATTTGGAATCAAATAATAATCGCAGGATCATGTTATTTTCTTTTCGAACACTTAATTATATGTTACCAAATAAAATGTATCAAATGGTAGTTGAAAGTTTATACGAAAACACGAAACAATAAAAAGTTTTATTACATGACGCGTAGTTCGTAATGTTACGCCATCATAAAACAGTTACGGACTTGTATAACTGGCTGAATTACCATATTAAATTATTTATTTTCCTGTTTATTATTTTACTTGTTCGATGAAATTACAATCATTCGTATAACGGGTAGTAATTTATCCATAATCCTATTTAACCTAATTGTGTCATCTTTCTGTAACCATAGGGTATATAAATATTTAATATCATCCATAAATTAATGTATATCTAGGTAAAGCCATGATCGATGACTTAGCAATATAATCGACGGTTTAGCAACATAATCGACGACGTAGCAAAAAATCGACGGCTTAACAATATAATCGAAGGTTTAGCAACATAATCAACGGCTTAGCAACCTACGTACAACCTTTACTAATATTCAATTACAAAATATAATTAACTATTGACAAAATAGATAGATATATAAAAAAATATTTAATAATTAAACAAATTAGAACAACAGTGAGCGAAAAGAATCGATGTAAAAAAATGACGAAAGTCGGTCAATAATTGCGATCCGCAGCTTGTCCTCATAAATAGGCCTAAATAGACCAACGGGCAGAGACGCAAGTCCTTTTTCAAAAGCATACTCAGAAATATTTGAAAAAAATTAAATAATGATATCATTTTTGAAGATCTCCCCTTTTTAAAAAGCTGTATTAAGAGTTAATTACTTCACAATTAAATGAAACTACGTGATGTAGTATTATTTCTACTTTCTTCAAGTTCTTTACCACGACCTAGGTTTCGTTGTATTACAACATCTTCAGGTGGGTTATTAGAAGGAATCTTTGCTCTTTGCTGGTGGGTTATCCAACGAAACCTAGGTCGTGGTAAAGAACTTGAAGAAAGTAGAAAAAATACTACATCACGTAGTTTCATTTAATTGTGAATAATGAATTTCTACAAAATTAACGCCAAATACATTCAATAGTTAATTACTTGTTAAATTACCCAAGTTATAATTACTTTAATCGCCAAAACTCAAGAAGGGCGCCATAGTCGAAAATACGCACTTCTTAAATAATTGCGACTCGTGCGTGTGTGCTGCGTGCGTGAGTGTGTACGTGCGTGCATGTGTGCGTGCATGTATGTATATTTATATATATATATATATATATATATATATATATATATATATATATGAACTCAATGTCTATGTATATATGTATATGAAGTCTGGACTTTCTACTTCCGCTTCCACTTAAGTTTCTTCTAATTTGACGCTAGCCATTCCCCAGCCATTGACATCCATTTATTTGCTGAAGTTTTTCTCATTGCAGCTAATAAATAAGAGCTTTGGCCTGACCTTTTGCCCAATTGGTTTTGACAGTAATATTCTTTTGTTGTTGTTTCGTACGTTCACATTACGTAGTCTGCCATTTCGATGTTCATCAATTTTAACGTGTCCTTTTGCCTATATGTTAGGTAGAGTTGTGATTTCTTTCGTCTTTAGCATGTTTCTTTTATTAATTTGCCACAGTCGATGATTCTCGGTATTTTTCTTTTAAAAAAACGGGATTCTTCGTCCCTTTGTGCTAGTGTTTGAATTTTAAATTAGTATGTTAGTATATATTTAGTTAGTATCATAAATGCAAAGCTATAACTTGTTCTTTTTTTTAATATTTTCATTTTCCGTGAAAGTTTCCTTTGGAAGTTACAATTATTTTAGGTACATACTTCGGATTCTATATGGAGGTTATTTATTTTTACTTTGAACCCCAGATATCTGAAGCTATTTACTTTTGCAAAATTTACTTTCAAAATAACTTCGTCAAAATCTTTGCAAGGTTTTATAGTGATGTAGTTATTACTTCAACAACTATTGTTTTAGATGTAGAATAAGTTTATAATTTCCTTCGCTTACTTCAAACATATTTCAAACAGAAAACTGGAAAATTTTTCAAAAGATACATATCCTTGGAAATTATTTTTCTCATATAACATTTATTACTTTTTATCACGTTATTATTATAAATTCTACAATTTTATCACTGAATACCTCTCGTACCCTTTGATGCAAATAAGTGGACAGTGATTTCATTATTTTAATTTACTGACTTGAATCTGTGTCTAGAGTACTTTCAAATATTACGTCAGAAGCATTAATTTATCAATTATTTAAAAACCAATAAAATAAAGAGGTCCGCACATGAATTAGTTCGCACATTTAAAGAAGAACACGGAAACGATAAAGCGAAATAGCTAAATGAGGACGACATATCTGTTCAATTGAAAAAGACTGAAGCCATGCACTTCAAGATGAACCATTTTTTGTACATTATATTTCAACTATGATACAGAGTCACTATCTAAAGAGGATTAATAAGAATTCAAAATAATTAGTGCAATTAATATCAGATTAGGTTGGCAACTTATAAACCCCCCACTTTTTTCGACCGATTTCTGAAATGCTATAGAAACTTCTAGAATATTTTTTGTAGGGCATATAAAGAGTAGGGCATGCAAACTTCTGTTCAGTTTACAAATGAGTAATTGACGAGTAAAAAATATATTCAAAATGGAAGTATTTCGAAGTGAATTTAGAGGACTCTTTCTTCGTAAATGTCGTTTGGGACCAAAAACCAGCGAGGAATCACGCAATATATACACAACGATGGGTGAAATTATGTCCTCTTACGATACAGCAAAGCACTGGCTCCAAAGATTCTAAAAAGATAATTTTGGCCTATTCGATAAACCTCATCCAAAGCGACCTCCCACAATTGATTTAGAAATATTTAAAAACCTTATTGAAACAAATCCCAGATTAATTTGCATTGTTTGGCAGAACTTTTTTATTAAAATCTTAAAGAAACTTCTTACATCTTCCACTCGAGGAGGAAAAGTCTAATATTTTCTTATTCAGTCTTGAAATAGAAAGGTAGGAAATCTAAACTCTATTAAATTATGCTTATATTATACTTAAATGTTCAGTCAAAAAATTGTAATGTATATTATTATTACGGTTACATTATGTTACTTCCAAACGAGGAACTACAATATATAATTAACGATTTCATTCATTTCAAATTTCTTCGACAAATATTTACTTAGAACAGAATCTTCATGTAGTAAATTTCCAAAACGCTGAATAACTTTCAGCGAGCATCTGTAATGTAATGGTGGAATATTATTGATTTATAATTAATACGACTGCATTAAGTTTTGCCCCCACTTATGACATGACGATGCGATTATACCATTCATCATAACCTATATAAACAAATCCATGTACGCCCACGAATAACGTTACATCAATATGCTGCCAACATCGTGGTAGGACATGTTAAGTGACATTGTGATACGAACCAAAATGAAAGACTTATTTCAATGGATAATATACAGAATTAATTCAGAAAAAGTTTGTAAAAATAAACTGAGAAATTTTTCAGGTAGTGTTGTTTGTTTCCTTCTAATTATTTCATGATACAAAAAATTCCTTTACCAATGTTTATTGAACGCATGGATATCTGATGTATACGGTACTCGTCCTTTGTCTGACTAACGACCTTTATATGAACGCTGAGTAATAATAGATAAAATCATATGGTTTATCATTGTTGTCATTTGTCGCTAGGCATATTATGTTACTTGCCACTTCGCTTATGAACACACGAACTTGAATATTTTACTTCTGGGCGCCATTCAGTAAAACGCGGACCGGTTGCCACACACCTCACACTTTTTATTGGCATCGTATTGTTTTTGGAAGGAATTTTTCTCAAATAACTTCCTTTTTGAAGTGGATCATACACTGTTCAAATTCCTAAATAGAATGATTGGATTTTGCAATGATGTATTCAAATTTGGGGTCTTCTACTAGTGTATAACCTAGTAAATGCTAGAGAGATGTCTGCCATATATTCATGGCGGATAAATATTGTTCTGTTTTTGTTTTACAACTGATCACACTATTGGTGCCTGCGATATTCAAAACGGGAAAATAATCTCATTAGCCATATATGAGTTAATCCGCTAAAAGAATATTTCTTCTTCATTTAGTATGTAATACCTACACCACCTTTAGTTGTATTTTTTTAAAAATGTGAGTACGTATTCAGTCACAGCACCGGTATTTTTATCAGTTTTGTTATCATCGCACCAGGCAAATAACTGCTGAATTAATTAATTTTTTTTTCTTATCAGGCATGTGTAATACCAATATATTTTTTAGTAAAAACTACACCCACTTCTTGGTTTACGCCTGTCCTCGATTGTTACAAAACATGTCGGAATTTCTTTCTTGTTTTTGCGCAGCATTTCTACCAACATGACAATTTCCAAATGTCCGTGATTCAATTTCAAAGACCAGTATTCAAAACGTCGAAAGCGTTTGGCTAAAAAGTGAGGAAAGTTGTTAATATAGAACAGCCCTTATGGTTGCTTATCGGCGTATGCTTCTAAATTACTTTTCTAATAAAGAAAAGTATATATATATATATACATATATATATATATATATATATATATATATATATTTACATATATATATATATATATATATATATATATATATATATATATATCTTCATGCCAAACTTTGCATATATACTTGAAAAAGTGGCCCCTAAAACAATTTATGGCTCATCTACCGTACCCTATTCGATAATCTGGTAATTATTTTTAGTTCTAACATTAAGTTTTAAAATATTTTTTACAGCCACTGTGTGCTGTATATTCTCATATATGTTGATTAATATGCTTCAAAACTGCAGAATTTCAAGTTTCTACGTGGGATGGCTTTGGAAAAAAAAGCTATAATAGATAAACAGATGGACTGGAACATAGGTCAGAGTATGACTTTATAAGAATTGGATTTTTTTTTTTTTTAATGTGTAGAGCCCCACAAGTATAAAAATATATGTGTTCAATAAATACTTACGTGGACGGACACGCAGCAAGTAGTTTGCCGTCTACACGTTAATACCACCCTCTTCAACGTCTGGTTGAGTACTGCTTGGAAGACAATTTCGTGTAGGGGTAAGGTAAAAGACGCGGGGCAGCTATTTGGCCCGCAACTCATCGGGCTTGAGAGTCGTGCGTAATTGGTTTATAAAATATTTTTTATGCGATAGCTGTTACAACCACCCTTAAGCATAAAAAGGCTAAACTATGGTGGTAAAGTGAAGCATATTGGATAAAAATGGCTTATTTTTACCCTATGATTTTCTGTTTTCAAAATTTTTTTGGAATTTACAAAAGCCTTCTTTTTATCACGGATTATAAAACTTAATATTAAAACAAATTGTCTGTTGACTTCAAAAACTGCATGTAAACTTAAATAGTTTTCAAAGAAAATTTCTGAGTAAGAATTCGATAATATAAGGGCTTAAAAGGTTTATTGAATGGTGTTTTTTTATTTTACACTTAACCTTTTTAAAAAAATACTGGTGGCTACGCAGCCTTTAAAAGGTTTGGAACAAACTTTAAATCGAAATAAAATAGCTCCGTTGTGTACTTGCTTCGAGATTCATTTCGACTTAAATACTAACCTCCTCATTTAATTTTGTGTAAAAAATATTGATGGTAAAACTGCTCAGGATAAAAAAGATATGAAAAATGTTCATGTTATAATTAAATATAACAAAATGATACAATACGAACATATGTCAGTAGGAAACCAGGAAGCAAAGGAAAATCTTGTACGCCAATTTAACGCACATTTGTTTACATTTATTCAACTTTGAACTCCGGCATAAGTTCCGGTGGGCTTCTAGAAAAAATATTGTTGCCATAAATAAATTTTAAATTGTTATTTTACCGCCAAACAATGGCGTGACGTATAATTCTCAACGGTTTGTAAATACGTTTAGTTATTATGCATTGTTAATAGTAATTTTAAAAACGAGTTTAAAGTCCGGTTGATTTATTGCTATTATGCTAACTTCCTAGTACCGTCATGGGTTTTCTCCTGTTTCTACATGATAAGAATTCATGTGATTGATGAAGGCAGAAGATATGTTTTGAAAACATAGTATTTTGATTTTTTCGTACGTGGCTTTAATCTATTTATATAAATATGAAAATTTTTTATAACATTTTATGACTTGACTAAACCAATTTTTGTCAAAGGAATCTTGAGGATATATGCCCTTTTGATGTATTATAAAAAGTGCAAGAAAATAAAATAAAAGTGATTTAACTAAAAATTTCCAGGTTAACATTTTACATTTTCCCCTCAATTTCAATTTTATTAATTTAATATACTTTTGTTGCATCATTTTTAAAAAATGCATTTTTCTAAATTAAATTATTGTACTCAAAAATATCTGTTGTACAGAGCTATGTTAATATATATTATACTTTTCTTTTATTAATTAACACCACAATTAACCCATTTTTTTAATATGTCATATTTTTTTTGCTATGAAAAAATATATTAACATTGTAATACAATAAAAACCAAACAAATTTTTGATAAAACATTGGCTCTAAAAATTTATTTTAATAAAATAAAAGACATATTTAGAATAGTCGTCATACTTTTTAAATGAATATGTATTCGCTCATGTGTTCCATTTTTACCGTGTAACATAAAATTTCTAAAGTTTAAATTAAAATTAACTTTTTTCGTGTTTGAAAAATCGCACACAACACTTACACTAATACCAAACTTGTTTGAATCCCATATATTATTTTAATATCTTTGCCAAACAACTTTGATCAATGGCGCTTACTTTCCTCAAAAATCGGTGTTCATATATTCTCGTCTGGAAAAATATGCGCTTTAACAGTTACGTACGCAACTTTTATAAAAAAAACTATTTTGATAAATGTTCATATGATTACTAATTTGATTTAATTAGCAATTATTTAATCGTAACTACAAATCAAATCATCGTACCGATGTCGATATCGAATAACATAATAAAATTGGCCAGTTCGTCCGGTGGTCGTCTGCTTTTTTTATTACGAAATAACTTCATCAGCTCAAAAAAACCAGTTTTAATGAAGAAGATAATGAGATAATTTAAATTTATTAAAAACTTTTGATCAAGTTATAGAGGAAATCAAGGTATTACAAAACTTGCTTATACATCAGGAATGTAGTGCAATATTAATAAGCAGTCACTGGCGAAACAAACATAACAACTGTTATTTAAGGATGTTGTGGTATATCCTGTGTCATCAAAATATATAAAATTGAATCAGAGGAAATCAAACTACAAGAAACTTTTTAAACCTTAATGGAAAGTATTAAGGAGGCATCCGATAGATGAATTCTCTCGCTTAGGAACATAAAACTTTTCATACTCAACCTTCCTATACTCAAAAATAACTTTAAGTGGCAAAATAACCCAATAGTCTATAGCCAATAATAACTAATCCAGGAACTCAGACCCGGACTTGAATAAGTAAGTACTTGGTCATCTGAGAGACAATTTTCCTTGTTCATCAGAAATTGACAAAATATAAGTCTCCCAAATATATTTTTGCACTTCGATACCATCAAAGCTATCATAGAAGTTGATACCACAGAATGATATATTCTTTCCTACAAAAGATGATCGATTGGGTTTACGTATTTTTATGTTTTATATGAAGGTAGAATTTGATTATTTGCTAAAAGCAATGCAATACAGATAAATAAAAATATTGGGCAATATTGATAATGTCAAATAACTTGTTAAGTCCAATTTGAGGGACCAACACTTTTACGCTGGCTCCGAACAGTCATTACGAAATTGTATTATAAAGTATATGTATAATATAGTACACATTATGGTAATGCAAAAATTGAAAAAATTAAATGTTTTTCTTATTAAAATAAGACTCAATACCACTCACTCAAAATCTGATCTACCCTTAAGCTATATGGAGGCTTCAAATGTTTTCTTCTCGTGGATCTGATTAAAGCATACGTGCTGCAAAAAATCCAATCTATGATATGCCTATATCACTAAGGTCAAAAGCGAGACATCGTCAGAAGCGAAATCCCATCATGAATCATTATTTTTGTTGGTTTCATGACATTAATCATCCTATTTTACATTAAAAGTATTATTTAAAAAAAGGCGTGAGCCTCACCCGCATAAACTCACAGATAAAGTAAATCTTCTTTAACGGTCCACGTTAGTTAATAATTTGTAATAACCATTAGTTATTTAAAAATATGTTCTTTTTCTTGTTATTTTTTTTAAAACCATATTTTCACTAATCAATAATAGCATTTTTAATCAATTTTTACTCAGCTATTGGGTAAATCATAGTAACACACTCACTTAAAATTTCTGCATTGTGCCATACAAAAACCTAAATATACGATTAAAGGCAAAAAAATCGGCGCCGATCTGCCAATTCACCGACAGAGTAGCGTTTGAATAAACTTTTTGACATTCTCGACCGGCATCTTATTAGCGCTCAGCCGGTTCTATCGCTGATCGGGTGCATTCGGCTTTTCTTTCCCAAGCGTTACAAAATTTTAACGTGACGTAATGAATCGGATGTTACTGAAGAAGTTTCACTTCAATAAATCTTGTTAAATAAAACGAATCGCCTAATAACGAATAAACTAGTAAACTTTGAAACCGGCCTTAACAGAGTAAATAAATTGTCTATTACAAAAAACTATTTACAATATTTCAACGTTTCTATTGCAAAAATTACAAATGTTATCCACATATATATTATTAAGATTGTTGTATCAGGTCTCTTTAAAATTAAATGAACTTGTCACCTCATCAACTGCTCAGTTCTCACGTTTCTCATAATGAAGTCACAATTAAGTCACATGTGAAAAAATGAACTCGTTGAGTGAACATCGATATATAAGCGAGTTTACAGATAGGATTTTATGAGATGTAAGAATATAAGAAGGTGAATAATTTATAACCATCCCAAGTAATGATCATCAATGGAAAAAAAAACAGTCAAATATGCTGAACGTATCTTGAGTTATTAGCAGATTGAGAAAGAAATTATGCATTTTATGATACCTTTCAAGGTTAATGGTTGATCATAGATAACGACTATTTACCGTTAAGGTTGGCATTCTCTGCCTGAACATGTATATACCTATACAATTGTGTGGGAGGACATCGACTATTTTATATATTGTCTACACGTCCTGTTATTTGACTTGCGATTCTCTATAGTTCACGCATTGGCATCACTTAACCCGGTACTGGGGGCGGCGTCGTAATTCGATCTGGTGTACTGTAAAATACACTATCTGACAATAATATAGTGGAATATTCGTTATATGATATACTCATATAACTCATGTACTTTGTAAGGTACACATCGATGCACTTTAGTCATCGTGTTTGAATTTTGTTTTGTTCACCTATGCAATAAGTTTTCCATTAGCTATTACGTTAGTTTACATTTGATAATATGTTATCGACTTGCAACTTGTAACTAATGCTATAATTTTCCGGTAAAATTTCTCTGAAAACTTTAGCTCCCTTTACAATATAAATTCTTAAAAAATAATTCAAAGATTTTAGAAAAATAAACAAAAATAAATTTCTCGTTTTAAATTTGTAACGAAAAAAAAAACAAATTAACTAAATTAAAATAACAAAAAATCTACGTAAGAACGTAGCCATTTATAGAATAAAAATATATTTGTCGATGTATTATGTAATATAAAGCTATTAAAAGTAATTATAATTTGTTAAAATCAATATACATTTTATAATTTGTCTAAAGGTTTAATCTGAGAGCCTTTTTTTAATTTTATGAAAAAAATTAATCAAATTTTTTGCCTATACATTAAAATTGTTAAAGAACAAATTAACTAAGCTAAAATCAAAAACAGACTACTAAATATATATAAAAGTCATAAGCATATGTTACGTAGTAAAGTTAAAAATATATTAAAGTAAAGATAAAAAGGTTTGACTTAAAGTGTATACTTATACATACATGTATATAGGATCAAAACACATTACTCTCTTTTAAGATTCACCGTAATTAAATAAAAATCCAATATGTCAAATAAAAGTTTTAAAATCGAACCAAAAATATTAATAAACAACTTTGATGTACTCAATAAGTAGGGTATAACTAAATTATTATATCTTAAATCTCCCTTGGTCGGGACTTCCGAAGCTATTTAATTAAAACCAACCACTGTTCCTTCACTGCATACCATTGTCGATATTGTGAAATCGAAATATAATTTATAAACAATTCCGTTATATTTTTATAAACAAATACACACAGCGAGGTATCGGATAAATTAACCCGTTATGAGAATGAAAAACTTGTACAATTTACTTAAACAAAACATCTTAACGCGTTGCCCACAGATTATGCGCTCCGTGTTAACGACCTAAGGAAAGGTATTTTTTTATTATACAACCGCATGATTAACGTCTGACTAGTTGTTCTCTATATTTTGCATCTAATAAAATACTCCAAGCGTCCTTGTGATGTTAACTATTAAATAGAGCGAGTTACGGTAATCGGTGTGACCAGGTAGTGTATCTTAATGAAATACAAAATAACAAAACGACACCGAAATACAAAATAACAAAACGAAAAACCCAATCGCATAAATATAATTAATTAGCTAAAAGGAATGAAGCCTACCAGAGAATTAGTTTTTATGAAACCTGTGATTTGAGATAAAGTGGCACAGAATTTGTCATTAACACCAACCTGTTTTCTTATATCTTTCTTATAGTGTGCCATGTAACGATATTTAAAGTTTCTTTAGACCATAGCTTTTATCAGAGCATTGGATTTAGTGTTTGCTTCAGATTCAGTGCACAAGCATTGCACTGAATCTGAAGCAAACACTAAATCCAATGCTCTGATAATGGATCAACGAATAATTCGAAACATGGAATGCAAGTGCATTCTCTGTTTTGAGGATTAATTTTTATTGAGGGTTGCTTCACTCTTAATTTTATTTTTAACGTTTTTTCTACAGTTAGTCTTTTTTCTGAGACTTTCTTGTCTACATTAAATAGTTTATTTGTTTTTTTTCGGGAAGATTAGTCTTACTCTGAGATGATGTTAAATGCAATACCGGTTTTACAATTTTAGGAAGTCTTTGAGGCTCTCTTAATGATTTCAAAGGTGATGGAAAATATAATTAAAGAAATCCTTTCTTTAATAATAATTATTTTTACACTAGTGAACTGGACTTCGTCAGACGGTTTTTAAGTTATGAGTGGCACTGCATCATTAACTGGTTGTGTATTTGTGACTTGTACTTATTATGTGCTTGAAGATTGAACTTGTGGCTGTATCTTTTGGGTACTTGTGGATTGGACTTGAGATTCCACAATAAACTTGTAGTTACTTATAGCATGGAAATATTCCAGTCTTTTCGAAACCTTTTGTAGCATCCTCAACAGTAACAAGTACAGGCATTCTAAGCCTGTTTGAAAAGTCTTCCAAAAAGAACCCTAGTGATGCAAGAGTTAAGTGGTTAAACAACAGTGCATTAAGCAGTTTCAGGGCACGTGATGTGTGTGGAGGAAGAAGAACAAGCCCTATCCCGAAAGAGTCACATAAGTCTGCCATTGAGTTGTGTGAGACGCGTGCTCATCTAAATTAAGAAATACTTTTCCTTGGGTCCGGTATGGATAAAAATATTGCAACCACAACTTCTTACCCATCCCTTCTCTGTATGTCTATCAGAAAAACGTTTCGTTTACGCATACCTTTAAACAGAAAAAATGGAGATTGGTATTTTCTTGCTGCATTCATACAAGCTCGGATGGTTACATTTTCAACTCGTTCAACTTTTGTCCTGCTAAAAACATCTTTTGCGCCTTTTTGGGCTATAATTTTGGGTGAGCAATTATTTAGCGGCTTCCCTATTTCATCCACATTGTACACACATTCGGGTCTTTCTCTTAAATTATTGTTATCTACCACTGTTTCCAAAGTTTTAAAAAACTCTGCCACTTTTTCCTTACTCACATAATCAATCCTTGCTTGACACACCTTTCGGCTTCCGAATGGTTGATTTCTTATTTCTTTTCATAAAAAGATGGCCAGACACTCCTGAACTTCTATTAAATTTATATTTCATAATTTGACTTTCTCTAAATTCTTCGTACTCAGTATTCAGAAGTATATTTCATTAAGAAGATATTTGACTGCATATAACGAAAGGATAAATAGATGACAAATTGTTTTCATTAAGCTCTGTGATATTTTAAACGCATCTCAAAAATAAAATAAAATCAAAAGATCCAAACAAAATCAAAATTAGTATAACCAACAGATTATTAAAAAGAATAATTTGCCATATCCAAATCAAAGCGCCCGGCTTCGCAAAAGTACTATCTCTATTTCTCTGTCATCTGAGCTTTGTACATCATCTCATTTTACCCATTTATTTTCTATAGTAAATGTTCCTACAACGCGGGAAGATAATACACAGTACAGTATCTGTCTGAAAGATTTTTAAATATCTTTCTTCATAAGGATGTTAGGTGTACTGCCTATGGAATACTAACTAAACCATTTTAATGCTATCGTGATCCTAATGCACTTTCGTTTATTTACAACGTTAAAAATAGTATTTTATTAAATGCTATTTACGATCTCATTTTAACTTTTTTTGAGCCCTAATGTTTAAAGAATTGTATTCCAGTATTAATTTTTTTTTTAGGTTTTAACCCATCTATTTCGCTCATATTTACTTTTCAACTTTACTTATCTTTATCCAATAATACTTTTCACTTTTTGACGCCAATCTTATCAATATCCTCTTCGATCAATAGATTATTATGTATCACCTAATATTGGTTGAAATTAATTTTTCAATTGTTTCATCTAAAAACAACCGCTATTTAAGAAGCAGTTAATTGTCATTTAAAAAAACTTTAACGAAATTATCTTATTGTGGCTTATTCCATTCGCTTCTTATCTTCAGTCTTTTCCGATGGCTCGTTTTCTGCACCGAATGTGATGCATAATTTTAGATGAAATTTTCAAGTATTTATGTAATCCCTTCTCCCTGTGTTCTCCCTGTTAATTTTAAAATTAGATTTGATCTTATGTGTTGCCATTTTAAAAACAAGTTTCATGAATCAATGTGAACATTTTGTAGCAAACTGAACGAGGTAGCCAGAGGTCTCGCTTATAGATGCTTGAATTTAGCTGACATGGTCCTATCAATTGTAAGATTACTAAATATTTAAAAACTTCCCTTAAATATTAAATTAAATTTATTCATTGTAGGCAACAACTTTTTTGGCTCAATGAATACTCCGGATAATAAAACACGTATTTTACCCAAAATAAAGCAACTTTCTGTAAAGTAATCCTAACTAATGTTATTAATGCGGAAGTTCGGATGGGTGAATGTAGGTACAGATTCATATTTGTTACTCTATATCTCTAAAATTCCTAATTATATGAAATTTCTGAGAAATTACAAATAGATGAATCCCTGGACTAATATTTAGCCTTTTATCTCAAAATCTGAGAAAGTTCCTGTGGCATAGCATCTATATTTTATGATTTTCGTTCGGTTCCTGCTTGATTACGTAAAATTGTCTGTAAGAAATTTTCCGAAGGTTTGATTTTGACGTGTATTAACTCTTGCCATATATTCGGAATTCCAAAATTCGAGCATGGTTCCAAATTTTCTTCCAGCATTCCAAATTTTTTTCTTTTAAAACTTAGTTATGATTTACTATTGAATTTGAATGGATTTTGAAAAAATCAAACATATTTAAATCATAGTCTGAGTCTACTTAAATCCAGTCATAGTAGAAACTAATCTGAAACAAAACTATTGCAAATAAATTTATTTTTTCCTAATTACAATCTAGGAATTTTAAATGTTACAGTAATATCTAAATTCTTGTAATAGAAAATGATTAGCTGAAATGATCCTGTTATGTTTTCTATTATGTCTTTAAAAACCTAATTTCAATCTCGCGGAAACCATTCGGTAAGAATTATTAAAAAACACATATACTATCAAAATACGGAGATAAATACTACACTTAAAATATACTCCGAATGAATATGGCCACACTCTCGATTATCTAACAATACAATTTTGAACAAGTCCGGTTTTACTCCGGTTTAGAATTGCATCATCTATGGCAAAATATTTTGAATTTAATTAGCAAAGTTCAACTACCGAAACGATATTGTGAACCTAATAACTGATTCTAGCCTAGATAAGTTTACAGATGCTTTAAAATACTTAAACCGGGTACTAAGAACTACTGAAATACATTTGATACAAGCTATAAATAGTTTAGCATCATTTAGTTAATAGTTTAGCATCATTTAATTGATAAATCATGGACGTTACAAACTTATGCTAACTAACAATGATTATTGACTTGAACAAAAAATATATTTCAGTACATAATAAGCATGTGTAAACCCATGAAATTTTCGTGCAACCAAATACGACAAAATAAATACTACTAATTTTTCATTCCAAGATGTACAGAAATGCTTATTGTCAGGAATCCCCTTTGCCACCTGTCTCTGATTAGGACTACTTTTCAAAAGGAAAATTTATTTATTAAGAAATATTTTACTGCATCTAATAAAGGAAAATAAGGAAAGCCCTTTATGGCTTTCCCTATTTTCATTTCTTATTAATCCAATTGATCCAGTCTTCTCTTAAAGCCACCCCCATATTTTCTTTCCATATGTTATTCTTTACCTATTTATGTAATATAAATATATTAATATAGCCAAAAATATCTTTCGGGCTCAACAAATTATTAAGAAATACCTTTCTCTTTATAATAACCTCCAAACTTCTGTGTGTGTCAAGGCAAAAGAACCCTCTGTATTACTTATCCTACTTTCTAAAATAAATATATTTTATTAGATCTATAATAATACAAACACTTTAAACTACTTAAGATTCCGTCAAAATCGTCAGCAAGAACAATGAGGTCTTTGAACTTTAAATTAAGGCTGACCTAATGTGTCATGATCGTACAAAAAATTTATTCTGCAATGAAAACCACAATGTCACCGCAAACCTCCTGACATTCCGTATTTTTCCCAACTGAGAAAACCGTTAGCTCCGTCGCGAAATACAGCGGTCATAATGTATCGTTTTATTACTTCAAACTTTGCATATAAATTATGTATCGGAGGCGGGGTACTAGAGTCTCATTCGCTGTATAAATTTCGAGCGAATTAACCGAATGGGTTTTATTAATCCTTAACGAAGAAGAAATTTAATTTATTGCCAATAATTTCTTTGCGTCGTCAGCGTGCCGTTACGTACGCCTCGTGTAGACACATGTCGTTAAAAAATAGATTGGATTGTTAACCTGTAGGCTAACAAGGTATTGTTTTATATTTTAGCTACTTGTTATAATAAACTTGTGTTTAAACGTAACAACTTTGTATGCAAATTTATTTAGTTATCATAATTGGGTATTTGACTAAATTTTTTTTATTTCATTAATCATCATTTCAAGGTACAAGCTGATGAAGAGTGAAAAAAATTTTAAATGATCTTAAAAATTTTTGAATTTTTTTCAAGACTGGTTTTTAATTAACTTATATTTCAAAATATTGTACGAAAAATATCAAAATTTAGAATGAGTCAACTACCGGATTAAGAACTAAGGTCGCTTATAGGCTATATAAAATTTCTCAAATGAGGTATCGCCAAAAGTATCAAATTTTTATCTACAGCTATTGTTAAATTCTAAAGATGTTTCATTCTAAAATGTTTTCAATTTTATAGGAGTTTTGTCCATAATTATCGTATCGGGAGTTTTGTCCATATTATTTAGTTAAACAAATCTACAATATAAAGAAAACACAACGCTAAAAAAAATATTTGAGCCAAACGACTGTAATTATATTTCCATACCAAGAATAGTTTAAGATAATTTACATTCGTTTGCAAGATATATTTTACGAAACTAACACTTACTCACTCACACACTTTTATTTAAATAGTATTTAAAAATCACATCCATCTTCATAATGTAAACAATAAATTGACAAAAGTTTATCCTCTTTTCATGATTTCGTAACTAAACTAAGAACCCATAAAGTTTCTACACGCCCGTCTGTCTTTCTCTGTCCATTAGTATGTCAAAGTCGTTTTACTCGCAAATATTAGTACTGTAGCACTGAAATTTATAGTTATAAACATTATAATTATAACCTTCAATTTCATTTTTGGCAATGGTTATAGATACAAACAAATCCTACAAATTTATGAAAAAAAAATCCTAAATACAATTTTTTTGGATACCGTACCTATATGTAAAGTGATTTTTTTGTTCACATGCCCCATTTTGTAGGATATTGTCAAATAGGTCTTTCAAAAATATTAGAGATATGTTATAAATACTTTTTGGATACATTGGTGTCCATTTACGAAATATAAAATAGCCATTTTTGATAGAGTTACGTCTCCCCACCCCTTCAGCTAATCCGAATTATTGAAACTTTGAAAAGTATTTACAATAGTAGTATATATAAGAAAATTAAAAGGAATATTATACAGTAAATATGCTCATTAGTTCACGAATCTGTAAAATTTTAATGAAAACTCCATACAAGTAATTTAAACCACCTGCAAAAATAACTTCGTATTTCAAAATATATATTTATTGTATCTGTGAAAGATCTACCAGGCAATATATTTATGCATTTACATTGAGACAAATAATACTATTTAAAATTATACACCATGTTTTTACGCGCGTGAAAGATCTACCAGGCAATACATTTATGTATTTACATTGTGAGAAATAATACTATTTAAAATTATACACCATGTTTTTACGCGCGTGAAAGATCTACCAGGCAATACATTTATGTATTTACATTGTGAGAAATAATACTATTTAAAATTATACACCATGTTTTTACGCGCATGAAAGATCTACCAGGCAATATATTTGTGTATTTACATTGTGTGCAATAATACTATTTAAAATTATACACCATGTTTTTACGCGCATGAAAGATCTACCAGGCAATATATTTGTTTATTTACATTGTGAGAAATAATACTATTTAAAATTATACACCATGTTTTTACGCGCATGAAAGATCTACCAGGCAATATATTTGTGTATTTACATTGTGAGAAATAATACTATTTAAAATTATACACCATGTTTTTACGCGTGTGAAAGATCTACCAGGCAATATATTTATGTATTTGCATGGTGAGAAATGATATTATTTAAAATTATGCACCATGTTTTTACGCGTGTGAAAGATCTACTAGGCAATATATTTACATTGTGAATGAAAAATATTAATTCTGATAAAAATCGTTAAATCTCTAAATTTAATTGAAATGTGAGAACAAAAACATAATTTGTTAATATCTTTATTGGTGTTTTTTAAGAAATTCACTTCTCCAAAGTTTATAACACGAAAATTAATATTTTCCGTTACTCCATGTCCTACTCGAGTAAAATATCACCCACGTGATAATAACCATAAAGTCATCATATTTAATACAGATTGCCCATAATTATGTTCCTACATTACAAACAAAACTAGATATGCGTACTAATGCACCATGAACGAAGCCCTAAGGTTCAAATCTGTCAATTTTGACAAGACGCATCATTAGCGCTATTTTCAATTATCACCCCCTCAACATGATTTAATTCACACAGTACGCATTTACTAAATCCAAAATAAATTACTTCCATCGACATTAACAAAAAAATACCCGTTATTCTTACCATAATTCACTATCAATACTACCCACGGTCAAATAGCAATGACATGGTAATAAAATAGTTTAATGACGGCGTTGGGCTGGGCTAATATAAATCATATCGATACTTATCTCGGTCATACCATCGTAGAAATGGTACTCAATAATTAATCATGTGTAACAAAATTCATGACAACACTATCGAGTCATTACGGAATGTACTCAGGTTTTGTTTAGCAAGCTTGCAAGTATTATCATAACATGTCTAAGGCTATCGCTCCTTTTTTACGTTATTAACATGTAATAACCCCAAAGCAAGCTATTTTTTGGAGGTTAACATTAAATGATTAAAATAGTTTTTGAGTAAAATTTATAAATAGTATTTAAAAGAAGAAACAATCTTAAAAACTGGATATCTTTATTAGTAACAACAATACATTTGTTTATATGATAATGCCTAAAAGTAAACATTTTTTGTGAAACTCATTCTTGTTTATATACATAAATACCTAGTTCGTTTTAATTCCTTAAATTTTACAAAGCTTAATATCAACTTATTTTTCGTTTGCTTCTTCTGAATCAGTTGCAATTTTCTTGTTCTTCTATTTCATATATTCATTTTCCCAGAATGAAAACATATCTCACTTAACCACAAGCTCTCATTTTTCTTATAAATCATAATTATCAAAGCAAACGGAAATAACAGTTTTAAATAATTTGCAAATTAACAGAATTAAAAGAAGAAAAATTAACGTAAGTACAAGAGAAAAGCGTTACGGGTATGTTTGAATGTGGGAGAAAGCATTAATCGATATCTAACGCAGATGGGTGATTTAAATTAACTTATTATAATTAAATTAGGTTTATTATATTTCATTTCATTTTATTTATTTATTTTAATCTGACACAACACGCGGGTATCCCCCACTGCTGTGAATTACCGGTCTCTCTCACTCAGGTTTACCCATAACGCTTTTCACTCGCACCTACATAAAGTTTTCTTTCATGTTTGCTAATTATTTAGAACCACAATTTCCGGTTGCCTTTTTCAAATAGTTTTAAATATATTGAATAAAAACCCTACAACAATTTTAAATGCTGCATTTGTAGCAAATTATTGAATTGCAATTTTGGGGTAGGTAATATGCCCTCCTTCTACGATTACTTTACGTACTGCCCTAACTGTCTACCATATGCCGAAACGTCTGCCATTTTCATTTTCAGGTTTTGTACCATGTTTAATTTAGGACCATTCAATTTTCATAGTACCTATACATGTTTTTTTACTCATTTCTTTCAAATTTTGTGATAAAAATACCACAAACGTCCAGGCAAAATATCGATTCTCTATTTAACTAGCATCAAGATACTACTGTGCATAATTTTTAAATGACTAAAATGTCTACCCACAATTCGTCACAGCCCTTGGTCTTCCAAATATATATTTATGTATATATATATATATATATATATATACATATATATACATTTATATATATATATATATATATATATATATATATATATATATTGTAAGCATTAAATATATAATTAAGGTATGTAAATATGTTACATACCTTAATTACGTTTTTGATATGACATCAAATATATTTGTATTTTATACAAATATATTTGATGTTATAACGTATAAATGAGGACATGCATGTATCGTGTATATATTTGCCTAATATCTACATTGATCAGTTTGTTTTCATAATCACTTTGAACGTCGAAGGTTTAATACTGAGAAGATAGACAACTGTTTAAACCCAGGATACCAAAAGAAATTCTGACGGATACTTCCAAGTATGATGAAAGACACTTTTGTGGATAATTAATTGTATTTATTTCTGCTTTCTTGTTTATGTTAATATTAAAGCAGCCCTCTACATTAAAGAGTGCCCCTAAACATTAAACCGTACCCCCACCGAATCAAGGTTTTCCTTCTTTGATAAGATACGACACAAAAAAAATCGATATTAGCTGACTGCATACTTTCGTCTTTTCCTTATTTTTGATAACAATATTTTGAGAGTCAAATTTTATGAGATTTACTATGTATTTTTTTTACCAGTAATGGTTCTAACGGTTCCTAAAAATAACAAAAAATTCATATATATCCATTCCTGTAACAAACTATTTTGAGATCATCTGTTTTCACCAATAACAGATTGCTGAGCAATAACAGATTCTAACTCATCTCTCAAACTTTAAATGTATGGTTAAAATTGCGATATTCTTTATCCATTGATTTTTTTTTAATTTTGGTAATACCACTAGATAGATATCATTAATGTGTTTCAAACAGAGCAAAAAACTAAAATAGTGTTTTTAGATACAGTTATTTCCTAATCTAAGTGTTAAGATGTCAAATAAAGAAAAAAGTTGCGCAATTTATTGCTTTTCAAAATGTTTCGGATAATAAGCTAGAAACTTGCTTTAAATGCAAGTTTTCAATAAAAATAGCATATTTTAAATAAAGTAAATTTGAATAACTGTAAAAATTTTTTTGGTTCATGTTTGCGATAAACATTTAATACAAAACATTTTAGGAGTTTTTATTATTTTCGTTTTTTCTTTAATTCTTACCTGATATCAGTGATACATATACTTATTAAAAAAATAAGTGAAAAGTGAGTAGGTACACAGAACATTACGTAAATGTTTTCAATAGATTATCCTCACATAACATTTTCCGGCAAGTATCGTTCAATGAAAGACCACCAGCAGCGTTAGCTGGTGACCTCAGATTGAACATTGTTATCGATGGCACAAAACTAGCACAAGCAAGTGATTCCAAAGAGGGATAATACCCAAATGTATGCTCTGCTATTTCCGCCTCGTCTCATTGATCCCCACATTCGTATGTCTCCGAGGGGCCCACGCGATGTGGTCAGAATACGATTCTCGCGAGTCGCGTGCCCGCTGTCACTCTCGCGTACATATGTTTAGGACACAAGCGTTGTCTCCCATACTGATTAATAAATTGGGCCCAAATTTCGAGCCTTGACCGAATGCCGTATTGACCTTGTATGTAATTGTGGCCCCGTTAAACAATTCGGTTAGAAAACGAAATTTGATCTCCTTAACAGTTTTCGATTAATAAATTCGAAGATCCAAATTGAATGAAGTTTTTGTTTGAATTTAATGCATTTATAAAAGTCAAATAACTTCAAATTCAGAATAAGTCATGTTGGTATGGTACCTACGTTAAAACCGAAAGCAATTTTTCCCAAATTCATATTAAGGCTTAAGAGACATATTTCATTAACTATACCCGTTATATTCAAATATGAATGCACAATCGCCGATAGTCTATGCGTTGATATTTTATTGTTGGTGTTATCCATCCGTTGATATTATTGTGGATGTTTATCCATGTGTTGAGGTTTATTACTATATATCACATATTAATCCTTATCTTTCTCCATTTTTAGGGTTCATATTAGGCATTATCATATAAACAAGTGTATCACGGATTTTTAGGCTAAAAAGATAAAAAGAACCCTTATAGGATCACTTCGTCGCCCGTATGTCGGCCTGTCAAGACCATTTTTCCCAGGAAAGCGTAGAAGTATCAAATTGAAATGAATAGCAAATACTTAAGTCAACGCAATCAAAAAGAACCCCAAAAATATGACCATTTACGCTGCATATTTTGACACTCGCAAATAAATCAAAATCTATAGGGTACTTCTTGAAGATACCGGGAAACCTTTGTGTATAAAGCTTTATGCGTAAGTATTGTAATAAGAATTGTTTGACCGCTCATTAGTCGTATTACAAATTTAATTCTTTTTCCGTTAATGTCTTGTTATTAAGTAACATTTAGATTACAATTTAATAAAAATATCTAATCTTTAAAATGGGAGATTTTAAGATCACTCTTTAATGTTAGGTTTACTTATGTTATTTATTATATATATTTTCTCCAATTTACATATTTTATAGACTTGTATATAACGTTACTAGAGTGATATGACTCAAACGAGAAAAAGGAATCCTTGTAAGTTCACTTATGTGTATGTCTGTCCGTTAGCCACAACTGTTTTTCTCACAAATCGTACGACGTATTAACATGAAATTTGTCATGATATTCATACAGAAATTTTAAGGGAGACAAATTAAGTATTCAAAAACGTTTTTAAAATTTACATTATATTTTTTTCCAATTTTAGGTAGAAACGATGATTCTTGTCGTTATAGTTTTGGTGATATTCACGATAATATAAATACTCCTCCTATATATATTTATATATATATATATATATATATATATATATATATATATTACTTTAAATTCCAATCTAATATATAGTCTGACTTATGTACATTAAGCCCCGTAAATAAAATAAGTAAATAGATACATTTGCATCACTTAAATGTTAAAAACCATAGCTGGTGATTAATGTTCCATTCATAAGCCATTGATTTCTACTTCCTATCCCTCGCACAACTTCTCATATAACTTATGTAATTTAATGTACAATTTAGCCCGATACTATAATTAAGTTATATTATGTTGTAATTGATTATAAAAAACTACATTTCTAGCAATAACTAGCGGTTACTTGTTTAGTACTGTAGATTTACAGTGAATTTTAATATGTCTAATAAGTTATATTTTCTCTTTACAAACATCTTATGCTTAGTTCTAAAATATACATGGTAAATTAATGTTACATATCAAAGAACACGTTTAAAATAGTACGCCCCTCAATAGCCGTATAACACGTGCCCCCTCGATAACGAAACCTTCCTAGAAAACTTATCCGCTTAACAACAATACAAACGAGATAACCGTAATACATCTGAAAACAATGCCCAAAATGTGACCAAAACAATGTGTGACTCATGACATCCAAATGTCGTTAACACAAGCACGCACCGCGTGCCTCGCATATTAAATGTGGCCATCGCTACGTATCGTTCGTTAGTCACAAGTAGAACTGTCGAATAACTTTGATATCTAATAAGATGTTTGGCAATGACATTAAAGCCTAAAGGTAGAATGGAACCAGATTGTGTTCGTAACAGTACCTTATTTACAACGGGGGATAATAACAAATTTGATACGCTATTCTATAAAAGACATGACTGCGTAAGAACGTAGTCTCTGAGCTTTAAAGTATATTGCTTAAATCTATTTTTCTCTGCAAAAATATATTAAAATTACAATTGTGATTATTCAACAATTAGACTGCTAGTTCTGATGAAGAACAGCATCTCTCGGACGAAAAATAATAAGTTTTCAAAATACGCTCAAATGATTTTGTTTTCGTTGATTTAATTGTTTTCATTAATCATTTTGTTTAAATTCCTAACAATTTTGTTATATATTATATATACATATATATATATATATATATATATATATATATATATATATATATATATATGCGACTAAGTTTTCTGGACAATTTAAAGATTGCAATTGTACTTAGTTTACTAATGAAAAACAAAATTCTGCAATTGCACTTAGTTCACTGCTGAAAATCCAAAAGAAAAACATTGCATAGGTTTCAGTCTTCAAATAAACACAAATTTTTTTTAGTTTGAAATTTATATATTTTTTATTTACCAAGTTTATAAAGTATTTTCGTCAGGAAATCTCTGTATTCAATATTATTTTGTACGTAAAAATAAGTAATAAATCAATGGAATAAGGCATTACTTGATCTACTTGAAAACTCTTATACAGTCCAGTGGCAGATTTCAATGTTTGAAAAATTGTAAAAAAAACTACACCTCTAATACAAAGTAGGTTTATTTTAACTTTATAACAACAAATGCGGATTTCATTTTTTTTAAAAACCACGTTTTCCAAATGGCGGCCATCGAGTCTGACACAATCTTCGAGTCTAGCACGCATGTTTTCAAAAACGCGTTTGCAGAGCGACTGGGGTATCCTACTGACTTCGGCTCGAGTATCTTCTTTAAGTTGTGTCACAGTGCTCGAATTTGTTTTGTAAACAACGGATTTTAAGTATCCCCATAAGAAAATGTCACATAGGCTTAAATCGGGTAACCTAGGTGGCCACGGTGCGGTACCGTTTCGGGATATGTTTTTTTTTCAGGAAATAACTGCCGCACTGCATTCATGGACACATTAACAGTGTGAGCTGTGGCCCCGTCCTGCTGGAACCATGTGTTTTGGTTGAAGGATGGACTATTCTGTAGTTCTACTCTGAAAAAGTCATTTAACATCTGGGCATATCTCTCCGAATTCACAGTTACACTTTGGTCACGTTGATTTTCAAAGAAATAAGGCTCTATGATTGCAGATGCACACATGGCACACCAGACTGTTACTTTAGACTTATGTAAAGGCTCTTGATGCATTTGTCTTGGGTTGTGGACATGCCAGTAACGAAAGTTCTGCTTATTCACATATCCTCCAACGTGAAAGTGAGCTTCGTCACTAA
This sequence comes from Druceiella hillmani, assembly GCA_039881145.1. NCBI lineage: Eukaryota > Metazoa > Arthropoda > Insecta > Lepidoptera > Hepialidae > Druceiella > Druceiella hillmani. The sequence goes on along the minus strand of JAYKKI010000007.1, from coordinate 46,804,531 downwards.
AGAATATGTTTCCCATCTGGGTAGCAGTACGAAATCCCAACAATATCACCTCAGCGTAAGTTTTTCTTAATTCAAAGTCAGAATCGTGTAAATCTTGAACAATTTGAATTTTATATGGATGGAACTTTCGGAATTCCCAATATCGATGAACGTGTACGCAGTGATAAACGGGAATTTTCAACGACAGAAACCATAACACTCTCGACATTTTCATCCGTGGCTACCAATGGTGTAAGTCATGGCCTGGGCCTATTTAATGTTGATCCTGTAGCTCTGAATCTTGCTACCCATGACTGAATGAGGTTGATCGATGGTCCATGACGTAATCGACGAATACTGTAACGATTATTAAATCGACGGCGTGCTACAAAGAGCGAAAATCCACTCGAAATGTACGTCTCGACGGCAAAAGCGCGGTGCTCTCCACTCCACTGTTCCATGGCTACTAAAACATCCGCACCGCTTGTGCTTCTAACGACGCCCCCCGCGCCCCTCTTATGTGTTGCGTTCAGAAACTATGTTTGTTCAAACTTTGAAATCTGCCTCTGGACATCCTGTATTAAAACAGCATATACATTCTGCTTATAGTCAATAAATATAAATTAAATTATGCATTTCCAACTTAATATATACTACATTTGTTGATGAATGGAAAAGCAACAACAAATATCAAAATATCAATTCAACGTATGTATCAACATTTTTCACGTTACAGTTCCTATATAACTTTTATTTGTTTTAGAGAATGACTCCATTCATAAATAAACTATTGCACTGTGTACCACAGACAACGTTGGACTAACTGCTACTACTAAGATAATTAATAAAAAAATAACGAGACAATTTATAAACAAATGTTATTAGTAATTATAGAATCTGGTCACACTGTCTAGTTTCAAGAGAGATATTACAAAAGGTGACGTATCTACATATGTAGTCACTATTGATCTATTGTATAATTGATCTTAGATAACGGAGTTCAATACCACAGCATCACGCAGTAAAAATATTTACTCTTGTTGGAGACTAAACTCTACGGGTGAATTCATATTCTTAACACGGAGATAGGTATGTAGTATATTTTATTACGTCTATTAGAAAATGTTTGATACTTTTATCAACTAACTCATTTTATGAGTTACTTTTCTAACAATAGAATTTTAAACGTAATATTAATTAAGTTGTTTACATAGAAATCAAATTCCTAATATGATAATAAGTCTATATTTTAGTTTATTATTTATGTACCTAGCTTGGATACGATTTAAATCATGAGTTTTTTTTATTAATTTAAGCCAAAAAAATGTTTAATTATCATTCATTTCAATTTAATTTTTTTTAAAAGATATAGATAAGATATATATTAGATAGAGATAAGATATATATTAAAAGATATGATAAATATAGTAATCAACAAAATAGATGTACATATATTACTTCATAACTTTTTGTAACAAGCAATGCAGAATAAAAAAGACTATGAAAAATTATTTAACTATACTATGACTATTTATAGTGATTTATTTCATTAAAATTATTTCAGATTTTATAGATCTAATAATAATGGGAACAAAATGAAACTAAATTGATTTAAAAAAATTCTGGGTTTCTTTGGATCCGATAATAAAGCAAAATATTATATATGATGCTGAAATGTAAATGTACTCGTTTCTTCAATAGTTTTAAAGAGAAAATTCATTTTGTAGTAGTGTTTGTAGTAGTGTAATGTAGTAGTGTCTGACATTTCTCGGCATTTGCAACCATGCACTATGTAAATCCCAAGTTTCAAGTTCTAAGCTCAAGTAGTAGTGCCTAAATTATTTTATTATATACATGTAAAACAATCCCATAAATGTTTCCAACATTCATAATATTTCGATACACTAGAGCCGCGCTCATAAAATTTAATTAAAATATATTTAAGTTGAGCCGCGTAAAGCTTTTATATTTCCATTTTCATCTTCTATTTTATAATTTACTATTTTAATGAAAATTATATTATAAAGAAGAACATTCTATTTATTCGTTTGTCTATTATTTACGTCTTTATGTAAAAAGGTTATTCCACATCTCAATATTACTCATAGTGTCCTAATAGTAATAAACAAATAGCAAATTGTATGGATATCATGCAATAACGATGTAAATAGAAGGAGTCGAAGCATTCTAAATGAATTTTTGAATTCTAAAATCTTAATCATTATAGCCACATTGAAATAATATTTGGAAATATTATGTATAACATGAGGTCTCAAAAAAGTATGAGGATTCATAAACCTAATTATCATAGTTGATTTGCTATAAACGTTTTTATGTTATAACATTGGACTAGACAGAATAAAGTACTGAACAAACAATTAGCTTTGGAGAAAACCGTCGGTAATTACACGACAAAAACAATGAAAAAAACGATTAAAGAAGTTCGGTTGTAAATAATTTTTTGCCTAGGTAAAGCTGGAATGGGCTAAATGCTCTCTTGGGACATTTTCAATTATAGAGCAACGAGCAACACTAAAGCATCGTTCTAATACTATTCGTAAGTATTTTTTGCTTCACATATTCACCAACACCCAAGGTACGATCGTGTACCCAAGCGTGCATCTACCCAATTCACATATCAGAAATCTTACATGTCCATCTCATCGCTTCCTCCTTCTCCATCATTGCCGGCAGTACCTGCAGTCTCAGGGTCGAGACGCCGAGTAGATCTTGGTGATGCTGATGCGTGCTTCCTCTGGTGTGGTGCTAATTATGACGTTCATTGTTTAGTTGAATGGACTTATTACAAAATACAGGACACTGTGTTTTGTCCGTAGTATCAAAGTACCGCATTTTGAAAGTTCTCATTGTTTTGGAAAAATATTCACTTCTCGACTTGTTTAAGTTGTAAAACGCCTTAAATGAATCTTGATCTTTTAAAATTATACTTTCAAACCAACGCCTATCCAAAAGAGTTTGTGAACTGTTGAAAAAATATCATTTAATGAGTATATACTTAAATCTCTATACTGGTATCCATCGTTTAATTATATAGTATTAATCTGATTGCAGTTTCTTTTTTAAATTAACAACCTCAAAGTTTCTGCAAGTTTAAATCTCTGTGCACAAAATTTTAGCTAAATTCTGTAATTGGAGATCATAAATCAAATTATTTTGTTAATGTACCACTCATAAATGTAAAGCCGAAGTGAACATTCCTTTTGCTCACATTCCATTGAGTGTGGAATCGTTTAAAAGGTATTCCAAAATTATTTGAAATCTCATTTACCATTTTTTTAATTTTTAAATCCCGTCTTTATTACTTAGTGGAAAATCTGAAAAAGATAATAACATTTTTAAAATATCAAATTGCCTGCGGTGTTATTGAAGTCTTTTTAAATAAATTTGAAGTATTATTTCGGATAATTAATATTAATAATTCGAAGAAATAAACACAGCTATGGAACACTACTTAAACGTATTCAACCACTTCACCAGTTTTATTTCAAAATTATTATATAAAATATTTTAACATCAGTTTTCAATATTATCAATCCATATCGTTTTCATTTTATTTCTTTTTGTATATGAAAAAATTAAGGCTTATAATGTTTTCCTTTTAAATATGTTGCTCTATTATTTTCTTTATTTATTAAGTTATATTTCTTAAAATATTCCTCTTGAGACACTGATGATTTTATCACTCGGACAGAAAAAACTTGCACTGTTTCACATACAGTCAAAAATGCGTACAAATTTCTTTACGCTTGACGTTGCTATACCTCAATTACTTACGCTTGCTTTAATATTATTAAAAATCTTCAGAGTACAAATTAACTTTTGAGAGATTTAAAGACTAATCTACTCATAGCCTTGGATTACGCTCTCAATATTTACTCATCTGAGAGCTTCCTCCCGAACATACCTCTACTTGTTACGAAAAATCTTTTACTGTTTAAGCAACAAAATCTTGAATTCAACTGGATCCTGGCTTGAGCAAAATATCATCGACAAAAGTGTTCAAGTGAAGTGAATAAATCTGCCTCTTCTAAACTTCTGAGTTCTTGTCCTTTCCTTCTCCCATCCTAGCCCATATCTATATTTATATTATGACTTGTTTTTTAAGAGTACTGCTATTATTTTGTATTGTAATGTCCTATGCTTTCAACTAACAAATTTTTCTAAACTTATCGTTATTGGGAGAGATTTATTCTGTAATAACAATTTGACAAATAAATAATCAATAAAATATTTAAATTGGGATCGCTTTTTCTAAAGACTAACTTGCGAGTTCAGATCCATGCTTTTTTACCGCTACGCCAATGATTCGCTTAGAGAAGCGGAATTTAATGTCGAACGAACCTGTTAAATATCATTAGAAATCACACTACGAGAATTTGACACACAATAATCAATTTTTCCGAAAATAAAAGACAAAATCATGATTGTACATTTTTGCATGCAATTAAAAAGAAAAAAATCTACATTTTGTTTTCCATAATAAATTTACACTGAAAAAACTATTTGCATAACTTTAGTTTAACTTGCGAATTCAGAGCCGATGTTTTTTTACCGTTACGCCAATAATTCGCTTAGAGAAGCGACAAAAGAAGATTAAAATATGTTCTTTTTCACTTGCACTTGTGTTGTGTTAATTAGTTAAAAAAATAGTAGTGTCTGACATTTCCCGGCATTTACAACCATGCACTATGTAAATGCCAAGTTCTAAGCTCAAGCAGAAGTGCCTTTGAATTAATTAATAAAATTAATGAATGGAATATCGTCCTCACCCTACTCATCTGCATTCACTATTTGAGGATTGTCTGAATCTAAAGATTCTGAATTCAAAATGAAACTTAAATTTAATTTCAGATTAAAATAAAAAGCGACTGACAGTTTCACAGATACGAAATGTGCCACGACAATAAACATTAAGTGGCACGTGTTCCGATACGTGTAGTTGTTTTCCATTAAAATTGAGAAGTCGCAAATGAAATATACTCGATTATATTTATCAAGGTAATTATCAACCAATATTTATCTTAATAATTATCTTCACATTTATCAAAGATAAATTATCGCTTCGAACTCTGACATCCAACATATTTTTGGAGAAAAAAAAATGTTTTTCAGTCCTCTTTTTCATGTTTGAAAACTTTAACTCATTTTAAATACAATTTCTAAATTTAGACCAGGAAACTTCGCATTATGTGTACATTTTAAATTCCTATCTTATTTCGTTTAGAAGCATATTTCTTGTATCTTACAGACATATAGAAAGACAGACGAAGTTCCATATGGAACCCTCGAGTACGGAATCCTAAACAGTGACATTAAATGAATTTTCATGTGGATTCAGAACTAAAATTAACCAAAACATTGTTTCTCTTAAACACGTATTAAATAAAAATCACAACAATCTATCTTCATTGACGTTTCCATTTTATTTATTGAGTCTTTCTTTAATATCAGGCATTCAAATCATGTTTTTTAAGAATTTTATATTTGCAAGTCCCTTAAGATCTCTGCCTATAAACTGCCTGATAGATAGGACACTGTGGACCATTGTCCGACTCTTTAATTACCACTTGTTTCCTTATCTGCTTAATAAACACGAAGTATAACTTTACGACACCATGATTAATCAATGGTAATTTTTTCTAGAAACATGTTCACAATGAACGTCATCGTCTCTCAAAATAGAATATACTAATGATTATGAACTTATCAAACATGCTCATGGAAGCGTACCAACTCCGGTGTAACGAAATTAATCTAAAGAATTAATGGTGATGGAACATGAATATATGGTCGGTAACTCTAAACGTATATGCATATTTATTTTAGCACAACAATATACGCCATGTTCAAGTTTATGCTAATATTACCATCCGGGATAAAAGATTACAAAGTACAACACAATCCATTCCTGCATTATTTTAAATCATCTTTCTAGATTTACCCTTTTTTCTTTTCCCATTAACCTTTTAAACAAAAGCCATTCAAAACTCAAGGTAATGTTTACTATATGATCAAATGTTAATTCTTTAGTGAATCTAGAAACGTAAGAGTTGTTTTTTTAATAAGGTGTTTCAATACAAAAAAAGCTTTACAAAACACTTTTCAGGAAAGGTGAGAGCAAGTTATTAGCATTGAAAAAAATAACACATTCCAATGAAATGTTTTTAACAGTTTTACTTTACTTGAGTAAGCATGAAAATGAATAAATTGTGGAAACGTTCATAAACCTGAAGAAAAACTTGGCTTTTAATCGAAAGAAAGTAAATATTTTTTAACATAAGTAAAGAGTTACCTTAACATTACACGAATTTTGTACGAAGCAACCATTCTTAATGCTCATTTATAATATTGAATATATTTGGTGTTAATTTTGTAGAAATTCAGTATAATTAAATTTTTCTCAACTAAATGAAACTACGTCATGTAATATTATTTCTACTTTATTTAAATTCTTTACCACGACCTAGGTTTCTTGTATGACAACATCTTCAGGTGGGTAATTTGTAAAGATTGTCCACCAATCTTTACAAATGCTTTCCTACAAATTGCCTACCGTTGTCAATCATTACAAATTGCCTACCTAAAGATGTCTTAAAACGAAACCAAGGTTGTGGTAAAGAATTTAAATAAAGTAGTAATATACTACATCACGTACTTTCATTTAGTTGAGCTCATTTATGAAACAAGATATGTAAAAAATTAATTTAAATTTCATAAATACAAGGGAAATTAAAATTTGAAAACGAAATAGGTCTAAGCGTGGGACCTACTATTGCCTTTTATAAATATTTTTCCAACTACGAGTTTTAAGAAGGTTTTCATCTAAGTCTAAGGAAATTAACTAAATGAATCATACATCGGTTGTATTATTAATTATTTATGATGTCACTTTTCATTTCTTTTTTACCTTTATATATATATATATATATATATATATATATATATATATATATATATATATATATATATATATATATATATATATTTAAGTTTATTATGTACAAATTAAAGTGACTGAATGTGGTTTATGTATAAATATCGAATAAAATTATAAAAACTAGTATATATTTAGATCGGCAACTTATAAACTCAGTTTAGTTTTCTATTTTTTATATGTAGTCGATAAAATCAATCGTTAATTATAAAAGCACCGTCGGTATCTAATACTTGTTGCCAACGTATAGACAAAGCTAAAGTTTCGTCCTTGTAGAAATGTTCGGACCTTTGACAGAAAAATCGTTCTGGAGAGTATGTTGAATGAGGTAGCACACTCCGTTCAAGTGAAAGTAGTTTTTCAAGCGTTACTTTTGCTACGTGGGGTCGAGCATTGTGGTGTAAAAAATAATCTTTGCTTTGATTTGAAGGAAATTTAGCGATGACTTTGTTCAATTGTTCACAGTAAATCTTGGCTGTAATTGTATTGTTAGCCTGAAAAAGTTCCCAATGAATAACTCCATTTATACTCCACTATGCACTCAAAGTTATCTCCTTTTGTCCAATGTTATATTTTGGTCTAGGTCCACCATTTTCTCCAGCTCCTACCACGGGCGTTTACGCTAATAATTAATACAAACTACCTACATTTCATCTCCTGTAACCAAATACTTTAGCCTCTCGTTGGTGCAATAGGACCTCGGTAGCTTCAAGCAAAAATTAGCACTCCTCTGAAGTTGAAAAACTGTTATCTCGTGTGGTAGCCAAATGGAATATTTCCACTTCTTTCTCAAAGCATGAAAATGTTTCTCCATTTCAGTATAAGAACATGAAAATAGCTCTATCAAACAACTCGAACTTAATCTGGCTTTCAACGAGGCTTTTAATTTTTCTAAATCAATCTTAGGAGGTCGTTTTGGTTGAGGTTTATGAGACAGGTCGAAATTACTTTCTTTGAATCTTTAGAATCAGTACTTGGCTGTGTCGTAAGGGGGCATACTGTCATCCATCGTCGTGTATATATTCCGTGATACTTCGCTGGTTTTTTGCCCTAAACAACATTCATGAAGAAAAGTCCTCTAAGTTCATTTCGAAATACTTCCATTATTGATTTATTCTTTACTCGCCGATTCCTCGATTGCAAACTGAATGGAAGTTTGAATGAGTCTTCATATAACCTACAAGAAATATTCTAGAAGCTTCTATAGCATTCCAGAAATCGGTCAAAAAGTGGCGGGTTTATAAGTTGCCAACCTATTACTATATACATAAAACTAATTACTAATATTCCCATGACTGTGGTTACAGTAATAAACTCACAGTAAAATCAAAATGAAAGAATCAGAAAGGAAGAAACTACTTATAAAAATACATTTTTATTGCATACAAAATTTCCCGGGACGATCAAATTAGTGATTTATAAAGACGTTTTAGGTCAATTTAATGAATTCCATTAGAATGAAAAGAATTAAATTCATTGACTTTTCAGCAAAAATTTGAGAACGGTAAAGGCCAATAAATGAATATATATATATATATATATATATATATATATATATATATATATATATATATATATATAATATATATATATGTATATGTGTGTGTGTGCGAGCGCGCGCACGTGCGTGTGTGTGTGTCTATATTATTTATTTATTTATCTACTCTAATGTATCTAATTATCTAATTGACACATATGGTGGAATTATTGCTACTAGAGCAATCTATTACAGCCAACCATAATACCAGTCCAGACCCGCTCGACGGAGGGCCGGGAATCGAATTCGAGTCGCCGCGGTACGCCTCATCATCAAAGGCCGTATGCCCTGTGATCAGCCCAACACACTACGGCAATATTAATTATAAACAATTATATATTTTAAGATAATATGAAACTTTTCCATTGTAATTAATTTATAAGTATCGTTCACACCAAACCATTACACAATACCAATCACATAGAGTTAGAACATACTTAAACGTTGATTCCGTAATCGAGTTTTATTATCCCGCAATGATACGTAAAAAGACTTATTTTGTACAGAAACCATTCCCAAATTATATCTTGAAATTATTTCACTTGACGTTTGTTTTATTTGTTCGAAAACTTCATTGAAAACAACTTAAACCAGTCCAATATCCAAAAATACCTTCATCGTTCATTAAACATTATCGCCTTTACAGTTAGCGAAAGCCGGTATCGTGACACAATATTTGAGACAGCTCGTGACGCGATGCAATAAGATGAAACAAAACGCTTGTTTATCCCCAATCGGAAGGCAACACTTACGCTGGCTCCCTTCGAGACGAACAAAAGGAAGTACCGTTGCCCTTGCTTACCTCATTTGGCGAATCTTGAATCTTCGTGTGAGGAATACAGTTTAACCCACATACTTTTGGGTAAGATTAATGAGGCTGCGTTTTGTAAAATGTATCCGTTGGTAGGTCAGTAACGGAGAGGGCTGCCAAAGCAGCACCTCATTATTTAACAATCCTTTTAGCAAAAAACAAGTGGATGCAGCCAATTTATCCTGTGCCGTTATCATAAATTGATTAGGTAAGTAGTACTTTAGAATTTAAATGTAATTTTATTCAATTTTACACAGTAGGAAGATAAATATAGAACGAACAATTTAAATCAATGCTAATATAGAATTCAACCAATTTCGAAAAGTTATGTTAATTTCAATTTAATTTTCAGCCATGCCGTTTTACTCTTTGGACATTTTCATTAATTAACCAAGGAATTTACGCAAAGCGTTAATTGTTGTACAAAATTTCATAAAATTTCATATAAAGTTTACATAATATTTCTTATCCATCCAATAACAGAAATATGTTAAGACTGACAAAATGTGTAAATACAATTAGGACTTTTCAGTAAAATTTTATTTTTCAAAGATAACAACGTTTCTCAAAGGATATAATATAAAATAATTTTAAAGAACCATCGAATCAACAGAATATTAAATTCAGGTTGTTTCCTTGAATTTATTCAGTCTATTAACTATTTATTAAGCTTTTCACCAATTAACACTTTAACAAGCTTTTTATACTTGCTCCGGTTTTATTAGAATTGATTTCATCATTAATAAATAAGTATTCGTAAAAATCATATCATTAATATTCAATATCTCCAGACGTCATCAAGTCCCTATCCTAAATTACAGTCATTATCCTTTATCAATTAATTAAAAAGTCTCCACCAATTCTTCCAATGATTCAATATATTTTGTATTAGTCCAAATATTTTTCACCACTTTCAGTCTCTCAGTTGAAAATGGTCAAAAATCGTTTTTCCCGTTTTCAATTTCAATAATGAATATGTTAAAAGAATTACACCTAACATTTTCCAAAAATTGATCATTTGTAAGTAATATAATTTGGGGTCATATATTTAAGAATATGTGAATATGCCACTCGACGTCATATATTTAAGAATATGTGAATATGCCACTCGACTCGAGTGTCGAAAATCTGTTTATAAATCCACGTTTCTTAATAATTTAAATTATTATACCCCTTTCGCTCCTTTATTTCAATTTCTAAATATGTTTACCAAATCGAATATTTATTAATAAACTATTTTATAATTGTTACCAAATTTATACCAAATTCCTGAATCCACCACAAGGCTACATAGCTTACAACCATGTTATATCATTTATTTAACGTATATCTTAACTAACGAACGAAAATAATGATTGGCTTAACATTTACTTTAAAATGCCTTTATTTTTCGTTAAAGTTCGGTAGCTCGAGAGTAAAGAATAGTATCATATAATTTTATGAGCAAACAGAACGATGTCGGTTCTATACTTTATCTGTGTTTGACAAAAGGAGCATTTTTAAAGATTATTTTGTTTTGTTTCACGCCAAATTAGATTTATTCACCGTGTCATTTCCAACCTCAGTCGCAAATTGTCGAAATTTTGTTATTTCTTTAGAAAGTCAGAAGTATTTTACGAAAATATAGTTTGGTAGATTAAATAGATCCGAGATATCTCTCAATTCTCGAGTACAGATTATATGAGCGTTTCTGAAAATGCAAAATTATTTTTATAAGATGATATATATACTGACGTTTGTTTACATATATTTTTATAACATAATTTTTATAAGTCAACTCCAAAAAATAGTCAAAATGACTTTTCACATATATTGATCACTCAAATATCCGTCTGTAGATTTGGCATAACCATTTTTCTCAGAAACTACATGAGGCAGAAATTTGAAATTTGGTACAGTAATAGAGCATATTAACTCATACATATCTCAATAGTAACTCTCAAAAATATTTATATGAATTTTTTTGGCAGAAGCAAATTAAATACGCAAATTTTTTTTTAAGTCCACTTATAATGTGAGATAAAGTTGGACAAGAATATAACGGTTTAAAAGAAATCCTTTATTTCAGATTGTATAACTAAAAACAGAACCATTTTTTACACATATTGATCGCTCAAATATCCATCTGTACATTTGGTACAACCATTTTTCTCAGAAACTACATTAGGCATAAATTTGAAATTTGGTACAGTAATTGAGCATATTAACCCATACATATCTCAATAGTAACTCTCAAAAATATTTATAAGAATTTTTTTGGCAGAAGCAACTTATAGTGTTTGATAAAGTTTAACAAGACTAGTTATAACGGTGTAAAAAAATTCGTTTATTTTAGATAGTACATCTTCACGTATATACTAAAAACTATTCAAAAAAATATCTCCGCTCCCCCTAATTTCGAAACAGATGAACTTATATTATGAAAAAATAAAGCTTTTAGAAGCCTACGCAAAATTCTAGGAAAACTATGACGATGACTTTAGATATCATAATTTCTAAGAAATTTATATGATATGCATCCAGATAACTTAGATATTAATTATTAATAATTATTTGTAGTATTCAGAAGTCCATATTAATGGTGACTTAAGATAAATAAAATAATTTCACTTCAAACGAAGTACGGAACCATCGCAGCGTAAGCCAGATTAGCAATTAACCATTTTTTGACAGTAAAAACTCTTGTTTAAACTATTTTAAGTCTACTATTAGTGTGATCGCAAATAGTTCTGTGAGAAAGTATTTTTATTATTATAACTCTAAGAAATATTACTAAAATTTCCTGGATGTAATCCAATAAGTTATTTAATTCTGTACGTATTTTTTTTCTATTTCCTCAGTGTATTTATAAGTATACTTTTCAAATGAAAAACTATAACTTAAAAATTCTATACTTGTGACATTCTATACTAGTGACATTCGCATAATTAAACTAATAACCTAAACTTAACACCGATCAAACTTGGAGTCTCATATTTTATTTAGTTAAATTTCCCAAAAAAAATAATAAGAGAAGAATTTCCGAGTATTTCCGTTCGAAACCTTCACGTAAATTACGAACATTATCGAAAATCAATGTTAACAGAGGTGTCACAAAAAATATTAAATATTTGACATTCCTCAGTTCGTGCACACTCTGATATTTAACAGTTAACTTTGCGAAAGCTCGTCAAAGAGTTAACGTCCACATTATCTTTACTTTTCGAACACGCACCATGAGACAAATGCCCGTTAATTAGTCTGTGCACAGCGGTGGTCCCGGAGCACCGGTTCATTGCCGAAAAAGCACGATCAGAACTCTTGGCGGAACAGGACTTGTTCGGAAAACCGGCTGATAAGATTGTATCTTTGTTGAAATGCGAATTAACGGGAATTTTGTTATTGACATTCTTTTAATACTTTAACATTAATTCAGAGTCTACGGATAAAAATATTTTAAATAAAGTTTAAACAACAAAAGCTCATTAACTTTTATAAAATATGGTGTTATCCAGTGAAACAACCAAAGAATAATTAAAGACAGCAGCTGGCTTTAATATTTTAATAAAATTTCTTACAAAATCAAATGACTTAAGCAAATTATTTTTAAGTATTTAGACAACAAATTAACGTTAAATATATTTTAAATTACCTTATTACACGTCTTTTAAACCCTTGTTTTATATCTGTTACCCAAGAATTATATTAAATATTATGTGTCTTTGCTAATAGCCCACGTGAAGATGTTGTAATACAAGGAAACCTAGGTCGTGGTAAAGAACTTAAAGAAAGTAGAAATAATACTACATCACGTAATTTCATTTAATTGTGAATTATATTAAGACAAAAAACAAGTATTTCAGTATTGACCTCAACCACTGTTATTTTTGTGAAACATCAATCGTATAAATTATATTGAAATTATTTTGTTTTGATTCCCTTAATTCATTTGCAACTTACATTTATTGAATACAAAGTAATGGTCTAAAAAATAGGATACGTATGGCTTTGAAATTATTTAAATACTTCCTGCAATAATCGAATCTACCGATAAAGAGTATCTGAGATTTGATCTTGTTTATGTGCACGTGTCGAATGTGTAAAATCCGAAATCAGGGATTTCATTTGCCCCTACCAGTTCACGAAATCTGACCATGAACAAGGCAGGTTTCAAACTAATTTGAAACCTGCCTTGTTTTCGTTACCCCGTGAAAACAATTCTTAATGACATGTGAGACGATTTAATAAATGAAAAAAGAAATTATATGAATGCTCAAACAAAAAATATGAATTATTAAAAATTACGAGATTCTAATTACTAAAGATACCATATTTCCTCATGACTCTTTTTGTTTCAGACCAACATATTTGGGACGTCATGTTCAATTCCCAAAAAAGTAAAGATTGCATGAGTTCGTCACAATGACTGGCCTGAAAAAGTACCAAAATTTATAATTAATATTAAATATATCAATGCAAACATCGCCTTCGAAAAGCTTCGTTTTATGTTTGAATTTGTTTTTTACAATCTTTTTTTTACTTAGTTAATGAAGCTATCATTAAAAGTTTTTTTCTTCATTTTGCAGATATAAATTTAAGAAAAAATGGCTATAAGTTATAGAAGTATCGGGGCTCTGACATGACAAACTTTTATTCTGATCATCTTTAGTTTCTCACTTTCAAAATTTTAGCATAAATGGAAAGTGATGAATGATCTTTTAATTTCATTGACCTCGACTGTCGAAAGACCAGCGATTGTGGAAGCAAACAGTTTTGATAAAATTTCATTAAATGTTAGTCCGCGTTTGTTTTCCAGAATTTATCATCTTTAGCAATAACTTTATATTTAAATTTAATAGTATCAGTCCATAGCGCAAACGGGCAGAGGTCCTGGCTAGTGACATGGCGCTGACTTTTATTTGATAAAACTGCAATTATATTTCCAAAACTAATTTTTTTGTTTATTTTATTGCTTCATGTGGGTGCAAATTGAAGCTAGATGATAGGCACTTAATTTCTACAGTGCAATCAATGGCTGTATGGAAGGGCTCTTAGAAAAGAAACTGCATTATCTATTAATAAACTGCGGTCCTCAGTGTTGATACTTAACTTCTGAATGCAGTGTATTCATTGTTTTTTATTTTTTATTAATGGCACATGGTTCAAATCACTCCCGTATAAACTTTTTTAACTAGTTAGGTGCAATTCACATTCGGCTTCATTATTTTTTTTTTAATTTTTCTATCATCATTAAGACTTTTACAATTTTCCATAAAGTAAATGTATTCAGGAGAAGAAAGGGTGGAATGTCAAATTTCCACATATTCTTAAAACATCTTTTTTAAACATACAATTTAAAATTATAAACAAAATATTTGTGTATGCCTCATAATCAAATGATACTCATATGGTATACAAAATTATTAAGAAATTAAGGCCTTTAATTCTTTCGTGAAGATTTTCAAAAAAGTTAATTTATACAATATCTATGAGTTAATAGGTTGTATTACTATGCCAATTTCATATTTCTACGTTGTTTGGTCCCTAAAAAAATAGGTTGAGAACTTGAAAAGACGTAAATGTATTGCCTACCACATTTGAAGTTTATGGTGTATATTTCAAAAATTATGATAGCTAAAATCATCTTATAGGTTTCCTACAACGTTTACGTGAGCTTCAGCCCAATTTCCAAAACACCCCATTTTCCATAATCTTAACTTCAGTAGTGCGGGAATTAGGACGAGGGGAGGCATATTTTTGAAATTATACTTCTTCAGGCGTGTATGAAAAAATGATAAACGTGAAATTGTACGACGCGCGCGCGCGATGCAACAAAAATCGACATGATGAAATTGCTCGCTAAACATATCTTAACATGTATTTTGCGACTGATACTATATTCATGATAGTTACTGATGTATTTGTAAATAAATAACACGTGTTTTATATTCACACAAATCTAAATTATATCTGTATTTCAAATAATATTTTTTTAGTAAATTAAATTTAATAGTGGTCCGTACAAAATAAACATTTATTTATTTGAATATTTGTGAATGAAATAGTGTTTATAAGCTTCTTAAAATATATTTTAATTGTATTTCTCTAAGTGACGTAAAGTTTCGTTATGTATTTATTTGCAGTATATAATAATGTAATGATTGTATAAAAGGTAATGATTGTATAAAAAGATCAAATTTTTTACTGCTCTCTAGTAGAAAATTAATTTTTATTTTTAAAATTTAATTATTTGATTCAATTTAGATTTTATCAAACCTACTACAATCACACACCACTCCTTTTATAATTTTATTCCCATTAATTATTTGCGTTTTAAATAAAGTTGTTCCTTTATTATATCGAAGAAGAATAACTTCTAACATGCGTATATAAATACACGTACAATTTTTATTTCTTTGCATATGTTTCAGTATATCTCCGAAGATACCTAAAATCGTGAAAAAAATATTTTTCAGACACTTTAAGTAGTAATTTCTAACCATACTTCACACTGTATATGGAATTTTAAAAAAAATCGAGTACCTAATATGCCCTCTCTAAATTATCCATACGAATATTTTAATTACTACGCCAAATTTCGAATATCACGTCAAGCGATTTTTTAGTAAAACGGATGTAGCATACGGATAGCCACACACGTGAGTGATCTTGTAAGGGTTCCGTTTTTCCTTTTAAAGTACGAAACCTTAAAAACGATATCAGTGCATTTTTTAGTATTCTGCACTCGTAAAGTCGTGGGCACAGCTGGTATTTAGTAATTTTGTTATAAAATATTCAGTTTCACATAAATTAAATAAATTTTTTTCAGTGAGCAGAATTTGCTTAATCAAATGTTTACTTTCACTACGTATGATTTATATACCACTTCTTTTCAAAAACAGGCACTTAAACTTTTATTCAAAGTTATGAAAATCTTAAAAAAAGACGTTTTATATGTATTCGAATAATCGGAAATATCTGTCTACGTATTAAAAGTACTGCTAGGTAAAGTTTAGAAAAATTTAGAACATTTTGTTCTAAATTTGAACATTTTAATTTATTTTGAAAATACTCGATTGAAATTAAAAAAATTGTTAGTGGATAGATGTTGTGTTGTTTATTTAAAAATAAACGTTTAAATAATTTTTAATACTTGTATTGCTACTAAATTGTTTAAATTTGTTTTTCGTTATAAATTTTATAACGTACTATGGCCGACATAACAGCAGTCGCTGGTAATATAGTGACTCTTCTTGAAGAAGGTTGTATTCAATGTTATGTTTCGCAACAGTTTGGTGTAAGTAATAATTAACAATAGAATGATCTTTTCTTCAGAAGACCTGGAAAAAATCAAGCAGACAAATCATTCAAAATATGATCAGGACCGAGAAAAAAACAGTACACTAAACCCAGGGATGACCGATACATTGCGAGCCAAGCTTTACGAAATTGGAAGTCTACCTACACAATCATCAAAAACAATCTCGAAGAAGAGAAATTTGTAAGTCTATGAGACCGCTAAATGTTGATATCCGCAACTTAAAATCAGCTAAGGGTCCCAAATTACTGCACAGGAACCGCATCGCAAAATCGAGGTTTGTCCAAAATTGTGCGACATGGACCGATGTGGAGTAGAATAGGGTTTTATTTTCTGATGAAGCCAGAAACTCTTTATTTGGTGAGGAATGAAGTTACAAAGTGCTCAGAAGACCTGGAAAGTGTTAGAGCTGCTGCTGTTTTCGTGGACTATAATGGTCGAGCACTGTCGAACACTTCGAGCGGGCAAAGTAGACGCTTACTTGACTGGAGGCTAGATTCGCCCTTTAGACTGGTCAACACGAAGTCCCGACCTCAATCCTATTGAGCATGTATGGGACATTATAATCATCGTCTTAGAACTGTACGTCCAGCCCCACGGAACGTCCGAGTACTAAGAAAAGTTATTACGTCCGAATGGGGGTGTATTCCCCAAGGAATCATTAAAAACCTCATCCAGTGTACGCCACGAAGAATCACTCATTCGGGTAGAAGGAGATCATACTCGATACTAATTTTCTTTCTTTTCTTTTGTAATTTTTATTAAATAAAAGATATTGCCAGTTAAAGCCTCCTCTTTTGTTTTGTTGAAAGGAATAATTAGAAAAAAGTACAAAAAATAACAAATCACGAGAGTTTAATTACAAGCCAAAAGTTCTTTAATCTTAGCAAATAATTTTTATTTCATTTTGTTGCATAAAATCTGATGTCCTTACGCTTTCATTAAAAGTAATCGAAAAAGTGCCCGTTGTTTTTGTACATATGTATATATATTATATAAAGCTATAAAAACATTCACGGTTACGTACTTTCTAATTTCTATGTTCGACTAACCATACTTTACGCCATATCGTTAACTATCACTGAGTCAATAACCTTATTTAACGTTATTATCTTTGTTCATCTATATGAAAAATATTAAACTATTAATTGCTTCTTAATGAATAGTAAGCAGATATAAATGACGACACAATTAAAAATGAAACTCCTTACAAGTCAATCACGACTACAGTTTAAATTAATTACTATTTGACAAAGTCGTATTACAGCTTTATTACATTAATTAAAGTAGTATGTAATTAATTTTTCTTTAATGCGATGATATTTTTGTGATTTGTAATTAATAAGCAGATATTATTAATAACATCGCGTCTGCTTCCGATGAATTTTATTTCTGCGCTATTATAATATCAACTTCATCCGAGTTTATAGTCTGTCGAATTTATTCAACCGAACTAATAACTCTTCCGATTTCAACTTGATTACAAATTAAATTAAAGAGATAAGTGGTAAACACACTAGCTCAACGTTCAGCTATCGATTTAATGACTAGTTAAGATGATCGGAAAATCATGTTACTGGTTAACCAGAGGTATGAAAAATATATACGTACATTAAAATAGCTATCATTAACTTAAAAAAACTCAAAAACACGCTTTACGTACTGCGACAAGTAAAGCTAGCCCAACTTTTTAGGTACGTTTACTGTTAGCCATAGTTTCCATGATTATCTTCTTTTTCCATTATAATATCAGCTCGATAGTTTATGATACATTCGTCAGAATAGCATAGCTTTGCAAAGTTTTAAATCGATACAATAATTAGAATTGGATGAAAATCTACTTGCTATATTTGTTCGTGGACATATATATATAGTAGTGAAGTTATGAATGCTGGTAAGTCTAATATTTAATTTTATGACTAAATAAAGAACAAACGTGACATAAACAGCAGGAATGGCATGTCTCACATAAGTGAATAACTGTGTATTTGGAGAGATTATTTACATAAAATAATATACTTGTCATTACAAATATGATTTGTAACGGGAAATAAAAGGGTTCAGGCATTAAATTTTAATTTGAATGAAAGTGTGGAAGAAGCATTTCTGCACACTGTTATTTTGCATTAATAGCTATCTTTCATAAAGTAAAACAATGTGATTTCGTCTGTTTCATTTTGAACTACGTCATGTTGAATAGTTTAACCGCGTATGCCTTTTGTGTCCTCGAAAGGAACTGATGCATGTGTCATCACTACGTTATATCAGTCAGTTGACTAATAAAGAAACAAATTGCAATTTATTGACCTAAATTAAATACTTCTTAAGAAATTTACAGTGCATTATATTTTTAGATAACATAATGTTTCAGAAAAATTATTACAAACCATATCCTCTCGATTTCGCTTTCGAACAGTGCGCATTGAAATAAGATCCTTTTTATGACTAAGTACAATTAAAAGCGTGTGGAAAACGTTGAGGAACCGTGCGAAAATTCTCAACCAACTTGGATATCGAGGAAGACAATTACTACAATGCCGATTGCGTAACGATATTGTTTCTCTGTCTTCAAACTTTTTTGGCTGTCCAGACCGTTCCTTGTCTTCCAAGTCAAAATCACAACTCTTACCACTTCCGACACGTTTGCTCAGCTAAGACGTGTTCACCATAAATTTCCTCCACAATCAAATGACTTTTCGCAGCACTTTTAATCATATTAAAATAATGTAATAAAACTCCCCGTAAAAACGCTATTGGCACAAATTTCGACATATTTCAATAATTGCAACTTGTTCTTAACAATCAAAATACAAGATGTGTCGTAAAAATGATAGATTTAATAACAGCTGATTTACGATAAATTTGTTTCTGAAGATAAAACAGAATACGAGGTATAGTACCCTCGCCATTTCTCGTAAAATGCTACGAATTAATTCCAACACCTAAATATTTCATTATATGGCGTTCGTTCCCTCCATTGAAAACATTTGCCAATGTCACGTGTGGAACTGTCAGTAAATAATTCGATATTCAATATGTCAATTAAAGTTGTGAATGAAATTAGCTGATTACACTTTTTTTGTAACGCTTTGAACTTCGTATGCTCTAAACTTCTGATTTTACTATTCATGAAACTAGATACCGGGCGCTATATATGAATATCGATTCTTAAGGAGTATACTCCAAAAATTATTCATCAATGTGAAAAATAATGTTGTAGTGTATAATAGTTACGTAAATGTCAATTTTTATTTATTTTTTTCACCGATATCATAGATACTTGTGACACTGTGCCCATCTATACTGCTTGTTTCAAAGGCAGTAAATTCCTAATTTAATTAGATGAGCTTATATTGTTTACAGGTACGGAGATCATACACGATTGACACAATTCAATTACAATAGATTCCAAGCTTACCGCAAAGAGAACAATCTACGCTAAAAGATACCAAAAATATAAAAATCCGCGCTAAAGATATAAAAAAGTAACACAAGTGAGAATATCTTGTATAAGTCTAGCTACAGGAAACTCGCTCGAAATTGCCAAAAATATGCTTGAATGAAATTTTATATTCGACAATATACAAGGAAATACAGTATGCATTTTAACCTTTTACATTTTAGGAAACTTATGTCTAAATAATTCATTGTACGTATACGCATGCTTAGGCACACATAAAACACATAGGCTTATAAAACAGATTAATGCAGATAACATTTTCCAATTTACATATTAGATTATTAAAACGAATCTAATATAAAAATAGTATATATGTCTGTCTATGTGTCTATAAGAATGGAGTTAACTCAAAAACTGCTGAAGATATTGAATGAGTTTTACAAAAGTCTTAGATAGTATGATGTTATTGGATTTCGTGAAGCATGTCTACGAAAGCTTACCTTTGAGGCTCTGGTACCTATCCATACAAGATACGTAGCCCATACTACATACCTAATACAAGTCAAATATGGATTCAAGTACAGTGGAGTCTAGAAATGTTTCCGTATGGATTAATATTACGACATTACTCTTTGAACAGTATTTAACATATTTCTAAACAATAACTGCATTTTAAATTACATTCAATAACGCGCCATCTATAGTGCAGACGCAAAACAAATTCAAAAGGGTGTCATCTATGATATAATAGCATAACCTAAAAGCTCTTTAGATAAAATTGTATGGGGTGCAATTTATGACACAATAGGAAACCCTTGATTAATTATGTAGTGGTTGTAATGCTACACTATGCTACCGAACTCCATATAATGAAAGACAAAGATAAAGATACTAACAGTTGTAAGCGATGTTTGTTTTGGGTGGAAGTACTGCGTTTAACAAAAGTAGTAAAATGAATACAAGAAAAAGAAACTACATGAAACAGAGTGAAGAAATTCCTCTCTGACAAAGATGTAATTGAAAATATCAAATATAAATAACGCATCGATGGAGCCAGCGCCGAGATACTTGTATAATGCTAGCGGCATTATTAATGAAAGAGTAAGCACAATCAAATGTTCAAGTTTATAATGAAAATAGAATATATTTATTTATTTATTGATAGGCTCACAAAACAAGTTACAGTCACGTAGATTTATAATAAAAAGAACAGAGTAGAAAAGTAGACTATAACACTAATTGTGTGCACAAAATAGTAAGAGTATTTATGTATACATTTTCAAGGGTTACTTGTGTTATTAAATATATTACAAAATATACTAATCAATAATTAAAGTCAGTATAAAATTAGAATTATATTATTTTCTACATACTGAACAAAACATTAATTCTATGGTAACTGATTTTAATTTATAAATAATGTATTTTGTATTTCCTTTTTAAATGTTAATAAATTCGGTTCAAAAATGTCCAATGATAGATGCTGAAAAAAATATCGTTATGCAATCGGCACATTCAAATCATGGCATTATAAAAAGAAGTATTATTATTAAAAACTTGTAGTATAAGGTTGTAGGCTTGTAGGATAATCTCTATAATAGTATACAAGATCTGAGTCAAGTGTTAAAGTTGAGTCGAGATAAGGGACAATCAACATGCGAATGTATGATTTTATATAAATATAATATATAAGTGCTTTTTCTCCATGCAGTAAGTGATGACAAATTAAATCTCAATTTCATAGGATCTATACTCTCGTCCAAGATCAAGTCGGAGTAATTCTGTATTCATCAAACATTAATTTGTTTGATGAATACAGAATTAATTTGTTTGCACGAATGTAATTTCTTTTTTTTTAAATAATTTCCTTAAGAGACGTGTACTTCATTTGTTTCTTTAGGCAAAAGGAAGTCAACTGTGCCCACTTTGGCTTAATATAAAAGTCAAGAAGAGAAGAGAGTTGACAAAAGAAAGGCAGCAGCGGATGGCAACCCACGGAGAAGACGCGATTAGTTATATCCAAATTGACCCCATCAGGGCTAATTGTGGAAGTCCCATCAAACGATTTTGCTCAGCAATTCAAACGAGATAAACAATGTGTGGAATATAATCGAGGTACCTAAATAATTGTACAATTAAATGTTTTATATATTGCGTTTTTTAGAAACTGATTAATATAGTAAAGGGGCATCGAAAGTTTTTAGATTGATTTATTTGAAATGAATTGAATTCTAATTTATATTTAATACTGAAGAAGCAGTATTACAAACGAGTGTAGATTGTAATTGAAATACCTTTAAAATTACAAATTGTAAAATTGTAAAATTCTTTTAAAAACCTTCCAATTGGACTTTTATTTTATTTTCTTTCTATATATGCGAAAATGTGTTAAATTTAAAATTTGTAAATTTGTTATATTCTTGTCAGTTACTTCAAACGGAAGAATTAAAAAGAAATTGCATGAGGACTGAAATGAAGCAGAGACAACGAAAAGACTAATTTTGTTAACATCGAGAAGCGAAGGCTTGTGTTGAAGTTGCTGAGAGGGAATTGAAAAATAAATGAAATACGTTTTTAGGTTATTAATTTTTTTACTTATACATTTATATTCTATTTTGTGTTTTAATATATTGTTTTTTTTCTTATGTCGTTTTCATTTTTTATATAAATATATAAATAAAAATAGTACAAAAAGTATATATTTATATAATTTTTGTGCTATTTTTATTTTCGTTTCTTCTATTTTTATAAATTCTTTTGCTATTTTCTGCTCATATTAGGTTTGATTTTATATTTTTTTAAATTTCACAAGAAACAGTTAAATTTTTATTTATTGTACAATAGTACAAAAAGTATATATTTATATAATTTTTGTACTATTTTTATTTTCGTTTCTTCTATTTTTATAATTTTTTTTACTGATATTTTCTGCTCATGTTTTGTTTGATTTTATATTTTTTTAAATTTCACAAGAAACAGTTAAATTTTTATTTATATTAGTGTAGCCCGCTGTTTAAAACGTTTAAAATCTAAAAAATGTTAATTTGTATAATTTTGTTCTTACACTAAAATGTTGGGAATTATTTACTATTTGTTAAAGTCGCATTTATTTTGTCAAGCTTTATTAATAAGGGTCTATGAGTATACATTAACATTTGGTAAACGATTGGAAAAATACATGTTCAATGACACGGTGTATTAACCAATGAAATAGGATTTTCATATTGAAACCCTATGAAAGAATGGTTTGTATTATCTAGTCCAAACTAATTTAATGCGCATTTTTATTTTAGTTACTTTATACTTAGAAATTTTACTCAATGTAGTTTCTATACTCAAATCATTTGTACTCGAATTCAATTGTCAGAATACAATATGTTTTGCAAGTATTTGTGAAATTACCAAATAATAAGAATAAATTTGTATCGATAACTTTCTGAATTAAAACAGTCAATGGCTCATATTATCTAGTCCAAACTAATTTAATGCGCGTTTTTATTTTAGTTACTTTATAGTTAGAAATTTTACTTAATGTATTTTCTGTACTCAAATCATTTGTAGTCGAACTCAATTATTAGAATACAACATGTTTTTGCAAGTATTTGTGAAATTATGAAATATTAAGAATAAATTTGTATCGATAACTTTCTGAATTAAAGCAGTCACTGGCTTATATCATCTAGTCCAAATTAATTGAATTCACATTTCGTTATTCTGGCTGTAGGTAAAGTGAACCATCATTCTGGCTATAAGTAAAGTGAACACATTTTAATATTCTACCCATAGGTAAAGGAAATCATGTCGCTAGTCAGATTCGGTAATAGAATTTTTGAGTTGTAATCATTAAATGTCATTATGTGTGAATATTTCGTGTCTTCTATCCTATAAAATTAAAAAGTCGTTTTTTAATTTTAACTTCTTAGTCTGACGTAACTAAATGTTTTCAATTTTGTTATGTAAATTTGATCTTGTTCATTTGTATTTTACTTGAAAATAATTACATTGTCAGCATTTTTTTATTAAAGAATTTTCCATTTACATTTAATGATATTGATATTTATATTTAAATAGAGTGTTACCTATTTTATACATTACAAGACAATCGTACTTAAGGAATAAACTCCAGTCGTGCGTCGGCGCTGACACACGCATTTTTTTCTTCCTTGTTCATAATACTAAAAACCATTTGTAACATTATATGATTAAAATAATTAATTCACCAGACCAAATGAAAACAAGGCTTATCTCTCCAGGTAAGACTGATGACATAATATCTATATTTTTAACTGTATATTACGTCTTGACTCCGTATTAAATCGAACTGCATCGTTCGTCGAATGAAACGAGTTGAACTTGAAACAAGAGGTCGGTGACAAAGAAGATCGTGACGGAAGTTGTACCTGCGGTCAAGTGAAGACAACAGTTTGAATAACGGCGCGATGTCGTGGAAATGAAGATGCAGAGCATCTATTTGCATTTACGCTTTTTGCAAAGGCGACGAGTCTCGAGATTGTGGGCAGAATTACATTTCCCCACAATGCTGACCACGTCCGATGCGCGTTTACGTAGGCGTTTTAGTTGGCACTTGTACGCTGTATTGAGATGTTTCTAGTGTAAATTTTAAAACGCATCTGGTTGAAAATATATACATTTACTGTAAGGTAAACGTTAAAATCATTAATGGAATAAATGAGTAAGCTTTCAATGAGAAGCTTTGAACTTTTGAAAGATAAGTAATTAAAATATAATAAAACAATGTAAAAACACCGATTAAAGTCAATTTTATTTGTAAAATATTTAAGTCTATGATGTATGAACTCTAGGACTTTTACTTTTATGTTCATCAACATCCATATTTATCTGCCACAATCGAAATATGTTCTGAAAGATATGCATATATTAATTAAAAATAAGAAATTTTAATGGATTAAAAATATAAATAAAAAAATAAATGTTAAACACAGACCATACGTTATAAGAAACATAACTTTGTTATATGTCCATGTGTTTAAATTATTGACGAATACAATATTTACTGACAAAATATTTAAAATCATTTGCATAAAACTTCAATAGTTGTTGAAAATTTAATGAAACATTGAGTCTCAATAAATTTGTCAACTAAAAACTACGAGAAGCACCTAGAAACTTTCCATTTTAATAATATTAATTTGTGTCGTTATCCCAAATACTCAAGTGCAAACCAAAAATTATTATATCTCGACTCAGTCAAGAATTAAAGAAATATTTATTTATGAATATTTACTCATGAACACAAATACGTTTTCAGTTAATACCTACTGTGAAACTTTATCAACTTACAAAATGATACATATTTGAAATGACTTTTTTATAAATATCTTATTCTAAATCCCGGCTTCGCTCAAGTGAAAAAAACCTTAAAAAAATGTGTTAAATTAATTGTAACTTATAAATTTTTAATCTAATTTTCTTATAACCCTTTTTCAATATCTGACGGTACACACTTTTAGTCAAATACACACTTAATAACTAACTAAATCTTCTCAGAACTGCGTTCGCTGAGAAATATCAATAAAATAGTTTTTAGTATTAAATTAACAGACAACGGTTTTGAAAGCTTAAAAAAAGCCGTCACGTTAAAAATTTTTCCAAAAAAGTATAGTTCATGGATTATAAAATACCAGTAGAGAACAAATGGAAAATTTTGGAAATTGGGAATCTACATCTCTGTTAAAAATAAAATGATACTTCATTTTATTGATCATAATATTATCAAGTTGGGAAATATAAAAATATTAGGCCACATACTACATTTAATAGCTTCAAATTGCAATTTAGGAAATATATCCTATTTATATATTTTTATTGCGTTCTTATTATTTATTAACTAAAGAAATATTTAAAAATATCGATGTATTGACGACCACCTCCAAGTGACTCCAAAAACTGTCACTAAACGTCAGCTAACACGTGCTAACAATTTTAATACGTACAGCCAAAGTAATAACGTATAAAAGCTAAAGACAAATATAATCATTTAGATTATATAACGGAAGCAGAAAAACGTAAAAAGATTAAAATTAGTCTGTAAATTTAAAATTTCATATCCGTATGGTTACGATAAGGACAGACTTCAGAAAATGATTTATATCAAATATTAAATAAGTTACAACCAATAAGCTCTGACAATAATGTATCACCTTAATAAAATCTTCCAATGACAACAAGTAAACTTAAATGAGGATATCACTTAGAACGTCGAACGCTACTCTGAAACGATTCTTAAATAAAGCTATCCATTAAAAACTAAATAATGTTTTTTTCTCATTTCTCATTTCAATATTTCATTTCTACACAAAGTCGTATTGCCAAAAAAATATTTTTCCAAGTTTCTTCACGCAATTCTAATAGTGAGGAAGATGTTCAAAAAATCTTACGACTTTAATTATCTTTTACAACTAATCAATAAATTATGGGTCATTTACTTTTTAATATTGCTTATTTCTGAATATGACGTTCCTAAATAATTTTATTGCATTCTAAAGAATATTATCGCTAAGTTGATAACCATTCTTTAATTCATAACAGTTCTATGAATAATATATCAAAAGAAAGATCGTAAAAAATAATAATCAGAATTTTTTCGCAACCAATTTGTCTTCTTTTATATCAAAAAATTGCAAAAAAAGTGTAATAAATTACAAACTCGATATCGAATATTTTTTGCACAAAAGCGTTCACTATAAATTTTAACGGTTAAATAATTTGTTAGGTGTTTTGATATATTTTATAAGATACAGTATTTATAAGCCATTGTACGATTAACATACGATGCATTAGTGCATTCAACCATAATAAAAATATTTTCTATTTCCTGTAGCACAAAGTTAAGCTACATAGACAGTCAACGAGATATTTTATGACATTGCGATTTATGAATTTCATTAAAAATTTAAGTTGTAAATATGCATTACATCATAACAGAAGAAATTAAAAAAAACTATGTTCTAAGAAAATCTATACTTTTTTTGATAGTTCGCTACACTACCAGTTAGGGTGAAACCTTTTGTTATGGTAACAGTCTTTAATTCCTAAATTGAATAAGTCATAGATCTACATTACATTACACCGTAACATACACAATTTAAGATTTAAAAAAAGGTCAAGGGTGAGTCTGGCTCGCTCATCAAAGGTTCAGTATTTCATTTGAAGTGAAATGACTTGATTTAGCACAAGTCGTCGCTAATACGGAATTTCTAGCGCAATAAATCTGTAATAATGTTTAATATAATGAAGTATAGACACACACACACACACATATATATATATATATATATATATATATATATATATATATATACATATATATATATAAATATATATATTATGGTACATATCGTAAAAAGTATAACATCCAGAATCTTCGTTATAGTTATCCTACAATCTTTACAAAGATTTCTAAACCCTTTTTTATACATTTCTGTAAAAATATATATTATTAGTATAACTCTAAAGATAGACTATTTAAAATTATGAAAAAAACAGCTTTTTTAAAAAGCTTACGCAAAAGTTATGGATCTGAAAATTGTACTTTTCCAGATCAATATAATCCCTTTCACACTATACTTTATATACAATTTTTTTTAAAAATTCGGGTACTTCATTTACCAAGCTTACAATTTCCAGATGAGTATTTTTTAATGTTAACTCTTGATGCTTTTGTTAAGTCATACGTCGGGATAATACGCTTTATTATATGCCAAATTTCCACATCATGTAAATTCTGAAAAAAGGCTGTGGCTAATGGAGAGACGGACACGTGAGTAATCTCATTGCTCCATTTTACGTTTAGGACACGAAACCCTAATAAAATACAGTTTTATTTCGATGAGGGGCCGCTACATGCTAGGTATGACTGATGTTTTTACCTAGATAGATGTTTGAGATATAATTGCAGTAGAGCGCAGTAGATCAAAAATTATTCTCTTTGGGTACAGCAACAAAAAATCACGATGTTGACTACCATTGCTACTTATATATATGTTGTGTTACCAGATCTATCTTGACCTTATAATACCTTCATCATAAGTTCAACGTAATTACCTTATGACCCTGGAATTCTTTGTCAATATTGCAAATATCTTAGAACTACGTCCAACCATAATCGTTTATAAATTATGAGAATTAAAATAATATAAAGTAACTTTAAGTGTAATATAAATAAACAAGCTGACCCGTGCGAAGTCTTCGCACTATATCGCCATCTAGCGTGTTCCAAGTAGACAATTTGGCTAAGATATTTGATGTGTCGCCCACAGATGGCGCTCATGCCAATTGTTATAAAAATTAATTTTTTTATTAACAAAAAGATTTTTTTCGTATTTTTTTATATTTTTCGCCCAAAGTAGAAAACATAAGTTTTAAGTGGGTATTTTTTTTATTTTTTTTGGTGCAGTAGTTAAAGAGATCGAGCCGCTCGACCAAAAAACACCTTTTAGAAATAATATATTTAGATAGATAAATCTTGGCAGTTTTTTTTAAATCTTTCATTCAATAATGCACCTAATAATTACTTTTCACTTCATCTTTACACAATCATAAATAATAATATAAATATTGAAAAACATATCATAAACGGATAAATAAACCAGAACGACTATTGAAATAGAAATAGATATGGAAATAGAAAGTTGGCAAAGTATCAGACATGGAAAAGCAATGTTACCGTCAATAACAATAACCTTTCAAAATGAGTAAATAATATTCAACCGATAAGCTTAAAGAGAAAAGAAACGACTCCCTTGACATTGTAAACCAATTTAACCGATAAGTGTATTATATTGTGCCCATGTCCATCGTGACACAATCGCTATAAAAAGATACATTCAAAGTGCAATGCGATAAAACAGGGAAATTTAATGCCTCCGTAGGTACGCACATACGAGGCTTTGAAAACGGGTTCGTTGGCCCAATTCTCGTACACTAAATTCAGACTGGTCTTTCCCATGTTTTTTTCTGTCTTGCGAACGGTTAGGTTAAAAAAATTTTTGTATTAAAATTTTGAAGTTTGATTATATAGGTTCCAATTTATTGGTTGATTATCGGCAATAAATTTACTGTAGCAATTTTAAATGTCTTTTTATTAATGATTTGAACTAAAATTCATAGCTCTCCTATAAAAAATAATATATTTTGATTTAATGTCTATTATAACAAGATTTAACGTATATTATTGTTGACATAACGTTTACCGTGATCTTTTTCTTGAAATCTCTTGAAATCGTTGATCAAGTTAATTGAAAAAAATTTATTCGAAAATTCTAATCAAATTGCAATATGTAGAATTTTTTCCGATTTTTCTAATCCAAGAAATTAAAGGAAGTGTGTGTATAACGCAGATCAATTTGAATCCTAATAACAAATTCCCAAACATAACATCAAAAATTAAAAAAAGTAAATGAATTCCCTCTTTTATTTATCAATACTCCACTCAAATGGACTTGCAAACATTTAATCTTTCCCACTTTATATGTATGTGGAGGTACTTCAATTATTCCAAAAATTTTCTACATATTAATAGAGTATAAAATTATAGAAAATTGAAGACTATTAAAGACAGTCGAACGAACGGGCATGAAGAAATTACACACAATTAAAATTGTAGTATTTTTATCAGAACGAAACACTAAAATAAAAGAACACTAAAAATTAACGCGTTTTTATTAGAACAAAACACTATAATAACAGAACACTAAAATTTATCGAGTTTTTTGCAGAACAGAATTGAACACTAAAAATTATCGCGTTTTTATCAGAACGGAAAACTATAATAACGCAATACTTAAAGTTATCATATTTTTATCAGAATAGAATAGAACTCTAAATATTAACGTATTATTATTAGAATAAAACCCTACAGTAATAGAAAATAAAAATTTAACGCGTTTTTCCAGAACACTATAATAACAGAACACTAATTGTTACCGTATTTTTTATAGGAACCGAATAGAATACTACACTAGAAATTATCGTATTTCTCTCCGAACTAAAAATCCTATAATAACAGAACACTAAAAATACCGTAACGTAACAGAGCACTATATAACAAAACACTAAAAATTATAGTATTTTTATTAGAATGGGTACTAAAATCACAAAACACTAAAAATTGTCATAGTTTTATTATGGCAATTTCGTAAAGAGAATTTTTTTTATTCGTTTTTAGCGTTTAATATAAGAAGAATTTAAGTGGAAAAAGCCGAAGTCGCCGGTACATTTTATATTTAAACTTTTAAACCATTAACATACCATAGCTACATTAAAGTAATGTACCAAAATATGTACTACATGAAAACCTCAAAAAAATTCATAGTCGTGTATTACTAATTATTAAAGATATTTACAAAAATCTGAAAATAATATAAGAATTATTACGGATATTTTTCATAATATTCAAAAGGGGACACAAACCATATAGGTTGAGCCAATCATGTTTCGCGAGCTGGACTGAAAGGCGACAAAACACAAATATGGTTATATTTACAGAGGCCAAAGATGTAATGAATGTTGAAGATACGAGCAGAGTTTGATATAGATGGATTTTATTTTCGATTAGTATACGTATGTGGTTAAAGCCGCTTTAGAAATAATTTTCTTCTAAAAAAAATGACTTCGATCTGACTGAAAGTTAAAATTGAAAACTGCAAAGTAAAGAAATGAAATTATTTATTAAGCCAAATACAACTCCTATTGTATATACCTCCCTTTACTATTGAAAAAAGTGAAAATTTAATGATTAGATTTTTTAACAAACTGAAATTTGATCAATACAAATATCTAAGAGCGTTGGCTGTATCAAATCAACAAAATTTAAATATTGCTAGATATTTTGAATAAAGTGAGCATGTAGAATTTTTGGTCTTTTCACACCTTTATGACTATTCATTCCACAGCACTTTCTACTTTCCAACGCTATGGAATCGAATTAGCTATTACCGCCTGTTTTGCTACAACTAGTCCAAGATTAAATAAGGCTCTTTTACTCATATTAAATTCTCCCATTTCCTAAAGTTAATGTGCAATTAATTGAAAATACGCACGGACAGACATCGATTTAATCCGCACACTTCGTATAAATATACTTCGCCATTTTTGATATACCAAATCCTGTTATAAATCCATTAAAAATAATTTTCAATAAATTGAAATCGTCATATATGAAACAAGTTTTTGAGTGTTTATGAGTTAGAAATTAATAAAGAAAGTTGGAAATTAAAAAAAACAAAGTATATGTTCGTAGCGATTTATGAATTAGACATTTGTGGTTTACAGATTAGCAAAAAAACACACATCATTCTGGTATGACGTTTCACAGCTGCTTAAACGATATCCAACCAAAACTGTATATATGATTTCACCACATGAAACCCTATCATTTCCAAAATCTATAAGAAATAAATGAATAACAAATTATAGAATTCAATGAGTGCAAGGAAGAAAACAATGCGCGAGGTATATACTTATTGTATTTATACTTAATTACACCGAGCGTTCGTCATTATAACGAAGATTTTATACTAATACGAGGAGTGAACAACAATTTCACGCAAAATTATAATATTCTATGGTAATTTGAATTTAAAATTTTTACATTGTCAAAATGCTTTAAGAAATAAAATACTACCTCGTACCACAAGAACTATTCAGTACACAAAACTTTTCTCTAATTTTTCTACTTCTTAATAAACTGTTTCTTAATATTTACAGTTTTAAAGATAAATCTCGATTATTTGTAACGCGATTTAACTGAAATACGAATAATTGCGAGTCACATACTACATTACGAGTACCTATTTTTCACAACATTTATACGCGATGATATAATTAATTTGGATTTCCAACGTAAATTCGATTTATTTTTGCATTAAATGATTACTTATGTTGTTTCCATGAAAGTTAAATTATTTTAAGCTTTATAATTTCATCATCATTTCTACATTTGCATAATTTAATTCTTTACATGTATGCAAAGAAGTTCTTAAATGTGTGGTTACAGTTACAGATATACGGTTACAATTTGCGATTACAATTTTAATTAAAATATAATTGTAACCACTCCATCATGTCCACTTGCAACCTAAGCATTGCACCAATTGTCTTATGTTGTACGACATTTGTCGACCGACTTAGGGAATACTTAGTATCCCACATACAAGTAACATTAAGGAGAAGTGATTGAATCACATGCACAGCTTTTGCCAAGTCTTGAGATTTTCTATATGGCCATATCGACCAACCCAGCTATTAAATGATCTTCTTGATGGTCGGTAAAAAGACCAAAGAGATTTAATCAATTGTTTCTGCAAAGGTTGAATATCTAATGCATATATAAAACAAAAATATAAAGTTATTTAAACAAAGAATGAGGACGTGTTGCTAAGATAATATTTTACTCTAAAAATGTTTTATTGGATATATTTGCAACTTATCTTGCACAAATGTATTAAACAATGTTAAAGGCACTAAATTATGTACATGAACCTCTCTAAATACGACAGCTCTTATTTGCAAACCACAAAAGCATTCGCCTATTTTCCAAGGTTTTTGTCAATCATTGAATCTGATCCATTCATGTCTCACTAATCTATTTGTGTCAACGATATCCTATTTCTAGAGTTCCTTTCTTTTATGATCCGAAGAGAACTCTATTGTTGCAACTACACTAGCTATTAATCCGTATGTCAAAGTCCTCTAGTTCTCGAAAGGAAAAAGTTATGCACTTCAAATTTATATGAATTATTTATTGTTTCAATGCAAAATTAAAAATTTTATATAATTAAGTTCGTCCGTCTCTTTTTCATTGTATAATATAAAAGGATATATCGGAAAAACTGGAAAAACAATATTTTTCTCCTTAGGCTTGTATTTCCAAAAAGAATTCGTAGAATAGACTGCAAACGTATTTGTTTAGTTTTTTTGCTAAAAAATAATGATTCTATAGATAAAGTTGACCAAATTAGATCATTGTTGTGGTTCCGTACCTAAGAAGGAGAAACGCATCCCTTATAAGATCACTCGTGTGTCCATCTGTCCGTCTGCTACAACGAATTTCCCTAGAAACTGCTTGCCGTATACGCCTATACATATATATTTGGCAAAGTAACAAAGTATATTAAAATATTTTTATAAAATCTTTTTTAGAAGCAAATGAAATACTTAATTTTTTAAAATTCCATATATAGCGCGAGAAATCGTTTAAAAGAACTAATTATAAAATAACTTTGCATATATATCTCTGAAGATATATAAGAAAAAAAATACGTCCCCCGTCCCCTTTATTCCAAAACTATTGAACCTAGGAAAAAAGCGTTTTTAGAAGACTACGCAATTATTGGAAAATTATGACAATGATTCTCAATATACATATACGATAATACATATGTCTCTCCTACTTAATTTTATTAAGTCACATTAGATATTAATTTCTCTAGAAAATCCATATTAATAATGACTTTTAAATATAGTTTTTAGTACTTAGAAATATATAATCTATATAAATAAAAAATCTATGTTCTTATATTCTGGTCATTATCATTATTATCACTTCAGTTTGCTAATGTTAAGCGCTATAACGACTACTGTGGTTATCCGTCGGACTTCTTCATTTTGAATTTTATCCTCGAGAGACACATTTTTACGTCTCGATGAGAGACATTCAATTTATAAATCAGACGACCGTGAATGTCTACGTTTCGGCGCTGTTAGTCATTACGGGCAGAAAGCACTGAAAATTTGACTCAATTTCCCAAAAGCTGCCCAGCGCAAATGAAATCTTCTGTCAGCTTCTTTGTCAAAGTTGTTTCTACGCAGCTGAACTATTTGTTCCAGGTAGACATACCCTTGAACAACTTCAATGTTATTATTATCGACGTTTACTGATCTTGGTAAGATCTATAATTGGAATACGACTTTAGTTTTAGTTCATATCAAGGCTCACTCGTCTGGACAAAATGGTCTATCCGTGCCAATTCCTGCAGCATGTTTTTCAAAATTACAATGTGGTCAGCGAACCTTAGATGGCGATGAGCTCACCTTTTATATTAATGCCCCCACTTTTCTATCTAAGGTCTTGAAGATATCTTCCAACACGCTTGTGAACAGCTTCGATGATGTTAATCTCCCTATCTCACTACTCGACGCGACTGGGAAAATCACGCTCTTTAAATTAATCTCATCTCATATTCTCTATATTAGGTTTAATTTTTTACTTCTCCTTATTTTTTATACATTTGTGTATTTATGCATATATACACCAACATGTAATATAAGAAAGAATTCTCAAACTCTTGATGAGTTATTTAAAATGTGTTTCTGTAAAAAAAAAAAGAATGAGCAGTCACGGGACGCCTGGCAGATGTGAAACATCGTGTTCGTACAAGTAATATGCATAAAAGACAAGATTATTACAGAAACTAAATATAGCATAATGAAAAAATAAAGTATTACGAATTTCTTACAGAAAAAAGGAGTTAGGAGGGGGTCGCGTAGTCGGTTGCGTATGGCGACACGTCGCCATACCGTACACTCTACTACATATAGACTATATATATATATATATATATATATATATATATATATATACCTTAGTATAGCGTGGTGACCTGTCGCCACGGCCTATAGATGTTTCACATCAAAAACAGCCAAGTACGAATCTGGCTTGCGCATCGATGGTTCGCTACAGATCATGAAAATGTATTTTATTTATAATAAGTCATCACTAATATGGACTTTCTAGCGCAATAAATATTTAATATAATTAAGTAAGGGGGACGTACATAACATCTTGAATATTTTAAAAACTATAACATCTCGAATCATCGATATAGTTTACTTACAATTTTTGCGTGTGTATAAAAACTTAATTTTTTTAATGAAGTATGGTAATTTTAGGAATAAGGAAGGAAGCATTTTTTTTGCAAATCTTTCGGTGTATTCAAGAATATATAATTTCTAAAATGATGAAAAAATATTTTTGAGACTTAACTAGCTCTTTCAAGCAATATTCCATACGACATATGAAATTTAATTTTTTTGTTTTTTTGTTACTTAGGTAATTTGCCCCCTCCACTAAAATTTTTCTAGACATATTTCTCAGTGTTAGCTATTTGCGAGTTAATATCCTTTATTACAGTGCCTAATTTCCCATTTCTACATTGAGTGATTTCTAAGAAAAGCGGCTGTGGATAGATGGATGACCGGAATCGTGTGCAATCTTCTAAGGGTTCCGTTGTTTCCGTTTTTGCTTTAAAATTTCGGAATAAGAAAACTATGTCATATTTATATTAAAATAAAGACCGTTTAATTTTCAATTCTCCACTACTTGAGCATTAAAAGGTAAATTGAATGAAATATCAGGCAATTTTATATGATGTGTCCTGCTACATAAGGAACAATTGAGTTGTAAAAAATTAACACCATCTATCGGATATTGTTAATACCCCATAGTGTCGAAAGAAACTAATGCCATCTATCGGATATTGTTAACACACACTTATTACGATGCAATAATAACTATGCTACAGTTCTACATTAAAAATCGCAGTACAGTTGCTAGTGTGTAATATGAATTATTATCTTTTAAGATGTATGGAGTTAGTATCCTTTGTAATTAGGCCAAGTTTCTAATTTTTATTTCAAACAATTTCTAAGAAATAACGAGCGTGAGAGATAAGGTACGAATAAATACGTAAGTGATCTCATAAAAGTCACATTTTGAACTTTCGGGATACGGAACCATAAATATAAGATGTTTTAAAATGGTTTATTTATTTCAAAATAATATAAAGGAATAACTTATAAGTTACATCAGTAAGAAAGAAAAGTGAATAGCGTTAAGAGGAAGAAAAAAGAAACATAACCTATTAAAATGCTTTGCACACTGTGCGTTATGATCGAAAAATGTTTAGAAATATTTTTTCTCGTTATATGTAAACTCGATTTCACGTAATGGTTAATTGTCGCTCGGAACATTGTCTGTCTAGACAGTTGAATATTATTTACTTTTTATACAAGAAATGCGTCCACATCAGGTACCTATTTTTTTAAATTAAATTTATTTAGCCTTTCGATGACACATCACTCTCCTTGTCACACCACACATTGCCAAAACACACAGTGATTTTATTTTATGATAATATCATATATATTCATTACAAAACTATTGATTGCACGCTAAAACTGTGGAATTCTCCGGTTTTTTTATGAAATTATGATAATTACTTTGAATAGTCCGAGTTTGAATAGTTATGAGAATTGCTAATAATACAAACAATATGTCGTAATTGGAAATTATAAATCCGATTCGTTATAATTAAAAAATCCGATTCGTTTTAAACCACGCTTCGGGTACGTATAAACTCTCCATGGATCTCGCATTAGTCACGCGCAGTAATAAGTGATAACTGAAAATGTGCCATTTTATGAAAAAAAATCTGTCAAGGTCGAGTAAAATTCATATTCAACATACACATTCAGACAAATAAATATTTAAGTCCATATACTATTCCTACCAAACTGCATGAAAATATAATTTTTTCATAATATCAATATATTGCCTAATATATCATAATCGTTGTAGTTTTCCTGTAATGTTATAGTGAGATTGTAATCAACTCTGTTTTATTTCCATAATTTTTGGTTTAGTAGTTTCGAAAATAAGCGGGAGAATTCTCCATTTTCACTTTTCTTAGAATATCCTTATGATACGCCATTTAAAACGAGAAAAACGATATTTTCGTATTCCTCATGATAAACCTTTTGAAATTACATCCCAAATGATAGACATTATTTTAAAAAAAATGTTCACTTTATTTAGTTCATCTTTAATTCTTTTGTGAATATTTTTAAAAAGTTGGCTGTAGTGTAGTAGCTTAATTAAATGCGAAATTTTAAGTTTCTACCTCGTATAGTCAGTAAGAAAGTTGGCTGGGGCAAAAGGGAATGACAAACAGACACATCAGTCTCTCATAAGATTTTCTTATTCTGTTTTTGGTACAGAACCATAAAAAAGAAACAATGATACATTCTTCCATAAACAGAAATGATATACCTCTTACGGAATAACAGCATTATAAACCACACTTCTCACTCCTGCAATCTTGCGTATATATTTCTATACAGTTACACTATCTGCAACAGGTTTCAAAAATTTTGTTCAAATCTATAATTTTTCACACCTATAATGTCATTCGTTTAGTCAAGATGAATACGAGTGTTTTAGCGTCTCATTTATTAAAATTGGTTAGGTTTTTCGGATTAAAATTCCACAAAATGATACAAAAGTATTCATAGATAAAATTAAAATATATATACACTATTTTTATTGATGTGCATCCCAAATTAAAAACTGTAAAAATGATTAAGTACGTAAATTATAATAGGAAAAATAACGTATAAATCTCACATCAAAACGATTAGATGCGATTAAAAAATCATGAATGAAGATTATAATAAAAAGTCATAAAACACGAGCGACGTATTGTTTATTTAGATATTTCAAGAAACAAAATAAATAGTAGTAAAGTAAAAGAGAAAGGGCCGAGGCATTAATACTAGAATACGAGGTGCGTATACTTAAATAAATGACGTAGATTCTAAATGTATGACGTAGAACGATTGACTTATTTATTGTTACGTTACCGTAAATGATGTTCATTATGCAAATTATAAACTCGAGTCGAAGGCAATCACGATTAGAATACCGGCATGCTTAATTTGTTATATCACATTTTTTATCGCCTTCTTTTGTAAAAAAATCTAATCCGAAGTGAATGTGTCGAGATTTTTGCTTAATTATGGCTAATCTACACAGAAGATGCTAAATAACTTTAATTAAAATTTTAAAAAAATTCGTTTGCTTAGTTTATGACTCTAATTTTAGTATTAAACCATATTTTCATTTTATTTTGTTTATATTGAAGAGATACTTCATTAATTCCAAACAAAATCAAAGATCATTCAGAATATCATTAGCCCTCTTTTTAATACATCGAGTTAAACATAAGTGGTGAAATGTCTATTAAATCA
This sequence comes from Druceiella hillmani, assembly GCA_039881145.1. Lineage (NCBI taxonomy): Eukaryota > Metazoa > Arthropoda > Insecta > Lepidoptera > Hepialidae > Druceiella > Druceiella hillmani. Next base: position 46,766,486 of record JAYKKI010000007.1, on the reverse strand, counting down.
ATTTTCCTTTCGAAACACGGATTGTCCTCAGAATAATGTTTAATTTAGAAAAATATAGAAATATGTAAATATATAACATAGAAATATGTAACTACCGGCGCCTACTGCTAAGTGCTTAAGGCAGAAACGGCATTAGACAGTATTTGAAAAGTATTTGGTAATCCTATGTCGTGTATCAAAATATAAAAAAATAAAATACGTTACTTATTATCTACAAGCTATAATACAAATAAATTATAGCAACTTTTAGTAAGAAGAAACGAACAGGAAGCTTTTTTTTCCTAATCTCTCTATAAGGATATCGTTATTCAATTTTTTTAATTATTTCATAGAACTATTTCTCCTTCACATGTATATTATATACATGTATGTTTAATACTGAATAAGCCTTTATTATTGAGGCGTTGAGTTATTTGCTCTTTAATAGCACGAGTCAATAAACTCATTCATAATAAAGACTAAGCATGCAGTAAAAATCGTAATCTTAATTGTTTGTCCGAAATATAATCGATAATGGCACCTATAACTCCTAATTACCAGTAAATGATTAAAAATAATTAAAACAATTTTTCCTGTCTGCATCTTATATTACTAATAATAGACATAAAATTCTTTTCTATGTTTATTTAATGTAAATTGCGAAGTCGCCTTTTGTCTACTATATCTTTCATAGATATAAAACGCGGTGAATATTAAAAAATTGCAAGATTTAGCATAATTGTTTCGCTGTAATTTCCTAGTCTGATTTTGCCAACGCTGTTTTCTTCATGATTTTTGTCTATAATTTCGGAAATAAGAAAGAAATGTTGGGTTTTCCAATATTTTCAGAAATATATTTTTGAACGAACAATTTAAAATTATGAAAAAAGTGTTTTTATCTTCCTCGTAACAAGCTCTTTAAAATAATATCCCACATGATACATAAAATTTTAAAAAACCTTTATGGGGAGGGGGTACCCCTCTTTAATTCAAATATGAATATTTTTCAATAGTTACCTATTACAAAATATGTAGATAAAAATATGTATTACTAGGCCCTCAGGCTCAGGAGTAGTTTCTCAAAACTACTAGGTTTCTGAGAAAATCGGCTGAGAATATATAAAAACATAAATATATTAGCTACTATATGTTTCGTAGGCGTAAAAACATGACACGTATTTTAAAACTTATGACAGCTAGAAACACTGCTGTAGTTTTCCTACAACTTTTGCGTGAACTTCTGAAAACCCATATTTTTTCATGACTAGGTGAAATAATTTCGGAAATAAGGGGTAATATTCTTTTTGCATATTTTTCAGTGAATCTCTGAAGATATAATACCAAAAATTGTGAAAAAAAAACATTTTTGTGTACATTATAATTAACCCTTCCAAAACGATTTCATACACTAGACATGGAAATAAAAAAAGAAAATTTCGGGTACCTGATATGACACCTCTAAAAGGACCAAACAAATATGTTGGGGTTTTAGCTATTGAGATATGGGTGGGTTAATATGTTTTATTACAATACCAAAATTAAGTTTCTACGTTGAATAGTTTCAAAGAAAAACGGTTGTGACGTACGGGCGGACAAACACGTAAGTGATTTATAAGGGTTTTATATTTCCGTTTGATGTGTGAAACCCTAAAAAACAAAATAAATGAATTAAAGGTAAAAGAATAAAGTATTTAAAGCAATTCTTTTTATTCTAATAACAGTCTGTTAATTTCGTCTTCCTGCTTCACCTATCATATTTTATTTTAAAAGTAAACCATAATTTTTGATATAACACAAGTCAATGCCCTTAAAAATATTTCTCACTAATAACTTATCTACCTCACTGAGCACAAACAGGTAACACACGTTTTAATCAACCTGATATTATGAATCACCGGAAAGCGGCATTAAATATCCCAATGACCTGCTACCTCAAGCTCCATGTCAAACCTTGTTAATTCTACACGAGCGTAGATCATAAATCTGGTGAAATCCCTAATACCTTAGATGTACATATGTACGTAAGAAAATAGGGGACTTACTCACGTCGAAGCTTTAATGTCTGCTAATAAGCATGCATCATCAACTAACGGATTACCAATGACATAAGGAAACTGTGTTATAACAAAGCGCCATTTGTTCTGTCATTGTGAATCATCATCTTTATCCTACAAGTTACTCATGTTATAGACTTGTATAAAGCTATTCAAAAATCAACAAAAACATTTCTTGCAGATCTATACTCAATTTAGAACTTCTAAAATGTTTAGGGGTCAATGAGAATTTTCTGTTTTTTTAACAAGGAAAAAATTGCCTTTTCTTTGGTTATTAAGTCAGAATTTATCATTGTTTTGTTAAATCATTGAAAAACAATATTTTATCGTGCAATTTATTTTGTTAAATATTCACATGTGCATGTTTTAAGAGCAATTATATTTTAATATTTATGCAAGTTGCATTAACAGGAAATGCTTCTTCCGTTTTAGCGAGATTGAGATAGAAGTTATCTTCGTGAAATATTTGCATATCTCTATGTCCGTATATTTGTTAACATGTTTGAGTGCGTATTGCATTTATTACCCGACTACGGCGCAACCAAGGAAGGGTAATGAAGTTAATAATCTATGTACGCCGATCGTAGCCCAAAAACTGTTGAACCGATTTTAGCAAATGAGGTATGAATCGGTTTTTATTTAATATAAGAATATCATAGGCTAGGTTTTTGAAGACAAGAAATATTTTAGCGGACTTGCAATTAAAAAACAGAATATTAAAAAAAATTCGCGTGTATTATCGAAAAGAATATCATTCGGCAGGTCTTTAAAAATAATTACTATTTTTTCACAAACCTGAAAAAACAGCCAAGTTTGGTACAAATAATAAAAGTACACAGTTCTATGTGCACTCGGTTTTCAAAATATGTATACGAAAATAGGCAACCAAAGAGGGTAAAATAAAAAGCAAACCATAAAAAAGTAAAACCCGACTGCGTCGAGAAAAACAGAAAAGTAGAAAAACAAATTAAATAATCATAATTTCACTAACTACCATACCATATACAGAACCCTAGCCAGGGTTCACTTTTGACAAATGTTTTTCTGAAAAAATATCGACATCTCAAAACAAAGCATCTAATATACAAAATTTCATTCACTTTCGTCTAAAATTCGGACGACCGGATACGGACGTTCGGATGAACAGACCCGGAGACGTACGGTCGGATGGATAGACATGACGAATTAAGACGATTCCTCGTTTCTCTACTTAGTGTATACTAAGATAGTTATTTCGGTCTATATGAATTCATAATCGAATGGTAGATTTATTTTATTCTGCAACAATTACATATAAAACAACATACACAAAATTAATAAATGTAAAATGAATACCAAGTACGGAGGTAGTCCACTTCCTGTATCTACAGGGCTACCAGATAGCAATGACAGTTTTTCCATTTATTATGATTCAGCAGCTTTCAAATTTACCAAAGACATCAGGCTGTCAAAATATTGAGTAAAGTTTGCCATTTCGTCATACAAAATTTCATGCTTGCTGAATGTATGGAAATTATTAAAAAATATTATCGAGTTTCCGGCTCAATTGTAAATACGCGACATAAATTTCATCATGAGGTCGGTCATAATCACGGCTTCAGTGCGCAGGCAATTCGTCACATCGTGGAAAATTTTGAACATGAGTATACTCTTTTAGACCTTAAGCCACCAACCACACGGAGATTGAACATAGCCCCCGTAGCGGCCAGTATCGAAGAAGACTCAGAAATGTAGATTCGGGGCCGATCAGCTGAATCGGGAATCGCCAGAGAATCAAACCGGCTTATTTTGTGGTTAGATTTGAGCCCACGTCCGTATAAGATTGTGCTGATGCAAGGACAGAACGGTTCTTAGCCTACACTGAAAAGCCAACCACTTTGGATGAGCTCGAGACCAACATTCGAGACGCTATTGCTGGAATAACGCCGCATATATTGGACCGTTATCAAAAATTGGACCGACCGCTTGAAGCACTGCCAGCACTGCACCACCAGCGAAGCCGAGGTGGCCATTTGAATGATGTACTATTGCATACACAACGGCATGAAAGTAGCTTCAAAATAAGTTGTTATTTTATTTAAATTTATTTTCTTATCATTCTTATCTGGTTACTCTATATTCGTCTGTATATTACTGGCTAAACTACTAAGCACACGGCAAACGAGCTAAAATCAAGATATATTCACAAGAGCTAAAAAAGGTCACTTTAAGAAGAATGAAGTTTCTTAAAAAATTGTCTGTCAAAAAAAGGAAAAATATAAAAAAAAATAACTGCTCAGTCATCTTAATATCAAGATATTAAGATGACAGCAGTTATTTTTTTATATTTTTCCCTTTTTGACTGACAATTTTTTTAAGAAACTCCATTCTTCTTACGCACTACTGCCTAGAATTAACCATCTGATGTAACTTTCTCCACTAGATCTCGTTGGGTAAATTTCTCTATGGGCTAATACTCTTTATTTTGAGTTCTTTTTAGATGCTTTCCAATTTCGCATTTCGGAATTCCATACGGGTGAAGTCGCAAAGTCTTATCGCTAACTTTGGAACTAACACCTTCTATTAAACTGGCAGGGTTACCTTAACGTAAATATTCCTTAGTAAAATATTTGTCTGTCTGTCGATTTGCTCAGCTATATATATATATATATATATATATATATATATATATATATATATATATATATATACATATATATATATATATATATATATATATATATATATATATATATATAGAGAAAATACAACGCTACACAATCTGCACTGTACAACGGAACATTTGTTTCATTTTGATAATTCTAAAAGTTTATAGAAGGTCCAAGAAAAGTTTTAACAATCTCCAGCCTGTCGGTCTATCCTTGCGATAGCTCCTGCACGTGGGAGCAGGCAGGGAAGAAGTGGTGGGAGTGCAAATCGCTCTGCTCCTCGTTTAAATTAAAACGGTTATTAATTTCCGTTAGAACACAAAATAAATTAATTAAAAAACTGCACTTGCTTATCAAAATGCCATGCGGTCGAAGTGCTATTTACAAATATATTTACTTGTACATGCGAAATTGTTGGCGCATAAGTAAAGCCCGATTTCCATTAGCGTTTTTTTTTCAACAAATACAGAGCGCAATCTCGTTACGAGACGCTCCAAGCGCACCGCAGTACCGCACCACGCCTCGCCGCATCTCCGTCTGTTAATGACTACCGACGTCAACAATCGGACGCATCAAACTGCAGAGGCTGCAATTCGCAATTTGCGCTGATTACCGCGGCGGTTTGCGGTGCCCAGAGTGCACTGACACCGAACGTGTTGCATAACAGCGAGGGCTGTCAAAAATGAAAATTTCATGGTTGTTTCATTGTAAATTTACGATTCAATAAAAAAAAATAAGCTGCTTCTCTAAAAATTTAGTTTTTTTTTCAAAATACATATTTATATATATATTCATTTCAGCAAAGATGACAGCTGCACAAAAAATTTCGTATAAAAAAGACTCGTTTTCGCTTAATAAAAAACTGACAAGTGTGAGTGTAATTCGTGCATTGAAGGTTTCTTACTTTATCTGAAGTGAAATTACTTTATTTATCATCAGCCATCGTTAATATGGCCTTTCTTGCGCAATGAATATTTGAAAAAAACACGATATAATTAAGTAGGGGAATTTATTATTGTGAATGTCTGACAAACTATGTATGACATCGATAATCTTCATTACATTTCATTACATTATTTTTCCTAAAACCTCTGCATAGGCTTCGAAAAATCCTGTGTTTTTTCTTAATATTAGTTTCAATAATTTCAGAAATATAGGGGACAGTATACTTTGTTGCATATTTTATAGTAATTCTCTGAAGATTTAATGCCGAAAATTATAAAAAAAATATTTGCGCCCATCATAACTGACATTTTCATGCAATTAATATAAATACAGAATATTAAATGTATTTGTATAATAGCTATTAAGATATGTTGGCGCTAATTTGTTTTATTACGGGGCCAAATTTCAAGTTTCAATATCAAACTGTTTCCGGGAAAACCGGCAGATATAAAGTAAATCGCAATACACTCTGTCACGGAGACGTAGACTGATAAGCTAGTGATCTTATAAGATTTCCATTTTTCCTTTTGAGACAAAAAAAGTATGAGGTATGAAAATTATCTTTAATTGACGACTACGTTGTAATTTAAAATTATGGACCTTAAAGAAGTGTACAAAATTAGAAAAAAACAAATTCAATACTTTTTCACGAATCACAACCACTACCGATGAAAGTATTGTTTTGAAAAAAAACGATATTAATGTTTCGGGACCAGTTTCCGTTAAAATTAAACAATTCATTTTCTTACTAAAAAAAGCATCTGTTAACAATTTATAAAAATAACAGAAATTAATTCCTACAGATTAAAAGGGACAGTTATTGCGTCCGAAAATCCACCACTTGACTGCATCTGCATGAACTAAAACTGTCGGAAAACTAAAGTTAAGAGGTGTAAACGTGTCAATTATTTTCCGATTTATTTAAAATCTGTAGAGAATATTTTCGAAATGTTCTAATTTTAAAAAAATGCATTAAAAAATATATTTTTCAAAGTTACAAGCCATGGCCCTTTAAATATTACCATGATCCATCAATTATTTAAAAACTTTTACAAAAAAAATTAATACTCTCATCTCATCAATAAACCGAATTTTTTTCCGCAAAATAATCACCGTTTTGGGCAGCCCTGAATGCAGCCTTGATCGTCACTAGCGTTCATTTCCATGCGAGGTAATTTATGCAGATATTCGACCCAAAATATCGAATTACATAAAAAGTTTATGGCGGGTAGGGCACTATTACTGACGTTTTCGATATTTCGATCCAGTTTGTTTCTGAAGATAACTACATACTCATACTTAATAATTCAGCGAATTACTTTTTTTCTTTTTTTTAAAAACTTCATACATGAAAATACTATAAATCTATCTATATGAAATACTATAAATCTATCTATATATTTATAGTATTTTCATAATATATGAAAATACTATAAATATATATCATCATTTTCTATATTTTTTATTTTTTTTTATTTTAATCAGTTTTTAACCCTAATTGAAAAAAGGCACAACAATCATTTCAAGCTGTTTTTTAATTGTGTTTTTTTTAGAAATTAGCATAAGGCCTGCTATTTTTATAAGGCTCGTTACCAGCTAACTATTTTATAAGGATGGAACATCGATTACAAATTACTTATCTCGGTACTGACTCAAAAATAAACGATGCAACACAAATCTCGTAAAGTATCACAGCTTAAAATTATAAATATAGATGGGAGCAAGAATGACACCAAAGAGATGTAAGGTATTGAAACCGAAAATAAAGTATTCAAAGTAAAATTCGCGTTATTTCCTTATTCCAGAAAATTTATATTTTGAAAAAAAAATAAGCTTCTATTATAGTTCCTTGTTATTATTTCGATGCATTCTGGTCCATAAACGCCTAAATGAATTTTATTAGCATATTATTTAGACAAAATGACATAGCTAATATTTTATAACTTGCAAATTATCTTCAATTCAGTTTTTAAAACTACAAAAAAAAACTATAAAAGTTGTACTTATAAAATTTCAAAAAACCTACAAAAACAACTTCTGTAAGAATAATTATGTTCTCACAGTCACGGTCAAAAGCTAATAACATAATAAAAAAATAATAATAAAACATAATTTGTCAATATCACGTGGCGGCAATCTTTTTTATGGTATTATCTTGATTACTAAAATCTACCTATCTTAAAATGTATATGTGTTCTGGGGAGTATTAAACAATTTATTATTTTATTTCCTGATACATATCAATATTAAAATAAGATAATATTCCAGCGAGGAAAAAAAACATAACTTGAATAAGACCATTAGCTCTGATATAATCGATTTGATCACTTCATTAATATACGCGTGACATATACTCATTTCGTATCATTTATTTTGGAGACCAAAGTGGATCCGTCAAGTAATAACAGTACTCTGCTACCAATTCATGTATAACATAACTTTGTAAGTGGGAACGCCCTTACACTCACTCGGGTAAAATGAGGTTAATACATCAATAACAGTCATTACATAAAAAACAAAATTATAAGACGCTTCTACCGATGAGAAATGAACTTCCGCATTATAACGGTTTTTCAAGTACTTCTCAAATATGAGAAGAAAGAAAATGGCTTAATATTTTGATGTTAAGTACGTCTTTGGGAATGATTGACGGAATCCAATTTTTTAACCGACTGACCGAAGGTTATTAAAAATTATATTTTTTTTATATAAATTTGTGTGTTGCGCCGTATTACCTCTATACAGTATTCATTAAAACTAAAAATCTTTATAAAAGTAAGTAAAAAAACAATACCTACCTCTCACTCTATTTTTTAGGCTAATCTTAAAAACTGTGGTTTATAAAAAGGATGACCGATGGTTTTAAAACTGTTATATATCTTGCAAGTAGATAAGCAGGAGGCAAGCTGAGAAAACCTAGTTAAAAAATAAAATAAATACTAATGAAAATATCTGCTACCTGAAAAGTCAAGAAAAAAGATAAATATCTCATATTTAAAATAGGGAGTTTCATATTGTTCTGTATGAGTTCTTGAAAAGAAAATAAGATTTGTTTTTTGTCGTAAGAAATTCTTTACAAATGTTTCAGTTGTAAATAGGAAACAGTAGGAATTATCGAATTATAAATGTATATATTAAATTCAATTCAGTTATTTCTTTCTATACCGGTGATGGAGTAAAATAAACAAAATTTGAGACTCAATTGAAAATTTATAAAATATGCTAAATGCAAAATGTGAAAGGGGCTGAAAATAGTTTCATTGTGAAAAGGAACTGAAAACAGTAAATAAATACGAATCAAGTCGGAGTCTGTGTCTGTGTGTGTCTTATATATATATATATATATATATATATATATATATATATATATATATATATATATATACATACACATACACATATATATATATATCTAAATATATATCTTTATTATCCTAGGCCTAATAGTTTTAGAGATACGATTTTTTAAATATTTTTTCTGCTTGATCATTTTTCGGTCATGGTAAAATAAAACAAGTGTAGTATTTATGTTTATACCGCATTTATTATGTTTTTTATTACATTAAATGCCTTCTCCTATGCGCAACTACCATCTTTTTACAATTTTTTTTCCTAAACTTCGTTGTTTTTTACCACTTCAGGCATATGGTGTAATTTTTGTTTCAATTGTATTCATTACCGTTAGTAGTCTCATAGACCGCCTCCTTGCAATATCTTCTTAGAAAATAGTCCACGGGATTGAGGTCTGGCGAACGTGGTGGCCGTACAATTGTACCCTCACGTCCTATCCATCGATTTAAGTAAGTTACATTTACGTGTTTAGTTATTTGTCGATAAAGTAGGTCGGTGCACCATCGTACTGTGGCAATATCCCATCACATACATCTTGTGGTATTTCATACAACAGACTTCCAAGTTCGTCTCTAAAAACAGTTGATAACGAACTCCATTAAGCCTCGGTGGGAGTTCAAACGGACCGATAATTTTGCTAGCACTACTTATGTGTCTCATACCATTAACAGAAGCCTGCCATAAGCTCTATTAAAAGCTCAATAGCAATTAAATTTTATCTCGGGAACAAAACATATTTTTCATTATTTCTCAACATGTAAATAATACTTGATTTTATTTCTAGTGGCCTTAACTCTAGGATATCAAAACTGTTTAATAGTTTTATGTGAACTTTTCAAATGTAGACAAAAGCTTATTGATTTTATATCGAAATGAAACGTTACTCATTTTACTTCTGAAATCTTAAGCTATGTAAAATTGAAAATTTCTTCAAAATCTATTACTATTATTAACGGATTGAAAATATATTTTCTTTATACAAGTTTTTCTTTGCTACTTATTAGTTAATCCTAATAATCCTATTTACAAATAAATATTTTATAATTCAACAACCTTGAAGAAAAAAGAAAGAAAACCACTTGTAGATTGCTCTTCTAGTTTTGCGATCCAGTATAACTGAGAACTAAACTCAGACCCGAAATAATTTTTTTGTCCAGTCGATATACCCATATACAATACAGGTGTACCAATATTTATCTATATTTTCAACCGAAATGTTCTAATACATGTGAGATAATGCATATAAATATCGAAATAATGTAACAACGAATGCTCCGCTTCGATCATTCGGCGTCTTAAACACCACACTTCGCTCGTTCGGTAAAAAAATTACGGCGATTTACGTTAAATATTTCTAAAAAATGAGGTAACAAAAATGCACATTTTGAATATTTATTAGCAGGGCACACTGTTTCTTCAAATGCCATGAATAAATTAACGAAAACATCACAAAAGGACAATAATATAACGGTTTAATTATAAAAAATTAAACCAAAACTAAACACAATGCGCAAATGACAAGTACAGAGTACACGTAACGAATGGAGCATGTACCATTCGAACTTAAACGATCTCAATCTTGAAATAATGAATCGAAAAACAAAATAGAAAAAAATGCGGTACCGCCCCAATACCGAATCAAACAATGCCAAAGCGCGAACTATCGAAGATAGCGAACTATTATTTGAACATGTAAGCGGTACACAAAACAATGCATGTTTTCTCGCTAGCGTAGAATACTTTGAAACAAAAAAAAACGAGCAACACAAATTGGCTCTCAAAATGGCCAAGTAAAATTTAAAAAAAATATAAGCTCAGATGTCATTCTTTGATATGTCTCAAAGAATGACATCTGACCTTATGTTTAAGTTATACCGTATTATATTTTCATATGTAAAAGGCTTTGTACAATCAATTTCCTAAAAATATTGGTCGTTCCATATAATACATATATTTCTGTTCCATATAATACATATACTATATGCCACCGTGCAATTATTTATAATGCAGTCGTGAACTCAAAGGAAACTCTCCATGATCTCTACAAAACCTCACACTGTTATAAATATATACTACATACTTTTAGATACAGTAGTTTGTCTATGTCACAATGTAACTTGTTGCTTAGACAGCATCACAAAACAGCATCAAATCTGAAACAGGTTATCATTAGTCCCATAACTTGTATAGGACATATTATATTTGTCTTATTTATTAAGAATTGTTCATACTGCCGAAAAATACCAGATTTGATAGGTCCCGGATTTGAAGCTGTTTCTATAACATAAGAAATTCTAAAGAATTTACACAGCTCACTATAAAATTAATTACTAAAAGTGTTGTCGTAAACCACAAATTACAATTAAAAAATTGAATCATCTGTAATGAAATAAATTAAACTTTCCATTTTAAAAATTATTTTTAAAAAAACTTTGAAATTATTAGTATTTTAACAATACATAAGACCGAACTTTGCTTGGCAAGCTATGTAAATAAACTAAATTTTCCTAATTAAAGACTTACATAGGTATCTCGTGTCCAAATACGATGATTCAGCCCACTTCATCAAAACTTTTATTTATTATTCTACAATTAATTTTGTTTATTACAATTTTATTATGTTTATTATTCTGCTTAATGACTACAAAGGACCAACAAATACAAAGAATATTACAAGATCAATTTTCTGATGAAAATTAGGTGGAGAATGGTAATTTCAGAACATATTTCAGCAATATTGAATTCGATCATTGTATTAATCACATGCTTGAAGAGGACTATGCTACTAATTCAAAAATAGGTTGTGACGGCCAACCGGCATTTGAAGAAGAAAGCTACCAACTTCTATCACAAAATTCGCCTCACATGGCTTTTGGGTCACTTTTTTTTTCAATGGGTATTATTCGTACATTTGTGCAGTTGCAGTCCAAACGAGGACTGCAAATGCGCAAGTTTCATTTCCCATTGGATAAAAGGGACCTAAATTAAAAGAAAAAAACCATTTTCGGTGGTCATTAGAGCGCCACGACATTTACTTAAAAACGCAACAGTATAATATAGCAGTGGAAACATCAGGAGTAAAATAAACATATAGCAATACTCTCCATGTTTCTACTACTCTCCTTGACTAATGGAGGGATATTTTTTACTGATGAGATACTGGAAATGAATGTGCTTCGAACCTGTGAACTGATAATACTAAACTAATTAATATATTTGAGGCTGAAGCTGACTCTCAAAGGCTGTGTCATGGCGGCTTTTGTTCCTTACGAATGGATCTTCCCGAAGGCAAGTCAAGTAAATGCTCGCCGAGGGGAGATCTCGATTGACACCTTCTAAATGTTCTCAAATTTTATTTCTTGAGAAAAGAAATATACGCCATATTTAACATTTTAACAATTTCTATCGAATTACAATTGATTACCTGACTACGGCGCAGCAAAGGAAAGATAATGAATTTAACAGTCTGTTTATTTATGTATCTATGTAAGGATGGTTAATTATAGCCCAGTTTTTGGGCTAAACTGATTTTAGAAAAAGAACATTTTCTATATTTAATATGTCTCATAAGCTAGAAAAATATTTAACGTACTTGTAATAGAAAAACAGAACTGAAGAAAAATTTCGAGCATCTTATCTATAAGGATGTCATTCGAATGGTGTTTAAAAATGATTAACAGGTTTCTTCAACCATTTTTCTATAAACATGAAAAAATAGCCAAGTTTGGCAGAAAAGGAAGAATAGAATCGAAAAATCTCTTAAGAATATTCCGTAGTATCATGAGCATTCGAAGTTCCAAATCCAAAAAAAAACCTACCAATTACGAGTGGAACTGGCACTTCAAGGGTTCTATATACATTTCAACACATATAAACATTTCTCTTAAACCATTTACAAATATTAATTTATCACTACTTAAACATACTGCCTACTATATATTTCACAAGCATAAAAACATGGTGTCATATTTAAAGAATCATAAGATCAAGAAAAATTGCTATAATTTTCTATCCTTTTCTGTCTTCTAGTCTAATTCGACTAACCCTTTTTTCATGATTATGATTGAATGGTTCGAAAATAAAGAAAGGAAACCTCCATTTTCCTATATTCTTTTAAAATAGCTTTTTAGATATGCAAGTCCAAATTAGGAAAAAAAGCCCTTCCAAATGATACTCCAGATGAAATATAAAAATCTCATAAATTTTTTTGATAATATTTTATTTACTTCGTCTTTAATTCTTATATTAATATTTTTAAAAAGTTAGCTAGTGCAAAATACGTTAGCCAGTAAGATTTAATCTAAATTTTAAGTTTCGGATAGTTTTTAATTTGATGTTTCGGATAGAGTTACGTTGGCCAATAAAATGTATTCTAAATTTTACGTTGTAGCGGTACGTTAGCCAATAAGATGTATTCTAAATTTTAAGTTTCGGATAGAGTCGGATAGTTTCAAAGTAAATCGGCTGTTATAGACTAACTACAGACCCACGAGTGATCTTATAAGGATTCCATTTTTCAGTTTATGGTACGGAACTCTAAAAAGAAACGAAAAACAAATAAGTTATGTAAAAGCAGATCACCGATGTGTTTAGAATGCTCACAAAAATTGTGCGTTAAGTGTTACGACAATTTGTAATATTTGGGTGGCTCAATTTTAAAAATATGTACGGTTGTTTCATTTTTTATTGAAAAAATTCCACACAGGTAAGATCTTTATGAGATTCGTCATCATAATCAATATTAATAATAATAAAACTTAACAACAAATTTTAAAAATTTGGACCAAAACAGTAGCAATCCTTTACTCAGCCCATAGGGTAGAAGTAATTTATATTTAATGGTACCCTTTAATGGTACACTTGAAAGAAACGACAGAGGACCAGAAAGATACAGCTCAGACGGAAATCAAGATTTTGGTGCCGCTGCTTTACAAGATTACGAGCGCACCGCGTACAGGTTTATTTCCAGTTTCGTATTTGATGATGCAGCCTTCATTTTCTTTTTGTTTTAAAATATCTGATAAAAGAGTCGTTTCAATAGGATACTTATTCTGGCAGTCAAGAAAAAAAATACCGATCAAACCTGAAACGAGTATTTATGCTAACTGTGTTCTGCCCCACTTGTAACCATCAATTGAATAACCTCTATTATCATCGATTTTTTTATTTTTCTTTTTGCAGTGAAACATGCATATGAAGATAAAGAGGAATCGAGAGCTTCTAATGGGTTATCTGCAAGTGTAATTTTTTGGCAGAAAGAGTCAAAATATTGTACATTAGCAACAAATTCTTTATAATTTCATCTAAGTTTAACATTGCATCAGCTACATAGGCCATAAACTAATAATAAGGTTAAAATATTTCATTGACTGCCATACAAACATTGGTACTTTGAAAAATATAATCTAAGCTTCTATGGAAATTAAGACATCATCCATTAACTTAACCGAATGTTAATTGTTTAAAGTTGAAAGCGTCTCCTAGGTAGCATAAATTCGTGAATTTCCTAATTTTTGTAACGCAAAGATTAGGTTTTTTATGCCCCCAACTAACCTAAATTTATAGAATATTACAATATATCTTTATTATATTAAACATACAAAGTAATGTTAGCTTTAATACGAAAATTTAGGATACATCTGTACCGTTTAAAACTTAAGAAATGTTTCCTGGTATTTTGATCTGTTTCCTTGTTTATTTGTTTGTTTCGCTTTACACAAAAAAGACATTTTTTACTAAGTATTGTCTAATGTTTATTATAATAGATGCGTTATTCAACATTTTTTTCTCAGCAATATCTACATTAATATGCCACAAAGAATCATACCATTCGACATGCTAAATGAAGCGTTATTCAGCCTTATATTGTATCATTTTACTTTACGTATAACGTAAACGTTACGGAATGATTAGCCTTTAAACAGAGTCTATATGTTGTATCATTATGAAACCTATATTTTCACAGCTACGTACTTTAAAATGGCACCTTATATCACTTTAGGTAAAGATGGTTAAAACGATTGACATTACGGCTGACTTTGTGGGTTATTTAAAAATTGCTTTCGGTATTTAGTACATTTAGCCTTACTTAATATAATTAATTGAGCAAAACTGAAAGGTAAAACCACTAATTTTTATAGTAATCTTATAAAAGTTATGTTATATATTAAATTAGATACGAACAAACATCGTTATATACTTCGTATCATAAAAAGTATTTTGCATTTGCGGAAAAGCTTGAACAGTCCGTACTCAAGAAATGAGGCATGTCTCGGTTCCATTTATGTTACCAAATATTACTTTCGTAAAATATATCCGACTATCTAAATAAATAACAGAATTTCGACTATTTACGGCTGATATTGAAAGTGACACGACGAATAAATCTTACAAGACACCCAAAAAAGCAAAATAACCTATGAAAATGCATCTCTGTCATACATAGATAAAGTACAAAATTATCATCGTCGATGAAATAGCTCCGTCCTTTTCATTTTTCTCATAAAACTACATGATGCTATTCTTTTCTCTCAAGCCACCGAACTTTAATGGAAAATAAAGGCAAGGATAATGCGAGTGCGAAACAGTATGCCTTTTTTTAATGCGAACTTTATGGCAATCGTCATTGTCGTTAGCTAACGTATATGTCTATTAAAGAAAATTATACAACATAGGGCTGATCGAATGTAGTAAAGAGCAAATAACAGAACTTCATGAAAGACGATTTACAATTGTTTACCAATTCAAATTTGTTTAATAACAATTTTAGTTTTATATAACTTTAAAAGTATTTTTCATTCACCGCCAAAAGTTAAACGTTGGTTATAAACTTGAAACAAATGCATATTTTTATATAGCATCTTATAATATCTATTTTACATTAAATTTTGATTTTTGTATTGAAAAATACTTTGTCATCTTTTTTTATCGCGAATTTTATATCATATGTACACAAACTATATTAAATACATCGGAAAACAAAAAATAAATTAAGTCAATAAAATAAAAATTAATTAATTAAGCTATAATTAGATTAGCGTTGGACGGCGTTTTATTATTTGACCGCTTCAAAAGTGGGTTTTTGCATAACTTAAATGAAAAATATTCCTATTTTTCATTTTTATTTTTCTGTAGGTAAGTTATAATTAGATTAGATAGTCAAAAATTCTACGAAATTTACCTTTCCGACCAACACCTACCATGGATTTATTGTATTATATAATATACCCTCCATTTTTCTTCTTTAAAGTCGAGTAAAAAAAGTAATAAATGTAACAAGTGTTTGTAGACCTAGATATAAATGAAATAACTTATAAAAATCTGTGAACACTAAACACTGCTTCCTTGAGAGATAATATAGTATTTAAAATTATAATATCTATATAAAGAAGCAAATTTTGTTTGTTCGCTTTTTTGAGTCGTGCAACAAATATGACATAATCTAATTTACTTAAACTATTTCGTATAAATTATCGTGCCCAAATGGATTTAGGGTATATGACATATTTTTTGGAAATTGTACTATCCGTGTCCGTGCCGTAAAATTAGGCTCGACTAAAGCACGTAATAAATATGTGAACTTTTAAGAATAACATTAATAAATTAATTGCAAACAATTATTATATGAAAAATAAAACTATAAAAATATAATCGACGCCGCACACAGTTAAGTGCTACGTTTCACTTGGCACCGACACCAAAAATCTCTAGCAATAACAATATTTCGTAAATTTATTTATTTTCGGAAACGATATTTTACCGCAAGGGTTCTATTTAAGTATTTCCATTATTTTTTTCTTTTCAGTGAGCCTCTTATTCCCTGATTATTTGAAGTCAGTTCCATTTTTTTGTAAAAAGTTTTAATTTTTCATTTTTAGTACTTATGTATCCTATGTTACCCAAAATGTTCACGAACTTACAATGAATCCGATATCGATAATATTTCATTTATTGAAAACGGAACAACGGAACTCTTTTAAACACACCGTAATTAGTATTTCAAGCTTCTTTATATCTATATATATCTGCCTACAATATCCTAATTACTTCATACATTTTTATGTGTCTGTACATACGTTACTTACTTGCCTACTAATATTCTAGAGACTTATGTCTCTGTACATACTTATATATAAATACTTCCCTACCTATCTACCAATGTTTAGTTACTTCACGTATTTATTTATAGCAGTACTTACTTATTTATCTAGCTACCTCCTAATATTTTAGTTGCTTCATGCTTCTGTATGTAACTAACTAGTTACTTGAATACTTTCTTACTTACATTCAGACAAGTCAAACGAGTCCACACTCAATGAATTTACTCCTCATTACCAAAGAGTTCCGGTCACCACCTTCCGCCTTCAATATTGTACCCAGATTTTACTAAGAGGATTTATGTGGTACTCAGTCGTATTAAAACTTTACAGACTTTGTTATTAGTTTCGTCAGTAAAATTACATCATGCAAAGTCGAACACGGTGCCTGTGCTTTTCATTGTTGAGGAATTTTAGGGTGTACATACAATTTCTATAATCAAATTCTAACCAAATTTTCACGATTGCAATCGTGATGGTGTAACCCTTCGTATCAAAAAGAGGATCATCTAAATTGGTTTTCGTATGGTGTACTTTCAATTTTTGTGATTGAGGATTCCTATGGTGTACCTTCAATTTTTATTTGAGTCTACACACCCTTTCAAAAAATAATTTCAATTGGTTGATTAATGCCGGAGATATGATGTAACACACAAAATCTACTGCTTCTTTGATGTAGCTTAAAAAAAGTGTAGTTTAAAAAAACTAAAACAAAAATGCTTTAGCAACCAAGGGAATAAATCAAATGAGCGCAAATTCGATGTGTTTACTTTTAATCATTGAGAAGTTCCGATGATCACCTCCCTCCTCCATCATTAGACCCTCCTGGTACTGATACCTGATACCTGATACATGTAATCAAAGGACTCATTGAGACAAGTCAAACGAGCTCAAACTCGCTAAGTTTTATGTTAATCATTGATAATTTCTTATGACCACCCCGCCTTCTCCGTCATTATATTATCAGCTCGACGGTATACATTAGCATAGTCGTCAGAATTACAACAAATCTGCAAAGTTTTAAATCAATACGGCAATTATAAGTGGGTGAAAATCAAAGTGCTAGATTTTTTTACTCATCTATATTCCATTTCATTCTAAAAGAGAATATTTGTAAACAAAGCAAAATGAGAGTTCTGGTATTGTAAACCTTTTTCTTATGTTCACATTATTAATATAACATAGAATTATTTGGTATTTGTATTTAAAAATATGATTTTTATTGATATGGGTTTTTTCGTCTTTTTTTTAAAAGGTATGCCAAATCATTCACCATTAGATAAATAATTTATGACTCTTTAAACACCCTTCCGAGAATCAAACCGGGGGTGTTCCAGTCTGCGCTAGCGTCTTTGTCACTGTTAATGGACAGCTATATATAATGCCGAAGGTAGGTAAGTAGGTTTTTAAACGTTATTTTTTTTAATATTTTTGTCGAACACTAATCATAATCATCGAAAATTTACAGTCTAAAAAGAGCAAAAACTTGCCTTTTATAAATAAACGCTGCCACTTAGTATATAACACATGTATATTCTGTATTGCAATGTAATACTAGCACTTATTTGAAAATAAATTTAATGATTTATTGCAGCTATTTTACTTCAAATGTTATAAACATGCATGTTATAAACACAATACACACGCAATGTTATAAAGCTGCAAAATAAGTGATTTGTATCTAATAGCATATATGGGTACAGGTTAAATATTTATCCAAAATGTTTAATATTCCTGAGTTTTGTGTGCTGACTACATTTTTCTCCTCTAAATTTCACAATTCATATTAGTAAAATAACGGTGTAATATTTGTATTTATAACATTAATTATTGTGGCAGTTCATTAACGTAATATAGTGATTGTCTTAATATAGTTATTTTTTAGCGTTTAATATGATTATGGGTGTAATACAACGTATTTTTTAATAGTCGTCAACTGTTTGAATATATATTTGTGCCAACCATATTTTATTTGTTGAATTATTATTTTTTTGTTAACATTCTTGTTACGAATAAGCACATGTATATATATATATATATATATATATATATATATATATATATATATATATATAATTGTTACTTAAATGGTTAACTTCATACTATATTCTAATAATTTTGTATTTTGCAGTGTCATATCTAATACTCACTTTGTATTTGTTTGAACACATTGAACTTTATTTTTAAGACACGTATTTCCCCAAGAGTCTAAACGTCTGTAGAATACTTTTTATAATACGTATTGTCCCAACTTGCTAGGCATTGAAGACAGAATTTTTATCGCTAGTAATTCCCAAACAAACAGTTAAATCCTTAAAATTATTTTCTGTAAAATTAAGGTTCACAAATACGACGTTTAGACATAATTATGAATAAAAGAGAGCTAGCCAACAAAAAGGTCTGCGCCTGTTTATTGGCTGCAATTAAGCAATTCAGATTATCTATAGCACAACAAGCTTCACGCGTTAACCAGATGACCACTCCATAATTATACATATAGCAAAATTATAACCAATAGAAATTCGAATCAAACTTGAGGTTACCTGTAATCTGAAATCATTGCTAAAAATGTATTCTGTCACCAACACTCAAGGTGATAACTTTGAGTGTCAATAAATACCAAATGTGACTTAAATTTGTTTAAATCGTTTAATCATGAGTCGGTGTGACTCATTAATTTAAGTCGCCAGCCGTATTTAGATCTAGTAATAACTAGTTTTTAAGATCCTGCCTATACTTTATAACAATTCTCTTTTCAAGTGAAATGTAATATAGTTACATACAAACAAAGGTAATAAACACATATTAAAAAGGTATTAAAAGCAAAATGCAATCTTGGATTCATGATTATAGATAAATTTACTACCATTTTGGAATTTCTTTATAACTTAAATTACAATTAAATTAAATTTTCATTAACTCGACAATGTCTACACATTTCATACTCTATGTATGTATACATTTGACTTAATGAATAAGCTATGAAACATAAGTTATAACGGATAATTTACCAGATATGTAGATATTCAAAGATCATAGCATGATAAAGCATTGAATACAAAATCCCCATTCATCGCGATAATGCCAAAAGTTACGAAAAGCTTTTGTTTTGACAAATCGGATTAATTAAAATTTACGTACACAATATCCGTAACGAGATATCGTTTTTCATTTTTATTGAAATCCGAGTTCAGATCGCGTCACGTTAATAATTCAGCTAATCATTTTATCGCGGACACGGATTGATGGACCTCATAATTTACGAAATGAAATATGATATTCGACGCCTGCCCAAAAGTGGAAGGCAATCTCGCGTACATTGAATTTTTATATTACATAAATGCGAAATATCGCTACGTATTTGCGAGCTAATTTCCACTTAAAATAGACAATATAAGCAGAAGAAAACAAAAAGTAAAAGTCATAAGAAGATATTAATTTATATTTATTTTACGGTTTGATACAACTGCTTAGATAATTGACATGAACTGTTCACCATCGCATAGTCCATAATGTCTGAATGGCCATAGGACATAAGGATTATCAATGTTATTTTGTGATAAATTAATTTAGGCTGTTGTCATTACATAATTACATTAATGCGAAATATCGCTATATATTTGCGAGCTAATTTCTACTTTAAATGATCAATATAAGCAGAAGAAAACAAAAAGTAAAAGTTGTAAGAAGATATTAATATACATTTATTTTACGGTTTGACACAACTGCTAACATAATTGACACCATCGCATAGTTCATAATGTCTGAATGGCCATAGGATATAAGCACTATCAGTGTTATTTTGTAATAAATTAATTTGTCAATTGTTACTATACATAACAAAGTTTGAGGACAAATTTTATTTCAACTAGATAAAGGAAAACAATGGATAATCAACTTCATTGACTTCGTCCTAACTTATTATATTTTTTAATGTTTTAATCACGTAATAGTTAAAGATGAATGCCATATACTAACTTCATATCGTACTTCACGGTGATTCTTGTTTGTATAACCAGTTGACCAGTAATTTCAATCTCCATCTGAAGATAACTTTAGTCACGTCACATCTATATCATGTAATTTCTTACCATAATCAGTCGTACTTTTTTGTATCCCGCTAATGTTTAAAGAGTGGAAGCCTTATTTTACAATTAAATCCATTTTGCTAGAATAATGATACATTTACATAGACATATATGTAACCAAAATTTCTTCTGACGTCGTATCTATAGTTCTTTAACGACATTTATATTTCTCGCGTGTTCCGTATATACTATTTTTCTAGCACGTGTAGATGATCATCAATATATATATATATATATATATATATATATATATATATATATATATATATATATATATATCTTCTTCTTTACAAGCGTAACAGCTCTTTGCGGATCGCTGTGTGTCTACGTTTAGGGTCCATGTTTCGCTTGCATAAAGTAGGACTGGTAATTAGTGCTTTATAGATTTTAATTTTTAATTTAGTCTTCCAACTGATGAGTTTAGACTTCAGTTGTCTTCTTAGTCCAAAGGAGCATTTATTTGCCATTTTAATTCTGTTGTCAATTTCTGCTCATAGTTTATTTTTGTCATTAATTGCTGTGCCAATGTATTTAAATTCGTCATCTTTTTCAAAGGTGTAGCCATTTATGCACAAAGGGGTATTACAGTTTACCATGGAATGTGAGATTTCCATGTATTTAGTTTTATCCTGATTGACAATCAGGTTCATATTTCTTGCACAGAACTCAAGGGTGTGTATGCAATTTTAACGTCGAAAAAGGCTAAGCGGGCAGGATAAAGCGGACATTTAACCGCTTTGCCCAACCAATGCATTTATATGAAAATCTATATTTTCTTTGTTTTTTTTTTAAAGATTAGCAAATATAAAATAAAAACATCTCAAGTCCCGTGGCTCTCTTCAACCAAGCGACAAGTAATGCGAGAAATTAAAGAATTAGGGAAGTCCATCATAAGCATGGTAACCAAATATGACATCCCAAGAACGACTCGGCAAAGGCATCTTAAAGCAGGTTCATTTGAAAAAAGCTTAATTACAGTATTTTCTCCGGAGCAAGAAACTGAGATTTTGGAATACATATTCCACATGGATGCCTTGTTTTATGGGCTGTAAAAAAATGAATATTTGGAACTCATCTTTAACTACGCTGAATACACAAAATTTCACACCGTTTTAAAAATGGTGCCGCTGGCTTAGATTAGCTCAAAGGTTTTACTGACCACCATCCATATCTTACTTTGCGTAAACCGGAGTCAACATCTATCGTTAAAGTTGATGCCACTCGGTTACATAATATGGACGATACCGGTGTTCAAACTTCTTCGAATAAACCACTGAGGGTCTCAACAAAGTGTAGAAAGCGGCAAGTGGGTATCAAATCTAAACCTGAATGCTCCTAGTCATTCATTCCTCCATTCTTGATATTTGCAAGAAAAAATTCTTGCCTTCTAAATGGAACTTTACCCACACTCAAGGCACCTGTACCAACAATGGTTGGACCAAAGGGCCAATATTTTTGGAATGGTTGAGATTTTTCATAGAGACTGTCAGACCTACTGCAGACAGAAAAGTAATTCTCACGCTCGATAATCACGAGTCGCATAAATATATACCGTCACTAGAGTTTGCATCAGAAAACTATGTCATTTTTATCTTTGGCATCCCATACGGCACAACGCATGCAGCCTCCAGATTACTGCGTTCACAGGCCTTTAAAAATTGACTTCGAGCAGGCGATGTCTGTGTTCGAAAAAGCACAGATTCGCAGAAGAATTAATCAAAATGACGTAGCTAAACTGTTTACTGATGTTTAGGCGAAAGCAGTAACTGCAAACCCTGCTCTTAGTCGATTTGGGAGCGCAGGCTTACCGCAATGTATTTCCTTATGAGAAAGACCATGTCATTTCATCACCAATTCTGAATATTGCGCCACAAAACATACACCTTCGACGCCTCCTCATATCTACGTACGCCTTCGACGCCTCCTCATATTGACATGGAAAGAAATACTAGCAATTATATTAATCATAACACAAGTGATGCGCAGCGACAGTCACTCAAGATTCCGAAGATCAGCGCCCTTCAACATTTTTAGCAGAGGAATATGATACTTATGAACCGCCATCTCTATCCGTGCTAGATCAAATTTATCGAAACAGAGAAAAGTATTCTGCGCTTGTGCTTGATACCACGACAAAGAACATTTCATAATCAGAATACAGACTTGATGGGCATTAGACCCATCAAGTAGATTCAACAATCTCACTTTTTCCTACCACAAAAAATATTAACACATCCATTGATAACCTTGATAATCCTAGCTTCCTTACAGCTCCAAATAAATCTAGTCGACGCAGAACAATGCAAAGATCTGAGATATTAACTAGCATACCCACCAAACACGAGCAAATAGTTAAAATGAAAAAAAGAAGATAAAAGCAGTGTGTTAAACGAAATCTGTTAAACGAAATTCTTTTTGAAGATAATCTAAAGTCTAAGAAGTTAAGACAAAAAGCAAAGGGAAAAAAATAATGTTGATAAGCCTGCCTCACGATATTATTACTTTCTTTGTCATGGCCCTTATGAAGATCCACCTTACGAGGACTGAATAAAATGTCATAACCGTAAGTCATGGGATCGCGAATCTTATACTGCCTCTTCTGGCATTGGATTATTTTGTCTGTGATATCTGTAAATAAATTTAATTACATCATCAGTAAGTCTATAATAATAATTATCAGTAAGTCATAATAATTATCAGTAAGTTTATAATATAAGTTAATTGAAATAATTTTAATTAAAAATTCTAATAATATGCTAATAATCTAATAATATGATAAAAAAATTAAAGAACAATATATTGCACATTGCTTTGAAAGTTAATACCTCAAAAACAGTGATTCAAAATTAAAAACCGAGCCACTAGGCGTCGAAGTACGTACAAAGTAGGATTTTATAGCCAATATATCCTGAAATCGATGACAAAACGTACTGGAATTCTTTTTAAAGTTCTAAACAAATCTAGAATTTTTCAAATCCATGGATGTAAAACTAGAATGGCTGATATATGTCGCTTTGAAGCTAAACAAGTTGAAAACGTGAAAAATTAAACGAATCGGAACCAAAAGTTTTTTTAAAAGACTTACCTAATCATACCAATGGGATATGGAAAAGATACATTCCCCACATTTTACAAATACATTAAAATATATTTTATAGTATTTTTCTACTTATCAACTGATATCTTCCTACGAGGCATAAATTTAATCCACTTAAATCTAACTGAACAAACGATGAGCCTATGACTCATAATTTGTTAAGTTCAACTGTCAGAACAGTCCAACGGAACTAAAAAAACACTAAGAGTTCCTCGTTTCACTACAGAACTACAGATAAATAAAATTTTAATTTTAAACTTGACAGGGGGTAGCAGAAAATAAATTTCACTCTCACTTTATAAATATGGCGAGATTGGTTAACAATTTTTGAAAAAATTTCTACATAGGAATTTAAATGCTCAATTTAAGTAATTCAAATATTCATAAAAGCTTTTAAAATTTTATGTACATTGATTTACAACTGTGTAGCTGCGACAGACGATGGTTAAAAGCAATTAGAATTCCTTGCTCTATGAAGAAATCGTAAAACAATTACTAAGTTAACGCTGAAGAACGGTAAAATAAATTAAACAATATGGAAAAAATGCTCAATTTAAGTAATTCAAATATTCATAGAAGCTTTCAAAATCTTATATACATAGATTTACAATAGCATAAACAGTATAGCTGCGACAGACGATAGTTTGAAGTAATTAAGTTTCCTTGCTTCAGGAAGAAATCGTAAAACAATTACTAAGTTAACGCTGAAGGAAGGCAAAATAAATTAAACGATATGGAAAAAATGATCAAATTAAGTAATTAAAATATTCATACAAGCTTTCAAAATTGTATGTGCATAGATTTACAATAGTAGAAACTGTGTAGCTGCGACAGACGATGGTTAGAAGTAATTAGGATTCCTTGCTTCACGAAGAAAGTGTAAAACAATTACTAAATGAACGCTAAAGAAATGGAAAATAAATTAAATAATATGGAAAAAATGCTCAATATTCTGGAAAAATGTTAAATCATACAATCCAAAAATTACAACAAAAATACTACCTCAAAATAAACGCAACGATAAATGTAAGGAAAATTATCCATTGCAATAAAAGTGAAACGTGGTCTGTTTATGTCTTTGTTTCAGTCTTAAACGAATCAACGATTTCAATTAAAGTGTTTACATAGTTATTATACATTCTTGGTTAAAATATTGGCTATATATAATAATACTAACGTTTAAAAGAGCAAAGCATCAAATATAAATTCCAAAAATAATTATGCTCGCGCAAAGAATATCGAATGCCCTGCGTTTTTAAAGTGAAGAACCATGTTCCATTTACCAAGCGAAACTCATGAGGAATTACAGTACGATATTTTAGTCCAAACTACCATCGCTTAAATCGCACGGCACACCGCTCGCATCACAACAAATATAAAATTTAGGTCTAACAAATAATACCTCGTAACCACACAGCTGGCCTGTTTGAAATCTATATCTCTCTCTAAAAAAAAAACATTTTAATTTTTCTCAAAAGTTAGTGGTTAATACAATATTGAGAAAATTAATTATATATGTGAGAAATAAATCGAGAAAACCGATATATTCGAGAAAACTACTTTTAAAAAATAGTAAAATGCCTATTCTCAAAAATGTATGAAGTTTTACTAGAATATATTAGAAGATGGACTGGGTGAAAGAAGTATAGGTCGCTATTGAAGCGTTTAGTATTCTATTAAACGAATATAATTTAAAAAATCTTGAGAACTAATAACTTTCATTCTCATGAAAATAAAAATAAATAATTAGCTAGTCTCCATAACTTATTATACCAACGAACCTAATGAGGTCAAACAAAACAATTGTTTTTATAAAAATATTTAAATGAAAGAATCAAAGGTTATCAAAACGCACAAAACTGACAGATATCAGGAGACAATACTCCAAGTATTATTGTGTCGTTTCGTCATAGCGCTCAGTGAACGTGTTTACAAACTGGAAGGTTTTTATTGTATTATTTAAAAAATAACTGAGTAATTGAAGTTATAAATTGCAATTACTAAAGATCATGGTTATGGAATATTTAGCAAGTGTAAATCCAATGACTGTACCGAGACGTGATATTGATTTCAATCTACACGTTTTAATCGTGGCATTCAAGGCGGTAGCAACAGCTGCCCTTGTCTGCTTACTTCTCCACATTGTGCACAGAATAACGTATGAAAATGTAATTAATTACGAGGACTGTGTAACGAGTGTACGCGTTGGAGATCAGTTCTATAAACCGGAGACGATTTTAAATCTGACCGATAAACTTGTCGGATTGACGTTCGACGATCGAGACAATCTATTGTTCCTGACGAGGTTTAATGATTCCTCACCAAGTCGGCTCTCAGTTTTGATACGACTTAATCTTCAACCGAATGTTGTGATAGGTACGTAAGTATGCTATATATGTATATACTTCTTTATGTTTCATGAATATGTACAGTCTTTATCTAAACAACTATGGATATATGCTAATCTTGTTTATCTAAATAAAGAAATACTTAGCCACAAAAATTGATACGTATTCAAGAGTCTTTTTACAAAGCCAATGAAAAGAGCCAAGTAGAAATGTGAATTTCTTCAAGTTTTTAATTACCTGTATCGCTTATTTGTATTGTTATAGAAATAACAATATTCAGTAACAGTGTAGAGTAACAAACATTTTTAGCAAACAGTTTCCTGTAAAAAAGATATCATTATCTGGTTAACTTTTGATTAAAACTCAGTTAGTTTGTTAATAAAATTTAACTTTAATTGTCTTAATTAAACAATACAGTACCATCTTTTAACAGATACAGCTAATTTAACTTTTTATAAACAATTTTTCTATATGGCGTTATCAACATACCTAATTTTGATTGTGTACCTTCTTAAACCACAGGGATATTAATACACACTAATTAATTAATTTGCGATATTTACGTTAGTGTATTCAAACTAAAATATAAAATTACCACCACATGTAGCACTTCTCAGAGAAATATTTATAGAAATAATTTGAGATGCTGTGAGCATCGCAGACGTGGGCTTCAAGTAAAGTTTAAAGGGTTTTCCTCTTTTGATAAAAAGAAGTAGACATAGGTATTAGAAAAACATACGTGTATATATAATATGGCTATTCTGTCAAAATAAATACAAAATAAGCTAACGTACATAATTCTTTTGCTTGCTATAAAATTTAAGTATAATGCATATTAATTTACACACAAGTTTTAACCTCAAAATTGTAGTGTGTACTGTGGTGAGAGTCTCACGATAAGTGACTCACCGTAGTATAAATCTGCAGTTTAAATTACTTATAGATACTATATGAGCTAATATAAGTACAAGTTAGTACTCCATTGGTTAAACTACTTTATTACGAGGAATAAAAATTTGGTTCTATATGTGAATCATATCCATAAGTGCAAGTATTTGGATCATTCATTCTTTCAAAGAATTTAAGGGTTTCAAGTTTTCAAAGTATTTAAGATTTATACAGTCGGAGTGATATTTTAATTGCATTTAAATCGTATGTAGTTTATACTCATAACTTAAAAGTCATCTAACAAATGTAACAAAACCTACATAAGGTTCTGATACTCAAATTAAGGTATAAGGTAATAAATAATTATTTAAAAAGACTCATGTTTGGTCACTTATAAAAGATTGATCTCATTAAAGTTTATAAAGTTCACACAATTATCCAATGGAACATTTTACAACGACCTTGTTATAATACTAATTAAGAGAATTACCATGTACTCTTATTCAAAAATAACTTTAGTCAAGTAGTTATTCTATTACCCTTATCGATCACAATTATTAATTATTAAGTTTTTTGCAGACCTAAATATTAATATCTAGGTTTCAAAAAACTTCACTATAAACAAAGAAATATTATATTGTAATGAGAGATAAAATATGTACTATATTGTACATATACTATACATATATACTACTATATTGATACATATATACACTGTACATATATAATACTACATTCTACACAATACATTGTGTATTGCTTTGCACTGTAAATTATTTTCGACTAATTTAATTTCTAAGCATAGATGAGCTTTTAAAACAATCCCTCATATAACAAATAATGTAGCTCAATCACATTACTCTTCTAGCATGAAGTTATTATCTGCTTAGATAAGGAAGAAGATTTTACTATTTTTTGTGATTTACGTGACATGACGTTTCGCCTTTTGTGATTTTACGGAAGAGCGTGGCAAAATTTCAAAACGTCATATAAAGATGCTTAATATGCACTTTCCTTCTTGACTTTTGACTGTACTGAAAGGGATTATAGATCAGCGTTCGTATAGATTAAATATATTTAACAAAACAACAATTCGAAATGTTTATCTACCTATTTACTTGTTTATTAGAATACTACGCAACAACTACTAAACCTTGGAATTTAATGGAACTAAGATAATAATTAGAATTTAGATTAAACTCTAGGTACCTGAAATTTAATTACTAGTTAATTAATTGCTATTAGAAATTTAATTACTACTTGGTAAACATTTAGTACATGGGCTTAATAAATAATACCTGAAAATTGTCGAAAACGTCACAACGAAGTAATTTAAAATGCATGATAAG
Source organism: Druceiella hillmani (assembly GCA_039881145.1). Taxonomy (NCBI): domain Eukaryota; kingdom Metazoa; phylum Arthropoda; class Insecta; order Lepidoptera; family Hepialidae; genus Druceiella; species Druceiella hillmani. Next base: position 46,737,643 of record JAYKKI010000007.1, on the reverse strand, counting down.
ACATAAGTTACATTTACAGCGACAAAAGGGTAATAGTGAATTGCAAATTTTTTACTAGGGAAAATCTATGTAAGGAAAACTATTAAGGTGTTTTTCTGCATCAAAAGGTGTGTTACTAAAGCGTATTTCGTTAAATATTTTCAATTTGTTTCATTAAAATCGCTACTTTGATTGCGACTTTCTCGGAAACGCAATCAAAGTTGCGATTAAAGCAGTTCATTAATATTGATATCCTATGGATACAACTGTTCTCTACACCAGTTTTTGTAATATATGTATATATAAGACGTAAGTGACGACAATAGTACAAAGAAGATGAAGCTTTCTGTATTCGATCATTTTACATAAAACATTAGTAACTATTGTAATATTACTCACTATAAATAAATGAAATTAATTAATATTAATACCAAATTTGTTTATATTAGCATATAGTTCTCTTAGTTAATTATTTACATTAAAGGGAAATGAGATTATAAAAATCATATTTATGTATGAACAATATCGAGACAATTAGCTAAAAGCTCTCCTTAGTATCACAATATTACAATGGATAAAGAATATATATTTCCTGTCTATAATTTTTTCGTCTGCAAAATAATCATTTATAAAGAATATTCATTTCCACATACGCTTTTTCAGAGTTCCGTAATTGAAGAATAAACCCTTGTGACATCGTCACATAGGTCCGTCCATCCCTCGTAACTCTCAGTTTCAAATGTATATCCATGAAGTTTTGTATGGAAAGAAATTAACATAAAATTCTTTAGTATTTGTTTATAATTACTTGTCTTAATGATTTGCATTAAAAAGAATTGATAATATTTATAATAATATTTAGTTACCAGCAATATTGGAGCAAGTACCGTAAAAACTCTAATTAGTGTCATAATATTACTATGGATAAATAATATATGTTCCTATCAGTAAAATTATTCCCTCAAAGAATAGTACATAAAAATGTTTCGCTTCCAACGCGTATAAGGGTCACACACATATATCAGAGTTCCGCAATGAAAGAAGTAACCATTATCATTTCATCATATCTTTCACAGCCTCACAGTTTTAAACCTAATTTAATTAAAATTTCCAAGTATATATTTAGAAAGTTCAATTAAAATGCACCAAAATATAATTTTTTTTATGGACCTCCGCACACTTATAAAACGAAGCGAAAAATACTTCAGACATCCCACTAAATTGTTTATCATCAGAATGAAATGGAGATTCCATTTATCGTTTTTTTTCAACTCGGTTTGCTAATTATCAGGTTTCAACGAAATGTACTCACTCTAATTTTGCAACTAGGGTTTGAAGACTGAAAAATATCAGGTATTAGCAATGTATTTGGACTTTCTAATAAAATGTTGGTTAAATTGAATCAACAATTTCAGGAGATATAGACAATTACAGAACTTCCTTTTTCGTTTCCTGACACGCTTTTACTCTTTTTTTAAATTATGTATTTGATTCAAATGGCCCCTCGAAATGATAATTCTTTTCTAGAACAATTTGTACACTTAATCTTATATAATCGAATTTGATTACTCAATATAACTTTTCATATTAAGGTACTGAAACGGACAATTGTCAAAAACACATAGATGAACAGTCGACTTTCTAAACTCTATAGACATAGCTATTTTGTTCATTGTATTACTTTAATCAAATTCTTGCTCTTACAGATGAAATTCAGATGCAAGTTCGAAATATTAAAATGGACCACCTCGCACGACGGATTTACCTAGCGACCGACTCTGGACTTTACAACTACAATCAGAGTGAAACAACAAACAAGATCAAGCTCTACGCCTTTGACGGGATGAACATCGAGAATCTATTCATTCACAACAATGGCACCGTTTATGTTATAGATAATAAGAGAAGCGTTATGAAAATTGACAAAGATGGCGAAAAAAATTATTCCTTGCCAATATCGGAGCCAACAAAGCTTGCCGTTAATGAAAAAGGGGAGGTGTATCGAGTGAAAGATTCCTTTGCCTTTAAAATATTGCAAGATAGTGAGAAAAAATTTAAATACGACGATATACATGGCGTCAACGACGTTGAGTCTGACGGCGACTCTAACGTTTACGTTGTTACTCTTTTCGGTTTTGATTATTTAAGTAAACATGACGGTCTTCATTATAAAGTAATAGGTGTTAGCCCCAACGCTCTTAGTATAGCCTTTGACAGCGAAAATAACTTTGTTCTAGGTTATGCTTCGAAAATTGTCAAATATACACGCTTGGTGAAATGTATTTTTATGTAAAAAAGTTGACATACAAATATTTTAAGAAATTTTGTCCTTTTTTATATTTCAATATACAGCAATACAAAATATAGAAGCAAATTGAAGAATAGAAGAAGTTGAAGGGATCAATAGATGAGTCGTCTATTAACATCATCTGAGTAATTGAAAACAGTCTTCTTCAAATAATACCCTAGTAAATGTAAACTGAAAAGATCTATTTTAAGAACATTAAATAATTGAATCGATTATAAATTCTACACTACCACATCGTATTAATAGTCGTATGTTATGTAACTCTAATGTTTAAACCCATTATTTTTCGAAATTTATATAAAAGTAAAAGTAGAGTTGGTGGACTTTTTATTCGTACAGTTTTTGAAAGTACTATCTGCCTATTTGTAATGCATTGGCGTAAGGAATTTGAATTTTAATGAATCGTCTATCGAATATGGCGACATAAGTGTTGGCGAATAAATAGTTAGTAAATAAAGATAATTTTAAATTTTGTAAAACTTTTTAGCAGTTAAATTTTATAAAACTCTTGAAAAACCCTCAAGCCTTGAAAAAAAAACCATATTCTTTATTAAATTATAACTTAATCAAATATGTATGTTATTTATATAAAATTAGTTAATATCTATGTATTAATATGTTATCTAATCTAAATTAATTGCAAGCATAATAATATAAAAAGCATAATAATGTATAAAACACATAAATCCAAAATTGTAATTTTAAATTCACTATGATAGAGAAAAAATTCATATAAGTTTCTTCAACTTCCTTCTCATTCAGTTCAATAAACTAAAAATTGTTGATTGTAGCTAGGTCTTCAAACTTGCAAATTTTCATAAATATTGTCAGTAAAGTTTCTCACTTCACCTACAAAATTTACGAGCAATTCCATCATTGAAAGTCGTTATGCACAATTACAATCTGGCAAGAATGTTCATTTTGGATTAAGGAAATAGATTCCCATCATAAAAAGTCTAATAAGCAATTTCAATTCCAAATTTATTTTCTTTACTGTTTTAGAACGTTAAAATTTCAAAAATTTACAAAATTTTAGAGAATTAGACCAACGTTTTTTCACAAAATATTTACCTTTACAAAAAAATTTATTTTTGACCACTTTCCTCCTAACTCTTTTTCGACCAAAGTGTTTTCACAACTTTTGCCTATAATAAGGTGTAATAAATCAAACGCAGTAAGGGGTGAATATATTCGCTTTTGATTAAACCGTCTTTCCAATGGCTGCCCTTTTAAATGATACTCATTTAAAAGAAATAATTATTGAGCCCACACACCAATCGCTGATAGTGATAAGCAAGATCCGTAATTAAAGCATCAATAAATAGCCAGAAATATAAAAAATATCAAAATTGCTACTTAGTATTTAATGTCTTTAATATTCGTGTACTTCAAATATAACATTTTCAATGAAGAGCAATATAGATTGTTACACATAACTTACTTGATTTGGAAAATATTGATGAATAAACGATAATGTTAAAGTGGAAAACTTGTAATTGATTAAATATCCATAGAAAAAATATCTTGTAAAAATAACTAATAAAAAGAAAAGGGCTACAAAATTAAACAACTACTTGAAAAATTAAATTATTTTCTGTTTTGTTGAACTAAGTACATACATAAATAAAAGAAAAATTTATTTATTTTTTTATAATTTATATTATTTATAGTATTGTAATATTTATCTAACCCCTATAATTGATAATTAAAGTGATATGTAAATTATAAAATATAATTTTTTATCAAATTAATCGCATCAGAATTAATTTCATACGGTACTAAACCTTCTTGTATACTATAAACTAATATCAGATCTTTTATTTGATTGAACAGGTTTAACGAACCAGGACCAATAGTCTCGGTAACACATGTCAAAGAATTTCTATGACTGTTTTCAATTCCTTGGAAAGTGCACTGCTCGATGGTATCTTCAGAATTCATATTTCTGCTGTAGTGATGCTCATCAGTTTTTGTAAAGTTAATCAAGTTGGATAAGTACGAGTTTGAAGGTAAAAAGAAAATGACATCATAAAGTCAATATATTCATAAAGTCAATATATTATATATAACAGACAGGCAGGTAAATAAAGACGATATTAATTAAAACTCTAATGCTTTCCTAAAAAGTAGATCATTGATCATTGATAACATAATACCTTAGTATAGCATAGCTATCTTAGTATAGCAATAAAAATACATACCTCAACAATATTAAAATTGTAAAAACCTCCATTTGCATCTATAAGAACAAAGTAAATAAGTATTTGCAAGAGCACGTGTACCAACATTGAAAACTCAATACAAAATGGCGGTAAAGATGGATTTAGCCGCGAACTATTGAAATCATAGATACGACAGTTATAATTTAAAATCAAAGTTGACAGTACCTGTTTTTCCTAGATTGTGTGCTTTTTTTTCTCTTTCAAATGATGGGCAAAACGTATTAAGGATGAAAAATGGATTTAGCAGATCACTCCAAGCTTCTAGCACTCTAAGCTCCTTAAAATCCCATGCTTCATGGTATTTGATGTTCCAGAGTGCCTTGATATTGTATGCATGGAAAGCATACCATATTCTGTTTCGTTTTACCCTTACCATTATTTTCTTGTTTTGCTGTTCTTTTTGATTAATAATTTGTAAACTTCAGTCAAATTTCTGGCACACTAATTCTTCAAAAGTATAATTAAACAATGTATCTTATACGTACATGTGTGACGTAATTTTTAAAATATTCTGGAAATTTTAAATTCAATAAAAGTAGATCCTGAACAAAATAAATACGAATATTTTTCTTTTTCTAAATGGAAAACGCAAGTGTCTTACTGCATTCAAATAGCTATTAAATATGCAATTTTTAAAAATTTTCCGCCACCCTAATAATAAAACATTTTTCACACGGCAAAAACTTACTCTTGGTAAAAGATTGAATAAAAAAATATTTTTAATTTAAAATTCTTTTGTAAAAAATTACAACTGTTTATGGAAAAAAATAGGTGCAGTAGAAAAATTGTAACTGAACAAGGAATAAATATAAAACACAAATCAATGCAAACAATGTAAGTTTATAATTAGTTTGCAACTAATATTCGGTTACTATTCCGCCGAGTTTGCTATTCGGTCGAATACCGAATACTTGCCATTTACTTGGAAAATAAGACTGGCAAGTAAAACACAGTTATTTGATTATTAATTATTTTATAATCGGAGTATGTATTTTAGTAAGAAAAATCAATATTTTTCTTTCATTTTAATTAAATCAAATGAAATGATAATAAAAATAAATAATTGTAATTAACAACAAAGAAAATTAATCTAAGTATTATTTTGTTTCTTCTAATTAATAATTATAACTAAAATTAAGAAGTGGCAGATTGAGGTGCAGAAATATCAACTTGTCTCCATTTCCAGGAAGAAGCCTGTTTCTTTTTCTTCAGTAATATTTCCGGCTTCACTAAGAAACCATTCTTTATATACACTGCTTCCAGGAACTGATAAATGTTTAGTAATCAGTTTGACCACAGCTTAGCCAAATTTTGGTTCATTTGAAGCCCATCAGTTAAATAGATTCTCATTTCCCTTCAAAGGTTTCATGCTCAGGTACCTATAAAGATCACTTGCAATAATGCTCTTCGCAGTCGAAATGATTCCATTCTCATTGGTAAATTTTTAAGTGATTACTTCATCATAGCTCCCCCAGAACAACGTTTGAGTGGTAGCTTCAGGCTCCTCGGTTCTTTTTCGTTTGACATGTACTGGAGATGAACGTACCCTTTCATCATTGCTAGTGTTATATGCTGAAACTAAACATTCTAGCAGAATGTGCTGCAGAGCGCTTTCTCTTTATAGTTGGGCCGAGAAAAAATTTAGTTTAAACCTGGAATCTAACAATAATGCCAACATATAGTTTTTACTGTCATCAGTTCTGAAAAACATTGCTTTAACCCTTGTTACGTGGTGAGCGCCATAGATTTAAATTAAGGCGGAAGGTCAGAAGGTACGGCCCAGTTGCAGTAGCGGTTTGGAGTGACAACAAGAGGAATGATTTTATACATACACAAGAGTTATAGCTAGTGATTTTCGTAATATCCTCAAAAAACGACTATTAAATTGAAGACGTTTATTTTTTTTTCAGTTTTTCTTGTGCAGTGGCAGAATAATTGAGTGAGTCACGAGTCTATTTCCCGCGGTAATTGTTTCTTCCACGTCAAGTTAAATCATCAGAGAATATTTAACTAGCAACTGCGGTGTACGTATGAAACAACACGCAGAGTCCATTTCAGCTTCACTAACAGCCATAACAATATTGCGCTCGTCATCATTAAAGATGACGTGAATCTTTGCTGATAAAAATTTTCGTAGATTTGGTATTTCCTGCGGAGTTCTCGCTATATTTTGCGCTGTATATTGACTTTAAAAATGTTTAATGTGCAGCACGTCTCCATTTAAAGTCGTGAGCAAGCTAACACACTATAAAACTTAAAATATTAACATAGTTTAGCAATCACGTCCACATTCCGGTAGTAACCGATATAGTATTTGCATCCTCAAGCAGTTTTTTTAATCTTGAGTACCACTTTTTCGTATAGTTCTGGAATAATTTTCTCTGAAAAGTACGGTCTACTCGGTATTACATTTATCGGCAGAGTTTTATTAAACAATCTTTGTGAACATAACCTTACAACTATATTCACGGATTGATTGCCGACCGCGATTAATTTTGAAGTTAAATAATGATATTTCTTAATTTTAGGACGGTTTATATGCCATTTTTTTAATTTTTCTTGGCAATCATAGAGTGTTAACTGCTTTGTAGACTTATTTTTATTGGGGATGATCTCATTACCTATATATTGTTTCTTTATCATCGATTGCTGTACTTTCGCATACTTGTTTTGGTCTACTTTCCTAAACAAAAATTTTGAGAATTGATCATAATTAAAAAACCACCTTCTAGCATACATAGATATCGTTTTTAAAATAGGCTGTAATAAAATACGTCACATAGTATTTGTGGTACCGGATGACGTTCTTATAGAAAGTGATGATTTTTATGTCATACAAAAGCGATCATAAATCATCAAGAAATCTGATTCAGTTTTTAAGAGTAAAATTTAAATTAATACAGTAGATTATAGAAACCAAGGTTTCAAAGAATATACGCATGGAGTAATTCAAGAAATAAATAGAATTTTTAAAAATCATGAAAATATAGGAATATATGCACGGAAGTAATTCAAGATATAGATAAATTGAAAAGTAATAAATTGCTTGGGAGTAATATTTATGAATATATAAACAAATTTATGGGAAGAAAAATAAATAATCGCATTGAAATTGAGACAGGTGTGAGGAGATTTTTAAAGTACGAACGGTAAACCCAGCGTTAAGGAACTATACCAGAAAAAATTAAGATAGCTGACAATGTATAGTTAGTTTTGTTAAAGTTAATGACAACAACACGTTGTTAGTTAATGCATAGTATTGCTAAAGTTAATGACAACAACACATTGTTAGTTAAAGCATAGTATTGCTAAAGTTAATGACAACAGCACATTATTAGTTAAAACACAGTATTGTTAAAGTTAACGACAACAACACATTGTTAGTTAAAGCATAGTATTGCTAAAGTTAATGACAACAACATATTTTTAGTTAAATCATAGTGTTGTTAAAGTTAATGACAACAACACATTAACAGTTTTTTTAATATATCAGGTAAAGTTGTAAGCATCGATAAAACATCTGTAATCTTAGAACAATTAGTTAATGAGTCAAAGAATAAATATATGAGTGACGAATAACGAGAATAATGATGACAGTGAACGTGTAGATAAATTAGAGCAAATAATGAAAACTGATCGTTTGAATGAGAAAGAAAAGAAGGCATTAGTCGAACTACGTAAATAATATAATCAAACATTTTGATTGAGCGGGTATAAACTAAGTAATACTGATAAAGCTACACATACAATAATTACTAACAATGAGATTGCCATTAATACAAAGTCAGAAGGTATCCGGAACCATTAAGAGTAATTTAATACTCAAATACAGATATTATTAGAGAATAAAATAAGTAAACCATCAAATAGTCCACATATGGATATTCTGGATCAGTTAGGAAGCAGTAAATAGTCACGTTAGATTTGGCATCAAAATTTCACCAAATTAAAATGCGCCCAACAGATACAGAAAAAACTGTCTTTCGTGTACCTCATGGACAATACGAATTTAACCGAATAATGTCATTTGGTTTAAATAATCTAATCTAGTAGTCTAATCACAATAAAAAATTAATAGAACTATTTGATAGGTCATTAAAACAGATTATAAAACTCCAAACTAATAAACGTGATTTTTCATAGAAGGAAGTGATGTAATTTCGTTTAATGGAGTCAAACCTGGTCCAAAGAAAATAGACAAAGTGAAAAATGTTTCAGTACCCAAAAGAGTTAAGTATATCAAAAGTTTTTAGGTGTAGACGAATACTACAGAAGATTTATTAAAAATGTTAGTGGCATCGCCCAACCTTTAACAAAATTATTAAAAAGAGACGTTCTTTTTAATTGAGCTTGCAACAAAAACCATTCATAACATTAAAAAATAAATAATGTGGGGAACCGGTCCTCGTATACCCAAATTTTTCAAAACCTTTCTACTTAACGGCCAACGTTAGTAATTTTACAATAAGATGTATTCTGACTCAAGGTTCGAAAACTAAAGATATGCCCATTACTGTCCGAAAACTAAAGATTTGCCCACTACTGTCGGAAAACTAAAGATTTGCCCATTACTGTCCGAAAACTAAAGATTTGCCCATTACTGTCCGAAAACTAAAGATTTGCCCACTGCAATATTTTCATCCATATTTTTATGCCTGCAAATTTGATACTATAACAGACGTAAACATTACCAGAAGAATACGATTAAGTAATTTTGTACAAAACCGGTAAAACAAATCAAAACGCAGATACATCATGTCGATTACTACCTAACGAAAGCAAGATATATAAAATAGAAACTTTAAGTAAAAACAAGCAAATAGATTATACAGAATTTCTAGAAAATAAAAAAACTAGACCAATTATATTTGATAAATTAGAAGAAAGTCAAGATAACTTAATCTCGTCCCAACATTCCAAAGTAATATTTACGTCATATGACTTAGATACTGAAAATGATCCAATATTATAATCAATTAATGAAAACAGAGATAAAAGTGAATAAAGTAGAAATCAATTGTATTAAATATGACTCTATATATTATGCTTACATAAAGCAAAACTATTAGGACAATATAAAATATATGAGAGTATTAAAAAATGGAATGAATATCTAATAAAATTGTCATTTCATGCAATCATTTTTAATATACTAATTTCATACGAGTAAACCATACAGATAATAATTCAATGACTTAATTCATTATGGATGGTCAATATTAACATTTATTTTGAAGTACCTTTTTATTAAATTCCATCTATCGACACAAATGTTAAATCGTCGGTTACTGATTTCACATCAATAGATCTTGATACATTGTATTAAATTAAAATAGTAACTATGAACATTTATCGGCATAGAGAATACCATAGGCGTTTCAGATGTGTTTATAAAATAATCATAAAGTATAAGGCAATATGAAGACATTCCTGATCAGAGCGAGATTCCGCATAAAGTTAATCCAAGTTACGTTAACGTCATCTTATAAGAACATACACTAAAAATAATAATTTATCGTAAATCACATTTGAATTTTAAAATAACTTGTCCATACAAATAGTTTCAGGTCATCATCTCCTGTTAACGTAACCATCAAAACAAGAAATAATGAGGTAAAAGTCCAAACTAATAGACTGAAACACGCGTTTGTTTCAGATGAATACTGGCCATCTTCATTAATTGGACCAAGGGACAGAACCGTTTAAGAAAACTCATGTTGGAACCTCAAAAAAATATTTTGAACATTTAGGACAGATCACTCATTATGATGGATAGCTATGGAAGCTAATAACGTATTTAGATATCACTAGCTTAAAAAATAAAATTAATCTAACTGAAAACACTTTACGCGAGACTAAGGAATTATATCAATATAAAATATTTGTGAAATGCTACATAAAACAAAACATTTAATTAATTATCTCTTTGTAAAAAGTCTTTGTTAATTGCAGAACAATTAATTCCATAACAATTAATTCTTCATGGCCAACAAATGCATAATGCATTGAAAAATCAAGAAGTTGCCCTTTATGCATTAGCTGGCCATCTTGAGACCACAGGTGTAAAAAGATCAGTGTTCGAAATTTTATTAGAAACATTAAATTTAGATGACGCGAAAGATTATGACGGTGATATAGAACAATTCAATAAAGAAGAAAAGGAGATTATGAAAATATTTCGTTCATAAACTCTAGTTGTCAAAACAAACGGTCCCCAATTTAGCTATAAACGAAAAAATATATAATAAAAACTTACAAATATTAACTAACTTTACGCAGGAAACTATTTGACATAAATTTGAAGCAAAGTTTAGACAAACATTTATCATTATTAACAACAATGACTACTGAAGTAAATAATGAATACACGAGAATAATTAACGCTATCTTATTGCGTAAAAATAACGCGTTACATCTGATAATTACGACACCAGAACGATATATTAAAAATTGAAGGAAAAACCATTACTTATTTGCCAGTATTAACGAAATTTCTTTTAGAATAAGAGTCGAAATTATATCAATGTTGCTATCATTAATTACTTTAACATCATATTATACGAATAAATTAGTTTTTTTTACTTATTTAAATTACTCACACGCAATATGAATAATATAAAGTTATACCGATACCATTATTTTTAACAGTGCTTATGTGTTTATTTTACCAGGAACCGATTTTTATGATACCTAATAACAAAACGTTTTATACTAATCTGAATAATATTGACAAATGTAAGGTGATTTTCGAAAAATTACATTATTTATGTAAGTGTGAAAAACATTATACTCAGTACATACAAGACCAAGCTGTGAAACAAAATTAATATATAATAACTAGCTGACCCCTGCGAAGTCTTCGCACTATATCGCCATCTAGCGTGTTCCAAGTATACAATTTGGCTAAGATATTTGATGTGTCGCCCACAGATGGCGCTCATGTCAATTGTTATAAAAATTAATTTTTTTATTAACAAAAAGATTTTTTTTTGGCATTTTTTTATATTTGTCGCCCAAAGTAGAAAACATAAGCTTTAAATGGGTATTTTTTTTATTTTTTTTGGTGCAGTAGTTAAAGAGATCGAGCCGCTCGACCAAAAAACACCTTTTAGAAATAATATATTTACCAATAGAATGTGATATGAGGACAATTAAAATAAAAAATGAGTTATAGTATAAATTATATTTAGATAATAACTAATTATATGTTATAAATAATGTTATAACTGTCACATTAAACTATAAAAACTAAGATCAACAAAATATTGAATTAACTGGTACTGGTATAATAAGTTTAAATACTAATTATAAATTGTATTCGCCTAACATTTTTATTCAAACTCAAACTCAAAATAGATATGAAAGTAAATATGAATAGCATATGAAAGTCAAAATAGATATGAATAGCATATGAAAGTAGGTATATTTCATAACCGCCCAATATTCAAATTTTAAATGACGATTATTGTACTAAATTTAACAAGAGAAGTGTAAATAAAGCAGTATTTTATCTGTACACTCACCGGCATTAGTTTTAAAGTATTAAATTTGGCAAGTTACAAATCGCAAATCGAAAAAATTTTAGACAATCTAAAACAGGACTCATTTTTTTAAAGAATTATGAACAATATCAATATTTATATATATATATATATATATATATATATATATATATATATATATATATATATGTTTTGTCCTTTTTTGAAAGTAATATTATGTTATATACTAAATAGATTTTTTACATATTTGATATTACGGAAATTATCTTACAATAGAAATAATAGTTTTCGAAGATAGTCAAAATTGTTGTAACCGAATAACTAATTGTGTAACTTTAAAATTCAAATCGTAATACGAATAATGATTATATCGAAGGAGACATTGAATTATCCAAAGTGAATATTGAAAGTAATGATCAAATTGAAGAAGTTACGATTCCTCTGAGAAGAAATAAAAATATAATAAAATTTAAAAAATAAATGTATGTTTTCATAAGTGGATTTTGTATATTATTTTAGAAGTAATCAAAAGTAAAACTTAGTTTTCTTTAAATGCAGAAAATAACGGTATAACTTTCTCTAGTAGAAAAGAGATGTAATTTACATGGCTGTACACAACGTTTGTAAAGTATACAACAGTACAATTGTACACAATTAACAGAAATGTTTCATGTTATTGTTGACATAAGATAATTGAAACGGTCCCATTTGCGCCCTAATGACCTGGTTTACAACTAGTCAAAGTTTATATTTGTCTTGATTATTACCATTAGATAGAACGAAGGAGCTGAATACTACATGATAGAAATTAATCGCTATTAGAAGAAGATTCTCTCGAGACTCTTTAATCACTGTTAACAGTCGACAGGATACGGTTATCTGCTAAGTAGGCGTTATTCAGCACTGCCGCCCTGATAGCTATATATATATATATATATATATATATATATATATATATATATATATATATATATATATATATATATACACACTCATTCACATTTATTAAAATATACATTTTATTTATGTATAGTGCAATCGTCGTTTTGCTGCCTCTATCCAACAATCCATACACTGTTATATACCAGCTTTCTTTGATTCTCTATCTCTTTCTTTATAGATCGCTTATAAGCGCTACTTATAATTACTTTTTGGTCAAGAGTATATTGGGAATATTTAATATAGAATCATTATTGTAAATATACTCAATAATTGTAATATTTAAGGGAAAATGGTTTTATTGCGTAGGTCTAAATGACACACTGCGAACATAGTAACATTAAATAAATAACAGTATTAACCGTTCTTCTTAAATGTTATATGTAAACATTTTAATTTTTATCTTATTGAAAATTCATTTTAAAGAGCATTGACTCTCAGGAGAATACTTTTTGAAAACAAGACGCCATAACTCACAATTAAATGAAACTACGTCATGTAGTATTATTTCTACTTTCTTTAAGTTCTTTACTACGACCTAGATTTCGTTGTATTACAACATCTTCAGATGGGCTATTTGCAAAGTTCTTTGCTAATAACCCACCTGAAGATGTTGTAATACAACGAAACCTAGGTCGTGGTAAAGAACTCAAAGAAAGTAGAAATAATACTACATCACGTAGTTTCATTTAATTGTGAATAGTGAATTTCTACAAAATTAACGCCAAATATATTCAAAAAGACGCCATAACTCAGTTTACGTAAACGAGATGCTAGAAATCATCTATATGATAGAATCTAACAGAATAGGCTATTTCATTAATTTATTTTGGCCTTGACATTTCCGTTGATATAAATAACGCATACTTTTTATTTTTTTAAATCAGTTATTATTAAACAACTCATATAGATCAAGTGAATAATATTAACCGTATCAAAACGTACAGCTCAAAATAAAAGCAAAATAACGTACGATAGCCCTTAATTAAGAATATAAGAAATTACACAACAAGAAATCTTTACTTTTAACAACAAAAAATTACGTGTATACGTTGTCAGTTTTTATCGACTTTGCCCCTCATTGTGTTCAACCATTTTTAATATACTGATTTCATAAGAGTGACGCTACAGATAACAATTCAATGACGTAGTTTATTATCAATGGTCATTATTAACGTTTATTTGAATTATCTTTTTGGATAATTTACAAGTACATTTCTCGACGTAAATATTAAATCGTTTTTACTGATTTCGCATCAATCGATCTTGATACATGGTATTAAATTATAAAGGTAATTATGAACATTTTTTGGCATAGTGGATACCACAGACGTTTTACATGTGTTTATAAAATAATCATAAAGTATAAGGCAATTTGAGGACATTCCTAATTAGAGCGAGATTCCGCATATACATGACCCATGAATTATGTTAACGCTAGCCATCTTATAAGAATATGCACTCAAAATAATTATTTATCTTAATTCGCATTTGAATTTTAGAAAACTAGCGTGACCCTTGCAAAGTCTTCGCATTATTTATTCCATTATGAAGCTCAGATGACAGATCAAACAAATATTTTACTAAAATTGACATATAGAGGCGCAAGTATCAAAAGCATTGAGCTAAAGCGCCACTTTATTTATACGTGAGTGGATTTGAAATTAAACAAAAATTTTACCGACCGTCAATCATATTGACGTTGAGCCGTTAGATGGCAGCATTGCTGTTATGTGTATATAATTTTAATAATTAATTAATTTGCAAAAACAATAGCAATAATAAATTTTTTAGTTGTGGATGCCGGTAGAGCAAGCAATTATCTATAAAATGATATATAATTTATGTGGATTAGTTGTGAGGTTTTTTCTAAAAAGGGAGAGTAACATCTTAACCTTAGCGTATTAATATATATGATGATGATGATGATGATGACAGATAGTTACTCAAATTCCATTTATGCATGAAATCATTCCCCTTGTAAGTGTAACTCGTAATCTCAGAAATCACTTGTCCGCACAAATAATTCACGTCATCAGCATACAGTGAGTTCTTGGTGATATTAACCCCAGAAGAAACTTATCATCAGTAGAAATAAAAAAATATCTTCAATTACCAAGTAAATAACTTCCACGATCGAAAGTTTTTGACAAAGGTTTGCACGAAGTTAAAAGATAAACCGATAGTAGGGAGAGCAAAGGAGTCTTTAAAGAAGAAAAAAATCTATTTTGTATGCGGCTATCACTGGAATATATATTCTTTAAATATAATTCGTATAAAAATTATCATGGTGACCTAGCACTAAAGTAGAGAAAAGCGAAATGGAAAAGATAGCATTATTTTGAAAAAATGGCATTTTTTTACTTAATAATTGTTTTTCCATTACTAAACAAGAAAAAATAAACATCTAGAGTATTTTTTTAAACTTCTAAATAAACGTATCTAACAAATAATAATATTTACATTGTTTTTAAATGGTGTAATTATTAATACTATTACCATAGAGTTTTGTCGTCCTAGTTAAAAATACTTGTCCTAAAGATAAATAAAATTATTTAAAATTCAGCCAAATAAAAAAATTACTTATATATGCACATGTACATTCTTTCCTTTCATGGATGTTTTTATTTCAACTCATCATGCAGAGGGTTTTATTTGAACGTACAAAATGTTATTTATTTCCACATTTATTTATATGTAAATTGTAAATGTGTAGAAATATATGGAAATAAACACTGATTCATTCACACTCAGTATATTAAATGAATTTAGCCCAGTTAAAAAAATTACTTTAAAATACTGACTGCAATGTCCATACCAGTTTTGTAATCAAAATCTACAACAACGACATTTGTCTTCATTGTCATTTCCTTAAAATTTGTAAACTGGCAATTTACAAATGTTTATATGTTGATAATTTAAAACAAATGTTAGCAACTAAAACATAATTTATCAAATAACGTTCTTATGATGTCGATATTTCAATATCAAATAATATATTTTTATTATCACCGGTCAAATATTTCTCTTGTCACATGTTACAACTTAAAATAAGTTATGTAAAATCTATGCAATTTTCAATTCCAGGAAGTCATTAATTATGCAAGTTTCAATTCACGCAAGTCATTAGTTAACAGTCCTAACTTACGACTTTAAAGCATCTAGCGAAAAACAAAATTTGCTGAAATTCTGATACATATACTATATATGTATATCCATGGACCGTACTATTTGCAACTTGTCCTTTCTAGCAAGCTTTCTACATAGCTCTATTCTTATTAATCAATTAATTTTTGAAAACAAGTAATGCGCATTAAACAATAAAATATACCACTTCCATTATCAATTTTAGAAGTAATGATCGCACTAATTTTGAAAAGAGGGAAGTCTTATTTCTTTTGTTTATTTTTTTAAAGTTTAATACAAAAACATCTAAACCTAATGACTTCAAACTTTCATTGTAGAATATATAAGTTGTATATTATATTTTAGGACGTGAAATTTTTGAGCAGTAATGAAATAAGGAAAGAGAATGAAACTACGCCAGACGTATTTTTGAGTTAAACTTTTAAACTGTTAAATCCAGATCAAAATAAAGTATGGAGATATCGTAGACAACATGAAAATCTGTAAAAAAGTTCTGCATTTTTATGACTATTTATTACGGATTATCTATTGTAACGCGTTTTCTCTCCGCTATCAAGATTTATAACTTAAGTAAATTGAGCCATTATGGTCACATCAAAATAATGTATGACAGAATTATCGTGACATATATGGCTAATCTACGATTTTTTGTAACAAGGCTGAAAAGAACGATTGATGATTCCGTTAATAAATTATCCGTAAATAATTATCATTTGAAAAGTGACTGAAAGAAAATACAATCATGGTCTATTTTTGCTTATACAAAGCCATGACTAATAAATCTTTCAGCTCTGTTATTAATTTTAACTGAAAGAAATACATATTTACAATATAAATTTTAATTTGAACAAATATACATTTATAAAAGTTATTTCATTTGTTTCCGACTTGGATCCCTTACTAGCACATGCCAATTTTTTGTGAATTTAAGTAATTTCTTTCTGTGTCCCATCACAATATTTCCTTCACTGTCAAAAGCAATAGATGTTACTGGCCCATATAGGTCCTTAACCTTGACATTATATTCCTTAGTGCCATATTTCAATTAGACCAAACCCTCTTTACACGAAAGGTATTACCCTCTTTATCAAAAGCTATTGGTTTGTAACCACTAACGGTACTCTCTTTGGCTTATCTTCATCAATCTAGAGCAGGTAGAAATAACTATCTATATTAGTCAAGTAGAATCGTCATCGATTCTGAAATCGTTTACGTCAGATGCCTTCGGGAACAAATTTTTCATATTATTTTTCGTCATTGAGTATATCTTCTTACTCTTATAAGTAGACATACACAGTGTACAGTTACTATCGAAATCGACGTCCATAATGTCCTTATTCTCATAGACATAACTTATCAGTTCGTAGAGCAAGGGTAGAGTCAGCGTGTTGACCTAGATTCCGGTTTCTGTCGCGAAATACATTTTATTACTCGTAGGGTCATATACTAATCCTTCTACAAGTCCTATGTAATTTATAGATAAAATAACCAATGAACCTTACTTATGATTTTCATTGGTAAGCGTACGTTCAAAAATGGTAGGTACAACTATTGAGAATCAGTTTAAAATTGACCAATGGAAAGTTATTGTAGAGGAAATAATATCATTTTCCTCACAAATTTGGCTTTAGATTATTTTTATTGAAAAGCTTACATGACATATTCAAAGAAAAGGAGAAATATTAAATATTTTTGGTTTAATTTAACTTATATATTATTTTCGGCTAAGTAAAATTTAATTTATAATGTCTGCCTATATATTCTCCGCTGTATATAATATCTATCTCTATATCCATGCTCTTTTGATCTAAGCTACGTTATACTTAAGTGCTTATGAATAAAGCACTCATTATCAATAACTAGTTCCCTTAGAGATGAAAATAACTATCTTTCAATGGACACAGCGTGAAATATAGCGAGTTTCAGCGATGAAATGTTGGGAAACATTATTGCCATGAAATGTATACTTTGAATCGCCGCGACAATAACTATGATACGATGTGTGGTTATTGATAATTTCAATAATAGGAAGAAAGAACTTAATGTCGAAAAAATTCTATTATTAAACAACCGATTATTCTGTCTACAAAATACGAATACATTACCTTATTCGTAATATATCACCTTTATTACCTGATGACTTCTGTTTTAGTCATTAAAGTTTTGCAAATGACAGACATCAGCGATCTTTACAAAAATAACTAATTTCAATTCATAACAATAATCTTTCAATGAATTTATTTCAATATTACATTATTATTTTCTTTTTTTCTTTTTAATTTTTTACGTTTTAAATGTTATTTCTAATAAAAGAAAGGACGAATTCAATAGTCCTATTCATATACGTATTTGCTATCATCAATAATCAAATTCCCAATATATTCGTACTGGAAAATATTAGATATAAAATTTTAGACAACTTTATTTTGTACTAGTGCTTCTTTTTCAGTCTACTTGACCGTCGGTGATTTCTATTTTAGAGACACAAGGTAATAAAACTTGCACAATTAATTTATTAACAAAATTATAAGTATTGTATAGTATGTGTAAATTTATACTATTTTTCCATTAACTTATTTAAATTTCACAGGAGCGGCAAATTGCGACGCAAAAAAAAAAGAAAAAAAATATATTTATATCAGAGAACCAGTTTAAAATACTGACACTTTCGTGACACAATTTGTAATTATTCCCAAAGCAGCTATTTAGCATAAGAAAATTTGGACTTTAATTTCGTTTTAAAATCACATATTATTTGGCTATGGACAAAAGTAAGCAAAAAAAGAACACATGGTTTCACTAAGAAAAATTATTTTGATGTCAAGTACAGATATAACAATACACACATTTGCCAGTAGGAAAGCTTCAAATTAAGTACACATGCCAATTTCTGTAATAATCAGCAAAATTAAGAAAATTCGGTAGATGGCATTTTAGAGGTCTCTAACGACGCAATATTAATATCTTGTCATTAATTAGTTTTGTCGATAAACATACTAAAGAACTCTTGCCACAGTTTTAGTATCTCCTGAAATAAATGCAAAAATATCTAGTGCTAGTGAAAGTTTTGTCAAAGTAATGCTAAAGGGAATGTTACTTCATTCCTTATTTTGTTGTTTAGACCATAAAGTTATTTCATGATTTTCTATAAAAACCTTTGTATAAACTAACCTACCGCGGTCTTGACGCAAACCTTCTACCAACCGGAAATCACGTGATCCTTTAGTGTTCACGTAAGCCTCATAAGGATATTCTTCATTGTTGTTCTTAAGTATAGCGATTAGGTTATCTTTGCCATCAAATTCCAATAAAGTCGGGACGGAGCAAAACTCATTCATTTTGGTCGGAAGTAGCTGTAATCACCTAACTTGACCACAAATCTCCAGCGCATTCATTTGAGTTCTTTCAAAGTTTTTTAAGAAAAAAATAATTAAAACTTAATATTCTCTGACTGAAATATAGAATTTTTGTCATCATAATTTCATCATATTGTATTTTTGTATAGCCTGTGACACTCTTAACATTAAAACAAAAACACCTTATTTGTCAAAATGGGTCCAGTAGCTTTGTTCCTTGAGTGGAACATCTATAACCACATGCTCACAAAAACACACACACACACACACACGCACACACACACACACACGCACACACACACACACACACACACACACACACACACACACACACACACACACATACACACACACACACACACACACACACACACACACACACACACACACACACACACACACACACACACACACACACATATATATATATACACACATCGAATTGATAAAATCCTAACTCTAATCTTTCGAATTTGCCGAAGTCTAGAAAGAACTCTCCAAGCCCAAAGTTTTCCTCGCTATGTAAGTCCCATATCCACCTGTATTATTTACGTCATGTACACGTTGATATAGTAGGTATGTTTTCTTTTTTAATTTATATTGTATGATTTAAAAATCTTAATAATAATTCTAATTTAAATGCTAGGTATTTGTAATGCAAGCCAGAAATTTTAAACGCCAAGTTTAACATGGGCTAATTTGAACAATTTTGTACTTTTAATAATTTAATAGTTTCCTCACGACCTCACAGTTTCTCCAATTTTAGACTTATGTACTTTTAGTACTTTACTAGTTTCCTCACGACCTCACAGTTTCTCCAGTTTTAGACTTATGTACTTTTATTAGTTTACTAGTTTCCTCACGACCTCACAGTTTCTCCAATTTTAGACTTATGTACTTTTAGTACTTTACTAGTTTCCTCACGACCTCACAGTTTCTCCAGTTTTAGACTTATGTACTTTTATTAGTTTACTAGTTTCCTCACGACCTCACAGTTTCTCCAATTTTAGACTTATGTACTTTTAGTACTTTACTAGTTTCCTCACGACCTCACAGTTTCTCCAGTTTTAGACTCATGTACTTTTAGTACTTTACTAGTTTCCTCACGACCTCGCAGTTTCTCCAGTTTTAGACTTATATACTTAGTGTGCAAATAGGTTTATAGGACGGAGATCTCAATTAATGTACAAAATGTTTTAAAAAAAATGAAGTGTTTATATACCTCTCCATATATGAAATTAGACGGGAATTTTTCTTCATATACTTGTGTGAGGTGTCATTGAAAAGATTTATTAAAATAACATTTTTGGTTGTTATTATTATAATATATGAACTCTTTCTTCTTTTACGAAATATTAAGCTTCAAAGTGATGCGCAACAGGCCGCTCACTCGTCTAGTTTTTGAACCAAGATTTGACAGTTTTCAAAGAGTCCTAAGGGATAGCATTTTGTTAATAATTGTGCTTTGTACTTATTTCGACGATAATCCATAATTTAAGACCTTTCAAGTTAACAGCAACATCGACTAGACCTTCCTATTAGCGATGATTAAAATAATCGCATTCGCAACAAAAACTACCAATATTTTATGAATATTATCTAATAGAAAGAGATAACTTTATAAATGAAAATAATTTGTCTTATTACATTATTTAATATTACATTATCATGACATTGTATTATTACATTAACGTTTCAAATAAATTAAAAAGCTTATCACGTGATAAAGCTACTTTTAATAATTCAATTAATTTGTCTCTGCTGTAGCGAGTTCAAAATTAACAATCACTTTGATTACAAATTAATAACTGTATTTCATTAATCACAATAAAATTTCAATGGATACAAAAATATGAATCATCGCAATAAGACATTACATTTCCTCGAATCATTCGAGCTTTTCCAGCTACGAAATACGAGTTGAGCTTTACTTGTTACCGGTTAGCCTAATCAATCAGATTACGCATTAGTTACATCGACTTTATGAAGGGAGACAGCTTAATTGTTGTTATTAAGTGATACAGGTATGCCAAATATATTCAATCAATGTAGCTTGCTGGTGAGAAATCCTCTCTTATTATCTTATTAAATTACTCTTACTCGTTTGTTTAGACTCATGCTACGTTGATCAATATACCAAACATATTATCTCTTTTTAGAAATCTTATTTACATTTAAATCTCATTTATGTTTTCAAAAATCGTTTCAAGAAATTATACCTCTTAACTCTTTTTGCACCCAAAATATGGAACCCTTATAACAAACCCTTTCAAATAACACCCCGCTCTATACATGGAATTTAAAAAAATCAAATACTTATTTTCCCCATCCTAAAATTTCCAAATGAATATTTTTGAGTTTTGTACTGTTTGCCCTATTACTATGCCAAATTTCAAGTTCTTACATCAAGCATATTCTAAGAAAAACGACTGTGGCCAACAGACGGACACACTTTAATAATCTCATAAGGGTTTCATTTTTCCATTTAAGTTAATGAAACCTAAAAATTAAGAGAACGTTATCAATATTCGATACAAAAATATCACATGTTTTAATTCAAAGCATAAAATATCTCTGTAACAAATTTCTTCTAAATCAACTGATTTGGAAGAAATTTGTCCGTCCGTCATCCGTAACAACTAGAATTAGAATTTCGTTTGATCATCCAGCCTCTACGATTTTGACACAGCTTACAATAGTTGATATGTAAAATCATCATTAAGAACTCGACAAACACTTTATCGTGACTAATACGATGACCCTATTAAGTAAAAAAAAAGATGGAGTCAAATAAAAAACAATTTCTAAATCTTTCCTTCTTATAATCTCTGAAAAACCAAATCTTTCCATCTTATAATTTCAGTAGGATATTTTAAGAAGAAATTAATAGGATATTTTAAGATAAAAATAATATTATACGCGGAAGTATCAATCAATAGCAAAGAAATTTATATTGAGGGAAAATGTGACATTTCATTTACGGTAATTAAAAATCTCCTCATTTTCCAACATTTTCCTTACGGTAATTAAAAATCTCCTCATTTTCAATTTGCAGTAACTTACTTGGTTTTTTTTCTTCTCTTGATATAATTTTATTGTTATACTACGTAAAACAGTGACATTTCTTCTTCTATCCTTCGATGTGAACTGATATACTCGTTGAGAATAAATTTAAAACCACAAAATAACACAACTTCGCTAAATAATATAATTTTAAATGTATTTCCCCCACAGAATTTTCTTCATAATTGATTTACACCAGGATTTCTTGCAAAATTTCATTCTGTGTTAACACAGTACTTTAAATAAACTTTCATTTTGGACCATAAAACGTCAAAGAGACGTCTGATAGATTACGCATCTGACATAAATTTTCTTTTTAATATTCCTAAAAGGTATTATCAATTAAAATAGAAAACATTGTATCTTTATTGATTTAATTTTTTTCGTTAAAGTCAACAAACATGTACCTGATTATACGTGAGCAGATTTCTTAATTAAAAACTTTAACTTGTCGTTTTTTAAATGAATACAAGACAATCGAGGCGAAATCAGATAAATAGTATTTTCTTATTTAATACCAAGGTCTTGGTGGTACCAGTTTTTACCAGTCCCAAATGGATTTATGAAAGATATAGTCAAATGAAAAATTTGGTAATATATTAGCAATTGAATGGTAAGAAAAAAACAACTCAAGTAAAGAGTTTTTTAATAATATTGAATTTACCGATTTCCCTAATATAAAACAGAAATAGGAAATAATGAACAATACCATTTGATATGTACACCATTTAGAATTATGCCATCCTATCAAAGAATAACTATAATAATGATAAATAACTTAATAAATTTAAGGGATGTTTTTCATAAATATAAACAATAACGTGGCAAAAGTTTTCCGGCACTGATCTTGTAAATATAGCACTTTTATTATAATTGTAAATGCTATATCAACTTCGCCACATAAATAGACGTCCAACGTCTCTCCAAAAAGGCAAACATTTTTTTCTGAAATTCGTGTAATTCATACACCATAAAACCAGGTAAATATAACAATTTTCCAATAAACAATCGTGACTAAAACAACCCTTTCTATTATTTTTCCTGTTTTCCATTATTCTTTAAAAGCACACTCAGTATCTATACATATTTCAAAAATTCACTACTTGATTTTATTCATCTAAACTATTTTATGCATAAATTTATTATGCCCAACCAAAATGGACTATTTACGAAATCTATATAGAATTTTCTATATTTCCTATATATTTGTGTATTCATATTATATGTATTATATATATATATATATATATATATATATATGTATATATATATTATATATATATATATATATATATATATATATATATCCTTCATATAATACTATATATGTAAGAAAACTATTCTTAGTAAACGTGTTTCACTTGTTTTTAATTCCGCTTCAATGAATACTAACTTACAGATTATAACACTACTATTATGATTATTTAATGATAATAAGTACACCATTTATTTGTCTAAAACAGATGAAATTCAATAATATTATTCGCGATAATTCATACAAATATAAACTAAAATTCGCCTTTATCAAACGCTTGTACTGATTATTTATCGCGGATATAATGGAAGTAACCTATACAATCTAGGTATACTTCGTTTGTTATGCAGACGATAATACTCGTAGTAGCCACGAATCAAACATTATAGATATATTTTGTTTTTGATGTACTAAAGTAATTATATAACCCAAATTGACTCATATCCACATTCTAAACTATACAAATAGATACAATAAACGAAACTATGAGGTTTCCAAAGGAACATAAATATATATTAAACGATAAATTAATCAAAGGGTCGGAGAAACTTCTGAAAAGCTCGAAAAAGCCCATAGAAATTAAAACAAACCCTCGAATTAAGTCAAGTTTTCGACGATAATTCCTGCGGTAGCAATTTCAACGACAGTTAAAAGAGTTTTACAAACAAATGAGTTAGTCGACACGTCGTATTTTTCTTCTTTTTAGTATGTAATGATAATGCTGCTCCCGAATAAAAATTAAGCGTCATAAACGTGGATGTTGGGTGGCCACTACTAGAAACTCTGTGACATACATAGTTATGCAAAATATATGCATATAAGGTTATCGTTGTATATTTCCATATTCTAAATAGGCTTTTGCTCATTTAATAAAATTAATACATAGGTCAAACAGGAAGAGATTTTACTACAAGATAGAAAGAACACATTGCCACCTGACGAAATAACAAACCAGACATCTCACTTTGCTAAACATCTCATTGAAAATAACCATCACCCCCATACTGATAATGCCCCCTATATATTACAAATAAATACAAAAGGTAATAAACTTAGTATCCTAGAAACATTAGAAATAAACAGACATAAAAAAGACACTAAGGTTAATATATTAAATGAACAACTAAATATAATATCATCACCCATACTTAATATCTTCTAGACATAATATAATTAGACAACATTGATACTACAGTACTCTTCAAATTGTTTCAGCCCAAATACACATATAAATATAAGTACATATAAACAAAGTGAAAAGAAATAAATAAATAAATATAAAAAATAAAATTAAGAAAAAAAATACATATATGAATAATGAAATAAATAAATATATCAATAAATAAAACCGGAGATACGTAGAATTGGTGGTACAACCTTGTTCTATCTTTCAGATACCTTTGCGTTTATATAAATATATTACCGAGAATAACTTCCATTTAAGTTTATTACATACACCGGAACATTTGCATTGTACAACCTCATATAATAACAACAATTGAATTTATTACCCTCACTAAAATACTGGTATATCGTATAACTCTTGGAAATATAATAAAACCTATACCGCTCCCCTACAATAAACTCACTAACATAAGCAGTGGGAAAATCCACACAAACCAGGCTTCCGATATTGTGTTTGAAACATATAAATGCTGTTGGATGTTCCTAAGAGTTAATCTTTGCTAATAGCCCACCTGAAGATGTTGTAATACAACGAAACCCAGGTCGTGGTAAAGTACTTAAAGAAAGTAGAAATAATACTTCATCACGTAGTTTCATTTAATTGTGAATAATGAATTTCTACAAAATTAATGGCAAATATATTCAATAATAATAATTAATTTACGCCTCTGCTGAAAAGTCCGTCGAATAGATGACGTGAAGATACTTTCTAAAGCCTTTTGGGAATTTAATCTTTCCCTTATAAAAACATTTCCACATTCCGCAAAAGGATATTACAAGATGTTTGTGACTAACTTTGTAGTATAATATCAGTAAAAAAGAGAAATTAACCAATCTTGATTGTTTTACTGTAAGCTTCTCTATAATCGTTTGCGATTGTTAATATTTATTTAACTATTACATAGCACACTATGGCATCCTCTGTGAAATTTGAACTGAGGTATTGAGCATTCATTAATCAATACATAACATAATTAAACATTCCATAATTTTTTACAATATATTTAAATTAGTCCTATTCGAAGGAGAAAGAGAATAAATTGTTAGAACCGATTTAATTTCTCATCAACAAATTAAAAAATATAGCCTTCGTCCCTTGGCATACTTCCCAGATACATTTCTATTCCCATATTCCTCCTTATTTCTTCGAATCATATTACTTCCTTATAATCCTGACACATAAACTCCGTACAACAGACGCCTTAATACTGATTCTGTTACTGAATCGCGGCACAAACTTCGCAACAATTGCGCATAACGAAATCCGAAGACACCATGTATTTATAGCACTTTTCGGTGCCAGAGCAGCTGCAAAGATAGCCAAAACGATTATCTAAAAGCATAGCTATATTTCCCATAATGGTAATCATTATAGTATCACCAGACAAATGCCACAAATGTCAACCGAAGAAACTTTGTGAAACCTGGAACGAGTTTCCGTTCCGTGTGGCACTATTTTGCATAGATGCCTAAATTCAACCACTAAGACAACCCTTTACAGTTGGAAGCTTCATCATTCCTTCAAATTGTCTGATTTTGATTCAGGATTTTGTTATACTTCTGTCAATTCAACAGAACAATACACGATTCGCCTCATTTTTCCTACTAGACTTCGGTCAACTTATGAAGCGTTTTTGCCGACTTGAAATTATTTATTAAGTGTTGGTTTTTCGTTGATGTTAAATTCTGTTGTTATCTGAACAGTAATTTGGAAAGAATCCGCTTCCATAGTTGATACTTTTAATTCAACTTTACCAATTTTAGTTTCCAAATCTACACATTTTTTTAAGATTGGTATTTACGGAATAAAATTGATTGAATGAATAACGTTCCACGCATTAATTTACGTAGAACATTATTCGCTTAATTATTGATATCATTTGCCAAATACATTTTAAAAACATAATACAAATGTAAATTCCAAACAAAAACGACTATGTATGGTGTTGAAACTAACCTCTGATATATTAACACATGTATAATACATCTTAGGAGATTTTGAAAAAAAAAATGCAGACGTGATTCGGACTAATTTCGGAATTCATGACAATTAATGCAATAATGTGAAAGTTAAAATGAATTTTAAAAAATATCCTAGTTTGTCATTCCGATACGAGCTGCCCATTTATCGAGTATCACTTTAGATTCAATCTATGACAGTACTTAAGTAATTAATGTTAATTTTCAATTACTATATATATATATATATATATATATATATATATGTATACATATATATGTATATATTATGTATATATATATATATATATATATATATATATATATATAAATTCAAAGCTGAAAACAAATTAAGACGAAGAAAAACGTTTTAGAAACTCTTGACTTGCTACGCATCGCACAAATTGAAGTCCAAGAATGAATATTAGTATTCCAATGTAGAATATGACTTAGAGGTCAGATGGTAAGTTTAAAAAAAGTATCACCTTTTGGTAATAAAGAATGGGATGATCTTCCAAGACGAAGTCCGAAGCCACGTGCACTTACCGCTGAAAAATCTGGCTTCAAGCTTATGGACATATTTCAGTACGTTGAAAAGAACGTTACACAGATGTAAAAAAAAAGGGTCAAGCAGAAGCACAGTAGTAAATAATACCAAGGCCCATGTGATACATTTTATGTATGTTCAACAATTTTTGACAGTCTCTGAGTTATAATTTTTTTCGCCTTTTTGCCAAATATTGAAGACGAAATGTTTCCTCGTGATGTGAATAATTATGATAGAAACCTGTTTTCTAAGTAAGAAGTTAACTAACTATTTTTCTAGAACTTACTTCAAAAAGTTTCTTAATTAATTAGCTTTTTGATTGAGAAGTTTGGCATCGCTACATTTACGGAATGATCTTGAAAATATAAAAAAAAAATTTATATATATATATATATATATATATATATATTGATTATACTTTAACGTATAATCATAATTCAACGAAAGTAACCGGACTGATTTGAACTTGTTTTGCACCGAATTCAACGTTCGTTATTATTTATTTTCGTTTTTTAATATACATATATGCAATGTTGGAACATTTAAACACCGTGTACATGTATTGGTAAATGGCGCAATATTGCCTCGTGTTGAGGTTATCGCCAGTCACACAACCCGATAGTTGTGAAATATTCTTATTGCGCGCGCCCAATTCGATTGAAAATAAAATAATTACTGTTCAACACAGAAATGTGAGTATATTTAATTAAATATTTCTCTTTCTTATTAAATTAAGCAGGAATTAAAGGGTCGCAAATAATAAATTTCGTTGATGTATAATTCTAAAAGTTATTTCATAGTGAAATTTAAGCTGTGACGTATAAGCTCATTCGTTGAATTCCGTGACTAAAAACATTATAGATACGTGACCTATTTATTTTTTTTCAATAGTTAATAATAATTTATGTGTTATAAATGCACGTGGTTCTTAAAAAAAGTCTTCCACAAATACAATCGAACTTTTGTCATTTGTAATTAATGCTCGTTACCATTTTTGAGATGTAAAAAAATATATACGTAAATGCCTTTATCGTATATATTAAGTACACAACAAATAATATTAACAACGTAACATATTCTTATCTGAAACTTTCCTTTTTTTTCACTTATCTCTCTAATTTTCTTTGATTGACGTATTTTTTCACAGAAATTCTTTGAATAGATAAACAGGAAAAGAAAACAATACTGTTTTTAGAAATAACAAAACATGTTAATGTTTTCTCCGCAAGATAAATGAAGAGAAATTTTAAGTAGATACTGAGTTCAAGTGTCATTTTTGTATATTACAAACGCCATTTTTTTAAATAGGTACTCTATTTTTTATTACAAACGGAAACAGTTTTTCGTGATATGCGTATAAAAAGTAACTTGTAATTTCGAATAAATTAAATATGAATAATATTTAAAATTACAAATTAATGATAACTTGAAAATAATAAAAAGCAACAATAATTTATTATAGATTTCTTTTATTATTATTATTATACATGATTGTACAAATATATGAACCCAATAAAACGTATTCATAGAAAAAATTATTTTAAACTTCAAACAAATCTGTCGATACGATATTAAACAATTACTAAGCACAACTAACTAACAACGTAACTCGACAAATACGTGGGAAAAGTAAAAAATGAGTTTAATCTTACACCAAAGTGTAAAAAGTAACAACGATTATTTGTATATTTGTTTAATTTATTTTTTGCTTCCTTCTTTACTTTTGCTTCATATACTGGACAAATATATATATATATATATATATATATATATATATATTAGTAGAAATCAGGGATATTAAAGTTTATGAAAACAGTCGTGAGATTTACTAGTTTTATGACTTTGATATTGTTTAATCCTCTGAAGTATTATTACTTCAAATGAGCAGAAGCTAAAACTCAAAAACTCCTAAAAAAAAAGTAATAATTTTGATCAAGTTGCCTAAATTTTGATTTATTAGTTTTACAATACTTAAATATTTATAAATCTATTAAGAAAAGAAAAAAAAATAATTGTAAGTAGAATCTGCATTACAATGATTCTGTAAATATTTAGGCACGTGTAAACATTTAAGCGTAAACTGTATTTTAATTAGATTATTTACAAATATTAAAATATTTTTTCCGTTTCAATTTATTGCCAATTATATATTTCACAGCCGTAAAAATAACGCAAATTCTTAAAAAAACACTAGAGTAACTTGATTCTAGTCATAATCTTGCTTTAGCAGTTTCGGATACAGGTGAGAATGATATCTCTTTTGTGAAACATTTTCAACAATTCTCAGGAACTATTTTAAATAAAATTCTGAAAGTAATGTTCGAAATCCTAACTTACTCTTTCAATTGACATCTTACAAGACGTAAAAAATTCAAAAAGACATTTTTCCCCCTTTGGAAGTCCTGCATAATTTTTTTGAATATTACCAGTGAAATGTATGCAGGTTTATATGTTTATCACTATACCAAATTTCAAGTTTCTATTTGAAACGATTTCTGAGTATTAATATAGAAATACATTTATTTCCTTTTGAGGTAGGAAACTCGAAAAATCATTACTAAAACTGATATAATAAAAAGCCATTTAACCCAATTTAAATAAACATAATCCATACCTACAAACATAATATTATTTATAATATATAACTTTTTCAAATATATAAAGTTTTAAATCTTTTCATAAAACATTTTGTCTATTATTTATTAAATTTAGCTTGAATGTTGAATGAATCATTCAAGCTAAATTTAATACGACTAGATGTATAAGACTACGAGTACCTACAAAAAAACACGAAGCTATTAATCAGAAAATTAATAAAATAAAAAACCAAATAAATGCAATAGGAAAAAATTAGATCAGCTGAGTCTAGAATCACCACGTTGTTTACTTACTTTATTTTATTAAATGCTTGTTTGAAATAAAGGTAAACAAATCTTTAACGTCATACAAATTTAATACATAATGTTTCATTTAATTGAAGCAAATTACTCGAAACATATATTTTAACTTTATTATTAAGAACACATTCAGGTAATTTAATATTTAATTTAATCCCAACAATGCACGCTTCAGAAAACCATGGCCCAACAATTGCTCATCATTTTTATGGTCCTGCTTGCTTGCTGGGAAGGTGCTGGAAAGAAGAAGGAAAACGTTTGCAACGGCGCAACTAAAATTGGTGACCACTGGTTTGCCCGAGAGGTGATCTAAATTAATTTATATGTTTTCCTTATTAAAAATAATTTTTTTCTTCATTTACACTATATTTTTTACTTCAATTTCTGAGTAGATATGAATTTGCTTATGAATACGTACCTGAAATTTGAACATTTATCTAATCTCAACAGACTATTTTATCAATATGTATTATGAAACAAATTCTCCAAAGCAACTGTATATCCTCACGTTTTCTCAGTAACTACTGTACGATTTTATCTTAGTTTTCATTAATGAATAGATTGATGCACGAGGAAAGATATGTGGATAATTTATAAATATTTTCTGAAAATTAATAATTACAACATTTTGTGAACTTAATGAAATTAAAGATTGGGAACAATGGATTATGACAAGGTTGCTCTAAGATATTTCTAATTTGAAGTCCACAAATCTATATGGCTATATAATAAATAAAATCCACAATATACGTTTTAATGTTTAAAGAGAACATAAATTTTCACCACAATTTTTAGAGTTAATTCTGCCTTTGTTCTTATCAAATTAGGCAGTATGGTAATTTTTCTCAACTTATACAGATCAAATTTTCCTTTCATACTGCAGTTTTCCACATAATGGCTTGAAAGATACGAGTATAACAATGTCTTTAAGTAAGGACATTTTTTTACGCACTGGTCTTTGTACCAACATAACGACAACAACCCCTATGTTCGCATAGGAGCACCGGGGCTCAATAATTTTTCAACACACTGCATAAAGGAATAGGGTTTAGAAAAAAATTCTTCCTGCCTTAAATGTGTACAAAGCCGGAGCTGGTCGCTAGTTATTGATAATTTCTTGATAAAGAAATTTGTTTTTAAGGCGCGTAATATAATTTTAATATTCCCGTGGATTGGGACGTATGTGTGCTCAACCACTTTGATACTTTTTAAATTTTATTATAAAGAGTAAATCTGAACTTGTAACTAGACAAATATTCAGAATAAATTGAAAGAGAAACCTAAATTATACTTACTTATACGAATTAGATAGTCAAATTCAAAGAATGGAAGGTTTTGGAATTTCTATTCTTTTAAAACAAAACATTTGGAATTTAAGCAAGACTATTCAAAATTTGCTTTTTGTCTTGCTTAAATTGTCCTCCATTCTGAAAAACATGATTCCGAGTCACTTTCTATGTTGCTCCAGAGCCTCTCCAAGGCGCCGACACACTTCATGCCATAAAAATGTGTTAAGACCTTCAAAAGGTTAAAGGTTATATCTACTGTCTCGATGATTATTCAGTACATTAATTTTTCCCAGAACGTTCTAAATGACACAAAAACTGGCCAAACCACGGTGACTAAAGAAACCACTTCCAAAATGTTCCTATGATTGCACTTTACTATGTAAACGTACGCTCTCTAACAAAATTAATAGATGTCTACCTGAACTGGCTATGAGAGCAGAGGATCCTTGAAAAGCGTCGCTTTCTTACAAGAAGGAATTCATCTACTACAAAGGTTGAAATGCAACAGAACGACGACAAAGCTTCAAGCCAAAACTAAACTACAATATGAATTTCTAAAGAATCGATAGTCACAACCAAAAATGTTATGATAATATGTACATTTAAATTAACAATATTAGTATTCAAAGTTTTATAGAGCATAACTTACAATCGGTAATATTGTAATCGTTTCATCAAATAAAAAAGCTCATTCACACACGTACTCAAAAAAAGTGTTTAATTTTATTGACAATTTATTAAAAACTTGAAATTGCTCAAATGTTTCTTTGTAAAAAAGATAAAGACTTGTAACAACTAATACTAGTAAATGAATTAACATCAACAAAAGCACATGTGCATTCAACGTTGGACGACAGTTTAATTAAAATTTTGACATTTGCACGCCATGCCCAGTGCAGCCCAGTGCAGCACAATCTATTACTTATTAAATATATTTGGCGTTAATTTTGTAGAAATTCATTATTCACAATTAAATGAAACTAAGTGATGTAGTATTATTTCTATAATACTAACAAAGAAATATATTAACAAAGAAAGCTAATATCCCACCTGAAGATGTAATACAACGAAACCTAGGTAGTGCTAAAGAACTTAAAGAGAGTAGAAATAATACTACATCACGTAGTTTCATTTAATTGTGAATCTACTACTTAATATTCCGCTTGGATGAGTGATTTCTTATATTTACATTAAAATCAAATAAAATCAGGTTAAAACGTATAAAGCACCAATAATGCAAGCTCGCTCAAAACCATTATGACAACCCTACAGGTGGTGATGCGATTTGGTAATGCCATACCTATGGATACTGTCTACGATCTAGAGGACAACCTATTTTTTACACTAATGGACAAAAAGCTGGACGACCCCAACAATGTCTATGTTTGGAGGAACAGGACTAATACTGCTAAGCTAATAACAGGTTCTTATTATTCGTGGAAATATATTATTACCGCATAAGTGTAATTTAACTTAAGAATTTCTGGTTTTTAAGAAGTTATATACAAATATATATAAATAGTTAATTAATTGACAGTAATTAACCAATATCATAAATAATCACAACTATTCAGTTAGGTGTAATTAATAAAAGGACTTCTCAAAAACGTTTCTCAAAAAGATAATTACATTCCAATAATAATTATTCTGGCAGATATCACTTAATGGGAATAACTTACGTCTTATTCGTTAGGGACTAAAACGATAATTGTCTTCAACGAATGTTCTACTAAAAGTGTAGAAGTGTTTGTTATACTTGCTTATTTATACTTGAAGAAGAACTCAGAGCCTCGTGATCACCGTCCACCGTAATCTCTTGGAATTACTATGAAAGTGTATGAAAATATTTTAAATTAATCTCCTGCATTTATTTTTGCATCGATGTTTTTCGAAATAATTATTCATAAACTTTATTCAGATCTCAATAATTAGAATTACTTCTAGTATTATTATGGTTGTTAAGCTTTATAATATTACAAAAATGCTTTAATAATATTAAAAAAATAATAAAGTTTCATCTACTTCTGTAAAATATGTGAAATACACAATATGTCTTCTGTGAAATACACAATATGAATGCAAAATGTGAAGTAGATTAAACAATTTCGTATATTTGAGTGGAAATTTCAAGATTATATAAGACGTAATAAAATACAATACATTTCAAATTGCTTTATAAAACTATATAAACAATTAAAAAATTAATAAAAATGATGAGATGAAAAATTTTATAAAGAAAATCATTTAAATTAATATACGTATGCCATTTTAAATTTTTTTTCTTACTGAATTACGTTTTTATACTCAGTATTAATGTTATCTTACTTACCTGTCAGTTTTAATTAATTTTTAAAAAACGGAAAATAGACAAAGTTTATTTTTACTTTTATGTCTCTTATAAGATCACTCACTTGTCTATCTGCCTGTCACAGCCATTTTTCTCAAAAACCATTTGCATGACGAACTTGATATTTTAGCGTAAACAACATATTAATTGACGTACAGCTCAATAGTTTTTTAATACTAAAAATATTCATTAGGAATTACAAGGATTCGTCACCCCTATAAGATTTATTTCTAAGGGTTTGATGTATTAGGGTAGAAGGAGATTAAAGTGGAAATATTATGGAAAATCAGTTGAGGATTTAGATGTAAAAAATATACTTATATACATTAAGCTTATTTAAAACTTAATGTATATGTGTATATTTTTTACATTTTTAAAGATTAAAACTTGATGTATGATTTTAAAATTGTTTCCCAGTAATACATTATCCCAATTTCTGAATCTACTAAGCAACAATACAAAAGTCATAAAGTGTACCGTATTCATTGGCATTGTCTAACTCACTTCGTTGTTGATGATCAAGATATCTATAAATGCTTCTAGAAAAAAAACTGCTATAAAATTATAAAAATTTTAAAAAATTTTAGTTACAACATAACCATGACATTGCAAATATAATTGCAGGCAATATATCTGGAGCCGCCCAAGGATCAGCAGTAGACCCAGTGTCGGGCCAAGTCTACTTCGCTTCAGACAAAGGCGTTTTCAGATTTAAAATGGCGAAAGGCCGAAGGCCGAAGGCAAAATCGTATGCTCTTAAACACGAAGATATTTACAATATTTTCGTAGACAATAACGGAACTATGTACGTCATAGAATACGGAAGCTTTGATGTGTACACAATCAACGAGAATAAAGAAAAAGTAAAATATGGCGATTTCAAAAACGTCACCAGCTTCGCAAAAGACGCGTATAACAACACTTACTACGAGAGTGATGGATTTTATTATTTACTGAGGGCTAATGCCACAGAACCAGAAAAACTTCAAGATATTGCGGAGGACGGCTTTACTCAAATAAGTTTTTCCAAGAACAATACCGTTACTTACATAGCTCATAAAAAGGGATTGTTGTATTCGACCGGCAATGACCTGAAGTTCAACATAGTCGATAATATCAAACCCGACGTGACGTCAGTATCGGTGGACAGCAGAGGCAACATTATAGTGGGATATCGGAAGAAGTTTGTTAAGTATAATAAGTTATCTATTAACATAGACTGTTCAAAAGAACTTGATAACAATAAGTGACCTTACTTACAAAATTCAGCATAACAGGTCATATTCATTTAGTAGCTTTTAATAAACCGCTAAGTTAGACTAATAACAAACATTTAAGTTAAGTATTACCTGCTAAAACCAAAAGAAGAACCAAGTAACCAAAACAAGAAAGGTAAACAATTTTTGAAGTTATAACTTAAAAACAAGAATAGGAGTTAATAAAATAGATAGCTTTACGAATATTAGTTAGTAAAATTAATAATTTTCATGTCATTTAAATTGTAGAGAAGGTTATGCTTGATTATATATTAAGTATTGTGACATGTTGTTACCAAAATCAGAATGTAACTTAATTTATGTAAATTAAAAAAAACGATATTACTTTTTTTAAAACCAACTCTTTTTTTGAGAAAATAGATATTAGTCTCATTTGACTCAGTTATGTACCAATAGTCATTACTAAATTATTAATGGTGCTACTATTCTTTCGAATAGGAGCTTAGTGCCGTCAACTTTTGGAGACCTAAGGGTCTGTTGTAAGTATATATAAACCTGAACCTAGCTAAAAATAATATAGCAAACCTTTCGATTTAATCAAAGTGGACAATCAAGATTTCGATTTAAATTAAAAAAAAAAAGAATTTCGATTTAATCAAGTGTAACATCAAGGGCACTGCCAAGTAAAGTACTACTATTAGTCTACACAAGATGACATATTTAAGTAAACCAGCATAACAATTCAAAATTAAACAAACAATAATTCCAAATGAGTAAGTAAAGTTACATTTGCAACGAATGGTACACTCGGTATTAAACCAAATACCAAATATTCGTCAATTTCCCTCCCTGGCCAAATAATCGAATTTAGTGGGGTTATAAAATTGAATACCATGAAGAAAGAAAAAGTGGAATTCCATCCCCTATTCAGTTCAAACAAAAGGAGACCAATGAGTCTACAGTATTCATACATATTTTTCTAGCAATGCGGTAAGGAGATAGTAGCTGAAATAAATGCTAACGGAAACGGAAGTAGGCCAAGTGTGAAGAATACCAATGCAACCGAAATTGATACTGCACGCGCATATTATGAAGAAAAAGAAATGAAAATCCATTTGCTTAATAGGCAACGGTTGTAATATAATTTTCATAATATTTAATAAAGCCAACAGTAAAATAGTTACCCACGTCTGGAATCAGTACAGTGTTTACTCAGAAAGTCTTCTCCGGAGCTGTCAATTATTAAGACAACTATGTATTTAATTTCAGATTAAACAATTATTTTTCGAATAAATTGTACCTTTTCTATATTCGAGCGAATACCAAAAAAATACCGAAAATAGACGAATGTTTAAAAGGGATACTTGCCCAACTTTCGTAGCAAACAATAATAACCAAAAAATAACATGAAAGCATTAAAATGTCAACCGAACTCACTGGACTAATGTTGAAAAATTATATATTTTAGATATAAATTCCAAATTTCCTTTCATTTCAAACGTTTGTTTTGAAAAGATATCAGTTTACAATCGTTAAGAAAAAGAGAAAACTAGGTTATTTTTTGTTTCGAAAAACGATGTTTAGAAGGGATCTCGACGAATGTTTAAAAGGGATCTCGACGAATGTTTAGACGAGATATCGACAATTAAACACATGTTAAAAAGACGAAATTATTTATAAAAACTAAAGTTAAAATATTTAATAGTGCTATAACTACGATATTGAATACACAATCGAATGTTTATGGTTCGTTACTTTGCCCTATCTTTTACAAGTTTTTTTGGTTATTACGCATGTATTCCATCTCAAGCCAGCTATGTACTTTGACTCATCATGGTATTCTTCATCTTCCTATTGGTTTTTTAATTTATTTTAGTTCACCATATTATGTTCACCATTTTATGAAATGTTATGTTTCTTTGCCACATATCGTTAATATTCACATAGAGCCTACAAATTTTGTGCTTTAAATAAAAATCTATTCAAAAAGGTAAAACTACTCAATGTAACGTGCAGGGATACTTTATCATATGGTCTAATTAAAAAAAAGTAAGCTGTTGTAAAGATGGACTTGAAATACCACTACCTGGTAAATTAAAATAAATTAAAATACCAACCACAAGAGGAAGAATGACATGGTGAGTAGGGAGTACATAGTTGACCTAAAATGAAACACATACCTCGTAATAACCAAAAAAATTATAAAGCTAGGGCAAAGTAACAAACCGTACAAAATTAGATTGTTAGTAATGCATATTCCAACGGTTATTACTTAATATTATATTTAGATATTATAGCATTTAGTAACGGCTATAATTATGTTTTGGTTAAATTACATCAATAAACTAAAGAGATATAAGTTATAAATATAGCTCGTAATTCGCTACATACCAACTTAATAGTAAGCTACCAGTAAATTTTTATGAAATAAAGTTGATTAGATTTAGAATTTGCCTACAACTTATCTAAATATCATACTAAATATATTTAAACAAACAATGTACTTATCACTTATTTAATTACTTACTTATATAACGCTATCATAATGCATAAACAGTTTTTAAAACCACATAATAGATGATTTTCACATTACTCACGGCAGAACCTCAGTCGGTTTTACTGACAGTTAAAAACGTATTTTGTATGGATACTTTAGAACTAAACAGTGCAATAGGGCACGGTCGGTAAAGTAGACTCTTGTTCCAACTAGACTGACAGTTAATAAGAAACACAAAAAAGTTTTTAACTGTCAGTAAGTCTAACTAACAGTCTTGACCGTGTGTGGTGCATATGGGCATCACATATACGAATATTTACTTATTCGGATTTATTAAATTAAAATAGGTACATTACTTCACTGATTTACAGTGATAGCAAACCCGGTGATCCACCGCATAGTGTACCCCTTCCCCGCGCATCTGCGCTTGCTTATTAGAATTACCAGAGGCAAATATTAGAATACTGGCTTTATAAAAAAAGTTATCGTTACAATAGTAAAGTTTTATACTTTAGACCGCTTGATTGCTTACATATTTCGCAGATTATATTATATTACCTTAGAATATAGAGTAATCCAGAAGACGCATGCGCACAAATCTCTTCGCGGCCGCCTGAGCCCAAAAACGTCTCCCCCTCCACCGAGTTCTTTCTACTATTGCCCCGCCCTACGCACACAGTTTTACCAACAAAATAATTTTACCCATCAACTACGGGAATTCAACGCATATAAATATATCTGCTTGCGGTAGTACGATATATATTTCGTCGATTTGTGTGGTGCATTGTTTCGCTTTTCTGCAGTATTATTATGGCCATGTTAAATTGCTAAAATGAAAACGCCGAAGAATTTAGATGAGAATTAGTAAAAACTTTGCGTTACATTTTACCATTTTATTAATTAAAATGAGTATTCAAATACATTATCATTAAATATGTGTGTGTGTGTGTGTGTGTGCGTACGCGTGCTTATGTGTGTGTACGTGTGCCTGCGTGCGAGAATGTGTGTACACATTAATCTACACAATTATTTAGGTACTTTTGTCAATGATTTTTTTGTTTTTTTTGTTAATACAAAAAGAAAACAATTAGCTTAGTGTCTTAAAGTAAAAATGGAGGTTAAAAAGCCCGCTATAATAATTTGAAAATAATCGGTCCAATACTGAAGCAATTCAAGAAGGAAATAAAAAATTGTTTATATTAATTAGCATTGAATGACGCGGTACAATTTCTACTTATTTTAAACAATATCATTTCGCATTTTCAGAAAGTTAAAGATGGCGAAAATGAATGAATGTAACATTTGTTTCTTTTGCCGTTCTTCGTAATCTTATATACATTGATTATATATGCAATAGGCAAAATATTCTAATATTGAATATGACAGCGGAAATTTCAAATGTTAAACCAAATTCTCCAACGACATCTCCCAAATCCCGATTTTTAAATAAATTAAATTGTACATATTTCAGTATCAAGCAATAAAAACGTTTTAAGTTGGGTAAACATTTTTTTAAGAGGTGATAACACCAACGAAAATGGCGCGCTTCTGTTAATAATAATCTACTTAGATATTTTAAAATTGCATAGTTAATTGAAAATTAAATTAAGTAATATTATTTACGTATGAAAACTAATGCCCATTCGTTTTTGTTGCGGTCTAGTGATATTTTTGCAGATGAGAATAGCATAAGCCAGCATTTTAAACGATGCTGTCACATACAAACCACACGATCGTTCAAGGTGTGTCTTAAATTGCATTGACTAGGCATGTGTAACGCTGCGCTGCGCCGAGCAATTGCGCCACTCAGTTCACTGTGCCGGAAGTGTTGATTCACTTCTTCGAAATGTATTGGCCCACAAAGTAGCTTAAGTCGAACGTTTTTAGGGACTCACTTTCTGTAGTATACTACAGAAAGTGAGTCCCTAAAAACGTTAAAAACATTTTTGAAATATTTTTTTTATAATAAAATAATCGTATCCGGGTTCTAATACGTCGTTTTTAATGTATGTTCTGTCATTTAAAAACAAAAAAAAACGGGATATTTATATTTTTGCTAAACTAAACTTATACCTTTCTTTTTTCCAAACTGCAGATTATAACTCAGTGAAATATAAAAGTAGTGTTATAACCTGTAAACTATTATCACGATGACACATCTTATTTAGAAATATACACTTATAAAAATAATTATCTATTTTAAAGATATACAACCAAATTATGAACTTATGTACCCTTTCCTGTGACATGGCGCAATTTTAAATTAACTCAAAGAGCCGGTGCAGTGAGCTACGCTTGAATTACGGTGTTGAAGCAAGAAACATTGCTGAGTTACCCTCTCTAGCACTGACAGCTGTGTTTTGTTACTAGGCATTTAAGCATAGTTTTTAGAGCCGGTGAAAAAACGATTAACTGTTAACACACAACGTTAACGTGCGTCAATGATCAGCGCTGTTGATGAAAAAATGTGTTAACAGTTGATCATCACTTGCAGTTAATAAACGGTCGAAGCCGACGGCTATTTATATTAACGCACATTGGAGCATCATTTCGTTAGCGCGTTGACGTTGATAAGAGCTAATTACTAACTGCTAAATGTTGACACTCGTCAATGGAATATATTGAAAATCGACGGTTTTCGCCGACGGTTATTACGTAATGAAGGTTAATGAGTGAAGGTTTGGAGATTTGTCCGATAATTTATTAATTTCGACGTTTTCCATATAATTTTAATATTAATAAAAAAATTAATTGTGGTCTTTAGCGCAATTATTTTACACTATAATAATAGTTATTATTTTTACAGATTTAATGTTCAGAAGACGTTTTTATTTCAAAAGATATTTTTAAATTTTTTACGAAAGTTTGAAATGAAAGTAACTTTTTAGTGTTAATAATCAACATTTATGTAGTGAATATTTTACATGTCCTTTAATATTAATAAGAATTTAATTTTATCTGACCTTTTAGTGCAAATATTTTATATTTTATTACTAGTTATTATTTATAGCTTTAAATACGAGAATTTTTATATCAAATCATTTTTTTAAATTTTTTTAAAGAGTTAGAAAGACACTAACTTTAAGTCTTAATAATCAATATTAATATACTGGATATTTTTTGTGTTTGTGTGTATCTGGGTCAAGAAACTTTGTAAATTTATTCAAAATATCTGTAGGTGTAAACAAAGTGATCCTTGAAATTATTTTACGTCAGATAACGAAATTTCTTGTAGATATAATGGATATATTACATTAGCTTTCAAGGTAATAATTATTCCTATATTACAGTCATGTGAAGTTCTAAACACAATGTTTACAATGCACAACTAATTCTGCTTAAAATATTTTGTTTTCATTTATATGATTTAATGTTAAGAGAAAAATTTTAAATGAATCGCAAGTTCAATAACAATCCGCATAGCGTTATTTTCCATATTTATTTGTTACGTATTGAATGACACAAGCTCCATATAATTATCAGGTTTAAATTAGTTTGTTAATATACACATTTATATTAACACACTAATGTTTGCCGCCATTTTTGGCCTGGTATTTATATTGACTATGGTAGGAGTCTAAACACATTAACTGTTAATATTAATAGTTTTGGTGAACAGTTAGTTATCATCAACGTTTACAGGTGTTAACGGTTATCATGATTAGCGTAAACGCCCGCCTTCTTAAAAAGTACTTAAAAACCGCGTTGAATGCCCTTAAAATCGACCAGAAATATTTTTGAGCGCTTTGAGCTCGAAAATAGCGAAAAGTTTCAGAGATGGCCAACAATGGTTTCATTTCTCTTGAAAAATGTATGAAACATTTCACACGTACAGGGGTAGGTAAGGTCGGGGGCCCACGCAGGCTAGAGCCCGTCTGGCAAACGCCACCTAGACTATATGACCAATCCAACACTGAACATAGCTTCGGAATATCTGTCCAACACGCTCTTGGCGGATTTTTAATTCTATTCAATTTATTAGGCTGATTCACGCTCGGCTGAACGTTTCAGCCGTAGACACGCACATTTTCGGCAAGAATTGTCTCTGGTCAAAGATAGGGATGGGTCGTAGGACGTTTCTGTGGCAAAGAAACATAACCAACTACCGATGTGCGATGGCTACTACTGAAACTATTTATTTGCATTAATATTTCTTTGATACGATAAATCGGCAACGTAGATATCATCGGTCCAGTAGTAACATATTTTGAATATTGTTATCGTTGAATGTTGATATCCTTACATTCATACATTTTCGATACTTTAGTAGCTTATTCAAGAAACATGTTATTGTGGAACGGTTTATAACTACACAGATGTACAATTGTA
Organism: Druceiella hillmani; assembly: GCA_039881145.1. NCBI lineage: Eukaryota > Metazoa > Arthropoda > Insecta > Lepidoptera > Hepialidae > Druceiella > Druceiella hillmani. The sequence continues at coordinate 46,695,605 of JAYKKI010000007.1, read as the reverse complement.
TGAGACTTGTGGATTTTGTTTTGCGATATATTTGTGTTATATTTTTTTGAAATTTAGTTAAAATTGGGAAAACGGGTTTTTTAATTAACAAAAATATTATTTTATTTTCATTTAATTATATATATATATATATATATATATATATATATATATATGTATATAAATATATATATATATATATATATATATACATATATATATATATACATATATATATACTGTGATTTTTTATACGTTTTATATCTAGAACTAACTAATTGACGTATGTCATAAATACAACCCATTCGTAGAGTTAAAGTTACAAACTAATTAAATTTTATTTTCAAAAAAAATATTACGGTCAATATATAATTAAATGCTCCGTACATTCGACTCGGTGCGCGTGTACACCCGTGACGTACACGTGCTTGTACGGCGTGAGTACACGTGCACTTAGTCGAATTGACATGAGCGCGAGTCAACTAATATTATATAGCGGGTAATGGCGGGGTCGAGGACACGCCTCGGAACGTTCTGAATTACACGCGTAAAACTGTATGCTAATGTTGCTAATGGATAGTATTCATGTTAAATATGATGTAAAACTATGAAAAAAAATCACATCATACATTATCTTACAAAATTATTTTGACACTGCGAATGGACTCTATTGATGACGGACATCAAATTTAGTTCTAAGCGTAAAACGAATAAAAAATCACCATGTATATGTGTGTGTGTGTATATATATATATATATATATATATGTGTGTGTGTGTGTGTGTGTGTGTGTGTGTATATATATATATATATATATACACATACACACACACACACACACACACACACACACACACACACACATATATATACATATATATATGTGTGTGTTGTTTTTCGACAATCATTGCATTATAATATTCCGATTCACCTGTTAATGCTACGAATAATAATTACACTAATCAGTACGTTGCTTGGACCACCTCTAGTCATCGGGAATGCTCTCAAGACGAAACTGGTCGATCACGAACATACTGTCCACACAATTATGCTCAGCCTGTCTCGGCGAGTGTGTGAATATGACATTAAGGTAAGCATTGTGGCACTATATTAGATCGGCTAATAAGAATTTAGCTACTAGGTCCGAATTATTCTATAACGGTTGTCAAAAATTCCAAATTTGTTTATTATCAAGCACAATATACCGAAATGCGCTCGCTTAACTACAGTTAACGTCAAACATTAAAGCATACTATATCAAAGAAAATTGACACCAAGTATGGACTTTCCTACTTTATGAATTAATGTTTAAAGCTTGAAGAAGGATAAAGACCTGTTTGAATTTTTGTTCGTCTGTTTATTAGTTTATTTGTTTACTACAATAAGTTCATATTAAAATTTTGAAAAATTTGCTGAAACCTCGAAAAAACTGTCATAATATTAAGCCCTAACATAATGTCAGAAAATTGCGACATTAATTTCGTAACATGTTTTTTAACGGTTGAGCAAAACACATTTTTAACAATATTCATCCTTGATATGAACAGGAAATTTAATAGTTGCAACGTAGATACTGTAAAATGACAATTCGATCAAATGGTTTTGAGTTATTTTCTGGACAAATGTGCGGAAACATCTAAAGTACGTAAGTCTTTAATATACCTAACAATAAATAGTTTTAAAGTATCCTAATTAATTTTGTCTTTTTAATTCTTTAACACTCTGCCATTGAACTTGCGAAGTTTAATGTTTTTATTGCGTCAACCAAACAAACTATTCTAACCAAAGTAAATACATATTCAAATCTTTGAACTTACCAAACTTTATTTACCAAACAATACATTTCTTGTAATAAAAGAGAAATTCACTACAGTAATAACGATCAAAGGACAAAAATATTGTTGTACAAATTACTGCCATTCAACCACGTCAAGTCTGCTGGGAGAAATAGTGCATGAATATCTCACAAATAAATATAACAACACTCAACAAGTGGCAACATATAAATATTGCAAACGTAGTTTTAAGTTGTTCCAAAGACAATACTTGGACGGTTCTCTTGAGTAAAAGCAATTCCTTCTGGGCCGTTAGCGAAGTTAAATCTTTGATTTCTTTGACCAATAATCCACTCTCAATAAAAATTCTTAAATATTTGTTAAATACTGGCACCAAAGGACTTCCCGTTTTGAAGAACATCACTAATGGGTAACCCATGATCACTTCTTTTACTCTGTGAAGACTTAAATCGCCCGTATTTTCGTCTACGTACCGCCATTTCTCTTCCTCGTAGTATAAAGATGACGATATACAACCGTACTTTATGTTTCTCGAAGCGTAACTCAAACAATCTGCTATACTTGCACACTGGGCTAAAAACTGAGGTTGAAAATAGCAACTTTTTGACTTATCGTCGATCTTTTGATCAGAGAATTTTATTTCGGTCGATTCCGTTGAGCAAAGTGTGTATTCTTGTGTGCACAAATCGTCGAGTGTATCAATTCCTAAATCCCCATATCTAAAAAGCATTTCAATTAAGAATGTTTGGTAGGACACACGGAAAAAGAAAGACCACCAAGTCCAAAAGAGGAAGATTAATTTAACAGTTCGTCTCAGGGTGCGTCTTCCTATCGGCATTCCTATATTTATCAATATATAAGCTTGAAATTGATCGAATAAAAACAACCACTTTTGATTGTATATGAGTTTTGTAAAGAAGCCGGGTATAAAGAACAAGGACATGAATAAAGCTAAATAGACTAGCCAAGCATTTAAATTAAACATCTTAAATTCACTTCCCCACAATGTTTCGCTATCATCTTTTTTAATGATCGCATACAATTGATCACGAAGGTAAGGTTGACTGAAAACAACGCCGTTCATGTCAGTGTACTGCAACCTGAAACCACCGACTACTAAATCAAATTCTCTCGACCTTATGCCGCTAAACAAGCTTAGGGTAGATTTTGGCCTATTAGTTCCAGAAAGCATCGCCGGGTCTCCATTCTGAAAGGTCAATCCAGTTTTTTTACTTATTAATTTCAACATTCGTATTTCAATACCATCATATTGGTCAAAGAAACTTTTATTTTGTGAACGGGAATTGGGAATCTTTATGACATACGGATGGCTAACACTGACACCGACCCTCATGGGGCAGTGTAGTAAATTTATTGGAGCGTACAATTTCGCCACGAGATCGGAACACTGATCAGTCAAATTTGCTTCCCTCTTCTTCATAATTAGTCGACAATCTTTCTTCGTGTGCCAAATGTATGCGGTAAGATAAACGTAACGGTCCAGATTGAAAATCATCATGAAAGCGAGTCTTGCATCGTACACATTCTCAATAAGTGTTAACATCGAAACATATTCTCCAACATCTTTTGTCTCGGTGAGTATCACAACTCTACTTTCTTCATGCCAATATAAGCATCTTTGCATAAGTTTGTTAAATTTCTCGAAACTATTCGCTTGTGGTAAATATAAAATAAAGTTCTCATTTTTCGCACTCGGGCACATTCCGAACAGTAAATTTTGTACGGAATATTTTCTAGTCAAAATAATTTTATTATGTAGCGTCGACAGTATATTATTACTTGCGTAATCATAAGAATTCTCCGCGTAAACCGTTATGCCCTCTTGGCTAATGAATAAATTTTGAATAGCAGTTTCCATACACAATAAAATGGATTTCGGTATAACAGAATCACCACGAAAAGATAAATCAATTTTGAAACTCCAAGCTAAGGTTAAAAATATTAAGAATAATATGATATGCATGTTACAACACGTCTGTATTTTAATAAAGGAATACTTGTAATAAACGAAGAGAAATATTTTGATGTATTGATTTTTGTAATGACATTACAAATATCCGGTATATTTGTAATGTCATTACAAAAATCAACACACCACACCGAATGTGACAAAAAGGTTTTCTCCATTAATCAATGGAAACCTCTTCTCTAAGTTATAACTAAATAATGTGGTCATTATAAGCAATGACCATAAGTTGATAATTTACTATAAATTGGCAAGAAAGCGACAATCTGGTAATTATGAACCAAGTTCACCATAATTTTCTTGTCACAGATAATTTTTCAACTCATATAGACACTTATAAAAAAATGTTCGCTTCCGGTATATAAATAAGTATATCACCAAAATTTTCTTTTTTTTGTCTACTAATACCTCTAGTCTTTTATGAATTTTTGCGGTTCTTTACTCTTAAATGTCCATTTCATTCGAAGTTTAACTGAGATCCCAAAGTTTATTTTAACCATATTTTCCCCTGAGGTCGATACTATTAAAAAGGGCTGCCCAAAAAGATCTCCAACTTATCTCCCCTTAGTAGCTATGGCCCAAAGATAGGCCTTTCAAATCTGGAAGACATCATTAAGAAGCTTGGCCTGAGTAAAATCCAAGGTAGTATTGATAATGTCAATAATAAAATGGTTAGGCAGGTATGAAAGACCACGGTACTCAAAGTCCTTGCAATCTTCAACTGATACCTACATCTACCAGGCCACTTTCCGATATTCGGGAAAGTGAGGAAACTTAAAGTAATCGCAAAGTGTAATGAAAAATTGCCTAGTGACCCTAATATCTATAAGCCCAATACACCCCATCCTGTCTTTGGAAAATTACTCGATTAAATATTTACGGCGCGTTTATTGGCGCAATTATCTCATGTGATGGGTTCGTTGTCTTCTATGCGATTCAGTTTTCGTTACGGAGCATCCTTATAGATACGATATCTTCACTATCAACCCGGTAAACCTATGCCCCAATAAATATGTACTCAAGATTTTTTGGATAACTCCCTAACCACCACATGAATTTCAAATGATCTCTGCCGGATAATTATAGATTACTTTCAATATCGTTTTGTTTATTTATAGAACGAAAATATTCAAGTAAACAAATATTGATCAGGGACTGCCCGCAAGATTTGTTATGGGCCTAGGAAAGGTTTTGAGATAATCCGTGTAATTGTTTGCACATTGTTTAAAACACCTTACATATGACCTTAAATTAATTTTAAAGTTTATTTTTCTCCTACATCACATTTATATTAATTTTGATAATGTAGTGAACTGTTATCGTCATATCGTCAATGACATTAGATTTTATAAATATGTTATTTGCCCTGTAAAAGTAATTGTCAAAATTTGTTTTGATTTAGATTCAACTATCTCTGTTATGTACGGGATTTCAATAACTTACTGTCTGTTTCATCTTGGTCGCGTAAGCACATAGACAAGTTGAATTAGGTGTAGATATATAGACAAGAAGTATTAGACCTTATCAATGTCTATAAATTTTGTAATAAAACTTAAGCATTTTATGTTATAAAATTTAACTATTTATAAAGTAATGTTATAACTAAAAATAATAGTCATAACAAATATTATATTCTAAAATATATGGTTGTAACAACTACAAAATATTAAAGTTAGGTTGATGTTGCCATAAAAAAAGTTAATAAAACTAGCACTGGCAGTCACTAAAACCTTAAAAAATAAATTGTGTATTTATATTTTGCTTTCTTCATAACTTTCTCATTGTCACTGATAATATTCTGTGACTGATAAGAAATAGGGATATGAAACTGAATAGTCACGTCCATCATCTAGCCAAATATTAGGAACACTTCATCCAGTCTAATGTTTTTAGCGTCATTTGTAAATTCTTTACCGCAGCCGGTGTCACAGTTCTTCACTAAAATATATTTTCGAGGTAAGTGCATGTTAAGTTTTGCGACATAGTCGAACATAAAATTACAAAGGAACTTAAATCATATGCACAATTTAGACTTAATATTTGTTATTATTTTTATGTCCTTCATTACATTGTTGACAATTTAGTAAAATAGTATTTAAGAAGAAAAGACCGGTAGTTACGACTACGCCGTCATTTTTATTATACGTTATATATATATTAAATAAAATTTGATGTATCCTTAAAAAATATGGTGCAAAAATATTGTAATGTAAATTTTTTACTTATTTCTCCGCAATCTACAAAATTTGGTAACATTAACATCAAAACAACTATAGTAAAATGTAATAGTGAATGTTGATTTTAACTTATGTTGAAACTTCCTTCATTTTTCAAAACTTTGTTTCTTGTCAATTCAAACTTAGAATATAGATCTAAAATATTAGTAACATTAAACACAGAATTTCCAAATATAAAGGGGAATTGATATTAAGAAAAAAAACAAACCCAAAAAATTAAAATATGAAAATGCGGAAAGGGTATCATAAAAGGCAAAGGATAGGCATAAAGTGAGGTTATAAAATATGTGTGACAGCCAGTTGACAACCGTTTCTTCATAGAAAGAGCGTTTTTGAAATTACTTTTTTCGTGTTCTTCGTTCTTCAATTGTGCCCGAGCCGTAATTTTTTAAAATACCTCGTTTTTATGTATATTCTTTCATTTAAACCAAAAAAAACCGGGAAATTTACATTTTCGCTAAACCGAACTTATACCAAATTTTCGAGATTTGTAACTTTTTATATTATACTTGTTTTGATTATATTTGTTTTTCCTGATTACAAAACTATGCCACACGGATCAGTCTACTGATTTGTATCCCAATCTTTTACAGTGCTATCTTATTATATCTGTTGTGAATACAAACCCATTGCATAAGGGAGAGTACCATTATCGATCTGATTGAATCAGATGTTAAATTTACATTCTTATATATTACATAATAAACAATTTTGTTCTATATCTAGCCCTAATGACTGATATCTAATATATTTAAGCTGAAAAATCCAAAGTATATCTATTTATAAAACTTCTAGTTTATTTCATACTCTTTAAAAATTATGTTGCATGCTATACAATTTCACTAAAACACTAGTCTAAAATATATGCTACATTTATAAATAACTACAATTATTCTAGGCCTATATCGGTGCAAAAGTTTAAATTAAACTGTCATTTCATATATGGTTCTTTCTTTGATAAAGCTTCTTTGATAATCCATAGCTGTGTGTAGTTTATTTTTAATTGATATATAACTTCACTGAGCATTGTGAGAAAGAACAGCTATATTCAATGTTGCTATGAAAGGACATAGGAAATCAAAATTTTGTTTCTGTCTTACTCAAAGATTGCTAATGGGTCTGGTCAGCGTGCCCAAGCCAACCTATAGAAAGAACGAATGGGAGGCATCCATCATATCAGCTTTATAACTTGTATTTACCCTTAAATCTAAATGAAGGCATTTACTAATAACTATATAAGAAAAAATATAAAAATTAAATTTAGTATGTGAAATGAATATAAGGTCAAAACGAAATGTTACACTTGCTACATCAGCAGAAAAGAGATAAAGTTATTCATCATCAATGCTTGATACAAATGAAGATTAAAAATTTATAGCACAAAATTTCAGTTTTACAAAATATGAAATACGAACGTTATTTTTCACCTTTTTAAATTAGTTCTAATAATCAAATAAATAGTATTTTTGTCTTTCTGTTTGTTCCAGGTTGTTTCAAAAACTTCTCTACTGATTTGCAAAAAAACTTTCACTGTTACATTTTATTAGACGTCAGCGAGTAATCTAATCTAATTTATATTAAGGTGCGTTAAAGTAGGGTTGAGTAGTTAGAGAAAAACTATGCTGTTAAGGTCAATTGCCTTCACACTAATACCAACTACTAGTTAATATCAGTGACACTCGTGGTTCGATGGTTTAAAATTAGGTTAAGAAATCAATATATTGCTGACCATATCCTAGCTCAACGCAATTGTGGTTTTGACATGTTGCTATTATCAAAATTATCAATGTAACTCCCACATATTGACCACCACCCGCTGAATATAAAATAATCATTACCAGAACATATACCAAATAAAATTTAAATTACTTATAAATTAGTAAGTTTGTTGGATCACATAGTATACTATTCTACGATTAAAAGTACATGAATAATAGAGCAAAAATACCTAAATAAATAATTCCCATCAAATAAAATTATATTTTACTAAATAAAGGAGAATGTTCGAAAAAGTCCCAGCCCCGACCCAAATGAAACCTCTCCTAGATTATTAAAGTTATAATGATAAATAGTCACGATTGTTGAAATAGGTGGCTAACATATTTATATTGCACAGTGTATTTCTTTAGGCCCAAGTACATGTATATTAGTATTTTAGTGCAGGTATATTAGTATTTTAGTCATTATAAGGGAAAATAATACTGCCCAACTGATTTGTGACAAAGTTATCTTTGTAATGTTAATTTCGATAACGTGGTTCCCTATATAAAACTTTTTAATCTATACTAATGTTATAAAGAGGAAAGATTTGTATTTTTGTATGTGTGTATGTAATGAATTGGCTCAAAAACTACTGGACTAAAAGACTAAAACTTTGGACTGGACCAATTTCAAAAATGCTTTCACCATTTGAATATTACATTATCACTGATCAATATAGGCTATATTATCTACAGAAAAAAATAAGGATCCTTACTAAAACTACAATAATGTAACCAAGGTGTAAAAAAATTGCCATAAAATGTCTTTCATCGCATGCGCTGCGAAAACTATTGACGATAGAACAAAAACATTTTCTACAATATTAAAGAACATATCAATACCTACAAAAAATGTTGTGATAGCATATATCTAACTATTGTAATTATGTCACTATAACTACTTTTTAACATTTTAAAAGTTAATAGAAATTCCGACCAAAATCAGACCAAGTTATCCATACCCTTGCATTGATCCTTATACAAGTAAATCATTTCCTAAGCAAGACTGTTTCAATATCTGTAAATTGCCTTTTAGTTTATTCACATTGGACATTCTGTTCAAATTATATTACGAATTTAAAATGTCACCGCCGCCGGTATAGCACGGAGGGGTCGGCACCGAAGTGCAGGAGAGGGGCATAACATAGATGAAAATAGACGATTTATAGGTGTGCATCTATAAAATAGGTAGCCGTGTGGCTATCTATTGAAACACTCAATTTACGCACAAATATGAGAGCACATTTAACTAATAACCACGATGGCAATATTTCACAAAAAATACTTAAACTTTGCAAATTATAATTGCAAATATCCTTCAAGTATTATTGAATAATGAATTGGCTCAAAGTGTTCACAGTCTAGACATACTGGTAGAAACAATCTGTCCCGACAGCCAAAATCTTATAGAAAGAAATTTCAATTGGCTCTGTTCGAGGGCAATAGTGTCACCGAGAAACGACTCAGTAAATGAAATAAACAAAATGATTATAGAAAAAGTACCCAGTGATTTTAAAAGTTACAAAACTATTGACACCGTATGCAACATCGAAGATACAGTGCACTACCCACAAGAATTTTTAAATTCTCTCAATCCTGCCGGCTTGCCACCTCACGAACTGAAATTAAAAGAAGGTACTCCCATTATGCTATTGAGAAATTTAAGCCCTCCCAATATGTGTAATGGGACAAGACTTTTGATAAAGGAATTGCGAGACAATGTGATTGTAGCTACTATCATCACCGGCCCGCGATCGGACAGCTCGCTCACATTCCGCGGATCCCGATGAAACCGGCGGATTTGCCTATATCTTTCAAAAGGTTACAGTTTCCTGTAAAGATATTGTTTGCCCTTACAGTAAATAAATCCCAGGAACTTTTTCAATGGTTGGCATCGATCTAAGAAAAGAGTGCTTTTCTCATGGCCAATTATATGTTGCACTTTCTCGAGTAGGATCTCCTGAATACTAATATGTTTTATTGCCATCTACAAATACCACTGCTAACATAGTGTTTACTGAAGCATTAAGGTAAAAATTGGGCAATTAAAATTAAAAAAATTAAAATTAAAAAAAAAACCTTAAAATAAAAGATGTAAATAAAGAAATGTAACACAAATAAAAATAAAATACATATAACAAAAAAAAATATATAAATCGTTCTAAACATCTTTATCAAAAAATATTTAAGTGAAATGTTTTTAAAAATATCCCGTTCATGTCTTTTGTTTTGTTTCAAAAACCTTCGTCTAGAATACATTAACAGGTTAATAATTAACAATTTTATTTTGTAAATAATATTTTTTTAGTACGACTTTATTGTTAGGGTTCTGTACATCAAAAGGAAAAACAGAACCATTATAGAATCACTTTGCTGTTCTTCTGTCTGTCTGCCTAGGTAATCAACTTTACTTTTCGTTGAACGAGAATCAATTTTTTCAATCATCAAGTCCTGTACCCAAAGGGAGCCAGAGAGACACTATTACTAAATACATATTATTTAGGTATGTCCTGCATTTACTCTACGTTTATTCCAAAATGTTTAAAAAATAAACGTCCACGCGTGCGAAGCCGGGATGGGCCGCTAGTGTGTTAATAAAATTTGAATAAAATAATTTTGCATTGAATGCTGTTATCTTAATTTTGACAAATATAGATATAAATTTAGGGCGAGGAAAGAAAAATATTATGGAAAGATTTTTTTATTTGTAAGAATTACATCAATTCATTTCACATATTTAATAATACTTTACATTTGCAGCAATTTGTATAATGTCCTAAATGTGTGCATATACATATACAACCAACATAGGTACGCATGCACCGGGTCTCTTAATCTGCTTGCTGCATTATGTTTTTTGGGTATATTCCTATACACCATCATTAAAATAGACAAAAATTTTTTTTTTATTGTCATATATGGGATCAGTACTATGGCACCCATGGTGCAAGGAATGCTAGATCCGTAGTGCAGTACGCCAATGTGTGTTACCTAAAATTTCTGGCCACCCGTCGAGTGGATCTGCAGTGTTAAAAATGGCATAACTAAAATGCTGCATATCAGTGATTAGCAGAAGCGCCACTGCTAAGAGAGAATATGATCACAATCGGCATCCAACTTGACTAGTATTACCTCCAATGATACACACATTGGAGAGACCTATGTCGAGCAGTGGACTAAGACAGGCTAGCGATGCTGTAATAAGGTTCACTATTTAGTTTTTACCACAAAGCAACTCTGTCCTACCACAAAATTGTGTGTATGTCATGTTTTATCTTGTACTATCTTGATTGAGTTAGATATGAAAATAAGATGGGTGACCCTGCAATAGGCTTAGATAATATATTAAGAGATGTAGAAAATGAAACATTGTAATTCCACAGATAAAAAAGGTTTTTCACTACTATTGAATATATTTGGCGTTAATTTTGTAGAAATTCATTATTCACAATTATATGAAACTATGTGATGTAGTATTATTTCTACTTTAAGTTCTTTACCACGACCTAGGCTTCGTTGTATTACAACGTCTTCAAGTGGGCTATTAGCAAATATTATTCTTTGCTAATAGCCCACCTGAAGATGTAATACACGAAACCTAGGTCGTGGTAAAGAACTTAAAGAAAGTAGAAATAATATTACATCACATAGTTTTTCACTACATTTTTTTTAATGTGCTAAATAAATTAGACTGCTAATGACTGAAATTACTGATATAGTATTTTACCTTTATATTCGGAATACCATAAACGTCTACCGTAATATATTATAGATATATTAGTCACTAATGTTAACAATCACAACCATTTATAATTCCAACACATATTTTTCATTTACGATGGGTTTTTTTCTATAGAGCTTGAGCGCTCTACATTAAAATACACTTTAGACCGACACAATAGGCAACGGAACAAGATATTCACATGATAGAATAGCATATTTATTGACAACAACTGCCCACGCCACAAATAATGGGAAATCTGATTAAATTTTTAATGTTTAAAGTTCTACGTGCACAAAATGGTATGTAAACTATCAATGTCTAAATGGACTTCATAATTTTACTTGATTTGAGTTGAATTAAGTAAATAATTAATCCACAAAGATAGTACTGTAGAATTGCTAGAAGAAATAATTCAAAATATGCTCTTAATTATAGATTATCCCGACTTACTTGATATGATATTCTTTTTCATTTATAGCCATGAGTTTTCACAAAGGTCCTCATAGTGTAAACAAAACCTTCGAGTGTGGCAAGATGAAGATTCGAATCTTGCCAGCACTCCAGGACAACTACATGTATTTAATTATGGATCCATCCACTAAGGAAGCTGCAATAGTTGATCCTGTCGAACCCAATACTGTTATAGATGCTGTTAAAGAGGAAGGTGTCAATCTGACCTCTATTTTGACTACTCATCATCATTGGTAATTTTTTTATTAACTTCACTATATTCAAATTCACTAATTCTGACTTTTTACTATTGTCTTAGTGATTCAGAAAGGTATCACATGACAAGGATGTGAGAATAATATGAAAGAGCAAGGATACTATTAACCTTTCTCAACTTCAAAGTAAAATTTGTAATAAACCCGAAACAAAAAAAATTTTTGTAGGTAATAATTTAAAATCGTTCATTTTTCAATAACAGGAAGTAAAGTCTATCGGTGCAAATATAAAAGAATAAACAAGAAAAAGCAATAAAAGATTAAGTAATATAAAATAAAAAAAATGTATAATGAAAGCAATATTGTTTAAGAGTAGTTTGAAAGTTTTCATAACTATCAACGTGTCCCAACATTCATCACAATTTATTTAATATATTTTTACCTTTCCCTGAGTACTTCCCTTTGTTGATATACGTCTATTGTAAGGATTATATGATATTCGGCATCAGAATCAGAAGTAAGCATCATTATTAATTGTATTAGACATTTTTAAGATATTTATTGCCTAACATATTTTACCATTTCAAATGTAAAATATTTTCTCATTTTTACAAAGAATTTCAAACAATTTCATTACTTATTAAATTTTTCATTTTCTTCATATTCACATTAAAAAATATCGCTAAATGCAGTGACCAATTTTTGCTACTAAAAGCAGTAAATATAATACATCGATTATGCCAATTGTCTCATTGCTTGTTTCATATCAGCTTCACTCGCGTAAAAAAATTTGCTTTAATAATATGTCTAAAAACAATTCTAAATATGTCAAATATAAAGTGTGTTGTTTGATTGTACAAACTAAACTTTTTTTTTTAATAATAAGACATGTAGATGAATCAAGACACCATTCTTATTTTTATAATGTAACATAAGAAACAGTCCTGTAAAAATGATACTTACAGCTAAAGATTCAGTTCTTATACTCCATATATCGCACTTAAGGGAGCACCATTGTAATTTTTTTTAAATCTTATTAAGCTAAGATTTAACAAAGAACAGAACCTTTATTATTTCCCTATTAAATTAATTGGTCTTTTGGTTAATCTTTAATTAAATTTATTTCAATTAACTTACATCGGCAATTTCAAGATATATAGATAACCAGGAACCCATACTTTCTGCATGTTCCGACATGCAGAAAGTATGGGTTTCACTTTGCTGTTTTATTTATAGTACAGCACTAAAAATTTCATCAATTATATATACTAAATAATTTTTGTGTAATTATGATAAACTTTAAAATGTCCATCAAAAATATTGAATAGGCAATATTTTATTTGATAGAATACAATTGACATAAATATAGTAAATACTATATATTATAGGACTCAATCGTAACAGTGGTAAAGAATTTTATCTCGATTACCTATTTAAAATATATAGTATATATCCCATACCATCTCCTTTTACTAGCATAAAGATTCTCTTGCTAACATATCAAAAATATTGAATAGGCAATATTTTATTTGTTAGAATACAATTGACATAAATATAGTAAATACTATATATTATAGGACTCAATCGTAACAGTTGTAAAGAATTTTATCTCGATTACCTATTTAAAATATATAGTATATATCCCATGCATTTTACTAGCATATTCCTATGACCCATCGCAACCAATCATAGCAATATAATTATCACTTTCAGGGATCACGCCGGTGGAAATGAAGATCTTGTGAAGAAAATACCTGGATTAAATGTGTTTGGAGGGGACAATCGTATAGGCGCACTAACAGAGGAAGTAACACACAATACCAAGTTACAGATTGGTGCATTGAAAATTTTATGCTTGTTCACCCCTTGTCATACATCTGGGCATATTTGTTACTACGTTACGTCACCTGATTCTGGTACCGATGGGGCTGTGTTTACAGGTATGTTTATTTGCCTATTTATTTTTCTTATTCTTTCTCGTTACTCAAACCTATACAGTGTTACCTTTTGGTCAGTGACAGAATTTTAAAGAGCTATTAATAATCGGCAACAAAATAATGTAGTAAAAATTTTATCTAACGTTCCCGCCTTAATAAAAGGCGGATTGTTAGGAAAATAGAAAAAAAAAATTTTTTCTATTTTTCCGTCACTGACCAATAGGTAACGCAGTATAAGATTCTACTAATATTTTCATTGAAAAATTCTATTTTTCAATGGAAATAAAATTACATACTGGCATGAATAGAATGAAAATATGTTTTTAAATAAAATTTTGTCTATTAGGTTTTTCTATGCATAAACATAAGGTTGTCATTTAAATAATAATCCTATTGAACATAATTTATTTTATTTTTTAACTAAGCTCAATGAGATAATGTTAGCATTTCTGTACGGTCCAAAGGCCAGTTCACGCATAGAATATTTTAGTAGATACAATTGAGAGATTTAGCAATTTACTGAGACATGAATATTATTTTTTTGTGAACTTGTAAACCAAACTTGATGGACGAGCTCTTAAAATTCATCCGCAATAATCTCATCAGAAAAGCGATTAGCTTGAATCCAAACATTTTTTGACAGCAATTACAAAATATACAAATCGAAATAAGCAAAACATATATTTGGCTTAGAAATTGGATTTTACAAATAAGTAACCGGGGTGCCTCAAACAATATTGTGCGAGAACTGGCTAGAGAAGATCTAAACATTTATTCTACCTTTAGAAGTATGAATGAAGATGGAAAAATTTTAAAAAGAATACACAGTTGTTATTACTTCATTCTTCACACTATAATAGAAAATAATTATCCACAAAGAATGTGAACATGTTAGCTATCAAAGTGTCCGCAATGTCTAATAGCATATTGAATGAAATGAGATTAGAAGATTAAAATACACAGACTAAATTTTAGTGGCATTTCGACTAAAATACGGATCCAAACATTTCCAGTTACAAATTACTAAGCTACTCTACTAAAATATTTGATGCAAACCAGGTATTACATAGCTGTAGTACATAGGCAACCCGTATACAGGTATAGGTACTACATGACAAGGATGTGAGAATAATATTACGTGCAAACGACTTTAAATTACGTAAATACAATCACAGCTGTCATTGTATTTACGTAATTGAACGCTCAGCGTTGAGATTCATAATTTATATGCTCTGATTTCTTAATATCTACTTTTATTACTTACTGTTCAATCAACTATTGCAGATATTGATGAATAGACTCCTTGATTTAACCACTCTATGAGGCAATTTACCTAATTATGTATGCATTCAGATTTGCGAGGCCGGCCAGTTTCTCAGTGCTTAATTTACTACTAAATGTCTGAAATATGTTAGCAATAAATTGCTAAAAGCGTATATACTATTTATATTATATGTGAGATAATCGTGTTATCTATCTCAACCATAAAACTATAGTTAAATAGTCATATCTTCATATTTACGTACTCGAAATAAGATAAAAGAATATTTTTAACTATAATTTTGCAGTTGTCAGTAATATCATAGTTTTGTTTCAATAAAGCAAAGATATATGCAAATGAAATCGCAATTATTACTTAAGAATAATAGAGCTAAAGTTTTAATATCTAAATTAAAGTGAGATTGAAAATTTTAAAGAAATAAAACTGTTGCATTCAAGACGCCTTGAAATTGATGAGAACTATAGGTTTGACAAATTATTGAATAGTACAAGATAGCTCTACTTATAATTCAATATGACTTGTTAATAGTAATATGTAAATAGCCAATTACAGATTGTTCGATTTAAATTAAATGGAATAATCACTTTAAATTAAATGGAATAAACAATATCCCAATTAAATTAATAAATAAAACTGTTTCCTCAGGATTGTTTTATTGTCCAGTTTAATAATAAATTAAATGGAATAATTAATAAATTAACTTAATGGAATAATTAATTTAAATTAAATGGAATAAACAATATCCCAATTAAATTAGTAAATAAAACTGTTTGTTTATCTCAGGATTGATTTATTATCCAGTTTATTACCAATGCAGTAATTACACATTTCAATACATATACATTTCTATAATTAATCAGTTTTTTATACCTTCAACCAAAGTAAAATCTGAACCGCAATATATATTTCTTCTTGATATAACCAACAAACCTCTATAACTTTGATTTTAACAAAGCTGCAGGCAGCAACTAATCATTTATGTTTAAAAGAAATGGGTGTTTAAAACTTTTTGTTCTTGCATTAGACAAACACTTTCCCAATCTAGGTGAACGATTAGTATCGTGTAATTATGAATGAAATGAATAAAACTGATGCTGTTCGCACATTGCTATTAAAAGGTGTTTCATTTAATAATTATATAACAAATATTTCCACATATAATCATATTTTCAAGTACCCTTACTAGATTTAAATTTTTTGTTATAATGAGATTTATATGGTAATTATTATAACTAAGGTAGCAGTAAATCAAAAGATAATTTATAATTTGCGAGTGAGATTTTCCTATTTATAAGTACATTGCATTATTCTAAATGATCTTTTGACAATATTAAATTTTGAATATATTTGGCGTTAATTTTGTAGAAATTCATTATTCACAATTAAATAAAACTACGTGATGTAATATTATTTCTACTTTCTTTAAGTTCTTTACCACGACCTAGATTTCGTTGTATTACAACATCTTCAGGTGGGCTATTAGCAAAAATGCTATGATACGTTTGAAGTAAATTATATGCATATATATCAGCTGAATATCTTTGCTAATAGCTCACCTGAAGATGTTGTAATACAACAAAACCTAGGTCGTGGTAAAGAACTTAAAGAAAGTAGAAATAAAACTACATTACGTAGTTTCATTTAATTGTGAATATTAAATTTCACTATCTTCTGACTAAGTGAACTGATTGCACTAAAATAAAAGTGAAATGTTATTTCAAGTTGTTTTTTCTGTAAAAGAATGTAATCTTTTTCATTGCAACTGCAACTTTGGCAGGGATTTTCTCAGAAACGGTTAAAAATTTTTATATAGTTCCTTAACGTTTTCTATTCAGTTTGGTGACCAACGCCTCTTGTGTCAATAAGAAATACATTCTTTGTTACCAAATTTAATTGTTTCATATTACTGCGAATACAAATTTACTTGTCATTTTCAATTTTTCTTGGCACTAAGTAGGCTGGAAGATATATTAAAACAATATTAAAAACAATTCTTAGATTCCAATATATAGAATGGACTAAGTATAATTTAAATTCTAGTTCAGAATAGGTTTACACATAGTCTAAATCAAAAACACTCACGGATAAAAGTGAAAATGACAGTATTTGTGTGGGAATATTTATAAAAATTTCAATAATGTACTTCTTTAAATAAATGCCATATTTCATTGTTTAAAACATTACTCATCATAAATAACAACACATTTAAAATCGTTTCTCCAGGTGATACCCTCTTCATAGCTGGTTGCGGAAGATTCTTTGAAGGTACAGCTGACCAAATGTATAAAGCTCTCATAGATGTTTTGGGCAACTTGCCTGATGAGACAAAAATATTTTGTGGTCACGAATACACCTTACAGAATCTTGCCTTCGCTAAGCATGTGGAGTCTGAGAATGCGGACATTTTAAAGAAAATAGATTGGGCACAACAGGAGAGAGACAAACGTTTTCCAACTGTAAGTGTTTAAAAGTCTGTGATTCAATTTTCGTATGTGAGAGCTGTCTGAATGCTGTCAATTTTATTTTGGAATTGCCGAACTTTCGTAAGTATAGTTACTGCAGAGTAACTACAAAACTTATTAATTTTAGAAACGATCGTCTTCAGTGTTCCATTTTAATTGAAGGAGTATCTTATATAGTGTAAAAGAATTGATCATCTTCGTTGTTCCATTACAATTAAAGAAGTATCTTATACTAGTGTAAAAGAATTGATCATCTTCGTTGTTCCTTTATAATTGAAGTAGTATCTTATATAGTGTGAAAGAATTGATCATCTTCGTTGTTCCATTACAATTGAAGAAGTATCTTATAATAATGTAAAAGAATTGATCATCTTCGTTGTTCCATTATAATTGAAGTAGTATCTTATATAGTGTGAAAGAATTGATCATCTTCGTTGTTCCATTACAATTGAAGAAGTATCTTATAATAATGTAAAAGAATTTATCATCTTCATTGTCCATTACAATTGAAGAAGATCATTTTCGTTGTTCCATTATAATTGAAGAAGTATCTTATAATAGTGTGAAAGAATTGATCATCTCCATTGTTCCATTATAATTGAAGAAGTATCTTGTGTGAAAGAATTGATCATTGTTTTTGGAAAAAAATTAAACCCTGGTAAGATCACTCACATGTCCATCTGACTGTCACAACTGATATCCCAAAAACCATTCAACATAGAAACTTGAAATTTGGCATAGTTAATTAAATGTATTATATATCTCAATATGTAACGCTCAAAAATATTTAAATGCATTATTATAGGAATCATATTAAGTTTTCAAACAAATTTTTTTTAATTTTATATGTCGAGTCCAATTGAAAATATTAATTATAAGAATTCCAAAAATACATTATTTTGAGAATATTATGGAAGGCAATCAATGAATACAAGTATCAGTACTATCAAAGGCGAGCTAGAAATTTGAATATTCCAATACCAGTATTGTTTTTGGTGCTGTAATTTTGTTTCTATTCTCTAAATGCATGTGTCTTTAAACCTAAAATAATTTTCTGTGTCCAGTTCAGCAATGTTAGCCGATTGTTTTCTTTGAGTTTCTTAATTATTCTTTCAATTATATTCTAAAAATATATTTCAGAAGAGCCTAGTAGTTTTTAGTAAAACTAGAGACTCCTTTCATATCTAGTGGCTCCCTAATTACTATTGTCCCACTTAAAATATTGACTTTTGCCTTTACATTTCACTGTTCAATGTTTTGTACCTCTTCTTCATTATTATTAAATCGAAACTCTTTATCATTGACTATCATCTATTAGCAGCGAAGACATAGTGAATGTCTATACAGACACAAAAGAATCTTAAATATGAATTGAACTCACACTAAGAATTTTGTATATAAAACATTTAAGGAAGAACTAAAAAAATTAATATAACTAAGGTAGCGAAAAAATTTCAGTTAGTATTTCATTGAAAAATTGTTTTCGTCAACTTGCATTAATGTATTAAAAAGATATGGCAACTAAATTACTTTTACGTCTATGGAAGATGTAATAGGTAACACTTTTACATAGTAAAAATAACATCAATAGAAGTACTGTGAGCCCGTAAATGTTTATATGTATGATTTTCTTTACATTTATTAAATCATTATAAATGTAAAAAGCTCCATATATATATTTTATAAAAAAAGAACTAAAAATGGAAAATAATAAATTATTTCAAAAATACACTTCTCATTAGATTGTATATATATATATATAAAGTGTCCCAAAATTCACGCAAGAAGTAATTTTGATAGAAAACACAGGTTTATAATTAAAAATTGTACATTTTTTATTGATTTATATAGTATACAGTATAGGGTTAGGAATAGGGTATGGAATAGCATATCGGGTAAATGGCCTCCACGACTTTGCTGGCACATACGCACTCTTGTTGAAATTTTACATGATTGTTTTGCATAAATGTGGCTGAATTTCGTTGATACAGCGCTCAATTTCCTCCTTCAAGGCGTGGGTGGTCGTGGGCTTGTTGACATAAACCTTAGATTTCAAAAAACCCCAAAGAAAAAAATCCAACGGCGTTAAATCGCATGATCTGGGTGGCCAATTCTGATCACCAAAACGGGAAATTACACGACCAGGAAATGACTCATGCAGTAATTGAATTGTTTCTCGGGCTGTATGGCATGTGGCACCGTCTCGTTGAAACCACATGCCGTCCACATCCATATCTTGCAATTTTGGCACAAAAAACTGGATTATCATGTCACGATAGCGAGCACCATTAACTGTTATTGTCTGACCAGCTGCATTTTCGAAGAAGAATGGTCCGATGATGCCTCCAACCCAAAATTCGCACCAAACAGTTACACGTTGTGGATGCATTTGTTTCTCAACAATCACTTGTGGATTTTCTGAACTTCAAATGCGACAATTTTGTCGATTAACAAAGCCATCGAGATGAAAATGAGCCTCATCGCTGAAGATGATTTTGTTTGAAAAATCAGCATCCACTTTTTGTTGTTCCATAATCCATTCAACGAACTCTCTTCGCTGTGCGTGGTCAGTAGGCTTCAGTTCTTGAGTCAATTGAACTTTATAAGCATGAAGATGCAAATCTTTCGTGAGAATACACTGTAGAGAGCTTCTCGAAATGTCCAATTCTTGACCACGGCGCCCAATTGATGTTCCTGGACTCTCAGCAACACTCTCTCGAACTGCTTCAATGTTTTGTGTTGAACGACTTGTTGAAGGACGGCCAGACTGTTTAAGATCACTAATTGATCCAGTCTCTCTAAATTGTTTAATTAGTCTCTTTACAGTTGATGAAGTTAAATCACTATTCCGACTAATTTTGTACGAAAATTGCTAACGGTTGCTGAACGGTTGCTGCCAAACTTTCATTATTTGCTAAATATTGCTCAACAATAAAAATGCGTTGTTCTTTTGTGTAGCGCTCCATTTTTAATAACCCTGAACTGTCAGCTGTCACGCTGTATTTTTTTTTTTGGTTGGCAACACTTTACCGCACAAATGGCGCAAAATTCAAATCTTGCATGAATTTTGGGACACCTTTTATAATAATTAATGGCAATTTAAGTGAACAGGATACAAAAATAACTGATAACTAATATTCCTTTCCTTCCAGGTACCATCGACGATTGCAGAAGAAAAACTATACAATCCGTTTATGCGAGTCACTCAACAGTCAGTGCAAAGTTATGCAAAGAAAAGTGACCCAATTGAAACAATGAAAGCAATCCGTAAAGAAAAAGATTCGTTTAAAGGTTGAATACAAATTAATTCCATTTTATGTAAATAGCTGTAAGGTGTGGGTTCCAGGAATTTATATGAGGGTTATGTTGAAATAAATTGATTTAATTTTCCATATACTTTTTACTTATTTTTTATATAAAACATATACTATTACAAATTTCATTGGTGCTCAATGCAAATTCTTCCAGTAAATTACTTTATTCGGAAAAAACAAAACTTTTTGGGTTATTATTTACAAACCTCATTTCAATAATGTGTTCCCATCATCTCATTTTTTATATCACCACCATAAGTTTACAGATAATTAATACTTGCATAATATATTTATTTATATTTTTCTTCTTAGACTAGGCCTAAGATTCCATTTTAATTCTTATTTGTTGAAACAGGGAATGAGTTCTCCATAAACAAAACTAAATTAATTTACTTTATAATTATACCACATGAAGATTATGACAGTTTAGAATCATGAAGTTTATAGCAAAAAAGATAAAAGTCTTTGGAAAAATAGAAAAAAACATTTTACTAAGGAACGAAATTTGAGAACCCAAAAAGAATGAACATATCTAAATTGCAAATATTTATAAAGTTACATTAAATGTAAGATCACATTAATTTTCTCTATGCCGATGGATCAAAAATTTATTCGGTGAGTGTAAAGATCACTCACTAAGTTCCAAACAGATCAGCTTATTAATCACAAGTTATACTTTAACAAATCAATCACTCAGAATCAAAATATCCAAGTAAATAAAAAATGTAGTGCAATCCAGTCTTGCTATTCAAAGGAGTTACGTTTCTGAAGTATCACAAATAGGGAAGGGCAATTTATTTGGGCCACTGAGAATTTAACAAATTTTGAGAGCTTTTATTTAGAAAAAAATTTTAGTGAAACATAACATGGAATATCATTTAATGAATATTGCGCTCTAAATTTAGTAAACTGACTATCACAAGCTCGAAAATTGACTGATGGATCTTTAATAAATGTGACTGAAAAATGTTAATGCAATATATTCTGTTTTTCCTTGTGCAATTCAAATGGGTCCACAAATTCACCACTGCTTCAAATTTATCAATGGCTCCTAAAATTTCCGATGTTTGAAAAACATTATTTTTGAGTGTGAATTTTTCGTTGACTGAATTGTCGACTTGTTTACACTGGCATACTACCAATATACGAGCAACTGAAGCAAGAGAATATTTTCATTGCATAACTTGTTAAAGAATTCTTTTATTTTTAAAGGAATTACTTTAAAATCGAAATTGTTAAAAAAAATCAACACCTACACATGCTACAGTTTATTTCTGCCGTTTATCTCAAAGGGCATTTACTTATATTGTGACTGAATTTTCTATAATATATATACTAAATTTCTTCCTGCAAATACGGAAACAATCTCAAAAATTTAAATTGCAAATATTGAATTCTCCCTAAAAATACTTTTCCCTATAGGCTCAGTAGTTCTGGCTATAAAAGCAGTTTTTTAAATGTATAATTATCTAAATAATAGCCAAGTACATTAAAAAAGTATTAAGTAAATATTATAGAGTTAAATAAGTGCTCTATAAGATTTCCAAAAACAAATTTAATATACGACTTATATTTACTGAGATATTTTGGAAAAGTAATTAGATGTTCGATAAAAACAGTGTTAAACTAAAATTGTAGACTATTTCATAATTTTGTTTTCGATAAATATTTATTAAGATATTTGACAATTTTGCAATCTTTGACGTGCTGAATCTTGTCAATAATAAATTTAAAAAGTAGGGTTTTTCAGAAAAATCTTTCAAGTTAGAGTTAAACACTTAAGGCACATTAACACTGTATATCTAAAAAACTAGGAAATTTGGATTATAGTTTGCCTGTAGTCTTTTAGTCAGATTCTCCCAATCCTGTTTATCAATAATTTTTGACTCAATAGTTTCGAAAATAAGAGAGATCCATATCCTGAGGGTATGCCACTTAACAGCTTAAGTTCTGTTAAGACACAAAAGGCCAATCACACCTTACGACAGAATAGTCACCTCGGAGATATCTGTTCCAAATACTTATAGTTGATTTTGCATATAAAACAATCAAATAATCACATTCAGTGACATAACACGTGGTCTCCGGGAAAGAAAATGTCAACCCTAGTGCATCTTACCATTGAGAGGTAACATTCTTTCTTTTTTTAAAATTTCTTTACAAGTAAAAAAGTGAAATAATATTTATTAGAATCTTTTGTCAATAAAAAACTCAAGTTAAAATATATATACATTGGTCTCCGCCATGACCTCGCTCACTGAAAGTCAGCAGTCAAACTGTTAATCTTCCGAAATAAAATATTTTTGAATTCCTTATAACTGGCCCTTTCAAGCACACAATATATAGAACTAAAAAAATTATTTGCTACTCCAAATTACCATATGAATATATGCGGTGAAATATTCAGGTTAATATGACCTCTTACTATTCCAAATACTAAAACTCCTATGTCGAAAAGGTTGCTGTGAAGCATGGAAATCTGACTGATTTTATATCGGTTTTGTTTTCCTTTTTGAGGTATGGAACCCTAAAAGTTATAGAAAATTTGTGCTTTATAACATTGCTCTTTGATATTTTAATATTTCATCAGTAATTTTTTAAATTTGCGAAACAATTTGAAAAATTAAATTTTTGTAAAGTAAAAGCTTAACTCATAAATGATAGATTGTATGAAAATGCTGTGTTTGACACTGTTCCACCCCAGAGTTTAGGTGTCATCACCGTGTGAATCTGCTAAATTTTATAAAACATGCTACTCAATTTTACTTTTATAAACATTACACATTTATGCTAAAACTGAAGCTACACAAATCTTAAAAGTCGTCTATAAACAATAATATTTTATGAAACTGGTAAAATCATCACATAAATCTTTATAACTCATCAGTGCTACTCACGCAAAAAAAATAGATTTGTTACACTGGGCCTATTGTATAGGAAACTTCCAATTATAAACACCGAAGATGGGTTGCAATTTACAAGACGACAAAATATTACAGCATGTGGTTACAATTCTAAAAAGAAAAAATTAACTCAACATGGGACATGGCCACTTACATACTTCTTGCACTGGGCGTATTGTATAAGCAACTTCCATTTATAAACACTGAAGATTGGTTACAATTTACAAGACGACAATATATTACAGCATATGGTTACAATTCTAAACAGAAAAAATTAACTCAACATGGGACATGTACACTTACTTACTTGTTGCATTGGATGTATTGTATAAGCAACTTCCAATTATAAACACTGAAGATTGGTTACAATTTACAAGACAACAATATATTACAGCATATAGTTACAATTCTAAACAGAAAAAATTAACTCAACATGGGACATACTTACATAATACTTGTTGCACTGGATGTATTGTATAAGCAACTTCCAATGATAAACACCAAAGATTGGTTGCAATTTACAAGACGACGATATCTTACAGCATGTGGTTACAATTCTAAACAGAAAATATTAACTCAACATAGGACATGTAGACTTACATAGCCGCTATCAAACCATGGGAAGAAAAAGTGCATTTTAACAAAAATGTATTTTCACTCTTTATTTCATTATAAGAAAACTTATACCGAATGTTGTTTTGCATGGTTTTACAAAGACGTTTTTTTTTGCCAAAACATTCAGCAACAAAATGTTTCCGATACAAAGAGGTTCCAACAAATAATTTGTTTTGAATAAATACAGTTATAAAAATGAAATTGATTGTTAATCTCCACACGTTACAGTTGTAATCCAAGTTCACAGTTCAGTACAGTTGTAATCTCATTCTTGTGAACACGGCTACACTTCCTGAATTATAATGTTGCATAAATTTTAAAAGTTTTATTCATTTGGAAACCTTTATGAGATCAATATATCATACATCTCTATAGACAAACGAAAATGATTACGGTACATAAATAATGTTTCATTTATTATTATTGCATCTAATGTAAATTACATCAACTTTCTATAATATTTAATACTAAAGTGACTTCTTACAGTTGTGAAAGTTTGTGTAGCAAAAATATACTTTAACAAAGTAATTTTCACAGGTTTGGTATGGGTAAAATTTACTTAGAATTATTGAAAAATAAATACAATTTTAACTATAAATAATAATTATCAAATAAAAAAACTGACAAATATAAGTTAGTTACTATTACTTTCTTACTACTTCTTTAGTTTAATCATAATTTAATAGTCAAGTTACAATTATCCTGCAGAAATTAATTTAGACACAATTGATCCAACCTCCAAAGTGTAACAGGTAATGAATCTAATCTATTCAATGAGAAAAAAATTAAATTCACATTTTGAATCAAATATTTGCTAATTCTCACTTATTACTTCCTATGAAACTCTCACGTGAAATAAAAAAAAATTATGAGATGTTTGAGATCTTTAAAATGAAGAAGTACAAATTGAACTTTAAATTTTTGTCCATATAAATTAACAATCTAATAATGAACAAGAAAAAAATAATTTTTATGATACATCAAGTTGAAAACATTAAAAAAAAAATGTTAGTTGAACTATCTTTTATCTATTCCACTATCACAGATATATATATACAAGTATAGCTTGGATAAAAGATTTGACCATGTTTCTTTGATAATATTAGTAATTTTGCATTATTATATCATATGGCAGATATTATCATATTTCTCCATTAATTAAAATGGAGGAACCAAGCGCCCTGTCTTGCCTACTATGCAAAACAAGGTTGTGTGCTTGTGAAGGAACAATAAATACAATATTGATAATTTGTCTTTTGTTGAAAACGAAAAATAGACCACTTAAACATTTATGTGAGAAGTTTTGAGTCGAGATATATCGCAATATGTGATAATTTAAGTATTCAAATTAATTTGTTAAAAAAACTGGAATATGGAGACGAAGAAACCTTCTGAACTTTTATGTAGATAACCATATCATCCAGACTTTTGATATATAAAAATGTAGTAGTGTAGTGAAAAGTCCAATAGTAACATTATATTTTCTTACTATTGGGACAAGTTATTCGAAGATATAACATGCAACCAAAATTAAATCTATTTGAACTACTATCCGCAATCCTAATTTGAATTTCCTACTGCTAATAAAAATGTTTATAATCAAAGTGGAAATGATCAAATAGCATTTGATTACATTCATACACTTTCAATATTTTTACACCTTCTATCATCTTTGAAAACTTCATACATTCTTTTTGCTTTTTATGTCAAAAAAACAAAATGGTGACAATTATGGCAGAAATCTATAATAAACCGGAAAAGTTTTCATATTTACTTGTTTGGACTAATATCTGGAACCATATGACCGAATTTGAAAACTATTTTTGTGTTAGGAAGCACATATCTTGAAGAAGATTACAGTCTACATATCATCACACTACGGTTCTTACGATCAGAGCAGAGTTAAAACAGAATTTCATTTGCTTTATTTGTATGTTCGCTCTAATCTCTGGAACTACTCGTCCGATTTCAAAAATTCTTTTTGTGTTAGAAAGCCCATACTTTGATGAAAGTTATAGACAATATATTATCATACCACAGCTCATAGAGGAAGAGCAATAATAAAAAATATAGCAGCATTCCCCAAATTCCGCTAACTTTGGGAGATCAACATATTTGTTAATTGATCACCCCAAGTATGCCCGCTGATATAACCCTGACCCTCTTGACCAATGAATTTTGGCGAACGAATCAAAGAGATTTAGTAACTTTGGGGCTACATAATTAAGATAATTCTACGCAGGTAAAACGGTGGGGACACATCTAGTATTACGCATAAAAGTTGACCTATTACATTGTAATAATTTTGTTATTAATTTGCCACCTCATACGATGCAGCTAAAATTGAATGATTATAATTGTTAACCACCTCATACGGTGCAGCTAAAATTTAACAATTATAATTGCTAGCCACCTCATACGGTGCAGCTAAAATTGAACAACTGTAATTGCAATCAGAATGTTATTTATTTGCAGTCCATTCAATTTCACTAACTTATTTTCATAAACCTACATATAAGGAAAATTCTATTCTTTTTACTGTTTCAAAGTTATAAAAATCATTATGCAAGCAGATTTGGCCAGGCCAGGCAAACTATACATTTACAATTTGGCACAATATGACGTCACATGCGTTGGACATGGTAAAAGAATTATTTATAATATTAGCCATTAATTAAATGTACATCAAATCATACAAAATATTGCCAATAAATATTGTTTTTATAACCCTTAACAAATATTAGATACAAAAAAAATGTCATGGTCAATATGTATCTTCTCTCTTAATGCTAAATTGCTTCAATATTTAAAAACCCACTAGACAGACATTATCTGATAACTATACTACATATAAATAAATTATAACATCATATTTGCAACGATATGCACTTGTTTCTTTTAAACCGCATAAAAGAAACTACACATAGTATCTACACTTTATCACTACATTATCATTGGTCTTTCCGAACATAAACTGACATTTCTTCTGCGTACTTCTCCTTTGACCTTTGAAACATTTCTATGTACACCTGAAACAAAATTATATACATAAGGAACTATTAAAATATGTTTAATTTTTTTGAGATTTGATACCGTTAACATATGCGATATTAACTTCTTGCTTTTTTCATAATATAAGAAAGGGGTGGGCAGTGTCTTGATTTCCAATTATGTAGAAGTGTCTTATATCACAATATTTTTTTTCATTTCACACCCTATGCACTCTCCCTTCTACTACTACTTTTATTCTCTTATCTTTCTATTGAACATTATATGCAGTAATGGTGCCTCAGTGACTCCATTCCACATAAACTGACTTTTTGTCACATAACTGTTGATCACATAGATATACCATCTTAATTCTTTCATCATATTGTTTATCTCACCAAATTAGTCCCAATGTCCCATAGTTTTGATTTAATAGATGAATTATGAAGAGTTATCGACATACAAACAGCGAAGAAAATTACATTATAAATTTTCACTTATTTACAAATCATACTTATATTCGCTATAGTGTCACTTATGTATGTCAGCCCCTTATTTGCAAACAAAAGTAGGCCTAAACCCAATAAATCCCTCAGTGCTCCCTGAGGGAGAGGTTATATACTCACACAAAATTTATTGTGGCGTTTAGTTGAGGGTCTTGATATACCTAAAGATACTGTAATATAAATGTGTCAACTATAATTTGCCGGAGACAGCCTCTGATAATACAAACTGATTTTCATAAGGCAATTAATTTTACTTTCCATACATGCATGCCTGAGTGATGGAGCAGTTGCCAAGTCAAAACAGGAAAACTAAACAAATTTCTCACTTTTTTATCTTCTGTCGATAACGCCCGCCATCGTGAGGCCAATTGTTTGGTGACTTCCTGTTTTGATGGTTCTCCCCCCGCTGTTTCCGATGAACTCTCTGCTACTATCAAAGGTCTCTGCTCTTGACAAAATTGAAAGAAAGCATTGCAAGGCTTCTTTGGTGCATTGGGATCTTTTTCTGCCTGAAGATTTATAAAAAGAACATTTGTAAAAATAAACAAAACAAATACTGCCTAGATATTCAAGCTTTGCGACATTTATTTGAGATATGAGGTGTAACGGTAGATAGAATAGCGTAGAATAGAATAGAATATGTACACAGTATAGAGCTCGAATAAGCTCATAGATATGTCGAATTTTGTATTACAGAAACCATATAGTATTTTAAAATAAAAACAAAAAAGTTATTAAAATTTGTATAAATTGTTTTAGTATATGTACGATGCTCACCTTTTCTGCCTTAGCATTTTTCCTCTTTGCTGTACTTTTCTTCGGAACATTACTAATACTAACATTCCTTTCGGTGGCCGCACTTTTAGTTGACGTATTTCTTTCATTTTTGGGCGCTAAAAAAGGGCGTGCAACTTTAACTTCGGGCTTCACGTTCTCTTCAACTTGTGCTGTCCTGTAAGCGTCGCCATATCCGTCTAATCGTTCCATTAATAATTTTATATCTTTGCGGTATCTTCTCGAAAGCCTTTTTACTTGCTGTATTCTAAAAGAGAATTTTCAATATATAATCAAGGCCTTATATACTTACAATTCATCAAAAAACGTATCATATTCCAACCTGTTGACTATTCGTTCATTATCCTGCTGTAATACTTCACAACGTTCTAGTAATAATTGGTATTTTCGACGATAAATATCATCCTCAGGCGGCAAACTTACATCCATTTCATCCGATTCGTCCGTAATTACAGGGTTAATAGGCGGCACTGTCATTTTTATAATTTTAAATTTCGCAAGAGTAGAAAATGTGACACTAGGTTATTTATTTTTTCTACCAAACAAAATTATATTATCTATGCCTTCAAGATTTTAAAAGTTGGTAACAAGCATTGCGTCCATGAACACTCTCTGTATTATTTAATTCATTTATACGCACATTCAACATTTTATTTATAGACTTTAAACTTATTGTTCTCTGTTGGTTTGCGAAAAATTATATTTGTTAAATTAAAATATTTTTCGTATATCATTTATTTTTTACCTACTTTTCTTGAAAACCCTAAGCCCTATAGATTTATTCAAAACACTGAGCATGTGGAAGAACATATGACAAATGATTAGAATACAATAACGAAAAAGATAATACACATACAGGGCAATGCAATACAATTTAAACACAAATACAAAATAATTAATAGATATCATCTGACATCAGTTATGAACCACCAAACAACTCTACTACCCTATTTAAGAAGCCGTCATTGGAGCCATAAAAAATATCTTGACAGAGTGCATCTCGCAATACTGTGTTGAACAATGAACGCTGTAGAATATTCGTGCGCGCTTTAGGCAGATAAAAAAACAATTACATGGTCCTCTCATGTAACAGCCAAAACATAAAGGGCCATTCACGATCGAGGGTTTATCAACGTAATGACTTAATAATTAAAAAAAATGCATGATCAAAAGCAATTCCCGTCAGAGTTGAAGGGAATTACATCCGATCATGCCCATTAAGAAATCTAAGGAAAATAAATAAGGATAATACCTATAAATGTTATAATACAAAAACCTATTGAACTTTTTAACATTTTCTCCAACATGAAGATATAAGTAACTAAGTAACTTCGTACAGAGCATTCGTTTTTTGACTGCATTCGTTTCATATCATGGGATACTACGGACTAAAGAGTTAAATAGTGTACAAATATACTGAAGAGAAAACTTAAGAAGCTAGATGATAACTCGGAATGAATAAGGATGGATCCAAAGTCTTTCCAAATATCTATGTGATCTTCGGCTACTAAGTCCATCTTTGGACAACTTCTGTCGAAATAAACTTGACGACGTATTAAGGTTCTATAATGACGAGTCTAACAGAACTTTATGCGCTGGTAAAAAACAATTCATTACAAGAAACAAAAAGAAAATGCAAAAACATTACGATTTAAAATCTGAATCAAATATATAAGTGAAATATTTTTTTATAAATTTCGTCCCTTTTTGGGTGGTATATCCTAAAACCATATACAGAGAAATTTCCCAGTATTTATTTCATCTCAGTATAGAGCTCCTCATTGATACTTTGCATAAGGTCTTGGTCATAAAATGCATCAAACAGCCAGCGACGCATATGAGTAGTTAGCGCGTTGCGAGCTAGTCTTTTTCGGTCAGAAGAGTATTTCCCCGTCTACGGCCGCGCTGATCTAATTTTACGGCTTGGTGTTTTTATCGGTAAGTTAAAAATTTTAATGCCTATTAAATTACTGATATAACTTTTTTAGTATTTAACTGTTCTATTTTGTGATAACGTAACCCGTTTTTAACTATTGTTGTTGAATGTTTTTAAATTTCAAGTTAAATTCAAAACGACCGTTTGAGGTTATACCGCTCACCTGAGCGCCAATACCCCTTAGTGATTCATTTCTTTTTCGTTATAGACATGCCCAGAAATCGCCAAAGGACCACCGCTAAAGCGGCTTGGAGCGAAATAGATCTCCAATCTGCTAAAACTGCTATTGAAGAAAGGATGTCCAACAGGAAAGCCGCTAAACAATTCAACATACCATTTACATCTTTGAGAGATAGATTAAAAAATAATAATATAAACAACCCAAGACTAGATTGTAAGCCAATTTTCATCCCACAGCAAGACATTGAAATAGATGAACAAATTAAGCTGTTAGGTTCGCTGTATTATGGACTCAGTATAGCATAAACTTGCAGTATAGCATAGATTTGCATAAACTTGTTTACAATAATAATGAAGTAAACAATATCAAAAACAATTTTGATATGAGTAGTAAAACAGCCGGGTTGGATTGGGTACATGACTTTATGAGACGTAACTCTTTACTTTCTGCACGCAAAGCTGAAGCAACGAGCTTGAATAGGATTTCTGCTTTCAATAAAGAAGAAATAACACATTTCTACGAGAAGCTTAGCGACCTAATGGAAAAACATAAGTTCCTACCAAATAATATTTACAATGTTGACGAGACTGGTATCACCACAGTGAAAGACCCAGGAAAAGTGCTCGCCGAAAAAGAACAAAGAAGAGTCGGAGCTGTTACAAATGGCGAACGAGGAAACAATATGCTATGAGTGCGGCCGGAAACTTCATACCATCTATGTTTATTTTTGCCAGACAGAGAATGACGCCTTTATTACAAAAATATGGACCACGTGGTGCGTTATACACCAATTCTAAGAATGGATGGATCAATGAAGGGTTATTTGTCATCTGGCTTAAACATTTCGTAGCATTTGTTAAGCCTAACCAAGAATCACCTGTGCTGTCAATTCTGGATAACCACAGTATAATCACAACTCTCATAATAAAATAATAAGTCACATCTCTCTCCAAAGTTCTCAGTTCTCACAGAACACAGCCGCTTGATGTGTCTTTTTATGGACCCCTGAAAGTTGCTTAGAAGGCTACATGAAGACATTTAATGTCTAAAATAACTCCGAATGATGTTGCAGGTCTTTTCAATAAAGCATACATACAAGTTGGGAATATAAGTAAGGGAGAAGCCGGATTTCGAGCCCTAATATACCCTATAAATCCAAATGTTTTCACCGACCAAGACTTTTTGGCAGCATCCTTAATGGCACAAGAACAAATCACTCAAAACGAAGAACAAAATGTCCAGAATTTTGGAGATACGCAGCCTTGTCGTATGGCCGTTATTTCTCATTTAGCAGGTCCATCAAATAAGAATCAATTCTCCGAATCTGATTTAGCAGTATCCATCTAACCAGGAACTTGTTAACGTACCAAGAAGGACTCCCATTCCTTTTGCTGCTATAGCAACGACGCCAACTATTGCACAATCTTCTAAGCCAGCCCAAAGAAAGAGGAAACAACATGCTACTACCATAATAACTGCGTCACATATGAAAAGCGTTTTACAAGAGAAAGAAAATAGAAAGATCGCGAAACTCAATAAGACTGAAAAAAAAGAAAAAACAAGACAAAAAAAGGTAGTCAAAGATAAGAAAAATAAGAATATAAAACAACTATCTTACAAAAGAACAATTCTACAAGAAAGTTCTTCAGATAATGAAGATGAAGAGAACCTTTGCGACGATGATAGTGATGAAGAAATGAATGTGGGTGATTACAATAAATGCATTATTTGCGAAGAATTTGGAAAAAATAACGAGATGTGGTATTATTGTACCAACTGCGGACTGTGGTCTCATGCTATTTGCCAGATGGATACATCCGCGATTTATGTGCCCAACGATAAAATCTTACTATTTCTCATTACAATTACCTTTAATAACAGTATTAATTGAAGTTAATTGTTCTTTGAAGACTATACTATATTTGCGCAATTGTGTAAGGCTGACTTCACGTACAATAGGGATAATTGATATTAATTTGTGATTCTAGAATTTATTTTAATTGTATAAGGTTGATTTCACGCATATTTTTTTTTAAGTTTTCCTACTACTAGTAAGTCAAAAGTTTGGTGTTAAAATGTTCGTTATCTAATAGTTAAAGACTTTGTTGATTTTTGAAATTTTGATATAAAATGAGTAAAAAAAAATACAGCGTCTTTTCCTCAAGTGAACGCCATTCCCCCTCCTTACTACCCTACATTCATAATTTTACAACAGGAAATGTATGCCATACATATGCCGCAATATGGACATATTTATATTCATGAATTAAAATTTGAATTAAAATATGTTAAAATGAATACTAGTTTCAATTAAACAGAAAATTATATATTTTGTCATTTTCTATAATATAATGTCACTCTGAACTTGGAAAGCAATCATTTTGAGTACCTAGCGTCATTATCCTCAACATGTTTGTCTTTAAACTGCTTAAATTTTCTTAACGCTCATTAAATTTTTGTGTCGCCTATATGATTGTGCTCAAAATCGCATAAAAGTTAAAATGATATGACTAAAACATTTTAATTTAGAAATTTTCCTAAAGTACCGCATGAATATTTTTTTTTTCAAGAATCGCCCTAGTGTAAAATGACGAAAGAGACGAAAGAATAGTGTCCCAATTTTCTCGCTCGAAAAGTATGACAACCATACGTTATTACAATAATTTTGTCACAAAAAATTACAATTATATTAACTTAACATTGACGTTCAGCATAGTTTGTGATATTTACGGTACAATTAGACCAAAATTATTCCAAAATTTGTTACAAATCGGTAGTTACCTATGTCTCAGTTCTATAGAGGTAGTGTAGTTCTAATGTACGACGTGAGAATATTTGACGTCGAACTGGCGTCACACGAACGGAACAGCTGACATAAAATACACGGCCTCAAATGTTACTATTAAAAATGTTATTTTCTTATTTCTGGAATAGCAATTGTTCAGTAGAATTATTGTGTTTATCTTATAAGTATATTCGTAATTATGAATAATCTCTATTTTATTCATTGACAATTTAAATTCGTTTTTCGTTAACATCATTCTTTTATCTACAAAGATTTTCTTTAAAGAAAGAAAACAAAAGTCATTGGGTATTTTACTATGGACCCATGACCCACAGCGAACAAAAATAAAATGGGGCTAGACGGATACGTAGAAAACAAGATTAAAATAAACAACGAATACGTTAGAAGACATGAAACTAGGCGACCAAATGTAAGTTCTTGCGCAAGGTGAAAGAACACGGAAGAGATCAAGTACCCAACAGGGCACTACACCTACTGGGTGGCTGAATTAGCCATCACTTTCCATCATCACCGACACCATCTCGAAGAGTGCAGCATTAGAAAACCTGGCACTACTCGCTGAAAAGGCGATCTAGCGAGGATAGGAAAGTTCCATTCTATCTTCGTTTGTTTAGTCATCACATCCTTCAACATCTAGCGCCATGGACAACGAGTTCCTGCTGAACGAGATACGAAAACTCTCACTAAAGATCGCAGAACTAAAGTAAAACCGCAATACGATTACCATCCTCGTCACACTTCATTCGCTAACCATTCCCATCTCGCAACTCGTCGAAATCTCGTTACCGCAACCGATCATCGTCGAAACCACGAACTCCATGAAACAGAAAAAAAAGAAAAAGATGTTTTCTGAAATTTGGAGCCTACGCAAAATACATCAAACCAGGCTCGAACAAAAATTGAAAATGTTTAACTAAACAGAACGTCGACTGCGACAATATTGAGCGTTCATCAAAAATCCTACCATGTTTTCCTAACGTAAAGAAAGACAAAGCTTAATTTTTCGGGAGAAACGAGTTATAATATATTTGTCTTGCCAAGGAAAAAGTGATTGACAACGCAACCGCTACTGTTTAAACTCTACACCGCCAATAACAGCATAATTTACTTCAATGCCGAATATACAAATGGCAATTTATATTTGCCGCTGCCAGCAAGCTCATTTTTCACCACATGACTTCAAACGCCGCTGAATGCATACCTATGTAATACAAAGAGGCGAGGCAAAACATCTATTGTTTGACCAATGAAACGAATCGAACATTCGAAGCATGTACAACTAACGTAAAAAACCCAGGCTTAACTCGCAAATTATGTTTCGATGTTATTTTGAATTAAAAAAATATAAATAAAAATGTTTAACGTGTATCTATATTTATTGAAAAGCTAAATACGAAGGTGTTGATTTAAAAAAAAATTTTATTATAATGGATCAAAGCTCGTTAAAGACGACTTTTATATATCTTACGATGTGTGGAGTTGAAATGCAGAACACTTCAGTTTTATG
This sequence comes from Druceiella hillmani, assembly GCA_039881145.1. NCBI lineage: Eukaryota > Metazoa > Arthropoda > Insecta > Lepidoptera > Hepialidae > Druceiella > Druceiella hillmani. The sequence continues at coordinate 46,660,225 of JAYKKI010000007.1, read as the reverse complement.
AATGGAACGCTTTGTTCTACGTAGATGGCCAGTAAATCTTCTCTGGATATTTGAATATTTAAGCTTTCAATGGGACGTCCTTGAATTTGATGAAAGGAATCCTCTGTATCCGTTTTAACGGATCTGCGGACTGGGTGAGCGGGCAGTAAACATTTCTTAGTACGTAAGCAAGCAGATCTTTCAAAAGTTAATATGATATGTTCATAACACGCACATACATCACACGACGCACCCATTGTATTCGTCAACTAACACTTCAATCTCAGTTGGCGTCTAATTACAACAGTACATAAGCGAGAAATGTTAATCATTCTTTTAATTCTATCACAATGTTTGTCTGGACAATAAAAATATAGAACCGTATAAATCGAGGACTTTTAGCTATATTTATTTATTATTTAGTTATTTATTTACCAAAAATTACCGAAAAAATACAGTTTTAACTCTGTTGCGTAGCAATAACGATCACAGGACAATCAATTAAATCGGGTAACATTACAAAACATATTCAGTTTACTCTCATTTATCACAAACATTTGGTGCAACCACCATCAGGCGGTTGAGCAATTGTATACCGTGAGAGAGTGGAGAAATTCGATACAACTTGGTTCTAAATGCCGATACAGCAAACAAATGATGACTACGTAAGCACAGATAGTTGTTAGGTCAGAAGAACGAGAGTTTTTCAATAAAATAGGGCATGAACATTTTCCATTTAATAACTGGGAAATAAATGTCATCAAAGATAGTTAGTTCTCTTCTGTGCTGCAAAGCACAGAAGATTAAAAGAAGACCATTTTTACCGATTACAAAGCACTTTCAGGTGGGTGTACAAAAATAACTTATATCATTCAGTTTTGTCGAATGTGAAAGAAATTAAATACGTAAACATGGAAGCACCTGAGATTTATTCTCTTTGTGCAAAATCAAAATATTGATTCCGGTATGATGTGACTCAAAAGAAAGAAAGTTCATTTTTTGTCAAACATTTTAATAGATGCAACCTACGTACTCAACAAACCACCGTCACCCACCGAAACGCCGCGAAGAACAAAACAATTGCTTTTCATCTCCGAATTCACCCCTGAAAGCGGATTGTCGCCCGCACTCCCAGCCGTGTGGAAATAATGTCAAATCCATCAACTCGTTTACGATAAACTAGCTAAACCCCAAAAAATGATAATAGGATACGGTTAGTAACCCAACAAAGTAACTTATCATTCAAACAAGTGACTTTATGTAACACCAATCGCAAGCTATATTAGGAAACTGCAACTCAGCGTGTGTGTCCATACATTATAGAAGAGTATCGTGGCACCACGTTCGAATCCGTTCACAACATAAAACATTCCGAAACAAGAACGACTCGCGAGATTGTCGCGTGAAAGTTTTTTTGGTCTTTATCTCACTGGTCGATTGGTCTATAACTCGAAGACTGAGAAGGCAGAGAGTTTATCAACTTATTTATATACGTTATGAACTCCAGAATTTGGACAGCTTGCTTCCGTATTTCACTAGAACTTAAGTTTTTCTTTTAAGATCAGTCGTCGTCGTAATTTTATTGATGAACAAGTTGCGTTATCCCTTTAATATTTGAGTCTAATGGGTTTAGGTGGAATTGTATGTACAGGTCCAGTCACATGCACATTACTTAGACATGTTGTCAAGTGTCGGTAACTAACAATTATATATTTATAAGTGCTATTCTTTTAATATTCACTAGGGTTTGATCCCTCATCTCCAAAATGTTTATTGGTTTTAGGGATAACATCGATATTCATCGATGTTATGGAAACATCGATGTTTAACCTCGATGGTAGGTTTTCTAAAACATCGACACATCGATGATGTGAACAAAAATATCGAAAATCGGTGTTTAAACCGACTTAAAATGGCAACTTATCAATTCACATTTTGAACTTTCTGAAGTAGTCCATAGTTTTTATGTTAGATGTCACTAATATGTATTTTTGATTTTATGGTTATAAAAGAAAATTATGTCTACAGTCCATGGTTATCATATAATTATTCATTCACTGTCAATTGTATTTTGTGTTATTTTTTTTTCTATTGTGACTATTTTGAATCAAAACAATTTTTTTGTCAAGCTAAATTCATGTTTTGCAGATATTTTTTGAGATGAAAGTTCAACAAAGATAGCGCAATAGGTACATCTATAAAAACTTCTGCTATAGTAATATTTTTGTCAAATCGACTCATCGATCAACATCGACTTCTGTGTTGTGTGCCTTCTTCGTGTATATGTTTAGTTTATATTTTAAAGACATAAATCTCATTTGATTAATACTTTATAAACATTTTTCGCTTTTTATTAAAACTTATAACTTAGTTGTTTTTACTGAAATTGATATAAATACATAATTTAAGAAGTTCTTTTTGTTACTTGCTGGTGTAAATGATGTGCAAGCAACGTGCAAGAACGAAATGATATAATATTACGTTGCCTGCCACATCTAATCTATAAATTAAATAATTACTTAATTTTCTGCAATTTGAATCTGCAAGTTGATTTTTATAAATGTTTGTTTATAATATTCTTATTTTTTCTCAAAAGCAAAAACATACTTTTCTTAAAAACAGATTTCAACTTATATCAAAAAAAGAATTAATTACAAGGAAAACTATTTTCAAAAATATGATTTCTTCAAAGTATAAATAACAAATTTTCAGACGTTTTATAATGTTCTAATGTCACTTGCTTAATTTTTTGTAATTTTATGTTTGTTTTTAATAAATAAAGATCTTAACACAAAATTTTAAAAATGTTTAATTTTAGCACCAAAACACCGATGTTTTTATTTCGATGTTCATCGGACATCGATGTTTACTTACACATATTGAGATTGATGTGACCATCGATGTTTTTATTTCGAAGTTTATCGGACATCGATGTTTCTTATAGATATTGAGATTGATGTCAACATCGATGTTTTTATTCCGATGTTTATCGGACATCGATGTTTACTTATAGATATTGAGATTGATGTTGACATCGATGTTTTTCTAACATCGCCCATCCCTAGTTGGTATGAGAATGAACATATTACAGGTACATACTATAATATAAATATAACCATTAAAAAAAATAAATTTAACCACCGACTTTATAAATTATGACGGAGACTTAGAAGAAAATCTTTATACATAGTCATGTTCTTTTTTAATTTAGTTTGAATTATAATTGTTTACTAAATCATATATGATTTTGCATGCAATAATGCCTGAAGGTGCTCATATATTGTAAGACGTATATTCTTTTGCGCATATGAAAACTTATTTTGGCAAATAAATAACAAGACAAAAAAATTAAATAAGAATAAAACCAAAATTTATCAATTAACTACTTAAATACACAAAATGCAATTATAATTGTTTAACACGATTTCATTTCTTGTCGTAACATAGGAAATCTTTGTATTTTGTATACGTTTTCTATGAACATCATTTGGCAATTTTTCTACCATTCAGACAAAGAACGTATTTTATTTCTTCGTATAGAGTGCGGAAGTAAATCTTGGTGCCTTGCAAGAGTTTTGAAGCCTTTTTTTATTGATTGGATATTCCTGGATTAGACAACATTACAGCATCTTGGCAACTCGTAAATGATGATTCAGATACTCCACTAACTATGGAATGGCTTGTCTTGTTATAATGATGTCCCAGCTCCGCACAAATAACCCGAAATGGCTTTCAAAGTGACACCAAAGCATGTAATATTCGACTTCTACGTTTAAGGATCTAAATACTTTCAAACATGCGGATCAACCATGTGAAAGAAATATTTTTTATATATTTTTGAGACCATATATGAAATCGAGTAAGTCTATACTGATGGGCTTCTGTCGATTGTAGACTACAACAGCCCGAGGATATACTCTCGTTATACTGCTTTGCTTTTCTCAAGTATAGTCACTTCCTCCTGGTTGGTTCCCTGCTAAAATAAGTGGACTGCACGTTCGCTGGTTTATTAACAAACTAAGTAATTACACTAATCTGGACTTTATTTTCTTTATTTGCTGGCACAATTACATTGGGAAAACGATTCAGCCGCAATTACCTTGAAAACACGATTCAGTTCCAATAATTAAGGACGGTTGTAATATTTGTAAAAAATAAATTCACCTATTATATATATTATTTCAATATGAAATTAAGTGACGAGTTATTTTAAGTGGTAAGATTTGTAATACAACAAAATTATTTCAATACGAAATTAAGTGACGAGTTATTTTAAGAAGTAAGATTAGTAATACAATAAATTATTTCAATATGAAATTAAGTGACGAATTATTTTAAGTGGTAAGATGTTTAATACAATAAATTATTTCAATATGAAATATAGTCCTATACTATATAGTCCTATCCCATACTATATATAATTATAAATGGTTTACGTTACCACGAAATCTTAAATCAGGTTCTCTGTTTGGAATTGTTCGCCTGTAAATAGCTAACTTAAATTGTTTCAAATCTTGTCCAAATTATTTATTCATACATTGGTAAGTAGTCTTTGGGTACTAATAAAACGCGCTATCTAATGATTTCCAACAATGAGCTAATTTTATGAAACTTATCATAACAATGTTTATGAAACGGAATAAATAGTATTTTCCAACTATTGCAAGTCGTTTTTTTCTCTTTTGTTTGATGTTGCCCCAGAGTCTTTCTCCAATAATGTCTTGATGCTGCCAATCTTACTATAGACATTAAAATCCCTTTATCCATCCTTTGCTCTATCTCCTTTTTAATAATGCATACATGCTTATTTACGTTGTCAAAAAAATCCTTTAAGTTTGATTGTTCAGTATTCTTTGAATTTAAATCTTCAGTAAAAAAGAATATAAAAGTCTGCAAGTGTTTCCATATATTGAAAATATACTGGTTGTTCAGTCACCACTCTGTTATATTGTCATAAAAAACTTTTAAGTTTGATTGTTCAGTAAGCATTGAATTCAAATCTTCAGTAACAAAGAATAAAAAAGTCTGCAGGTGTTTTCATATATTGAACATGTTCTGGTTGTTCAGTCATCACTCTGAAATCCTAGTTTGGGTCATTAGAATTTGATAACCTCGTATCAACTTTATTGTTTTCGTGTTTTTACTAAATACTACTTATTGATATATTGGAAGGAAGAGAAATATTATCACTGTCCTTATCTGAGGAATTACTACCGTTTCAAGTATAACTAATGATATTTGTTATTTTTGAACATTGCGAGAAGGAGGCACGTGTAGCCAACACGTGCCTCATTAGAAGCTAAGGGCCCGGAATTAGAAGCTAATTTATCATTGCGTACTAAACTATTATTAGGGATATGGTTAAATAGAATTAACTTATTTATTTCGTCCCGAAAAGCTGATAGTTCCTATCGATTTTGCAATGAAACAAATACAAAATATAATACATTTATGTGGTAAAGCAGAGAACAGAAATGTACAATCTAAAATATATAATAAACCATAATTACCTTCGTCAAAATGACATAAAATAATACACAAATATATACGAAACCGTACATAGTTCCGTTTTTAAAGTAGTTTAAAAAGTTTGAAATTTATTCAACAATGAAAAATAAATAATTTCACCCGAAGAAAGGACTATATTTCATAATGAAATAATTTATTGTATTAAACATCTTACCACTTAAAATAACTCGTCACTTGATTTAAAATTGAAATATTAAAAATCTTACCACTTAAAATAATTCGTCACTTAATTTCATATTGAAATAATTCATTGTATTAAAAATCTTACCACTTAAAATAACTCGTCACTTAATTTCATATTGAAATAATTTATTGTATTACTAATCTTACCTCTTAAAATAACTCGTCACTTAATTTCATATTGAAATAATTTATTGTATTAAAAATCTTACCACTTAAAATAACTCGTCGCTTAATTTCATATTGAAATAATTTATTGTATTACGAAACTATCTTTTAAAATAACTCGTCACTTAATTTCATATTGAAATAATTTCTTGTATTACAAATCTTACCTCTTAAAAAACACTTCAAAATAACTCGTCACTGACGATAAATCTATCCCGATGGAAGCGTGCCGAAAAATGTGGTCTATTCTGTGGATGAGGATAAATTAAAATTTCATCATGCCATAGAAAAAAAACTCGTTTTGTAACTGTAAGATTTACTTATGACAATTGGGTAGCACTGTAAGATTTACTTATGACAATTGGGTAGCACTGTGTTTTCAGTCGTGATTAAAGGTTTTCCGTACATTTATAATTAACCCACTCTTCGTTTGTTTCTAATCATATAAGTAAATAAAAGTATCATTGGTCGACATTTTATCCACTTCAAATTTTATATTTTTCTCCTCTCCATTACACGCTTAAACAATGAATTTAACAACAAAAATCGATGAAAAGACAGGAAAAATCGTGGTCTAGACAAATCTTTGACGGATGAAACAGAAAGTATGTGTACCAAATATAATTCATGAGCTACGACGATGGTTAAAAAATTAAACAGAAATACTTCTTTTTATTTTTAATTTACTTCTTATTATTTTTTTACTTATGACTTCAGCGTCACCCCCGATTTATTTTTGGCTATAACGCTTGCACGTAAATACAAACGATTTGAACATGTCATTTTATGAAATATAAATATTAATAGTCAAGTGGGGGACAGTGTCACAAAAAAGTAATTCTCATTTTTAGAAGAAAAAAAAACGTTTATTATATATAAAAATAAATAATAAGAAGATAAGGTAAATAATAAGAAGACGTTCTTATTATTTACCATAAAATAAACAATCTTTAAGCTTCATATTAGGCTTGAAATAATAACATAATTGTACTTAGAAACTATTATTTTTTTAGTTTTCTGAAATCGCTATTAAAATAATATATAAAATTCGTTTCAGTGTGTCCCAGGGGTGGAGCACAGTTTAACAGCCATAAAGGTACAATATAACAAGATGGGGTACACTATAACAGTAGACTAAACATACATCAAACGAAATAAAATATGAAAAATAGAAACCTTTAACCTCAATTATGTTCCATCCAATATATTTTTGGTAATCAAAATAAAACAAACAAATTCAGAACATGAAAATATTATCTTTTCTTATCCTAAATTGAAGTGCCTCAGTATTTTTTTTTCCGGAAATGAGTAGAAATCAGTCTATGTTTTGTATTTTTTTTTCATTTTAGGTACTGGCAATAAAAGCTCAGTATCATCCAGTCCGACAATAACAAGATCCGATTCTAAAGGATCTTATCTTACTTACAATGACAATTAATGTCATATTCATTTTCCTCGTCGTCTGTCAATAATTTTCCAATATAATGCTTTATCTGTTTTCCCGTTAACTTCACAATGACAAAATCATTATTTTTTGGACGTTTCAGTAAAGACTTCAATAAAGACGTGATATCATTGTCATCTGAATCGCTAGATAGAACACCTGAATCTTCATCAGAATTTTCAGAGGCTTCTCCAGAACTTGAAAATAAAACTTTGGTAACCTTTTCGACTTTCGTCAGTTTCTTCTTTCTTAGAGAGTCTGGAACCGGCGTTCGGATATTCTCTACATTCGATTAGACTCTCTAAACTGTCTGATATCGGTTCAAAATCTCTTTTTCTCAGTTTAAATTCTTTTGAATCATCGAATCTTTGAGCCCCTGTCCTTCTTCAGAATTTTGTTGCAGCGACGACGTCGAAGTTTAAGGTGCTGTATTCTGGTTTGAGAGCTGTTCATTCCCTTCTTCGGAATTTTCAGAAATTGTAGACTGGTGTGGAGACTGTTCATTCTGCTGCTGCGAGAAGAAATCTTTAGAAGTTGTAGGCTGGTTCAGAGGTTGTTCATTTTCCTGCATCAAGGAATTTTGGGAGCCGGATTCTGGTTTATTGCCTGTTTATTCTGCAGCAATAACGGAGCTTCAGCGTCTAAAGGCCGGTTTATAACCTCGCTTGGCAGAAAATCGTCGTTTGTGAAAGGTTCCTGTCGAATACAAATATATCAGTTTTCATAAAACCCGATTTTATATTTATGGGTCTCATCGCTTTATTGAATGCTTCACCCAGTAGTTCTGCGACATGGTATATTGTAAAAGTTAAGCCATGAAACTATAGTACCGGGTGACGTAAAAGCCATGAATATATTGCGGCGTTGTAATCGAAACACTGATACATCTGTCCAAACACTGATACATCAAGCGGCTGTAATTTGTGGCTGGAATGAGGGGGAATCGTGAACAGAATCATGTCGTTTTCTTTAGCTACGTTCAAAGCTTCCGGAGCTAAGTGGCTGTCGTGGTTATCAAGTATAAAAAGCGATGGATTATCTTTTGAGCTTCCATTCATCATTACAAAATGCTTTATAACTTCAGGGAACAACTGAGAGTTCATCCAGACTGTAGTTTGTGCTAATCCCAATGTGCCGGTAGGTGCTCCCTTCAACATGTGTGATTTGATTTTTTTCCGAGAGGATACCATCACTTGTAGCAGGGGATTTTTGATGGCACCACATAAGACTAACAAAACACGTAAGAGAAACCATAGATAAATTAGAAAAGGACAAAGCTAATCCTGATGTTATACTCTGCCCCTTGTTACATTGTCCCCCACTTGACCCTGCTTGTAAAAATATTGGCAAAAGGATCTCTTTCCGATATTTTTATAAGTTTAATTTATTTGCATCATTTAAAATTAGGCTGTGATTAGTATTATGTGAGTAATACAATTTCTGAACACCATATATAACGAAAAAGAACTCTAACATCAGAAAAGGATCATATATTTAATTAGCTGTGCCCCACGGTTTCGCTCGCATGAAATTCGGAATCAGAAATTTTTTTTCTCTTATTTGTTGCTCTTAGTTATAAATTATTACCATACCAAATCAATGTAGTAGATTTTTCGTGATTGATGCACAAACTAATATACAAACATACAGACAAAAATTCTACAAAAAGGTTTTCCGGCTTCTATTATTATTATGTACACTAAATTAATTACTCTTTTTTAAATATCTACCATGTACAGAATTCACTCTTTTATAATTGTATTATATATAAAGAATTCTTATATATTCCTAAATAAGAATTCTTTATATATACAACAACATTTGTCTAAATTATGTTTATCTGTTATATTGTTTTGCAAAAAATTATGTTTATCAAATTTTCTAGTCTGTCAAAATTTATAGCGTGTGTCGTGAAATGGGAAAAATTAACAAATAGGAAATATACTTCCAAACTGTTATATATACAAAACATATTTTGTATATTTTTGTAACTGATAAATTATGTGTGAATTATGTATGAATTCTATCTTATAAATTATTTTGTTAATTTTTTTTTATTAAAATTCAGGAAATTAATTATTTATTTATTTTATTATTATGTAAATACAAACTTATTTCATAAAGGCGATTGTCACTAAATGTATTTTTTATAAATATATAAATTTTATTTTCTTGTAGTTCGCATAAAATATCCACAAGTAAAATATGCTCTTATATATAGTTCTGAACTTAATCTATGTTCGTATACATACGACATGCATAATAATAACTGATAATTGTCTTCCTGAGAAAAAAGTTTACAAAAGGGGAAACATTGTTATTTCATATACCTCGTATATTGTTATATTAACATTTCAAAGATAAAAACATACCTTAGATATGGGATTAAAATTAGAACTTAATATTATTGACTCCTTACTATATACAATACAAATTTAACAACTTATAGTGATACTTTTAACTTCCTTATATTGATGCTGGTCTAAAGGTAACAACTTGTCAAATTGGCTTTAAAAAGAAAAAAGTTTGTGAGCGGTAAATACAGTATATTGATGTTGATATTGTATATGTCTAAACAGGGAAAATTTCTGCCAATCTTGAATGAAAAATTGATTTCTTCAATGTGTATTTGTGAATAAAGGAACTGCATCATGTTGCGCCAACATGATGTGAATATTAAGTGACTATTGAGGTATAATGTTGAAACGAAATGTACAAATGAAACTTCAGGTTTGGCGATATAAAGGTCATTGGAAGTGGTAGGTTATCAAATGTATACAATTTTTTTATTACTTTTTAAACGTATGCTATCAATAATTGTTGCAATTTAACTTAACGTTTTTTGCAATTAATTTTGTTTTTCCTTTCCAGCCTTCTCGATTTCAGTTGATAGAAAAGAAATGAAATGGCTTCCGCACATCTCCAAGAAATTTATTTTATTTGTTTTGATATTTTTCACACTCACTCTCTACATATTTTATTCCTTCAATTCTTGTTTAATATCAGATTTAAACAACGCCATAAGAAAGGTATTTATTAAACATATATTAATATAGCACGTCAATTACTTTCATTCTTTTAATGTGGTTCAGTCTATTATCCAGTTAAAATCCAAGCGATATGTTTAGATTTCACATTATAACTGTTGTTAAAAATAAAATATTTTGTTCTTTTCCTTCACATCGGGAAGTAAAGTATCAAAATAATAACATTTTTATACATAGTTGAATACTAAACTAAAAAGTAATATTTCTGTTTCCACTAAATAATTCTTTTAAACAGAAGAATCGGTCCAATAGTTTTTGCGTGAAAATTGAAGATATGGATATATAGACAACAGTTCTAAAATAAATCATCTTTGGTTCAGAGAGTCTAAATAGCATATAACTATAAGTTTTTCAAATATATTATCAAAGTTTTGACACTAGTGAAAAGGAAGAAATTTTCTTTTCCATAATAATCATAAAGAAATAATTCAAAAAACTGATAAACTAGTTTAACAACACAAAAAAATCTTGATTTTTCACTGTTAATCATACTGGTAAACTAATATGGAACAAAAAAGTATCTATGAAAGTAACCAACGACAAAGTAAAATGGGAATAACCTAGAGAAGAATAGATGAACTAGAATAGGTAATGTCTATACTTGGTTAAGTAAGAAGCCATAAAAATATAAGGAATATTTATAAACACGTAAGGGACTAAGCTGTTATACCCTTATTCTGTACAGGTTAATGCTAACGACCACCTTACCTACGTGCACTCTCAGCATCCAAGTTCACCTTATCCACTTGCCCTGTCAGCATCCAAGAGGCAATGAAAAACAGACGCTCGCCAGGAGCGTCAGTAGTATACGGGATCCTAACTAGAGAGTCGAGACTATCTAACTACAAAACTTTTTTTTGTATTCAGGCACTATGCTTAGATAAAACTTAATTGAATGTTTAATATTAGTTCCAATAATAAATATTTTCGCTTAAATAGATTATTGCAATTTAATCTTGGGTGGACAAAATTAGTACTTAATGACTGAAGTTTGTATGAAACTTTTCACAATGCGTGAAGAAAGTGCTAAATGCAATAATTTTATTAAATAGACTGTGTAATTATACATAATTTAAAAATTCAATTTTTTATAGCATCGACTGCACAGCATACTAGGAACTTACAGTGATCCAAGAGCAAGTTATAATAAAGCCGTCAATAAATTTGCATCACTACTTGGTATTGAGGTAGAAGATGGAGCTCCAAAATATAGATTACTAAAACAGCAAGCATTGAAACCGACAAAAAGATTGCCCGATGCTTTGATTATAGGCGTAAAAAAATGTGGTACTCGAGCTCTCCTCGAGTTTATAAGGTTAAATATTCTTAAATTTATAATTTTACACTCTTGTCTACTTATTTTTTTTTTAAAAAGCAGGAATATACTGAATCTAGTATCTCCATTTGGTCAGATAAATCAGAGTACGAAAGCTAATTTCTCTATACTTGTCATTCATCTTTTTTGTCACTTGAACAATTTTACTGATACTTAATCATTATTGTGGCCATTTAAATTGTTTAAAAAAATAATAGTTTGGCCAAACGTGCCAGAATTAAAACACAATTAATTCAAGATAATAAAGGTTAAAAATTGGTCTTTTATAAGATATAAGAATCTGTATTAATGAAACATTTAAAAATGTTTATATACCCCATTTGCTTATACCTTTATAATGAACATTTTGGCGAGATCAGTTTGATTAATATCTTAAAATATTTTTATTTCTACGCAACTCAGTAATATTGAATGTTTATCGAAAATTTAGAAAAACTCTGGATTGTTTTTAAACAGCAGTAATTTCATAAAAAATAGTTTGATTAAAATAAAGAAAATACCATTTTAAAACTGAAATTACAGTTTCATTTTTTATACTAAAAGACAGAATATTATCAATTCTGAATGCAAGATTAAATATTTTGAATTGTTGATCGTCTTTTATGCATTAAAACACGTAGAGATGTTGGAAAAAATTTGGCCTATCAGACATTTTACATGATGTGACATATTTTTAAATTAAAAAAATTTTAAAAACGATTAAATAATATTTTAAAAACTTGACTTAATCTATAAAAATGTGTAAAATCCAAAATGTGGCATGTAGTTTTAATTTGGACATTACTACTAAGAACATAACAACATATAAAAGATATGAGCCGTATAAAAGATTGGACACCTGACAGATGTGAAATATCTAAATTTTTTTTTCGCTCTCACTTTTAGTATTTAGTATCTCTTATTTTAAATTAATAAAACTTTTAACTTTTTAAGACTGTTTAATGCAATACACCGACATAAACGAGAAAAGTTGTAAGCGTAGTAAATAAGAAACAATGTTGATACACTAACACATGCAAAATAGCGTAGCGCATGTGTAGTGTAGTAGAGAGGGAAGCATTAAGTCGGAAAGAGCTGACAAGAACGAAGCTGGCCAAATTAAGTCGGAAAGAGCCGACAACATAGGAAGCTGGCTGAATGGCTTGTTGCGACATGCCATCAGAACGTTTTTACTCCCATCCAAATGTGTCATTAGATGTTTCACATTAAAAAGTATTGAATCATATATTCTTATAAGAGTAATTTACTCTAGAGAAAAGCTTGTAATTTTTTTTAAATGACCCATACACTTGGGATTCAAAAAATTGTTTAGTAATAAAATGCATGCGAAAGAAGACTGTTCGAATGTGACATAATCTATATAAAGTGTTGTTTATATTACTTTCCATTTACAATTACAGACTGCACCCAGATGTGAGGGCTGCTGGCTCTGAAATTCATTTTTTTGATAAATACTACCATAAAGGTTTTGAATGGTACAGGTAAGATGACAGTCTATATGTTACTAATAACTATAAGTCAACAAACCTAATCATTATTTTTAATCCGAAGATCAAGAATAAAAGTCACGTTTTATTCTTGATTCTAAGATTGAGATTACACTTGATTTGGTTTTATCATACTGTCACTTTATATTGGCCTTATATTATAATATCATAGTGTTACCATCCTATATTAAGTATGAAATTGAAGACATTGGATTTGGAATGAAAAAAGGAAATATAAGGGCAAATATAGTCAAATAAGTTGTAGCTTAAAATGTAGAACAATACAATTGCTGCATACCTTTTAATTTTTTACAGAAACAACATTTTTCCTCTTTTCTAGATTTTTATCTAACTTTTGACGCTTCCCACTCATAATTTCTATTTCATTTTAGAATCATAAATAATATTTTTATTAAAAAATCAAGAATTAAAAAGTGAAATTTTTGAAACTTATTTTTATTGCATATTAGACTATATAATCTATTGAATTATATATATTTTATTGCTCTATGGAGAAATAAAAGATATATATGGCTACTTTTGGAGCTATAAATACCAAGTTTGTGACATTTTCATTGCATTAGTAGTTCCAGGTCAAAAATATTTGTCCTAATTGATAGGTTAACTCGTAGGGTTGACTACTTTTGTTAAGCAGCAAATAAATATTGAATATATTTGTCGTTAATTTTGTAGAAATTCATTATTTAAAATTGAATGAAACTACATGATGTAGTATTATTTCTAATTTCTTTAAATTCTTCACCACGACCTAGGTTTCGTTGTATTACAACATCTTCAGATGGGCTATTAGCAAAGACTTTGCTAATAGCCCATCTGAAGACGTTAATTGTAAATAAATTTTGTTAAAGTCCAAAAATGACTAGACATTTCTCTGTATTGCTTTTACTTATTTAATATGGTTTATATAAACATGGAATTTTATATAATACAATGAATTTTAATAGCGTATTGTTGTTTATTTTACATTACATTAGTGATAATACGCTTCAGCTCTCTAAAGTCCAAACTAAACTAAGTATGGTCGGATGATAAAAAATGTTTTTGCGGTCGGTATACATGAGACTTCATGTTTATGTAAACAATTCAGGAATAACATTCTTTTTATAAAATTTATTACTGTTTACATATTAGTTTGTGTGTATATAAATAATAATTAAATTAAAGTAGCTGTAATAATATAATTTTAATAATGTTGTTCAGCAAGATGTTATATATAGGCACATTATTTGAGGGAAATGAATGTTAATGCATTACACATTAATCTTGTATATCTTATTTTTTAGACCAAAACACATTATGACAGAAACATCTGAAAAGTAGTGAAAAAGATATGAATATAAATAATATTTAACTTAACCTATTTCGTAAAGAAATATAGTTCGTATCTTAATTTGCTCCGAGTAATCTTGAACTTTAGAACTTATCTAGAAATTGTTTTCAATTTTTAGATACTGAAATTGTAAATAGCCAAGAACTTTATAATAGTCAATGGCGATGTTTCATAAATTAAGATTTGTAGAAAATTGACAAAGAAGTCTTTTAATTGAGATGTGTTTTATGCAAGCTTTTTGTTTTTTGTAATTTTAGTCTTTCTTGGGTAAAAAATAGGAAATTTTTCTACGTAAAAAAACCAACTAAGTTTGTTGTTGGCCAGAATAATCCTGAAAAAAGTAATTTATTGATTAAAATATACTGATGTAATATTCAAATGTTTTAAATAAAGGCATTGTTCTCCTATTTAACTGAAATATTTTATGACAGGCAGCGAATGCCACCTACTTTAGACGGGCAGCTTACGATGGAGAAGACTCCGTCATATTGGGTCACACGATCTGCACCACGCCGAGTCTACGCTATGAATGCTGCAGTCAAACTTTTGGCAGTGGTGAGGGATCCTGTCACTAGAGCCGTAAGCGATTATACGCAAGCTGCTAGGTGTGGTTCCATAATATACTAATAATATTGGCTTTCATTATTTTAATAATGCTTTTAATTAATGCTGAGCAAAAAGATAAGTAGCGACTAATAGAAGGAAATAGGAAAGAATTGAAAGATTTTGTGATTGTTTAAATTTTTTCTCGAATGTGTCCAGAAATTGCTGTTATAAAAAAATCATGAATTGATATCATCAATTGTGCTTGCATAACATAGCTAAATTAATTGTCAAAAATAGTTGAAAACAGTGGGTATTTTGATTCATAAAACTTGAAAATACTTTTGTAAAAACCAGAAAATAATTGTTTTGTTATTTTGAAACCATGTGATATATAATTAAAAATTCATAATTGTTTTAAATTGCGGTCTACAGAATAGGAAGTCGGTGTTTCTTCCATTTTCGGAAACCTTGTGGAATACTTCTGTCAAAATACTTTACAGTTCCTTTGGGGGATTGGCCTTTATTGATACCGTTTATTAAATAAATTTTTTCTGTTTCAAATTTAATTCACTTGTCGGTGATTTTCAGTTATAATTATTTTCTTGTTCATTTTTTCCCTACAACACTATCTAATTATCATATCTATCTACAAAAGTTTTTTTATAATGCCGAAAGACAAACGAATGTGAAAATTCTTAAGGTTTAGAAACTTTTTT
Organism: Druceiella hillmani; assembly: GCA_039881145.1. NCBI lineage: Eukaryota > Metazoa > Arthropoda > Insecta > Lepidoptera > Hepialidae > Druceiella > Druceiella hillmani. The sequence continues at coordinate 46,644,442 of JAYKKI010000007.1, read as the reverse complement.
ACTCTGATGTCGATATAAATAATCACTTAGTTTGTGGTATTGTTTCCAACTGGGCTTATTAATTAGGGTTGTTATATACCTGGAAAACTTTAAAAATCGGCAAACATTTTGAAATATTCTGAAAAATTCATGGAATTCCATGAACCTTTTGGATTTTATTTTTATAATCAACTCTACACACTCAAATATTTTTTCTGTAATTTGTTCTAGTCGTAACAAACTAAGATATGTTGGAATAAATAATAAAATAAAAACACAATGTTTAGTTTACTATGCTTCCACACGCCATGCAAGCAATAAAAATTCTATGCAATCTATATTTTCTTTTAATATAAATAAGTGTAACATTTTCAACCCTCACCATGCACTGCATTTTTCACTAGAGTCCACAGTACAGGGTTAGATGCACAATTAAAGTTCATCTGTGAATATCTCAGGCAAGTAAATGATAAAAGTTATTTTCTTTGAAATTATTCATTAAACGTTTAAGAACAGGAATAAACTGGTTTCAAAACAATTAATTTGTAGGTATACGTATGTTTACAGTATTTGAAAAACAATAAAAATAAATCTAGACAGATCGCTCTTTTTTATTTAAATTCTTAATTATTTTTTTTTTTATTTTTATCCGATGAGATTTTAAGTGTAATTAGACATATTTTAATGAAAGAAAGGAAATTTGGATTCACTCCAAAAAACATTTTTTTGCGGGAAATTAATTTGTGTTTATTTTGGAGTAAAGAAATCGTCAATTTGTGATAACCATTTTTTAATCTACAGTGAATTATTTATCGTCCAAGTACCCTTACAAAAATTTTAATGCCTTGTAATATTACGTAAATGCACACAGAAGTATGTGGCACAAATGCAACGGATGAAATAAAAAATAAACATAAACTAAGTATACTAAATATACTTTTATTCATGACGCAATATACTATGCTATTATTAATAATAACAAAATATTAATAATAAATATGTTTTGGAAGATAAACTCATATAATACAGCAATAACTCTAAGGAGTAAGGATAACTCACGTACCGAGTTGGTAATGTGCTGCCTGCTTTTGGTTAGATCTAGCTAGTGGTGGGAATTTTGTAGTAAGAGACCGTTCTTTCATCTGTGAAAGCAGTATAGCCTACGTACTCTTCATATTTTTGGTACGTCTATGTATATGTTTAGAATTAGTATACGTAATCCTGTACACTGTTTGAGGGTAAAGGTGATATTTTCATCCATTATTTATTTAGTATTCTTGCTCCTCAACTTTTTGCAATGGATGCTATACTTGAACAATTAATGCTATACTTGGGCAATTAGTATATATTTGTAGCATATAAAAATTCCTTGGGCTTTCAAAACCTACTGATATTTATTTGGAAAGCTTAGAATAGAGTGTGAAAGTTGTTTTTTAAGGTTTATTCTATTGGGAAAGAGTAGTTTTTCCTGAGAAAGTATTTGAATTTTTAAACTCTCATTTTGAAAAGCCGAAAAATTTCCAATTTCTTTTCGGTTTGGGTGAATATTATATAGTGAATAATTTTTTATAGAAAACGGAAATATTATAGTTACATTTAAAAGAAAAGTGAAAGGGTGACATGAAAAATAGCAAATATGATGTCATTTGATACGAAAGAATCCAAAAAGGTCATTATCAGACTCAACATTTTTATTATTTGTTGTGTAAAAAATTATTGACTTCAGATTTCAACATCATACCTGTTGGTCTATATGTCTTCCCATCTAAAAGACTTTGTACAAATGCTTTGATCATGAGAAATATTTATTTTAAACTATAGAAATTGTCACCATGCATTGAAAGCTTAATTTAACCAATAAAAAATGTCACCATGCTTTGAAAAAAATCCTTTAAAAAGGCTAATTCTTATAAAAAGATTAAGATTTAAAGACATAATCATGTTTGATGTTCTTCCCCTCTATCGTGATGCTCTTAACAGAGTGATCGTGGTCATCAAGTGATATTTTCAGAGGCTGATGTAACCGATCTCACAATGTCTTGTCATCTCCCTATGCTTGCTGTCACTGTGGTATATTCACACAAGAGGGCGGCTTCATTAGATTAGATCTAATTGATTACTCACATGGGTGTCATCCCACATACTCTAGAGCCCTCTACTGCACCCTGCACGACAAGGCACTCAATTTGGCGTTCATTCCGCTGTGAGAAATGACCAAAAAATTTGAGGATCTGAAAATGCATTGAATCTGATAGGCGCTGCTTGCTGCAGTGTTTTTATAGTGTGGAGATATTAGTTCAGAATTCAGTCCAGGATATTGCAAGTAGTCTTTTATGGCATCACATCTCTGGGGCATCTACTTCTTCTCAATTTCTCGAAGTCTCCATGTCTCTGAGGTATAGAGAAATATGAGGAATATAAGAACTGGAGTGATATATTTGATGTTTGATAAACTGAGAATTTAAGTCTTTTTTAGGTTCAATTGATATAAAGGCTAAATTGCAGAAACAAAATACATCTTTATATTTTTGAGAATAAGTCGCAACTGTTAATTATATGCTCAAGTAGCTCAAAAAACACAAATTGCAGATTTAAATAGATGTGATAGTCTCGTCTTTTGGTAATTATTACCTATATAATTTTCTCTTTCAGTAAGAAGCCATCCATGCCCAAGTTTGAGCATTTGGCATTTGTTAATAGTTCAGCACATTTTTTTTCTTCAACATCACAACTTACTTCGCCTATGGAGGTGCCTTGGTCTGTCGTAGACACTACCTGGCCGCCGGTCCGTCTTGGAGTTTATGCCAGATCTTTGAGGCGGTGGCTCAGGCGGTTTCCTAGAAGCAGACTGCTTCTAGTAAGTGGCGAAAGATTAGTGTTGGATCCAGCTGCGGAAATGGCAAGAGTGCAGGTAGGATATGATCAGATATATAAATAATAGCTAACTTTATACTTATAAAAATTGATTAAAAAACCTTTTTAAACAGTTAGTTTCCAAAAGTTTATTAAACAGTTAGTTTCCAAAAGTTTATTAAACAGTTAGTTTCCAAAAATTTATTAAACAGTTAGTTTCCAAAAGTTTATTAAACAGTTCGTTTCCAAAAATGTATTAAACAGTCAGTTTCTACAAGTTTATTAAACAGTTAGTTTCCAAAAGTTTATTAAACAGTCAGTTTCCAAAAGTTTATTAAACAGTTTCCAAAAGTTTATTAAACAGTTAGTTTCCAAAAGGTTATTAAACAGTTAGTTTCCAAAATTTGTTAAACAGTTAGTTTCCAAAAGTTTATTAAACATTTAGTTTCCAAAAGTTTATTACACAGTGTTTCTACAAGTTTATTAAACAATTAGTTTCCAAAAGTTTATTAAACAGTTAGTTTCCAAAAGTTTATTAAACAGTTAGTTTTCAAAAGTTTATTAAACAGCTAGTTTCCATTAATATCAATAAAGGAACAAAGGAAAAAAATAATTAGTAATTATTATATGTTAAAAGCAATCGCAATAGCACAGGTGGTTTTACTGAATTTGTTAGTCTATGAACTACCTGACTATATTTATTGACGCAGCGGGATTTGGAATACATTTAATATAGATAGTGTACCAGGGAATGCAAATGCTTTGCTTATATATTATTTCCTGCAAGCCCTATATATTATTTCCTGCATAAAAGAGACATGTGAAATAATGAGACACTCAGCCCTGTTACGTTATGAACAACACGTTACTTTATGAATAACAGAAACGTTACGGAATTATTACCCTTTAAGCAGATGTCCGTATTTTGTTTCTTTATGAAACCATTATCTTAAAAGTTACATACATTAAAATGGTGCCTTACTTCACTTTACTTAAAGGTAGCTAAAATAGGGGACATTACTGCTGACTTTATATGTTATTTAAATGCATCTTTTGATAATTTAGTAAATTTAGACTAGTAGAATTTTTTTTGAGCAAGCTGAAAGGTAAGACAACTAATATACATACATTGCTAAAACATAAATTACTACCTTGACCTACTCCAAATTAAGTAATATAAAATTGAGATCTATGTATTGTTTACTAGCCCGAAAGTAATTGGTGAAAAATTTTATTAGTGTGGAAAACCTTTCTGCTTCCAATAATTTTACTAGTAGAATACCATTGTTCAATCGTTTCTTAGAGAAGTGTTTGTGAAGTACACAAGCAAGTCATAGAAGCCGTATTTCGTAAAAATTATAAAATTCGAGGGAAAAAACGCAAAATATATCAGGTTTCAAGGAACTTTATATCTCTCTAAACTAGAAGATTACAGATTATACAATCATGGTCTGATGAAACCAGCAAAGGTGGCAAAGCATCTGCTTCTAAGTCACATGCTCTGCATCTGCTTCTAAGTCAATGATTACTAATTCACGCCTTTACAGACAAGGATTCGTGCCAAATGATTTGTTTATCTATTCAGTAAAGAGAACGGGATATGAACACAAACAATTACCAAAAATGGATAAAAGGAATGAATGTGTCATATTTACCACCCCAGTCTGTATACTAGTTGACGATGTGCCCTACCACAAGATTCTATCAGAACCTTTGCTCATATCTAATTTTAAAAAAGTTATTATTAAATTACTTATTTATTAATAATTTCTATTGATATGTTCAGATGTTTGGAACAGGACCAGACAGTTTTATCAAAAATATATCAATCTTGGACCAATATATATATATATATATATATATATATATGTGATAATTACACAGATAGCATTATACAAGTAATAAGAGTAGGTTATTCCAACAGTGAATTGTCTGCAAATGTGTCTTCAAGCGATGGATAAGATGGAAAGATATATGACTTAGAACAATTAAGTTGTGATGTAGAATTACATTAACATTTAGCATGGCCGCCAAGTTAGATGATACGATGATAAATTGTTATTACAAAGTTTAGTTACAAGTAAAAAAGAATAAATAATAGATAGGTAAAAGTGCATATAAAATAATAGTTTCCGACAATAAAGGCATATCTAATAAAACATTTCACGGAAATTTTATTTTTATATAACTGTTTTGTTGGGTGAAAAATTTTGAAGACGTTTAGAGTACAGAGGCCAATGCCACTGCTACTCAATTAGAATACTTGACTTCTTTTGAGCCTGTTAATCGATTTAGTGTTGTTCAGCAATTCAGTAGCTAGAGGATTTGGATGGGTAATGAGCCATTCTGCGTATCTTTTTCTGAATTTATTAATCCCCTCTAGAATGGTGGAAGTGTTGAGGTATTCGTGAATTTCACAATTTCCTGGTATCAAGGTGCACTGACTATGTTTCTTATTTGATTTTATTATATATATATTTATAATTGAGCACTTTGGGAACTTATCATACTGGCCACGCCTCACAGCTGAATGCCATATGTCCATATTGGCTTGAGGAGTGAGCTGTATAATAGTAATTGTATATAATAATAGCACAGAGTTACGACCCAACAGCCAGTGCAGGTGTTTGTACCTGATATTTAATTTATCACGTTTCTGCTTGATGTGAGCTTTCCAGGTAAAGCTTCTATCTAGATAGAAGCCCAGATATTTAACACCATCAGTGTGTGATAAAGTGTCTTTTCTTAGTTTCACTTCGAGACAATAGCGTCTCCTCAATGTAAACGTGATGTGGGTCGATTTTTGTGTTCTGGCATGGATGCGCTGTTTATGCAACCAGGTATATATTTCCGATTTAACATTTTTTTTTCTTTCCAAATTTCTCCCATCTGTTTGTATATGCATTTTGTATTTTGTACATTTTTTTTACATTATATTTATATGTGTATGGTAGTCCTGTAAATCTCTTACCTCGACCTTCTATCTGTCACATAGTTTTTAGTTCTTATCACAAAAATATATATCTCGGTCCTAAATGTTCGAAAATAAATGATTGAAACGAAAATTGTTTATATCTCTGAAGTAGTCATTAATTCTTATCGCAAAAATATACATCTATCTTTAATGTTCGAAAATAAATTTGTGTAATGAAAAGTTTTATCTTTTTCTTTTATATGTTCAACATTGTATATATATATATATATATATATATATATATGTATGTATGTGTATATATATATATATATATATACATATATATATTTATATATGTATTGCATACATACCTTAGTATCTAGTATTTCTTTACCTTCATAATGACACTTAGGTATTATATACTCACTTCAATGGGATAAACAAATTTTTGATTGTGATAAAACTTTTTAATTTGCCACGAAAAATGGTTAAAACAATATTATTATGCAAGAGTTATACAAAACCATGAGAGATTAATTTTGACATCTTTATTTCAGGATTTTCTCGGTTTGAAAAGGGTAATTACGGAGAAACATTTCTACTTCAACTCAACAAAAGGTTTTCCATGTCTACTGAAATCGGAAGGACGGTCTACTCCACACTGCCTCGGTAAGACCAAAGGACGCAATCATCCTTACATAGCTCCCGAGGCTATAGAGAGGTTGCGTGATTTTTACCGTCCTTTTAATGAGAGGTTTTACGAATTATCTGGTATTAATTTTGGTTGGCCATAGACATTAATTTACACGTGACATGAATGATCCTGCAACGAATATATTCATAATTGCTTGTAATATAATTGGAATAATGAGGTTGGTTTGTAAATACGCAGTACATTGAAATCAATTGTTACTTATAAATATGTTAATATAACAGATATAAATGCTATTTACCGATTTGTGCATCGATAACTTTTTCCTTCTGTGAAGGTCTATGTATGCATATCAGAGATTCCTTTGTTCGGCTTTAATTCTGCATCAATGACGGACGCAACAATGCTGGGAAACTGTTTCTTTAAAGAAGATATTTTAAAATCTAGACATCAGTGCATTGATCACTGAAACTAAGGGAATAGTCATTGACAACTGTTATATCACTGTTACAATTATAAATATCACGTTTTTTCCTAACGAATATTGGAACCACAGATATATTTCTTAACAGTAATAAGCTGAATGAACCTGTAATTGACTTCACCTGATAGACTTATAACTTTTACTACAGAAGAATTTGATAGCCAGACAAGCTTTCCGAAACCCAATTTAGCGTTGCGAATAAATTCCTAGAGTCTGTGATATTAACCTTGCAATATATTCCTAGAATCTACAATTTTCAATTTAAATAATGTGTATTCATTTTCTTTACTGCATGGAAAGAGAACAAGATTTTAATCAAGAGAAAATGTTATTATGCGAGCAGCACGTACGTCGCACATTGTTTGTAGGTGCTTACTTTGAATGCGTAGGATATTTTAAAATTTTTGGAAGTGTTCAAAATTGTGTGAAATGTATCAATAAATCTACAGAAAACATCAATTTTCCTCAGAAAATGTGTTTTAAGTTGAAAAAGTCAACTTTTGTTGCAGTCATGCAAAGCTTCGCGACAAACCCTTATCCAATTGATACGTCAATTCCATAACGTCATGATGTTCCACACAAATAATTAAATTCAAATAGGGACATTTCATCTCTTTCACACATTTAACGTATATGTAATAGATGTCATTCTATAGAGACACGTAGATATTATTTATAGATTTGCTATCTTATATTATACTGATTTCTCTGGTGCATATCGACGGACATTCTTATTAGCGTACAATTTGTGTTTCCCTATTTAAATGCAAATTTTAAATACAATGTTATTGTTTTTTACCCAATTTATTCTAGTTAAACGTCATTATATTCTTAACATAGTATTCTTAACCCGAAATCTTTATGTACCGCAATCAGAATTTCTTCGCACATATAATAACTTTGTCAAATACATCAAAGTTTCCATACAATTTGATTACATAAAAGATATTGCTTAAATATTCTCCTTTAGAAGCATTTTAAATAACTTGTTGAGAATATTTGATTATATTACTCTCAATGACCTTAACCTTTACGTTCTGTCCTTATCATATACCAAATCTGTACATGATAAGGAATTAGTTTGTTCAGTGCCATTTATATATCTGCGGCAGAGCCGATTCTCTATCCACTCATACAGTCCTGAAGGATATTTCCATTCTAAATTTTTTTAATAGTTGTTTTAACTTATAAAGCACAGTATCTTTAGTAGTGGTAAAACCAATCAATTGATAATCCTGGTAAAGCAATCAATTATCTTAGTGTAATCATTCTGTATTATATGATAGGCCACTGACAATTAATAAGTAGTCAGTCAGTCTATCAGTTATCTATGAACATAAAAATTGATTTTATTTAAATTTTAAGAATAGGGAATATTTGACAATTTTTTACTTCATTATCAAAAACTCAAGGCATAAGTTATCAATTGACTGTAACTCAGTCCAAATGTTACATTTAGACAAGTACGGAATTCTGATGCATTTTTGATAATTTTCATTGTATACAAAAGAAGATGAGATAAGGAAATATCCCTACTCTATCCCCGTTCCCGCACTATATCCCTACTCTATACGTTAAGTTTAGAAGCACATAACTCGCTTATTTTTAAATCAGTTTTATAATATTTTCACTATTGCTTTTTATTTAACATATATTTTCATAATATATTGCGAAAAACAGCTAATTTAGGATTAGTCAACTATACATTTGTGGAATTTCTCACATTAATAGTCGCGTTATAGTAAAGTTTTGTATTGTCAATGATTACATAAAAGTAAATCGGCTACTGTAATAAATACCGGTCACAGCTATGCTTGTACTTTATAATTGGTGCTTGTACTGTAGGTTAATATAAATACACGTAGAACTAGATTATTATTACTACCATAGAAACAGTTTATCCCAGGCGAATATAATTCTTTTAGCAAATGCACAAAGTAGTATTTAAATCTGTTGAATGTAAATAAGTTTATTCTATATATGCCGGAATATTCCTAGTCATTATATAGGTATGTTAATTTAATATGACGGTAACTGTAATTAACAGAATTGAAGTTCTGAATGGAGAGTTGTAATAAAAATTTATGTAAAATTTGTACCGGAATAATAATTAATATTAGATAGGATTTGATTATGTTCTAGAATTAGTTATATGTGATGAATTGAGATATGGATATTTAAAGGATTGTGTCTTGAAGAAGAATATAAGTTATAAATGCAAATAATATTGCCATTAAGGGTGACCAAAAACTTACCGCCCTGTTCCAGATAATAAATCCAGATGAAATAGTAATTTTGTTATTTATCCTAAGCTTTGATATCTTTGTAAATCTGGAATATTTGCTTAAAGGTGTATGCATTTCAACAATTGAGTTGAGTTCTAATGTTGACTCTATATACATTTTTATTAGTCATAGTAACTTTCAGAATTTGGTAACATACAAATATTCAATCTTGTCATACTTATATACACGCTGTTAATAAGCTGAATTGTAATATTATTGACAAAGAGCTTCACCGTTTCCAACAGAAGCTAAGTAATATTCAACAGATGTTAATACGTTGTGTTTGACAGTTAACCAATGTTTAAAACGTGTTATATTTGACAAGTTGCTAATGTTTCAACGCATTATGTTTGACAGTCCACTAATGTTTCATGTTTTGTGTTTGGTAGGTTGCTAATGTTTAATGTATTAATTTTGATAGGTTACTAACGTTTCAATGCATTGTGTTTGATGGGTTACTAATGTTTCAACACATTGCGTTTTACAGGTTGCTAATGTTTTATTGTGTCGTGTTTGATAGGTTGCTAATGTTGAATGCGTAGTGTTTGACAGGTTGCTAATATTTCAATGTATTTTTCTGACTGGTTGCTAATGTTTCAATGCGTTGTGTTTAGCAGGTTGCTAATGTTTCACTGCTTTTCAAAATGAGCAACCTGTCACCACCCTTTTAGAGGAAGCGTCTTTAGAACTGACGATACTATAGTACATATTTTTGAAACAAAATTATCAAAAAAGGAAAGGGTTTAAAAATTGTACGGTGTAAATAATGAATTCAAAAGACTAACTTGTGAATAATTAATATTAAAAATTCTATCTGAAGTCGTCATCGAATTTTCTACACTGAGATCCATAGAATTTAGATTAATTTTTATTATTTTTCCTTGAAATCATCACTTTCATTATTTGCATATTTACACTAGATTTATATTTTTTCTGGCTGCTTTGTAAAAGCATAATATCAATAGAATTTATCATATTTTTGAATTAATTTCATTAAGCCTCTTTAGAAAGTAGCGATATTTTATAACACTAATTAACCTATTCATAAACAAGTTGGGTTTTCCGCATATAAATGTTTTTAACTTGTGTTTTTTTCTTATTTGTTACAAATTTTTGAAAAACATTATTTATATCTATATTTTGTTACTTCTTTAAACTTTAATAACTTTGTTTGTTATCAGATTAACCTTACGTGCACCCAATTTTACTTACAAATAACATCGCGCGCATAACAGAGCTAACACCATATCGGTAAAATAATGTATAACTCGCGAAAGTTGTTCATAGTTGAAAGTTATTCAAAGTTGATTTTATTGTAATGAAATTTTTTATGTATACAGAGAAGAAGTGTAGTTATAAAATAGTGGTAAAATTTATGCCATATTTGATTAAAAATTCTCCCATTTTTATAAGACGATTGGCTTATGAAGGAAAAGTGTTTACGAAATGCAATTCTCGTTATGACCATAAAAAAATATAAAAACAAATTAAACATAAATATAAATAAAAAGAATCACTTAATGAAAAATTATGTTACCGTTAAGTTTTTAGTGAGTCATTTTAGTTCTGACCGTAAAATACGACAATTGAAATCAATGAACAAAACAGACCACTGTAACCAAATGCAATGCTAAAAAGTAATGGAATTACTTTCATAACAATCCTAAGTCCTTTATGCAATTTGGGAAGAAAAGAAAATAATGTCATATTTAAAATAAAATACTTTAAGAACTTTCAAATGCAATGGCTTAGAAAAAATGGAAAAATAAATGTTTTGAAATTTTGCATTTTGCTTTTTATGAATTAATACATCAAAAACATTATACAAACACATAAAAAACTGGCGCTAGTCACTAAGAGTGGTAATCGTCAAAAATATGTATCAGGGTGCTCGAAAGGTTAATTCAAAAATAGTGATATTTTTAAAATATCTAATTACACTCAATTGTACCTGGATTAATGTTATACTGAGAATCTGTACTTATATAAATTTTAATTACCATAATTAACTTTAATTACCATAAATATAATTCTATTTGATTTAATTTCTTTAAAATTTATCTGTGGGAGACCTATTGATATTATTTATTTTTTAGTATTCAAAAGATAAATTACATTTTTGACAGATTAGCCTTTTTGCAAAAAGGCTTATTCTGCTATGATTCTACTGATTGGCTACAACATCATTAACTGAGCATCAAATTTATTTTAATTGCCAAGTACGCAGTTACAGCTCCATGCTAGTGATAATATTTGAAGTACTTTCCTACCATAGACAATTTGGAAGTGTCTATGGTGTTAGTGACGTCAAATAAATCAAGGCAAGGAGAGAATTATATTTTTGACATAGATTTTCAATTGATTAAATGGTATGTTTTTTAAATTTTGATTTAAAATGTTTTCTGCAAAATTTATTTAAAAATGGTTATTCTACTTTCCTACATGAATTTTTTATTATTCAGAATTAGTAACAAACACAATGAAAACAAATAATTGTTATATGCATAGAGGTTGAGGTCTCATTGAATTTACAGTAAAAATACCCATTTTTAAGTAACTCGATGTCCAAAAACAGATGGCAGAAAGGTTTGTAATTATCGGCAACCAGATATTGACATGACATTCATATATAATATTGTACATTCGTTTAAATATTCACTTACTATACATATATATCAAAGTATAGGAAAGAATAATGGTCATTTCTTAGTAGGCAAGGGGTTATCTTGAATAAAGAACCTATAAATTTCTTTAAATTTTAAATTGGAGTTATTTTTATGGTACTTTGAATTGATCTGTTTTATTATCATGTAAAATACAAATTATGTAAAAAATTATTATAATTTAAGGTTTATTGTTTAATTAATTTAGTTATACTTGAAATTATGCAAGCTCTTATGTTCTGATTGAGCAATTTTGTTGTTAAAAAAATGTAAAATTTTTCTAATGCTGCTTTCATTGGAAAATTTTTTTTTCATTACAAAAAATATGTTTGCTAAAAAGGAAACATATTTTTTGTAATAAAAATTAAAATTTAAATTGCAATTGTTAGTGTATGATATATAATAATCCTAAAAATGTCATCTATATAAGATTTATTGTAGAATATTTCTTTTCGTGTCTAACTTATTTATTCATAATCTATATTAATATTATATGCAGGTGTAAAATTGAATATGACAAAGCCACTTAGATAATACTCGTCAATGCCCTGAAGAGAACAGTAAAACCTGCTATTCAAAATATGTGGTGATTCTAGAGCTGTTTAAGTTCTAAGATGGTATTTTTTGCAAAATTTCTATATTTTTCACATTTTTCATTGTCATATTCCAAAATATCATACAACAATTCAATATCATTCTATTCTATCATATCTGATTTTTTTTCTTTAAAACAAAAACATTTTAAAGTTATATGTCTTAAATAAGATGACTAATACGAGAGAGATAATATCTTTTTCATAAATCAGATGACTATTACGTAGGTACTTAACCCTCAAACGGACAAGTGATTTTTTTTAAATTCTTTAAATGAACAAATTTTTTTCTTACAGAATTTCAAAGAACGGCTTCCATATTTATATAATTATCTCTTTACAGTTTTGTCTTATTCAACTTTGCAAACTGTAAATATAATATTTTTTAAGACCTGTGGTTTATTTGCCTGTGGTAAATTTTGATTAAATCCGAAATAGGCAAAATATTTATCAGAAGCGAAACTTACAATTCTATAAACAAAGAGTCAATTTAGTACACAAGTACCATTTTATGTCCTTTGTTAAAAATTTAAATAGTTATAAACAGGCCGAAGTCAGATGACAGCAAAAAAAAATTATTACATATTGAAAATAAAACCACACTTCTCAATGTTTAAACACTTTTTCGAATTTACAATATAGCAATAGCAATAGGTCACCAATTAAGACAGAGTCTTAAATGATATACTATTTAAAGAAGTCTGCTTTCAAAATCACATGAATTATGGAGTGGAAACCATCAGATTGCAACATATATAAAATTCACAAAATTTCATAGATATAGCAATTTATATTTTATTAACTCATATGAGTGGAAACCATCAGATTGCAACATATATAAAACTCACAAAATTTCATAGATGTAGCAATTGATATTTTATTAGCTCAAATGAGTGGAAACCATCAGATTGCAACATATATAAAACTCACAAAATTTCATAGATGTAGCAATTGATATTTTATTAACTCATATGAGTGGAAACCATCAGATTGCAACATATATAAAACTCACAAAATTTCATAGATGTAGCAATTGATATTTTATTAGCTCAAATGAGTGGAAACCATCAGATTGCAACATATATAAAACTCACAAAATTTCATAGATGAAGCAATTGATATTTCATTAGCTCAAATGAGCAGAAACTATCAGATTGCAACATATATAATACTCACAAAATTTCATAGATATAGCAATTGATATTTTATTAACTCATATGAGTGGAAACCATCAGATTGCAACATATATAAAACTCACAAAATTTCATAGATGTAGCAATTGATATTTTATTAACTCAAATGAGTGGAAACCATCAGATTGCAACATATATAAAACTCACAAAATTTCATAGATGTAGCAATTGATATTTTATTAGCTCAAATGAGTGGAAACCATCAGATTGCAACATATATAAAACTCACAAAATTTCATAGATGTAGCAATTGATATTTTATTAACTCATATGAGTGGAAACCATCAGATTGCAACATATATAAAACTCACAAAATTTCATAGATGTAGCAATTGATATTTTATTAGCTCAAATGAGTGGAAACCATCAGATTGCAACATATATAAAACTCACAAAATTTCATAGATGAAGCAATTGATATTTCATTAGCTCAAATGAGCAGAAACTATCAGATTGCAACATATATAAAACTCACAAAATTTCATAGATATAGCAATTGATATTTTATTAACTCATATAAGTGGAAACCATCAGATTGCAACATATATAAAACTCACAAAATTTCATAGATGTAGCAATTGATATTTTATTAACTCATATGAGTGGAAACCATCAGATTGCAACATATATAAAACTCACAAAATTTCATAGATGTAGCAATTGATATTTTATTAACTCATATGAGTGGAAACCATCAGATTGCAACATATGTAAAACTCACAAAATTTCATAGATGTAGCAATTGATATTTTATTAACTCATATGAGTGGAAACCATCAGATTGCAACATATAAAACTGACAAAATTTCATAGATGTAGCAATTGATATTTTATTAACTCATATGAGTGGAAACCATCAGATTGCAACATATATAAAACTCACAAAATTTCATAGATGTAGCAATTGATATTTTATTAGCTCAAATGAGCGGAAACCATCAGATTGCAACATATATAAAACTCACGAAATTTCATAGATGTAGCAATTGATATTTTATTAACTCATATGAGTGGAAACCATCAGATTGCAACATATATAAAACTCACAAAATTTCATAGATGTAGCAATTTATATTTTATTAGCTCAAATGAGCGGAAACCATCAGATTGCAACATATATAAAACTCACAAAATTTCATAGATATAGCAATTGATATTTTATTAACTCATATGAGTGGAAACCATCAGATTGCAACATATATAAAACTCATAAAATTTCATAGATGTAGCAATTGATATTTTATTAACTCATATGAGTGGAAACCATCAGATTGCAACATATATAAAACTCACAAAATTTCATAGATGTAGCAATTGATATTTTATTAGCTCAAATGAGCGGAAACCATCAGATTGCAACATATATAAAACTCACAAAATTTCATAGATGTAGCAATTGATATTTTATTAACTCATATGAGTGGAAACCATCAGATTGCAACATATATAAAACTCACAAAGATGTAGCAATTTATATTTTATTAGCTCAAATGAGCGGAAACCATCAGATTGCAACATATATAAAACTCACAAAATTTCATAGATATAGCAATTGATATTTTATTAACTCATATGAGTGGAAACCATCAAATTGCAACATATATAAAACTCATAAAATTTCATAGATGTAGCAATTGATATTTTATTAACTCATATGAGTGGAAACCATCAGATTGCAACATATATAAAACTCACAAAATTTCATAGATATAGCAATTGATATTTTATTAGCTCAAATGAATTTAATTAATATTAGGAGTACACTAACTCTAGAAAAAAATTAGATTGGCACGCTACTAAGTATTTCTCTAAAGATTTGGATTAATTCTACGTCCATAGTTTTTAATATAATGCCTTTATAGCGTACGTTACATACGTGGCTCACTAAGCTTTATGAAATAAGTATAGAGAATTATTTATAGCATCTAGTTCCTTTTACATTATCGGAATTGAAGGTTAGGAATAAGATAATTGAACTAAAGGGAGAAGTTCTAATTTAAAGAAAATATTCAGTCTCTTTAATTATGATCTTTATGGTAATACTATGAAAAGATAATGTTTTAGTACATTATTAATTGAAACGCAGTTGGAGAAAAATGTTGTTGTCGTAAGGAAATGCTTGTAAGGTAGATTAGGTTTTGCAAGTGAACTGAATATGTGGAATAAGATATCTTAATTTAACTTGTGTTTTAAGAAAGATTAAAAGTTAATTACGCCTTTGAAAAGTGGATTATGAAAGGTAAGATATGAATATACATGTCTGAAAAGAGTGAACCATAATTTTGTTTTACCACTGGCTAATAACTAGAAAGTATATAAAAGCAGTGAATTGAATATAAAAGGTTCCCTGTAAATTTGATCCCCGATAATTCAGAAGTATCATGGTTTAATAGAAAAAGATTTAACAAAATTAATCTCATTAAAATATCTTTTGGAGTCCATGATTATGGTAAGAGAGTGGAAACCAAGATATAGTAATAAGATTACTGTGGAGCAGTGATGTGCTGTCAATGCAATATCAATCAAAGTGGTCCTCGAACATTAAAATAATTTATCGTCACTGATAGATATTTCCACAAAATTAAATTTTATGGAAATATCTGTCAGTAATGCTTTCCAGCATTATGACAAAGTTTTTAATAGTGTGGCTACCACCAGCAAAAGACTAGTAACAACGTTTTATCTGCAAGTACACGCAAATTATATTTCACAATTAAATGAAACTACGAGATGTAGTATTATTTCTACTTTTTTTAAGTTCTTTACCACGACTTAGGTTTCGTTGTATTACAACATCTTTAGGTGGGCTATTAGCAAAGATCTTTGCTCAGTACGATAGATAATGGTAAACACGAATTCGAGATGGAAAAACAAAATCTCAATTTTAAGAACTGTCTAATGACTTTTTTCTAATGCAACGCTCGTGATATATTAGGGCTATATATTAGGGTTATATTAGGGCAAAATAAATCACCCTACGTCGAGGGGCGCTGAATTGGTAGTTGATTTTCAATATTTTGCTGCACATTTGTGATCTCAATCTGAAGGGTCTACTTGTAAAATTCCATGCGTTTAGATCTAAAATTGTTGTAACTGTAAAATCGTGACAGACGGACAAACATGATATAAGGAGGGAAATGTCAGTGTTTAAAAATATACATCTTTATATCTATAAGGTTAGAAAAAACTTATATTTTTAATCGCCTTATCAATGTCAGTGTCAATATGACAGGATATAACTAAAAAAAATTATTTTTCAGTTTTCGCATGAAAATGCGCAGAAAACGAATGCACGTCTGGCATTATTGATAAGATAGTATTTAATAAAATCCTAAATAGCTCGGTGCAATTTAAACTGATGTTGGTATAACTGTTTGGAAAACTAAGGAATAAAATAACGAACACATAATTATCGATTTAAATTTTATTTCGAGCGTGGCTAAATTAAAATTCAAGCCAACATGATATGCAGTTTATTCCCAATCCTTTAATTGATGCTGCCAAACATTTTTGTTTTCTGACAAGTAGTGTCTTCTGAAATACACAGTTTCACATTGGCACTGACAGTACATCATACTATAATATAAATATAAATTTTTATTTTTTTAATGTAGATCAGTCAACATGCAAACTATGTACCCACATGCAAACTATGACGAAAGAGATAGAAAGTCAAAGAAAGCACTTGTATAAAGAGGATGTTATATTTAAGATGTGATAGTTACTTATTTTTGAAGATCAGTTTTAGAGCGTTAATGATGTGTCTATATAACATCATGGTCTATGTTTATGTACTCTGTATAAAAAACATTAAATTTAACCACTTGTAATTTCACAGCACGTCACTGCTAAGGAACGTACAGGAAAAATCGATAAGGTGTATTAAGATTAGTTGAAGAAGTGAATCTGAAGAAAGAGGATGTGGAAAGAGAGAAGATTTGAGAAAGTCTGGCAGAATGTGGAAGGCGTCTTAGAATGAAATATGTGAAGTGATAATATGACCTTGCTGCTTGTTTTATGACATTATTTAGTTGCCATTTAAAATCACACTAGTCAAAAATTCTCTAATAATACCTCGCTTGATTAATATAAGGAAATTGTTTTAGCTAATGTTACTAGTATACACGTTGTACGTGTAAAATTATCGTCTGTTGTGGAAAAATATAGAAAATAATACTTCGTTAAAAAGAGAATGAAAAATTACCATATTAATTTTTCTATATTTATGAGTTTTCTCAATTCCTTTTTCAATAGCCTCTTATTTTTGTCAAATGTGCTATTGCAAATGGTTTAGCGAGCCGTTCAAGAAAATTGTTAAATATCTACTAAACCAGTTTCGAGAAAATTGGAAATTTAATTCTTGGAAGGACGGATTATTAAATTCTTAATGGGGTAATGTGTGTTTGGAATGAAAAAAAGAGCTATTCAATTATTCAGTGCTACAGCTGAGATTTTTCCCACAGTGTTTGTAAAAGTATAGTTTATGGTGATCTCTTCTGTAGCAAGTATACTCATCGGAAATAAAAAATAATCTGAAAGTACCGCTAATAATAAATTATCCTTTATCATTGCTTATTCATCTAAGTTATAATTTCCGTATCGTCCTTATCGTCTTTCTTGATCAATGTTGATTTGTTTTGTACTATCTTGTGTGCAGCTAGCGGTCTATATAAGGTTTTGATCTCGCTCGGCACTATAATATTAAACAATGTTGAATCAATAGGGTATTTGACTACATGTTTTTATTACTAAAATCGAATAAGTAGTAACATTAAAAATGGTTAAAATAAATATATCGTAACTAAGACTTTTCATTTAAAAAGTTATAACGACTTCAAAACTGACATACTACGATTTGTGCAAAAAGCCCCATACAAAATGCAACTGACTTATGATGTAACTGGCCTGGTATTTAACATTCATTATAAGGGAGTTTATTAAATATTTATAGTATCTCGTTAAATATTACGTTTAAGTTATATATTGCATATTATAATTTTCTCATTTTTTTGTGTGGAAACTAATTTCATAATAACTTTCAATTTAATGAATAAAAAATTTACACTTTTTGCTATTTAGACGTTTCCGTTAATTGTTTGTTATATGCATTATTCTTTCATACCAAGTTTTTTTCAAATCTTCTCTACAATTTTAAAACATTCTTACAAAAAATATCGACATTGGTCAAATACCCTATTTCTTACTTAACATTTTTACTGTTAGCAAGTTTACAAATAAATTCTTTGCATTATAACAGAATTTAAAAGCGATTTGACAATATAAAAAAACCTTGAACATTCACTAACAAAGAATATTTTAACTAAACCAATCAGACCTGCTAGAATCAGCTGCACGACCATTATATCAATTCTAACTCCAGACTAATTTTTGTAGCTGTAAATTTTTGCATAAAATTTGATTATCTTATTTTTTAAGCTTACTTTAAGAAAATATAAAAAAATGAGTTTTTTTAATGCTCACAGTCATGTTTCAATTTGTCTTAACAGCCTCTTATTATAATTGTATATTATTTACTTAGTTTATAACAAATATTAGTTTTCTTAAATTATATTGTGTACAACTAATTTTATTGTATATATATTGGGTAAAGTTTTATGTATTATTTCTTCAAATACATGGGAACAAATTTCAGTTGCCAACTTTTGTTATATTGGGTTAAATTTGATGCTAATAACTCTCTAACATTATCAAAAATGGTAAGAATAATTTAACAAAAAATTTATGGTAACTCATGTTTAACTAAATATGAGTTACCATAAATTTCCTTCATTTACATTTCATTTTTTAATTTTATTTAGAAGTGGCTAAAATTAAGTAAACCCTATCAGTACTGGAGTATTCTGTCAAGTATTATGTAAGCTTCCCCGAAATTCTGTTTCCTTGAATTTTGAAAATGGGAAATGGTTATTTGACCATTTTAGTACGGTTGTATTTTGTTGATTGTTCTAGCTGCAACCACTGAAGAAAAATTGTCTTCTCTTAACCGTTTTAGTGCCATGGTTTTTTACTCATATGTACTTAAAAATGCCAAAGAAATCTTTTGTTTTTGATGTCATTTACCCTTGTCTCGAAAAAAAAACTGTATCTCTTTCAAAAATTATCCAATTTTAATAATTTTTTCACTGTTTTCTTAATAAAAACTTGTACAAGGATAATAAAATACAAAGATTTTGGAAATATATATGATTTGAAGATTGAATTTTAATAGAATTTGGAAATATATATTGTGAACAAAAATTATAACAAAAACTGAAATCAAGGTCACATCGTATTTTCGCAGTCTGGTACATCCTCTGTATCAGCAAAATAATTGTTATCGTCACTATTATCACTATCAATCAAAATTAGCATTACGCCAAATTGTGAGCGCACGTAATGTCACTCCCACTATCACTTTTTTCGCAACTTGAAAAACGATCATTTACACTCGAATTATTTTCGTATTCCGACATTATGGGTTAAAAATTTTCTTTTCCTGGATCCTTTTTATATTGTAATTACTAATAATATTATAATTTGAACTTTATGTAACACATAGAAAGATAAAAAATTAGCGATGTGTGCGAGCGGCCTCCCCTACCGCGCGCTAAACAGCAACTGATTTCGCGAGCGCCATTGCGCTCGTGGCAAGTTTAGTTAGTATGCGCACGAGTGCGATGGCGCTCGTCGGCACTCAAACGGTTGAATATGACAATGTTTGATAAGACTGAATAGGATGTTCAAAATCTATTCTGCTGGTAACATATAACTTTAGTAATGGAAGTCTGTTAGATAAATTGTAAAATTGTCTGACTCATTAAAGGTTGTCGCTATAGTTTTTATTTTATGATGCTGAGATGATTTGGGAAAATAATTTTTTTTAGTGATATCTCAAATAACCTTCGGAATTGAAGTCAATTTAACCAAGTACAATTATAAAAATATTTTTTCTGTTAACAATAGTCATTAAATATTAAGATATATTTAATACAAGTCTGTTCTCAATTGTGTATTTTTTTGTAAGAAAGTTGTTTGACAATGTCAAAAAGTTATGTTCAGTTTTTGTTGTGAATTTATTTATATATAAGTATTAATTAAATGTTGTTTTATTAAAGAATTTTACAATATCTTATTTTGTTTCATTATTTTTATAAAATTAACTGGCTTTTTAAATGCAATATGGTCTTGCTTTTAAAAATAATTTTACACGGATCAGGGAAAGGAAATTATATAAAAACTAATCAACTTAGTTTAATTTTAAATGTCCAATAGTTTGGTAATAGAAATACATGTATTTAAGGTCTAAAAGTGAATCTAAAATCCTTCGGGCACCATTTTTTAATTCTTAATTTTTCCAGTAAGAAAATATTGTATCAGATCAAGAGAATTCCCAAAAAAGAATATGATTTCCCATTTAAACTACCTTATCTTTTAATTTATCCCATACTATGCAGACTTATATTCATGTCATAAAAAATTAGGGCCATTCTCTTTGACAGCACAGGTCATTTTCAGGAATTACAGGACTTTATTTAGGTGGTAAAGGGGATGCTTGCCTCGATCCAGCTTACGGGCAAAAAAATTTTAACTCAATTTTCTCTGCCAATTGTTTAAATAAAACAAAAAAATGTTAAAGGTCGAAACATTTCTTCCGGCTACAAAAAAAACTATTCTTACAGCTCTGATACTACAAGCATTATTTAAGTCCTTTTTATACGCAAAAAGCTAAGATGTTGCCGAGATCTATACTAACGAAAGTAGACCAAATAACCTTTGAATGCTTAGCCTACATCGAAAATTAATATGCAGATGCAATTTTCATTCAGATGCAATTATCTAATCTGCATATTATTATAATATGTATGAACATTGAGTTAATTACGCAAGTGTACTTAACACAATGTTCTTACATAAATACAAATTATTTCTTTTGTTCACTTCTTGCCATTGCGTTTTTTTAAAATTCAAAAGTAGGTATAAACAATTAACAAAAGCAATTTAATTTCTTTTTCGCTTTAAAACTCCTAAATTTAACTAATATTATATTTTTAACGTTATTAAAGCACATAAATTTTGCATGACTTGTCAGTGATAGTGTAATGTTGCATCATTATATACATAAAATAAAAACATTGCTTACATTGTAACTCAATACAATTCCATGATAGAATTAATTGCAATGATGAATCAAAACATCATCTATCAACATTATCATGAGGAAAACTTCATCAATTTATTTGTCTGAGATAGTCTTAACATATTGTATGCGGGAAACGTATTTATACGTGTTACGCTGACTGGTAGGAGAGCACAGGACACATATTAATACATTTTTTATAAACTATCAGTAGAATGCGGGTAACGTATAAATACGTTTATTTTTATACTTTTTTATTGCCCTAAAGGGATGCTAACATGCAGATATACGAATTCCAAAGGACAAAATTTTGGTCTCTAATATCATACAATGGTGAATTATGTACGTAGATTACCGTTATATCTGGAAGTATAACAATAATCTATTCAACTGTGTAGAGCAATCCCTTCACACAATTCTCTGCTTCGCCACGCATTCAGCACGATTCTAACAATCGGAAAGGGTGCACACTTCACAAAATCTTTGTAATTTTGATCAAAGTGACATTATTGAGCCAATTTGACAACGAAAGTGATGAACAATTGTGTGTTGATCGTTTATCGAATCTTTCGTGTGATAGTGATATCGAAGATCATTCAGAATTGGAAAGTGACAATGAAAGTGACAGTCAAGATATCCCCTACCTACAAATTTTACTCGCATAACTATATCTTCAAGTTCTGATGAAAGTGAAGACAAATAGTCCTCGATTGACAAACCTCCAGTTCTTAAGGATTTTATGGGTCGTCCTGGAGTTACTTCGAATGCTGCTCCAGAATCTCTGATTGATACGGTCGAATAATTTATAAAAGATGATTTCTTTCAACATTTAGTTTACAGATAACCAAAACATTCCGCAAAACTATCAAATGGTGAGTCGCCAATCGACAATCGCAGAAATTTGATGGGACATGTTCGCAAAGATAGGCAAGATGATTATTAATCAACAGTAAATTGAGAAGTGAACATTTCTGGCTGATAGTGTTATCATAATCGATACAATCTTATATACACCATGTATATCAGATTATATCGATAATTTATTTTTAATTAGCTGTTTTATTTTTAGATTCCACCCCTATTCTATGAAAGATAACGGATACTTTTTAAGAATATCCGATGGATTCTATGAATTCATCTATTGAGATGAATTCATAGAATCCATCGGATCCAAAGAAAAAAAGTAAAACAAGCTTCAAAAGAAAATGTGAATATAAATGCTTGGGCTAATTGTGATGAGAGATGATTGCATAAAGATGACCAAATACCTCGAATCTCTAATTTTATCGAAATTCCCGTTATTTTCTTTTGTAACTAAAGTTTTGCAGCAGATTTTGATCAAGAGTTGCGAGAATAAATGGTTGTCAATGATATTAATGAATTCTGTTGAATGTTGAAAAAATGATACTTGAAAACAATAACTCAATAACAATTTTGAATCACGTTACCATCAACAGTACTCACGAGGTTTTGTTGAAGAGAAAAAGAAATGATAAAGTAAAAAAATCACCGAATGACAAGAAAAAGAAATTATAAAGCATGTAAGAATCCTAAAACATGGCAGAAAAAAAAATAAACAATTACAAATGAAAGGTCAGCCGTGTTTAGAACAAGAAGAGATAGAAAGTAATCGTTAGTATTAAAAAGTTCAACATGACGTCTTTAGAGGTGCAAAACCACTATTCCTGAAGAAAAGAAAATCATACGAAACATTGATTCACTCCGGAAAATTTGATTTTTACTTTTTGTAATAGATAATTTACCTACTCAAGTATGCAAAAAAACTATTTAAATACTTTAGACATCAAATAACATACAGCGAGATACAGGCTTGAAAATAAGTCAGTTAATGAAATTATTATCGCACCAAAACAAGTAGTTTCTGGAAAAGTTCACGTATTATCAAAAATAGAGATGTTACAACAAAAGAATTTCTGAAATTTCTTGCTAAGGTGCCATCTTACTATTGCTGAAGTCGCTCTGCGAAAGAGTATTTAGAATGAGTATTTACAAACTCTGCTGAATAGGATATTTGACTATATTTTTTTTATTATTGAAATTGCATAAGTAATAACATTAAAAGCGGTTAAAATAAATATATTGTACCTTGGACTTTCATTACAAAGTTATAACAACTTAAAATCTTACGAACTACGATTCCCGCGAAAACGCTCTATACAAAGCACAACTGGCCTATGACATCACTAGCCTTTTATTTAGCATTCATTATAAGGGAGTTTATTAAATATTTTTAGTATCCCGTTAAATATTGCGTTTAAGTTATATATTGAATATTATAATTTTCTCATTTTTTGTCTGGAAACTAAATACATAATAACTTTTCAATTTAATGAACAAAAAAATTTACACTTTTTCCTATTTAGAAGTTTCGATTAATTGTTTGTTATATGCATTATTTTTTTCATCACAAGGTTTTTTTAAACCTACTCTGTAGTTTTAAAACATTTTTACAAAAAATATCGACATCAGTCAAATAACTTATTGTTCAATGAATACAAGAAATCAATTGAAGAGGCTGATTTAATTTTAAACAATGTTTGGCGTCGGTTTAAAGTTGGACAAATTCTGGAAAAAGATTGCAAAAGATATTGCGATCGGAAAAATAGAGGAAAGAAAGGGAATGAAATACACAATTGAAGAATTAGAAATTAAAGAATTAGAATGAAACAATACTAAATGAAACTTGTTGCTCGTGATTTTATTTTCTGATGGATAGCTCAAAACCGAAACGTATTCTTAAGTAGCTCTATATATAACTTGATTGTTGGAAGAGGTGTTGTTAGCATTATTTCAGAAGTATCTTGAAAAATGACACACACGCAGAATGTGATTCTTGCGAGTGTCGCTAAGTGTAAGGTAAAAGGGCAAGAAATATACCTATATTTTATTTATTTATTTATTTACACCAATTGGCTATGTACTAATGAAATTAAAAATGATGAGCATGACATTAAAAAATATTAAATTATTGCGCTATAAATGAGATAGATCAGTGAAGAAGTACAGTATTTTTTATTTTTGACAAAAAATTGATAAAGGAACACATAGCTTTTCGATGAGTTCACTTTGTTTAACAACCTGCAAAATCTTAAACCTGGTTTAGAGCACATAAGGCCGAATTGTTCTACTATCTCCTGGGAATCGATTTGTCCGTTGATGGATTTGTAGAAAAAAATAAAATCGACGACTTACCACCGACTTAAGAGACTATCAATTCGATATTGATTACAAATTTCCACAATATTTTTTCTGTATTTATTTCATCCTATTGGGAAAAAGATTGAGATAAGAAGTACGATATCAGGCGAACCAGAACTGAGTAAAAAAAGTAAGCATATGGGCATCATTGAATTCTTTACACCGATCTAAGTATAAATCCAAGTATCCTGCATGCTTGCGATGTTATTTTATCGACTGACAAACGAAAATTAATTGATTGTCATTGATGATAACCAAGTCTTTTACAGATGTGACTTCCTCACGGAACATTAACTCGCGTTAATGTTCATCAAGTTGGCATATTGCATGTTGTCGCCGGAACGAGCAGGGGAACGACATTACCACACATTTACTTTTATTTAATTTAAGCTTGTTTTCCATACACCATCATTAATATCTTTGTTGGAGAATGTTGACGTTACCATCATCAGTTATCTTTCGAAAGGTTTTCAAATCATCCGCATATAACAATCTGATTTCAGATTATCACCAATGTAATTGATGAAAAATTGGTCCAAGAGAAGTCACTTCATATTCTAATGAAACATACGATGATGGATACAAGCGAAATGAGTCACCCTATTTTTATTACTGTATCGAATTAATTTCCTGATTTGTATGTCGTGGTCAACCATGTCAAAAGCTTTACTAAAGTCTGTGTACTTCCATACCCAGATTCATTGCACTGAGCACACAGTTTAACTACAGATAGAGGTTTGTAACAGTAGATCTGCCACCGAAGAAGTTAATATTTTGATATTATGAAAGTTGCAAGAGTTCAACCCAAATCATACTTAGCCCATTGTCTTGAGTATGCATTTTTCATTGACATCACATAGATTTTGTGTACCAGAGCATCAGACTAGGTAGAAAGGTCTATAATCCTTTACAACACTGATGATACTATTTGGTATAAGACAGACTTTGACTGTGACCTAAAACATCTCCCTCTGGATGTCTAAATTGTATACCTCATGTTTACCTATTAAAGTCAGGAAGTACAAAGATATTCAGAATTTTAAAAATATTTTACCTTCTGATTGCCATGACTTCTACAATGAACTTCCTTACCACCAATTTTAAGTTATGAAATGGTAGTTCTAAAACCCATCATTGCAGACTACAGACTTTTGACTGATAGTTTAAATGGATGCTTAATCTGTATGACGACATATGTAAATGCGCACACTCGAAATAGTCCGATTAAAAAGTTCGATTGGCTACCCAATTCCCTTTCAATTAAAAAGTTGGTCAACTATCGGCTGACTGCTCAATCAGCATGGCAAGCTATGCGAACCACAGACTTGCCAACTTTTTAATCGGCGATGCTCTCAGATTGCTCCGAGATTCGGTGTGAACACCCTATACTTATAATGTACCACTGTATATGGGATACACATAATACTCTCAGTTTCCCTTCATCTTCTTATGTTTTTGCAGCACTTTTTTATCTCAGCTGTTTTCTTGGTTTTATAGCACTATTAGTACTGTAAAATAAAAAATAAACTTTAAAATAATGTTTTTAAAGTATCTCCACTACATATGAAGTGGGGGTGAATTTTTTTTATTCACACACCCCATTGTGTAAGGTATTATTGAATAGGTCTTTCAAAATTATTGAAGGTATGTCCTTAAGACATTTTTATTGCATGTGTCCTTTCAAGAAATATTAAGCTTTAAAATGGTAATTTTTGTTAGTTACTTGTACCAGCTAAACCGCTAGTTTTAAATATCTGAAAAGTATTTACAAGTATAAGTACTAGTTCACAAATAATAGTCAGCTAAATTATGATATGTAGTTGGGTTTATAAAAATTGCAATTGCAAAGTTATTTTAACTTTGTATTTTAAAATATATATTTACTTTTTAACCTCCAGAGGACAGTTTAACATACATTACCTTGTATCCATATACATAGAATTAAAAAATAATAAGTGTAATTTAGTACATGGGTATACTCAACAGCATTTTACATTTTGGATTTTGACTAGACTTATCTCAGCAAAATAAGAATAAGATTTTTAGTTCAAGTGTAAATGTTGACATGCTATTGATTGTACATATACTAAATCACTGTTATTATTTCTGAAAAACCATTTTATTCAAAAACAAAATTTTATTAGGTTAAAGAATTATCGTCATTCTATATGGGCACAATTTTAAAACTGCATGTTTCTTAACATTTAGTACCTATAAATCTAAGGCTACGAAACACTATCATTATGATGCATGTCCGACATACCCTTGATTGCTTTTTGTAAATATTAATATTTGAATATCGTAAGTCGTTATTATTATATGTTACTTATTACTTGATAATATCTAAAATAATTCAAATACTTAAATACAAAATATCTGACAGCCTATTTTTAGTAAAGTTTTAGATAATTTTTTAGCCTCCTGAAAAGTTATTAAAAACGATTTACATGGTGTGCTTTCTTAAGTGACACAATCTTATTTAGATAAGACATTCACTAATATACCACAAATAAAATAAGTTATACATTAATATATTTTGTCAAAATGGATTAAAAAAGAGAAATAAAAAGGCTATATGAAAGAAATTGTGGATGTTGAAGTTATATAAAATGGCTACATTTAAAAAAAAAAGTGTGAATTGTGTGCAAACCTCTAATGAAAGACATTTGGTTTTATATTATTTTATTACGTAAATAAAAATATTTCATTATAGGTATAAATAACATTCAACTCCCTTCGTGGGCCGACCTTATAAATGCGAAATCTTCAGGTTGCTTGATATATGTGGGGAGATCTACTAAGCCTAGTTGATAGTAGGATATAGAATCACGTCCAACGATTGCAAATAGGAGAGGCACTCCATCATTGCACTGGGATTGTGTGGCATGTACGGAGTTCATATCTGGAAATTTATTGCTTTCCCTGGAAAATAAATCAATGAATAAATTGAAATTTGATAGAAATTTATAATGAATATGACTAACTGACGAAAAACAAGCAAACAGCATATTAAAATTTTCTATATTAATTTATACACTACCTATGGAAAAATATAACTCTACAGAACCATTATCAATGAGACAAAATAATGAGGTAAGTCCAGTATGCGCCTGTCATAATTTACATAATTATGGTCTTTTTTTTAGGCAAAGAATAGTGTAAGGCTATACGTTTTAATTTTTCTTATTATTTGGTTAAATATTTATTTGCAAGCCTATAAATACGACTACAATTTTTCAAGAAAAAATCTGATAGTATTTCGAAAAAATAAAAATGTTCGTTCGGAGATATATATAATATGAAAGTACTGTAAAAAACCATCAAGATCAGTGAAATTTTAAGGCGAGAGAAATATAGTCATTTTTTGTATGAAAATTCAGTACTTATGATCTTAAGGGAGACATATTGTTTTAAGAAATTGAGCGTAACACGTTTAGATGCAAATGGGTTTCTTCTTTCTTAATAGTTTTAATAGATTATTTTAGCAGTAGTTTAAATTGAAAAGTCTGAAAAGCCTCTTAGCAAAATAGTGTACAATACCAGGGCTTAGTATAACCTAGGTTGTGATGAAAATTATTTTCACAGGTACACTGTTAAACTACAAATAGAATAAAAAAAACTGTACAATATTGGGAGTTATATTTTTCCCAAGGCACAAGGACATGTCGGTTCACAATATCTTCAAGGACATGGGAATCGTGATGGTGACTTTTTAATAATTAATTGACTTCTACCTATATAATAATATGCCAGTGGAATAAATGCATTAAAATAAAAGTTTTTGGAAAGATATTGCAAGTTGAGGCAACAAACTATTCTAAAAGCATAAACATTTTAAAAAAAATCATGTGTGCAATTCACACGTGGTAGAAGTGAAACCTTCAAAAATTCTAAATTTTAATTTTTAAGTTTAATATCAATTTTTAATTTTGATAAAAACTAAAATAATTAGAAAAGTTTTTATAATTCTCTCTCCCCTTCCCCTTGCCCTCCCCCTTTCTCCCTTTATGATTACAAAATACAATTCGTTTCATCGACTTTCAAATCACAACGATGCTATACTGTCGCTTTTTCGTTTCATCGAATACTGTCGCTTTTTCGTTTCATCGATTTTCAAATCACAACGATGTTAAAGACTTTACTTGTTCCGGGTTAAAACTTTTTTTAAAATCTTTATATTACTTGGAAAAAATGGCACATATGGATAAATATATGCATACATAAAATATATGCATACAGAACAAACCACCTAATACAATTTTCAAGTGGTCAAATAAGATGCAGACTTCTATATGTTCATAAAAATATATAAATTTTTGGTTTAAAAACATGCTCACATAGAGATGTATCATAAAAAATAGTTTTGTGTAGCACCCATATGTTAGAGCAGAGATAAAACAATTATGATAACACTATTATTACCACAAACTTGCAAAAAATTTGATGTTTTGGTGTACATTTTTTGTTGAGAAATCAGTTTGAGTGTGTAAAATTATTGTGTCTCACTGTTAAAAGGTAAGTTTGTGTATTTACAAACTTCAGTTACCATTTTTATTTAATTTACTAAGTCAAAGGGAATTAAAATATAATCTATAGTCCATGGAGCCTCAACAAAAAAAAGGTTGGGAAACCCTGTGTTAGAAGAATTGGAGATAATTGTTTTTTCAATGGAATTGAATAGTTGCGAGGCCGTTTTGAAACCATTGAATAATGAAAGGTATTAACTCCTACTTGAGAGCTGTCAACGCTGCGGCAGTTTTTAATATTGATGCTGAATTTTCTTGAACACCTTATTCTCTTTAAGAGCACTTGATCTTGAATGAATTCTCACATTGTACCTCGGTGACATTAAAAATGAGATGATGAGATGTAGCCATAGAATTACTTAAAAGAAAATATGGGCCAAATTCAAAGGTGATGTAGGAAAGTATTATGTATTAAATAAGAATGTCTTAAGCAGGTTTTATTGCTGTTTATTCTATATAATGTAGCCAGTGTCGGACTGGCCATATAGTTGAGGTGGCATTTGCCAGCGGTGCCCTAGCCTGCGTGGACTCCCAACTCTACCTACACTCTGGCTGACGACTTATATATAAAATGGTTCATATATACTTAGAGAGAAATGAAATGGAAAATTTGTAAAATGGTTAACCCTGAGGCCGTCTCTGAAACTTCCTGCTATTTTCGAGCTCAAAGCGCTCAAAAATATTTCTTATCATAATTATTGAGCTCTTCGAGCTCAAGATTTGTCCGTGTCAGCTCCGAATGCATGACTGGAATTTATTCCTTAAATACGTTTGTCTTAGAATGTATAAAATATGTAACACTGTATATAGACATAAATATCAATATCATTTCAAATCAATTCTTAAATAAAAAAATGCTGATAATGTAATTATTTTCAAGTAAAACACAAATGAACAAGATCAAATTTATACAACAAAATAAAAAACATTTAGTAACATCAGACTAAGAAGTTAAAATTAAGGGCCTTTTTAATTTTGTAGAATAGAAGACACCAAATATTCAAACATAATGACATTTAATGATTACATCTTGATATAAGCGAACAATAGTAATCTATGTATCACACTCCGTCATTGCGATTATGCCATAAGAAAATGCCAATATTTTATTACATTCATGTCATTGCGATTACGCCATAAAAAAATGCCAATATTTTGTCACACTCTTGTCATTGTGATTATGCCATAAGATAATGACAAATAAAAATATTGATTTCTTGCTCTAAAGACGCGCAGAAATGTGACACGGAGAGGCCACTAACAGTTACACTTTTTTTAACGCTCTGAACTTCTGATTTTACTCCTCATAAAACTTCGTATCGGGTGCTATATATGAAAATTGATTCTTAAGGAGTAGACTCTAATAAGAATGGCGCTTGTTATGGTTTTGAAAATCAATATTTACCGAATAATTAAGTGAATTAGGGCTTGTACAAAAAAAAACAGCATCGAATCTGTTTTTTTTGTACAAGAAATAATGTATATTCAAAAATATTGCTCCATCAAGATACAGGGTGTCCAGTGGCAGATTTCAAAGTTTGAACAAACATAGTTTCTGAACGCAACACATAAGAGGGGCGCGGGGGCGTCGTTAGTAGCGCAAGCGGTGCGGATGTTTTAGTAGCCATGGAACAGTGGAGTGGAGAGCACCGCGTTTTTGCTGTTGAGGCGTACATTTCAGTGGCAGATTTCAATGTTTGAAAAATTGTAAAGAAAAAACTACACCTCTAATACAAAGTAGGTTTATTTTAACTTTATAACAAATGCGGATTTCATTTTTTAAAAACCACGTTTTCCAAACGGCGGCCATCGAGTCTGACACACTCTTCGAGTCTAGCACGCATGTTTTCAAAAACGCGTTTGCAGAGCGACTAGGGTATCCTACTGACTTTGGCTCGAATATTTTCTTTAAGTTGTGTCACAGTGTGTGACAGACTCGATGGCCGCCGTTTGGAAAACGTGGTTTTTAAAAAATGAAATCCGCATTTGTTGTTATAAAGTTAAAATAAACCTACTTTGTATTAGAGGTGTAGTTTTTTTTTTACAATTTTTCAAACATTGAAATCTGCCACTGTATAAGAAAGTTATTTTGAAAAGGCACTTTTTGAAAACGTTTTATGGCAATATCTTCTACATGGATTAATCGATTTTAATGGCCTTTGACACAGTTTTTTAAGTACTTTTTAAGAACTATATTTATTTATATTGAAAATTAATAACATGTATATTTACTTATTATCCTACAATATCTACCCTTATCCCAGGTTTGTGGAGACCCACACAGGCCCTTCCGGCCCAGTCCGACCCTGAATGTGACAGAGAACTTATGATAGCACGATAGGTAAATTAGCCCCTCGAGCGCAAAGACCACTTCTACTTAACATTGGGCACTAACATGGTGATGGTGATAAAAAAATATATATATAACGCATGGAGCTAAAATCATGGCGGCAAAAATAACTACATACCATAGACAAATTCAATTTGTTGTTTCATTCTCTTTCTCCTGATATACAATTGTCTACATGTTTATTTAATTTCAAACGAAATATGTGTTTGGATGGAATGCATTGCTTATAAGCAAGCAAGTTTCATTTGTTTATAAGCAATGCACTCTCTCGAGTGGTTAAAACAAATTGAAAATGCATATAATTTGCATCTCCATAATTGAAGGAAGAATCTATGATTAAACCTGCCCTATTAAAACGGTGTAGTGTTATTGATTGACAGATAGCGTTACATAAAAACTTCAAGGAAATTTAATATATTTTTCTACAATGTACTTACTTTAAACAAACGGTGTAGTGTTATTGATTGACAGATAGCGTTACATAAAAACTTCAAGGAAATTTAATATATTTTTCTACAATGTACTTACTTTAAACAAACAAGTCTGTAAGCAGGTCTCGGCAAATTTGTTTTCCTGAAGTTTTTAGCTTTACAAGGTTTATATACGTCAAATTTTATTTCCAATACATCGCTTCCGTCGTCAACATGCTCATTTTTTCTTATTATGTTCAGCCTACTCACAACAGATTCAACATCTTTGCAATCCTGTGGCCTTATTAATGGTTGCACTTGATTGCAAACTAAGCTGACTCGAAACTCTGAACCATTTTCCTCATTTATATATTGCTCCTCGTCACTTATATAAATAGTGTTCTCTGTTATGTGGTGTTCGTAACTCTTTTTTGCATTTTTCCAAGTTGTGAATTTAATTTCTTTACGTTTGTCTCTGAGATATTTAAAAAATACCCTGCTATTGTAAAGACCGTTTGAATGAGAAGGTTTATAGTATGGGTAACCAAAGTGGTCTTTTGGTGGTAGCCAAGATTGAAATATACTTTTCACCTCTTCCATGTTAGGTGGTGGTAAAGGTCCTTTGGTATTGGCATGTTTTCTGTATCTATAAAAAGATGTAGAGCCACTCGTTGAACACCCTGCACCGTCTTTGGAAAAGCTGTTATTTACGCATTTTCTTTTGTACACCCTTCTTTCTTCCGAAATCTTCCTCTTTCTAGTCGACCCTTCATCCATTTCTATGCAATCCGAGTCAGATGATGAAATAATAAATTCTTCTATTTCATTATAAGAATTCAGAACGATCGACTTATTGTATCTCCCGTTAAAGCTTTTTATCAAATTTCGAATTGAATTCATTATATGAACTTTTTCTCTATTATTTAACTCTGAAAATATTTGTTTATATTTTGACACCAAAGTTTTTATAGCTTCTAAATGTTTATTTTCTTTTTCATCGAGGTTCTTCATGATCTTCTTATGATTATCACTTGATTTAGTTATATCAATTGTTTCTGTAAAATTGGCATATTGATTTGTGTTATTTCTTCTCTCTGTATTATTATAACGGTAATAAGGCTGCCTCATTACTTGATACTGAGGTCCGGGGAATCGGTTGAATTGATTAAATGTCGGGAAGCCAAAGTATCTTTGATTGTTTTGAAAACCAAAGTAAGGAAAGTATAGAGCTGGTCTGAAAAAGAGATTTCCTGTGAAGTTAATTTGGAAGAAATTATACGGTGGAAATATATTTCCATATCTCATACCGATGTGATGTGCAAAAGATGGAGTGGATCGTCTATTAGGAGTACTCCTCCTTCTGTTTTCCGGGGAATTGTTACCATTAGTAATAGCTTTTAACATGGGTCGATGCCGATTAAAGTTTTCTTCATCGCTTGATGAATATGAGTAAGATGGCGGATTAATTTTCTTCGTAATAATATTTTGTATATTTAACAAATAACTACGGTTTTTGACTTTGATATTAGGAGGTAAATATCTTGATTCAGGTACGCTTATTTCAATGATACTGTCCTTATTAATATCAGAAATATTATCAAAATAATCTGTTGCAGGATCCAAGACAATAACTTCCGTTTCATTGTCGTTCAAGTTGTGATGACCGTTCATGTTCGTTGAAGTTGAAAACTCCGAGACAATTTCACATTCATCACTGCTGATGCTGCCATTAAAATCATTTTCAATATTACTTTCATTTGTTTTATTGTCAGGCTCTTTGTTGCATATGGGTCTCGGTCTGGCAGGAGTGGATTCAGTGTTTTCGCAAATTACGCTACCTACTAATACTAAAGGTAGGTTTCGCCATTCTGTATCGTTAGTTGTCACATTTACTGAAAATTTAATCAAATATATATTTAGATTTCTTTTTAAATTTAGAAACAAAGTAAGGAAACAAATATATCCCTCTTAATAGGAAAAATAGATACACAATTATAGTCGTTTATCCAAGAGAAGGAGTTACGTATGTATTAATTTCAGTATTCATACATGCATCTTTCTTCGTCACCTACTACAGTGGACACAACTAATTTTGAACTTAGTTTTCATATAACATAAAATCATTTATATTAGCCTGAGGAAAGTCGAAGTGTTTTGAAACTTATGACAAGTTTACAATGAATAAACTTAGAAAGATGTTTATAATGTATACTAAAAGACTTTACAGTTCATTTAGTTTTAAGTGAAAGTCTTGTAAGTAGTCTTGAAGTCGTTAATAGTGTATTACTGCATAAGTATATTTAGCAACAACGTATAAAGCTGATAATTTAAATTTATGTTACTTCCACAATTGAAACTTAATTTTGACAATAATAAGCTTAACGGCAGTTAGTTCGTAAAAAAAAATTCTAATTCAATATTTTAGATACACAGAAAAATAAAAACATTAAATAAATAAAAGGTGGACTTAAAATATTTCTTTCCATTGAAAAGGAATGTAGAAATTAGCAAATTACGTCTTCGAAAGATTCATAAAAATTTCAAGACCCTTAATCCTAATTTTGTATGAATTTTTTATAGAAATGTTAATGGTTTGTTTGTTTACGTGTTCAGCTGTTATCAATGAGATTTTTTTAATCTTTTATAATAAAATCAATTGACAAAAAAGTGTAATTTTTGTTCCTACCCATTCAATAAAATCCTGGTTTAACCATACTTATGTAATCAAGAATCATAACACTACAAATGACAAATTATATTGCTGTACTAATATGTTAAATTATGTACTTAAATTACTTACTGTCAACAGATCTTGAATCACATTCTTGTGCCCAACTACTGCTAGCAGTATTGGTGACCCCACTATTTTTCTCCAATTCTGTTTCAGCCTTTTTATGTCTCAATAACTTATAGCCCACTCTGCTCAGTGCAGAATACACTCTGTACTCATCGAATGAAATGCCGGTATCCAGCAACAGCGTGTAAGCTTGTTGTATCGATACAGTCACACCGCCATATTTCAGTTCTAGACAGTTCTATGTGAAATAAATTATTTTATTAATGATAAAACATACTAAAAAAATTATTGGATTTGACTTGATTTCTGAAAAATATTCTTTCTGATTTTTATTATAATTTTATATATTCTTTGTATATTTGTAGTGTTGATTAATTGAATGTAATTGTGTTACAAAAACAACATAATAAACAAAAAGTATCGCAGTTTTTATCAGCAAAATTGATAGTATTTATAAGTGTTATAATGTCAGTATGCAAATGTTATCAGAGTTATCTTTAGGATAATTATTTCTATACAAATAATCATAATGAATTTTTCTTTCATTTTTTTTTTCATCATACATTTTTTAGAATATTTTTACGAACCGTTTCCATGAGATACAAGGTCTCTTCAGGATAGAGACACATTTGCTTATTCTTCATATGGCCCATATGACTCCAGTGACTGCCTTTCATTTCATTTACTTTGGCTACACATTCTACAGGATCCCATTCTGCATGCGTGAGGACACCCCTGAGAGTCATAAAGATAATTTCACAATATATATATATATATATATATATATATATATATATATATATATATATATATATATATATATACATATATATATATATAAATTTACGGTGACCGGCAATAAGTGTCAGACAAAGATGTTGTTCCTTGACTAAAACTTTTATGTTCCTTGACAGACTTTTTTTCAGAAAATTGAAAATAATATTCATAATTATTTGTTATCTTTTTCATATACACGATACTTGCACACATTTTTCAGCGTCGCTCGGGGGAATAACCCATGAACGGCTGTGAAGACATCGCCACTGCGGGTAAACACCGCACTCCGGGCGAATATTGGGTGTGTTAAAAAGAGTTATATATAATATTTTTTTGCGCTCAATTAAAAAAAGAGTGTGTTTTACATTTATTTGAACAAAAATTTATTCCTTTATAGCCAACAAATAACATTTTTCTTTGTCCAATATCTATTCCCGGATACTGTGTATCTATATATATTTGTATGTGTGTGTGTGTGCGCGTGCGTGTGTGTGTGTGTGTAAATATAATTATTCAATTAATTGATTTATAAGTAAACATCATTGCTCATTAAAACCTCCACTACTTTCTGGCGGGGAATTACACAATGTATTACATTTTTAATGAATGTAATTTTTCCTACGTAAAGAGCAAGCAGAATTACAATATTGTTATTAAAGTTAATCAGTAAATTATAGTGAGAAGCACATTACATTATGAATCTATTGAGTAGAATAACTAACTAATAACAACTAAAAATTATTGAAAATTTTACATGTAATGTTTCTCAGAAAAGTATTTAAAACCTTTTTTGTTATTTTTCTTTAGATTTCTTAGGGTAATATGTGTTTCTATTTATACAGATTTAATAATATTATTGACAAGGCACTGTTAAGGTAAATTGATGTGTGCCAAAGTAATAGTATCATTTATTTCACTTAATATAATTTTTTTTTCAAAATATAGTCAACAACGATTGATAACAATTTTATATTGATAAAATATATCCATTGTTTTTATAATTTATAAGTGTTGAATACAAACAGAAAAAACCCCTTAACTTCAAGAAGAACTGTATGTTGTAAAAGTTGAAACTAGATATTCATTATTATTTTTCACAGTTTCAAATATATTGTTTATTGTACCATGCAAAAGCATAAGGAAAAACAACGATTTATC
The DNA here is from genome assembly GCA_039881145.1 of Druceiella hillmani. NCBI lineage: Eukaryota > Metazoa > Arthropoda > Insecta > Lepidoptera > Hepialidae > Druceiella > Druceiella hillmani. The sequence goes on along the minus strand of JAYKKI010000007.1, from coordinate 46,607,452 downwards.
TAAAACGTTTTACATTTCCTTCCATGTTTATTCAATGTACTTTAGAAAATTGAGAGGGCGGCTGACATTCAATTTTCATGTTTTCTGGTGTCTCCTAGTACGAGATCCGATGGCGTGATTATTACAACTGATGAGAAAGGATATGCATAATTACCTACTAAAATGTGGCTGCAAGGAATTTTAATTAAAAACTTATTCATTTTTTTTAAACTATTTCATTCACTTTTGTTTAAGCAAAATTATGGTTCATTTCAAAGAGAGAGGTGTAAAGAGCGTAAAAAGTTTAGGATGCCATCTCTCACTCAGCCGCAACCTCTTGGCAGTCAGGTGTAATTAGGTATTTATTTGATAAATTTATAGGTTCATAACGTATCGTAATGAATTATATATCTAGTTTTTACTCATCTCGACAGTATATCGCTGTAAAAGTAGTCGCAGATAGAAGCTGCTAACCGTCAAAAGTATACAAGACCGAGAACAAGTCAGGCCACTATAGCGTCCATCGTTATCAAGCTTAAATCTCAATTGAAAAAATACTTTTCAACTAAGTTTAAAAGCCTTCAATAATTCAAATGATATATTGCAGGTATAAATATTGATTTTGGTGATATGTAGGTGACTTTTTTTAAAAAGTTAAAAAAACATTTTGATATATCTCTCTTAGTTCAACAAATGGTTTGTGTGAAAAAGACAAATCAAAATAAAACATGACAATACTCTTCACATTTTCATCTATTGCTTCAGTCTTGTCTATAATAGTGCTATGTTATGTTCAAAGTGTTAAATGTAATTTGAAAAACACAAAAAGTAGATTTTTGGTGTTTTAATTCTAAGGAGCATTTTAAAATTCTGCCAATCGTTTTTTATATAATCTTTGCATGAAATTATTGAAATTTAGAAAAATATTTTATCATCCAGATGTCATATAATCTACAAAAAAAATTCACTGATAAAAACTGAATAAGTTCAATATATCGAAAGAATAATGCTTAAACTATTTTTAAAACTATGGAAATTGTGTAACCCACTTGCATGTGATAAACTAGAGCTTCTCCTGAAAATTTATCTTAAGAATATTTTCTGAAAACTTCAAGTCAATCCAACGAAAAAAGTGGAAATTTAAAATAATAACCCCCTTAATAAAATCCCTTGAATCAACAAAAACAAGTAGCATGTGGAGCTATTTGATCTATTTGATCTGTGTGCAAAACAAAACCTGGTCCTCACATTTAAAAGCCATCCTTCATGCTCGATCATGGTCAAGTAATTGTTTATTAACTTCTTAGAAACAAAAAATCCTTATACTCAAAAACAACAATCTCATTTCAACTTTATTACAAACATTTTGAGTTTCAATTAAAATGCTCTTGGAAATGCTGATTTTTACCAAGATTATATTTTATTATTCTGGTTAGTAATGGGCTAGTCTAATATCCTTTGCCGGCTCGAAATTCATTTTTGAATCACTTTTGAAAGATCAATGTACTTATGCCCAATGCTAAATAACAGAATAAAAATTTCAACGTCAATTCAGCCACCGAGATGAAACTGTGCAATTGTGATTCTGTGTACTTACGAGAGTTAGAAATAACCAATGTACGATGTAATAGTTAAAAAATTTATAGAACTGAGAAATTGTATAAAAATTCACTACAGCAGTTTGATTTTTGACACAGTACTTGTAATGATTTCAAATGTGTTGAAGTGTAAAGTGTTATGGAAATATTAAATTCCAAACATCAAGTATTCACGGAAATGAGTCATGATCATGACCTCAATAGTTTCAGAGTAAGGAGATGGAATGGTCTACTTTAACATATATTTTGGAATATTATTTTATATACGCAATTTAAAATTATCTATTATTATATTCCTCATAATAAGTCCTTTCAAGTGATACCACACATGGCATATAAAATAAAAAAATTAATTACCCCTACTTTAATTCTTGTATGGATATTCTAAAAAAGTTATATAGGTTAAAAAAGTTATAAAAATTTTATAGACTTCTGAGAAAATCGGCTGTGAATGCAGAAAAAAGCAAATATACCTAAATGTACCTAATTTTATGTACAATAGCCTCAAAATTAGGAGGGGAATATATTTCTTTGCTTATTTTTCTGTATATATCTGAAAATATAATACATAAAATAATCAAAATATTTTGGAGACCCTTATAACTAGCCTTTTAAATGATACCTCACACTATATATAAAATAGAAAAAAAAATCTTAAGTTGGTACTTCACTCGATCTCTAAAATTTTATTATAAACATTTTTCAGTGTAAGATATTGAATTATGTGCAGATTAATATGTTTTATTACGATGCCAAATTTTAATTTACGTCGATTTCTGAGGAAAACTGCAACGGATAGTCAGACAGATACGCGAATGATCTTATAAAGTTTCCGTTATTCCTTTTGCGGTACGGAACTTTAAAAATAAAAATTTTAACCCTAAAAATTATAAGGACAAGATAACATTGCAAGCATACAGGATAAATGAGTTTATATTCAGAAAATAATTCAATGATGTCCACACGCTTGTCTCTACTCAACTTTGGTCCGCCCGATACTTCAATACTGCTCGGTTATCAGGTCACCTTATGCCCAATCTTCTTACCAATAGGGTGGATAAAATACAGAAAAAATTCTTTAAATATTTTATGTATCACATGAACATTAGAGGATCAAATATGAATAATGTGGAAGTTTTAATCAATATCGGATCAACAGTCTCTTCGGTAGGAGACAAATCGCAGATCTTTCTTATTTCTACAAATCCATCAATGGACAGATTGATTCCCCAGATGTATTAGAACAATTTGGCATTATCTGCTCTAAAGCAGGATCAAGATCTTGCAGGTTGTTAAATAAAGTGAAATCTTTGAAAAGTTATGTGCATCATGGACCGGGAAACAGAATAGTAAATCTAGTCAATGAATATTGTTTTGATATTAATTTTCTTGGCGGTTCTTTATAAATTTTTTGGCAAAGATAAAAAAGATACTGTACTGACTGACTGATATATCTCATTTATAGTGCAATTTACTAACACGAATATTACTAATTGTTAATTTCAGTTGTACATATTAGCCGATTGGCATAAATAAATAAATGAAATTTAGAATTTGAGTTCTATTTCATTATTTTTTAATTTCTTTTGAAAAATTGCAAATCATTACTTTAATAGTCCTTTTTAGCAACTAGATTGAGTAATCTAGTCATTTTTATATAAATAAAATGAAAAAAACATTCAGTGAGAAAAATACACCTAATGCATAAAAATATCACAAAACAGGCTTTTTTACTTAAAAAACGAGCTCATCAATTCTACGTGTTCATCAATTCTAATAAGCTCTTTATAGATGCTTTATTAGAATTGATGAACACTTAACTTTAAAATTTATATAATATTAAGGATAAATTACATGACAAGAAACGTAAAATTTATACATACTTTTGTTCATTTTGAAGTACTAAAAATAAATTAATATTCCAAAGTAATCATTTGAAAATAATTTAAAATTGTTGTAATTCTACTCATTTAAATATGATATTAACTTACGTATATTAAATTGAGAAATAAAACTGAGCAAATTCAACAAATATGTCGAATTCAAAATCTAATTGACGAAATCTACATTATATCTTTAACATGGTAGAAATAATAAGGTACATATCTAAGATATATGATTCTACTTGTACAAAAAATTATTTAAATGGTATATTCTATGACATATATGTATTTCATAATGAGGTCTCAAAGTGAATGCGTCATCTTTAAGTTCGTAAAATAAATATTACTTTTCTTACTCAGATAGTCAGTCTTTAAAAATAGTAATTCAAAAAACTGTGAAGAATGGGGTAATTAGAAATACTTTAGCGGGAAATAATGTAAAAGAATACCAGTCATGAAATTGAGATTTTTATTGTTGATATATATAATCAGTCATCAACTCTCATAATTAACATTGATAAATTTATAACATAAAATAAATTTTCAATCATAATACAAAACCCGTGGTGTTCAGTATTACCCGTGCAATATTTAAAGCACATATCTCAATCTGCAGTTGCAAGGCCATAAAGGAACATCAGGTGTTTCCAGTTTGAGAATGGTGACAGGAAATGTTCAGATTGTACCAGTGGATTTATAAGATATATTAAACTTAAAGGAATCTAATGGCAAAGTTCCTGCCGTTCAAAAACTATTTAATATTTGTTTAATATTGCTGATGAGATTGAATGCTCTTGTAAAGAGTTCAATAAGTTCATATTGTGTGATTCTTCATCCTCTATAGGCAACCATATATGAGTCACATTCCTGCTAACTTTAATCGATCCAGCCAGCCAGCGACATTCAAGTTTTCATAAACTCCCGCAATAAATGAGGATTCATTCTTTTTCTTTTGAACACAAAAATGGAAGATGGAAACACTAAATGCACATGAAATTATTGTCTTTCTCCACTTGTACCCATTCCTATCTGCTTTATTTCATCTATATTATATAGATAATTAGCATCAAATAGATAATATATTTGTAAACTTACTAAGTTATTAAAAAAATTGAACTTCTGGTTCATTAAACGCAGGAATTCTATTTAACAATATTGATACAGTTTTCTCAATGATATATATGGATATCTGTTTATGAATCAATAGTATCAATCTTAACCTGCCATTTGATATAATTTTTAAAGTTGTCTTTTGGTATATTGGTAGGCGAGTTTGTAAACAATTTCAATGGTCAATCCATAAAAAAGTTGACTGTACTTGGCTCTCCCAATTCTATTTCTGGGGCTTAGGAAAATATACATTTCCTGTTATATTTTGGCTGCTTTAAAATTTCTTTCTTGAAATGATCATGTCTAGTAGTTATGAGAGCATTATAATCAGTATCTGCATTACCCAATGATCATTTTTTTATTTTTTACATCTTCAAATTCTTTCTTTAAATCCTCTAATTAATATTTTTCTTCCGTTTTCAGCTTATAACTTCTAACTAATTTAAAGAAAGCAACTATGTATGGAGAGAATAGAAATTGAAGACACAAATTTAAGAAAAACATTCCATCAAAAAAAATATTTTACTATATATATCAAAGATAAGATTAACATAAATCGATTAAAAGAATGAGAAATATTTGCTAAAATTAATGGATAAATTTATTTTGAAAGTGAAATAATTACTATGTTAATGGATAAATCTACTTGCCTTAATCAATTTGTGTGGCTTCACTGCAGTGTTGTTGATCTGACTCTAAATGCAATCTTTGTCTGCAGAAAGAGAATATCAAATATCCTTCTCTAATATGGCATTAATGCTCTTCGCGACTATCCCACTATCCTACTTTAATTAAAGTGCATTTTTCGCTGATTTTCTATATTTAATACACGGTTTATTTTGTAAAACTGATTTATGAAAACTTTCTAACAAATTATGTTTTGCAAAAGACAATTGTTCTTTTTCGACATAATTTGTTTTCCCTTTCGCAATTAAACCCTTAACATATAGATAACAATAAAGACTGCTAAATATTAAGCATAAATAAATAAAAAATGTCAGGAAAAAAACGGGTAAAGGAGTTTTATATATCTAACTGTCAGTTGAAAAATAATTATTTACATATATTTTCTGCTAAATTAAATCGCTAACGACTTTTATAAGTGTACACAATATTACTGGTTTTAACTTTTATCAATTACAAGAAAATATGAGAACATTATTTCTTTGTGACGTCCTTTCATACTAAAGGGTATAATTACCATTTTTCAATCCGCTCGACTTCAATAAGATGTTTTCTGGCTTCAATAGCGCACTGGACTTGTTTCTTTTCGATCCACGACCCATTTGGAATAACATCTTTATAGCCTCGTGTAGGTAAAGATCCATTTAATTTTGTTGTCCCCCTTGACACTAACTCCTTGCCACTGTATTTTGGAAATAAAACTTAAGTAAATAATCGAATTCACTTATTCCGCAACGATGCAGTGTAGCGTAATTGTGTATGTCTATACTCACGACAATAATTCTACCCCATCCATAACAAAATATGTTTTTAAAAATTATTGTCTAACATTTTTACTTAATATGCTAATGAAAAACAATATTTCCGCTGTTTATGATAAAAATTATAACTATGATTACATTGTGAAACGAATGTCAGGAATTGTAAATAAATGTCACTACGGTGAAATGTTACTTCTTTCGTCGTTTGGAGACTAAGCTCATATATCTACAATGTAGATAAATATAAATGGACAAGGGAATAAAGCAAAAGACATGTGAACAACTGTTAAAAATTTCAATCAGAAAATAAAATTTCGGTACAAGCGAAATTAAAAAAATATGTTAAATGTAAATATATAAATATTATTAATCCAGAATATAGTCTACACATGTAAGTTTTTATAATATGAAAAGAGTTTTGTTTTATTTGATAGTTTAATACCAGTGTTTTAAATTAATAACTATAATGGTATTAGGGGTTTAAGATTTCTTTTTTTGAACTTAATCACTTTTCATTGTAAATATAATTTTTTCTTGATTTTGCAGTCCATTGCTTAGAACCTAATCAAAATAATATTGGTTTGGTTAATAAAGTTTTATTAAACATATTTTATTTATTTATGGTATTAAGTATGTAAGAACCGATTAGGGAACCTGTTTCAACAAAAATATTTTAAATTCTAAATGTGGCACAGGAATTAAATACAATCAATGACATTTCATTCTCGCAATCTATTCGGCAATAACAATATATAGCGAAAATAAATTGCGATGATTTTAATTACAGATTAATAAAGCTGAATAAGATGATATTCCAGCAGAACCCGGTCCAACTCCTATAATGTTTGACAAGTATATTTTTCGGTATGTTGACAGAGCGTTATTATGGATTAACTCAATCTTATTAACTGTTTAGTTTCTTAGCTAGTTGATCTAATTGCTAATAATAAATCTCTGCATTCACCGTGATTCTCTCCAAAAGCAAGTTTCAATGAATAACGCTATTTATATCACACCAGCCGCTCAGCGTTATTTTCTAGTATTCAGTTCCAGTTTGGGTATTCAACATTCCTTTTTCTCCTACACTAAGCCCTTGGTGTTTGCGTATGTGAATAAATATATAACCCCCCCCCCCCTCATCACCAGTTACTAATCGCTTCAATAAAATCGATGTTACGTTTTGATGGCAATAATTGTCGACAAACATTAACTCGTGTAATAAAAGAATCCATACTGACGTCGATTTAAATTTATATTCTTTGATGTAATGAACTTGAAAGCTTGGCCGAAAGTCATTAGCCGAGCACACATCATTGTTTATTATTTATACATATAATAAAATTGTAACAGAGTCAATTCTATAGATTGAAAATATTTAAAAAAAATTGATTGATTTAGAGTATAGAATGATAATAGAAGTCAGAACTTTTTTAGAGTTTTTGTCCATTTATCTGTATGTTAAGTTGAGCGGATATCATGCAAAATCTATTGGAAGAATTTTGATGACATTTGGTATGGTAATAGCATATATCCTATATAGGGAATAATAAAAACTGAATTTTTAATAATAAAATATTCATTTTCGACAACTTTTCAATTCTACTTTATGATGTAGTTAAAACAACAAGCTGTATCCAATTCTGTATAGATAAGTGCGTTAAAACTTACTTTTTAAAATGGGTATCAATTAGATATTCGTGTAGTAAGTTTGACGTCTATTGATTAAGTGACTATTGATTGGTCAAATGGTTTTTAGACTCAGGGGTGGTTTTTCTCAAATTTATGGTACATTTGCGTCTTGAATATTGGTGTGGTATTTCGAATATATCTGTTTACAACAATTCACGATTACATTATAATATTTTATGAAAGCTATTGAGAACATGTAAATATTAATTACATAAGATAGCTTTCTTATAATTTCCATCCCCTTTTATTTTCTTAAAATCCGATTTTGTTTTATGGGCAACCTATTAATTTTCTTTTTTTTTGTGTTTGATTGTTCACAATTTATAATTTATATATGGTTTGAACACACTGTATTTATTTTTATATTTTTCTGGTATTTACTTTTAACTGAAAGAAATATTGAATACATTTGTTAAAATATCTCAAATGAATCTTTATAAATCTATCTACTTGAAAATTTAATGTTATTGCAGTAATTTCCTGCAAAGTTTTGTCCAATATGCTCAGCGGGCATGATTTCGTTTTATTAATTGGGTATATATGTTCCTACTAAAATTGATTATGCTGCTGAGTGGATGTGATTTATTTCGATTAAAAACATTATTAACTGTGTTGATCTGATCATATTCTTGTTAAATTATTATAGGCAAGTTTATCTTATTTTAGTATAGTATTTTAGTAAATGTCTTTTTCAACTTTTTCTATACCAGATATTATTTATACTGCAGAATATCTTTAAATCAATATCTCTACTTATCATTTCCGGTATTAGCAATATAGGACCTGGACATGACATAAAGCCCTTTCTATTTTCGCTAATGGTACGGGCTGAGTTACACCGTGTTTAGTTAAGTATCATTTGGACAGTAAATTACAAATTAAATGGTGAGTTGACTATTAAGTAGATTAAATAGAAACACGTTTTATTTTTATACCCCACCGCGCGTCTCCCGCACCTCTGCGCTTTAACACGCTGCGCGTGTGGAGGGGCGAGTTTAGTACAGTGACCATAGATAATATATTAAACAGTGACAGCACAGATAATATATTAAAGTGATAATGCATAAGTTGATAGAACGCGACGTGTTTAATTTATTATTTCTTGATTATTATTAGTACAAATATCTATTTCTAATACATCAACACACATTATTTCTTTTGATTGATTGATTTCACGTAGTTGATAATCAATTTTATTTCGGATTTTTGGTTAAACCTTGGCCACTCTTTTTGTAAGTCACAATGAAAAAGTGATACTTGAAACTAAACTAGCCTATACGTTTGGACACAGGTTGCTACTTATCGAACTTAACTCGCCAAATTTGAAACTAAACTCCCTACTTAATTAAACCATTGTAAAGAAAAAGAGAGTTTCCCTTATTGGCGACTACCAAGTGTCTATGGTTAACTGCTGCATGTTGATACAAGATATCTAGCATTCACTGTGATGAAATATTGTCCCATATTTCTTGATCATATCATAAATGCTTTGTAAAATATCTATGGGAAAAACGCGTTTTAGTACATACATTTTATCGATACGAACTATTTTTTCGATTTTATCCATACGGATTACTTAATATTCGCATGAAATAAGTTCGAAACAAATGTAATCATTTGGGTTCGAAACAAATGTAATCATTTGGGAAAATCTAAAATAGGCTTCTTTGATTTTTATGTATGCGTATTCGTAACACGTATAGATTACCTATCTACTAATGATAATTTGTGTCATTAGTAGGTACTAATGATGGATTACTAATTAACAGATGGATTAGGTAATCCATCTGTTAATTAGTAATCCATCCAAGCAAAGGTAATATTAGCAATCGATCCTTTCTGAAATTATCATACTTCTTCAATACGTTTTCAAGTTGTGATCAAGAAAAGCAAAATAATAGACAAGTATAATTGTCCGAAAATGTAGGTTCGTAAAATCTTTAATTCAGTTGTAACTATATTGTTAAGGATAATAATAGATTAATGTTCCATAACATTAATTAATTTTTGTCATAATATTAACAGTTCATTAGATGTGTAGCTTTACAATTTTCACAAATATGGAGAGCTTAGCATAACCTCTCAAACCACATCACTTGGCAAATTACTCAGGACATAATCCTAAACAGTGTGTGAACAAAAAAGGTGAATTGAAATAACCGTACCAAAAAAAAATTATTTCTCTGGACTATAAATAAATTTCGATAATTAATAAACAAATTTGATTAATTAATAATTTAATATAATGATTCGAATTTCATAAAACATGTATCATCTTAACAATTTCCAACAGTTAACGGACATTTTATGTATTGACGTTTTATGCAGTATGTGCTAATGGGAGATTTTATGCAATCGGGAGTGAGTCCGGATTAGAAATGCATGTCTTTTTATTCAAAATTCTCGTAAATCATACAGAGAAAATGGAACGATCTCTAAACGAATTGAAGATTATTTCAATTGTGAGAGAATTACCGTTGTGCAATAAACTATTTGTTGCAGTTATAGAATGAACTGCAACAAATAGTTTATGGCACAACGGTAGCAAAATATGTGTGGTGTTACTTTTATGGAGCATAAATATATTGTTAGCAAAACGCATTAGGTATCATTATACTAAATCATCTAGTTAATGACTTGGGAATAAGATTAAATTTGCGCTTTTCTTGTTATTTAGCTGTAGTAAAATGTTCGTTCGAAAGGCTTGGATTTGTATTGAACAACACCAAGGAATACTTTTCCGAGTTACGATGTTCTTCTGTAGTCTATCTGCTTGCGCTATAATTAGTATGAAATAGGTAACTTAGTAGCCAATCATTTGGAATTCATGGAGCTCAGATGATATAAATGTTATGAATGAATGTGGAAATGGGGATCGACTGGGAATAAAAGTAACCATTCAGTCTCGTGTACAGATATTGATGGGAGATCTTTCATCCTTAGATATTTGCAGATAAGACGGAGTGATTTCTTTTAATTCATACCAGTTTTCACCTGGTTAAGCTAGGTTTTCATTTTTACCAACCGAAGAGATAGTTCTGTACCGTTGAAGTTTATTTTTCAAGTACTAAATGGAAATATCATGTTCCCTGGATTGTTGAGGAGATTTTAGTTCTCTACATAACTTCCTGTGTTTGCGTTATCATCATTAGTGGCACTTTGGATAAATTGTATTTCTGTTAATGATATATTTTTCTTCTGTCTATGAGTGAGACTATGTAGTAGAGATGTGTAACTCATGAGTGTGAGATATAAAAGATAAAGCTCATATATTACGATCATATCTATCACTCGCTCACTTGAAAACAAAATGTATCAGTATGTCACTAGCTCGGAAACGATCGACGACTTTTTCGTTTCACCAAATCAATCATTTTACTCACTCGCCGCGTCGTGAAATTAGATATACAAGTATATGTTTTGACGTTGCATGAAAGAGAAAGAAAACGATTGAACTGTTTGGTCAAATATGCAACTGGATCTATGCGGACGACGTAGCTACTCGAGATCGAACGATGTGAACGCTGTATTAAAGTATACTTTAGTTCGTAAGAGATAAAATATACTCTAGTTCGCTCAAAATATTTGCGTAAACAAACACTTTTTTTTGTTTTATTTCCAAATTCAATTTTACAAATTAAGAGTTTATAATTTAAAATCTTTAATGAAATAAAAAAAATGTTCAGCACGACTAGAATTCGTACTACAAGTACACACTTATATAACATTAAGATGTTTGAGGGTACATAGTTTATTAAAATATTTACAAATGTTAATATAATTTTTAACCAAGTAAATCGCAAATTGCTCAAACAATTAAAATTATATAGAATCATATAGTATCATGATAAACTTTAGATAACCATTAAGAAGAAAAAATTACTATTGAATTTGTTGTCATTTTAACTTTACCAATTTCGGAGATGAGATGAAATATGTTTAATGGTATTTTTAATAATAACGGTAGAAATATCGCCTCACAAAACATTCTAGATAAATAACAGTTTTGGAGTCCTTATTACTCGTCCTTTAAATGGATCCTAATTTTTTTACATCAAATTTGCTCTCTCGGAGAAACATTTTTTAGGTTTTTAATATTGTAAAATATGCTTGACAATAAGCACTATTATTCTATGCTACATTTTAACTCACTCACTTACACGTACACTGACAGACGGACATGCGGACGCGACTACAATCCAGCGTCTTTTTATTTGAAAATCTATATCAACCAACTATATCCAACGTCTTAAGTGAAATGTAACAGCGCGTGTTTTTTAAGATTCCGTACTTTAAATTGAAAAACAACAATAGATTCATCCTGTAAGGGCGGAACCTTATACGAGATTTATTTGTCAGTTAGTCCGTCTGTCAAAGCCGATTTTCTCAGAAAGTAAGTTAGGTACATACTTGAGAATTGGCATAGTAATACATCTTATTAACATAAATATTTTGCACTGGATAATTTTTCAAAAAAATTGCAAAATAATTATGGAAGGGATAAATAAAATATTAAAATTTTCTTTTATGTTTTACTTGTTATCTGAAGTATTATTTGAAAGGGTTTGTTATGAAGAATATACAAATATTTTTTTCGTCATTTTAAGTGGCATATTTATAATTATTCTAAAAATATATGCGGAAATAGAGCACATCAATCCCTTCCCCCTTTTCCTTACTAAACCAAAAATTATGAAAAAATCTGAGTTGGTAAAATGTGACTAGAAGATTACAAGAAAACTACTAAGATTATCCCACATTTTATCATTTTTCAAATATGGACCACGCTTTTGTGACTGTGAAAGACGTGGTAGGCAATATATTTATGTTATTGAAAAATTAATATTTGTAAACGGTTTAATAGAAGTACTATGTACCCTTAAATGTGTTTAAGTGCCTAAGTTTGTACCCAATTCTTGTTGTTGCGAATTCTAGGCACTCGTATTTCAAAGTTTTTTTTTTTCAATAATTAGTGAGTGCTGAGAGAGAAAAAAATTCTACTTGTATCATATTTTTTCTTACAGGTAACATTGCAGAGGTGCGATATGATATTGACTAATCTATAAAAATTTATTACTATCATAAAATATTAACTAAAATAAATGTAGAACACTTTGTTTCGTGCGATTGTGCAAATATGTCCATAGTTATGTGTAAATACTCATATAAAGAGGTAGTAGGTTTATATAAGTCTTACATGACGAAGACGCGTTTTGACTATGGTTGAAATAGTTCTTTGATCCTAAAACACTTTTGTAATTCATCAGTAGATTTTATATTAAACACGAGTAATTAGATTTTGCGGTGTCTTCGCTCATTTCGATTTCCGATTAAGGCGACGGGATTAATATGCAAGGTTTAGTTTCAAGAGATACATGCACAGTAGATTTCATATACGCATTGCGCCATCTTTTGACATATATGGGTTATAAATTGATTAATATATACGTTGCGCCATCTATTGGAATGCAGTAGTACCAAATGATTATTATTGACTAAAGCCTTGAGTTGTACCAGAGAGGAATAATGCTATTTCTCGTGTTGAAAAGTACATTGTGTGTTAATTCGAATAATGAATTATGTCTTATGCATGTCGATTTACTCTAAAAAAATCGATCTTCGATTCGATTTAAATCAAACATACTACAATCAAACATAATAGATCGATTTTTGATTAACCGAATCGTTAATGGATTTTTTGAATTCATTTAATATAGGCAAAGAAAATTACTGATCACAAATTAGTATAAATTAAATACAAATAATTAGTTAACTACAGATTACGCTTATACGGCAACTAAAATATCAATTGCAATACAAAACTGTTGTCCTTTCCAAAAATCCTGAAGATATTTTTATGGAACAGTTCTTTGTACAATATTTTCAATTTAAAGATTCCTCCAATTTAAAGGTTATCGACTACAGTACAACCGAGTTTCTTTTGTGCCTGACAGAGACAAAATTTGAAAACTGAAATCCTTAGTAACCTTATCACTAGTTTTTGAATTGGTCGATTCGAGAAGTTTATGGATCGATTCATTGAATCGATTTATTGTTCCAGATCGATTTAAAAATCATTAACTTTACTCTAAATAATATATTTTTTGGTTACCGATTTCAGATCGGCATGCCTACCATGTCTATATCACGAGTGAATAACAAAACATCTAATTTTTTGTGGTTTTAGTGTTTCACACAGGAGAATTACTGAGTATTACTCAGGAATTATTTGTTACTTATGTGCTACTGTATGTTACTTATGTTCTACAGTATGTTACTTACGTGTTACTATATGTTACTATGTGTCAAAAGTCTATGTGTTATTCCGTCACTCGAATTATACGTAAGTAAGTCAATTCGGTAGCGATTCGTCACGCGATTTTTAATTTATTAGGTAACAAACAAACTGACAAACAAAACAAACGTATAATGTAAATAATCACAAACTCATTGTACATTGCTTTTAAAATAATGTCGCATCATTTTCATCCCATTGAAGATTTATACTTGTAATAAAAACAAATGCAAGAATACTTATAATAAAAACAACAACAAAACAACAATGCGTTATGCATTAAAGAAATAAACACAGAAATGAAAATTAGTTTCTTGTGTGACTCTTTGACAGGCACCTTGTATTCTTTGATAGGCTCGTGTCAAACAACTGATGGCGTGACTACTTAAAATAAGTATATATATATATAAATATATATATATATATATATATATATATATATAATATATATATATATATATATATATATTTATATATTTATATATATATATATATTTATATATTTTTTTTTGAAGAGAGACCTCTAAATAACTGATTAAAATTACTTCTTAAAAATATCTTCAGTCTAAAGACCTATTACAATTTGATAACCGTGTGGATTCACTGATATTTCATTTCTTGAATTAATTAATATAAATACACCCTCTGCGCCATCAGTGCACGTATTACATAGTAACCGTCTGAAATCACATTAACTAATATTGTCTCAAACTTTAATTATAATTTACACAAGTAGTTTATAGCTAAGAATAGATTTTAATACAGTCGGATGCCGCACTAAAGGTGTACGTGAAGTATAATGACTCGAACATAAAAAAAAACATTTAAGAGCCTTGTACTAATACGACCGACGGGTAACTCGTAGTATAATTATCTGACAGCGTTCAAACTTTTTATTCTTAGCCATAAACTATTCTTATAAATAATGGGTGGCTTGGCTATGCTGTTAAAAACGTAATTATTTTTCTTTGGATAGCCAATATGGATGGATAGACTCTCGCTTGCTTTCTTCATCACTCGAATGAGAAACCAGTCGCACAGAATTGCTAAGATAATTTCAGGAAGTATTTTTTAAAATTCGCTAAGTAATGTGTCATAAAACTTATATAGGTACATATTTATATCCTAAATATATACTATCAGTATGAAAGTCTTGACCGCAAACTTAAATTCTTGACTATATTCTCTTATTCTGCGATTATAAGACGAGTAGATGATAGGAAAAAAATAGTTTAAATACTTGGAACATATTGACAAAAGCAATTATTGATAATCTCAGGATGTACATGAAAAAAATGAATGAAAATATACCAGGAAATAACAACTGAGAATTTTGCATAATAAAACAACGAATAAAGTATTTAGGATAAATTGTGTAACAAGCAAAGAAGCCTGTAAGGAACATGGGATCTATCATCCGTCATATTTGTGTATGTTATTTAAACGTTACAAATATCACTACGTCATATTTGTGTATGTTATTTAAACGTTACAAATATCACTACGTCATATTTGTGTATGTTATTTAAACGTTACAAATATCACTACGTCATATTTGTGTATGTTATTTAAACGTTAGTAATTAGATCTTTTTTTTCTTTAATACTTTGGTATGCAATAATAATAATTATCTGGGGACTCCAGCAAGTCAAATTAGCATTGCTGTAGAAATTTTACTGAAAGTTATTCATTGTATTTTGGGCCTCTCGTCACAGTTGCGCTGGAGTCTTGTTTTTAACTCACGGTTCAAAACGCGGTTGCCAAAAAACAGGAGATGACACTTTGTGGTTTTTATACATCTTGCGCGTTCTTCATAATTAGCCAAATTTTCTCTGATGTTCGAGAAGTCCATATATCATTTCAAAAATAGCTGGAAAAGTGCCGATTCTATTAGTTCACAACTTAATATTATATGCTAGACGCTACCAAATATAAATCTGTAAACGCATGACGTTTTTAAATAACCATTGAACAACTGGCAGAAACAACCTACTTATTAAATATATTTTGACCTCTGTTTCGTGATGACACATTACCATTAAAACTGATAAAATACTTGTTTTTTTTCACTTTTCACAACCTACATTTGATATCTTCCTGAAATTGATATATTTTCCAATAATTCTTCAACCGAATTATTAATCAAATATGCAACCTCAAGGTATCAAGGGAATGCTAGTAAATTAAGGAAATTAAGTAAATGATCAAAATTATTGTTTGAAAAATTTATTTAATAAAAATTAAATAAACAAACCCTTTTTTTGAAGAGAAACTTTAAATTACCTCTTTAAATGCATATAGTCACTTCTCATTCCGATGCTGCGTAAGTCTTCTCGTTCTTGACAAAAAGTGGAGAGATTTTTAGATATTGTTCAGTTAACGAGTTCATAAAAACGCTGTGGACTTCATCAGAAATCTCACTACTTTTCACGGACAAAATATTATGATACTTGACTCTATTTTTTCGTGATGAGTTTTTAATGAGATTTAATAGTGGCATAATATAACATTGAATATTTGACTTCATTCCACCATTGTGTCCGTGACAGCTTTGTTACGAATACAGTAGTTATGACTTAAAAGCTATGTGATTTGTATAAATGTTATACCTAAATATTGAAAATCATAATTGAACTCACAGACACATTTAAAATATATTTGTTCATGATTATCATCATGCTATACCATACATCAACCATTTTGGTGTAGGCTTCCTTTAATCTGCTCCACTTTGTTCTATTTTGGGCTGTTTAGATATAATTTATGCCCGCCACTCTCTTCGTGTCATTTTGCCATCGCATTTATGGCCGCCCGGCCGCCTTTTTTAAGAAACAAGTTTTGTTTCTTTTACTTCCACTATCTTCAGTCCAAGAGAACTTTGCACCTTGATTTCGATTTTCGAGCGACGTAATCAATCTACTGCCACTTACGTTTTACCATCCTCTTGACAATGTCAGCAACTTTGCTGTCTCTAAAGCCATTTATTTGTTTTGCGGTCTTTTAAGGGTATCCCTAACAGCTTTTTTTCCATCGCCCTTTGGACAATAATAAGCTTTTGCAGGACAGATTTGTTATTTCGGTTCCATAAGTGAAAATAGTTAATACACGCTAATTGCGTGATTCTTGGTGTTCACTTTGAAGAAGAATTCAGGTTTTGAGAAGACTTCTCATGTCAGTCTTGTGCATCTGTCCACTTTATTGTTCTGGTTCTTTTTACTCATTCGTAGTTCTTGGTACATATCAAGTATAATATTACTGCACGATTATAGCATCATTTACGATTGCAAGGCTATCGGTTGGGTGTCGGGTAAAAGAAACAGGAATTTCAGTATCCAAACCTGAAATAAATTCCATAAAAGGTGATGCTCAGTTTCTGGTGGAACGTCAAGGGTATTATTCATTGGGTCTTGCTTTCAGAGAGATCCACAATAAATGCAGATATTTACTGTGAATAATTGGATCGATTAGCTAACAAATTGAGTAGTCAACAGGAACGAGTTTATTTTCTACATGATAATGCTAGACCACAGGTGGCAAACTCGTGATAAATTAGAGGAGATTGACTGGGTTCTACTCACTCATCCACTATATTCGCCGGACATTGTGCCCTCTGATTACCATTTATTCAGGGCTCTAAGAAACCATTTGCGTGAAAAAAATTCGACGTTAAAGAAGATCTCCAAAACGACTTCGTACAGTTTCTGTCTGTCACAAAAGTGTTAAGATTGTGGTAAAACAAAATAACAGTGAAATAAATATTAGTTATAATCTTAGTAATTCGTTAAGACCTTTATCCGTTTCATGTCAAAAATATAAGATGAAAATAATCTCTACTATTTTGTTACTTGGGCTGAGTTTTTATTGTCGAGAAATAATTTATTTTCCAACAACAAAACATAATCCATTTTTAACATTTACCATATCATAATTACATTTGAATGCTTCCTTATCGTGAACAGAACCTCCATGAAAAAAAAATGAAAGAAAACAATGAATTATCAGTAAAAAAATATTGAGTATTTTTCTAAAATAACATTCGATATTTAAAGCAGAATTTGAAGTCCGTAGCGTTCATCAGTTCGATGATCCCGTGTGTGCGTGTTGTATAGAAGGAAATTCATGGAAGCCATTACGATATACCACTTTAACAACAACTTTGGTATATACATGGACATCATTTCAAATTGTTTTATTTTGTTATGGTGCTTATAAAGTAAAAATACATTATAATTAGAAGTAAATAGAGAAAATAATTGAGGACGCCCGTGTAATGACCGTAGAGCTTTGCGATAAAATAGTAAAGTACAATACAATAATACTGTAGTTAACTTTAAACTAATGTTTTGCGTATTAAATATCCATTTTCAGTTTTGCCAAAATTTTCCCCAGGTTCCAATGAACCTATTAAGTAAAAGTAGAAGACGCACATATGAAACTTTAAATATTTAAGAATGCATTTCAATCAAAATTTTTAAATACTGCTATTATTTTTCACGATGTTAATATATATTACCTAGCGTTTTCTTAACAGTCGTTAAAAATGAGCTGGTCCCCTAATTAATCTATTTAATTAATTAAAATGCAATTTCTTCAATTTATTTTAAATTTTACCATAAATTGTTAAAAAGTTAAAAGGGAAGGGAGGTTGTATTGCAAGCAATTTGAAGACACATATCTCCCAAAAGAGACGAATTGAAAAATATGGCTAGATATTTTTGCTAGTTTTTTGAAATACCGTACCAATGAAAAAACTTTTCGTTCCCAAGCTCACTTATTGGTAAGCGATCAATCCAAACAAAATTACCCAGATAAACTTCTTGGTTAAATATAAGAATTCATCAATGAGGAAGGCTGTAAAATATGTTCATAAATCTACTCTAATACTAAATATAAAAAAATTTAATAAACATTCTGGAGAAAAAAGAGGAAAATCATCATATCAAAAATGAAATAGATAAATAAAAAACATGGCAAGGTTGAGAAAAGGAGGAAAACATTAGGAGGATTAGGACAGAAGTATGATGAGAGGAAATATTGTTTTAGAAGGCCTTTAAAATATTTATAGAGGGTAAGTTGGTAGAACCCAATTGATTTTAAAGTTTTGAAGTTTGGGTACAATTTTTTTAAGAAAGGCTTTATAAAAGGGTGTGCTTGGGGGGAAAGAATCTGGGTTGGAGATATTCAGAGCGTAGCCCTAGACCGTAAGCAGACGAGTAACTAAATATAATCATATATTTATATATGTGTAAAGGTAATTCAACTACATCCTTCTATAAAATTTGGATAAGTAACCCTAACAATTGCCAAACAGAAATGTAATCCCAACATACGCCTTCCATTACAATATTCAACCGATTGTTGTATGAACAAGACGAGAACGCTCTGTAAATACGGTAACAATCTTCAACATCGCAGTGCCAAAACAATAGCAAGTCATTCGGAAATAGTTGGCTTCAGGAAGCAGCCGCGACAAGCTCCTCTTGCAAGCGCAAACCTTGCACACTCAGCCGAGCTTCCCGACTGCACCCGTATGTGCATGCCTAGACGCACACAGGCGTACTGACTGAGAGCGCCCGAATGCCAATATCGATTAGCCTAGGACGGGCGCGAACTTAGCCGAATGCGCACGAACCGACCCGATTTGTCCCGTCTCGGGAAACAGCGGAAGTAATGAAATGTACAAAAAAATATATGAAGCGGAAAAATTGTCGTTTTCTTTTCTCTTCTTTGCCTCTTTATTTCTTTCAATATATTTCATGTTGAAATAAGGACATAATATGCGCACTTCTATTATTGCACACATCTGCACGTAGTCTGGGCGCCTCGTACAATCTCGTCTTATTATGCCTAGACGCGCGAGTCTTATAATTTCGTGATAAAGATAAAATGTTTGGATTTGGCTTAAGTTTTTTTTTGTTTGCGCGTTACGTTTTTCTCGCGCTGTCTCCATATCTCATGCAAAGCTTTCGTTTATGCCAACCACTGTTTAGGCGGGCGAATTTGCTTTTTTTGGCTGTGTTTATTTTTTAACCGAATATGATTTACGCGGGTATTTTAAAAATTTAAACTGGAAGATTTCTACGCTCGTTTTATTTATAACGTAGAAGTTAGGGCCTTGATAAAACTGATTGTAAAGCCATTCTTAAATGACTTTCCTTTCCTCTCTCTCCTTTCCTTTTCAGTCATTTTTATCGTTTTAAGGCGTCGTATCTCGAGCAGAGAAACAATAACCCTCATAAGATCGTTCACGTGTCCGTTCATCTGTCTTACGTTTGTTAATATCTTACAGTAGTTATTTTTCAGATACCGTTTAAGGTAGAAACTCTTAAATTCATTCGTTTTATATCTGAATAGCTAGCACTAAAAGTTTTAAATATAAATTTTAGAAGGGCATATAAAGTTCACATTTGTTATTGATGTCATGTAACATGCTGAATATCATTTGGGAGAACAAGTTACAAGGATTCCAAAACTATTTTTTTTCAGAAAAATCTCTAAGATGGTTTAAAGGATAAAACGTCTATAAGAGGTACGTCTCCCTTCTTCTATTTCCGGAAATTCTATTCAAAATTAAAAAAAGCAACGTTGATAAAAGTCTAGTTAAAGTTTACTGGAAACTATAGCGATGGTTCTAAATTTCATAGTTTCTCACACATCTACAATCCATGTGAAAACTTATTAGGCAATATGTTTACATGGAGAAAAATTATATCAACATTTGTAAATAGTTTAACAGATTTTATATAAATATACTAAATGTTTTTATTTATTTATTCATACTTTAGCCTATATATACTACATATATTTGGTGCAGTTATTGCTACAAGAGCAATCTCTTCCAGTCAACCACATTAATTAAAAATAAATATATTGTGATTTGGATGACTGCAAAAAATATTAACAAAAAAAACTAAACTTAGGACATACCAAAAAATGTCATAACATATAAATAAGCCAAATTATGCTGTATATGAATAATACGAAACAAAAAAATGGTTAATTATCAATTTTAACTTGATTGGGAAACAAGGAAAATGCTGAACAAAATGGAATTAGGAACGGTGGGACAGAGGGATTATGAGAGGAAGAACTTTTTCAGACGATCTTTGAATATATTTAAGGAGGGCGAGTTCCTGGTATCCGGATCTAGATGATTTCAAAGTATTATAGCTTGGACAGCGAAGGACTTTTCATAAAAGGTGGTTGCATGTTTGGGAAAAGAAGACTGGACTGGTTTTCAGAGCGTAGCCCTATACCGTGTGCCGACAAGTGATTAAATCTGCTTTTAAGATAATTTGGATAAGTAGCACACATCATTAATACTTTCATAACGTAAGTACAGCCGTAATGAGACACGAACAAATATATGGGAATGAAAAAATCATATTAAAATTAATAAATTGTAGTCAAGTGTCATTAGAATTTAGACTACGAGGGTGCCGTGTCTGTGTTATTTAAAATAACACACATTTTGATGCAGTAAATGTATGCACATATTTTTCATTAAATACCATGATGGCGTTATAAGATATACAAATGTTATACGAGGCGAATACAAAGTTATACCATGTAATTATCATGGTAAATTATATTACTGTTATTTATATCTTTAAATCAATTTCTTCGTAATTCGGGATTAGATGCATCCTAATGTGGATTTTTTACTTTTCATTGAAATATTCACTTTCGCCCGAATCGTTAGTGGCTTTTATATTAGTAGTGTGCGGTCAGAACATTGCAGACTCTGTAAATAGCACCTGGCTGTAAATTTGACTTTCGCACATCAGAGAACATAATCACTTGTAACGATACTGGTCACGTAATATTTGCGAGATTCTATGAGATAAACGTAAGTTATGTTTATCTCCTTACCAATTTAATTAGGTCTACGTTCCCGTGAAACTAAATTGAAAGCATTAGTTTGGCGTTTGTTAAACCCGCCACTTTTGCAGCGGTTTCTGATACGTTAGGGAAACATCGCAAACGTCTTTGGAAGGGTATATAGAAAAGGCGTTTGATCTTCTATTCAGTTAGTAACTGAATTTCGGCGAGTAAAGAATGAATAAGACATGAAAATTTTACAAAGAAAATTTAAAATGCTTCATAAATTTAAAGCGAAAGCGATCGAGGCAACGCGTAATATATACACATCGCTGAGTAAAGCTATACTCTCAAAGTATACGGTACTGGTTTTAGAGATTCAAAGAAGGTAATACTCATCTAAAGCGACTTCCTATACAGAGTTTAGAAAAATTAAAAGCCCTATCAAAACAGGTCCCAGGTTAAGTTCGCGTTATCTCACAGAATAACTCCCAGGTCCACATACTGCAATAGAAAAGCAAATACGGGCGTTGGAGATGAAGTAGAAATATTTCTTTCTACTAAAAATAAAATAACTCTGTGAACTGAGGTGATGAGTCACCAAACTAATATTTTGTTTTCAGATGTGTATGTTTATAAAATAAAAGTGCAAAAAGTAAATAAATCTTAAATTAAAATAACATATTGAGGAATTGAAACTTCTTTCCATTAAGACTCCATGACCAAACAATGCGATCCTATAGTTACATCACACCTCCCGTTGAAGTCTCACAGCTACTACATCTGCATGGAATTTTGCAAACAGATGTTTCATATGGAAATCTCCATTAAAATACAGCCCAATTAATATTGTTTTCTGTATCTAATCTCTTTTAATGGATGTGAAGTGAAGACATCACAGTTTTTGCCCCTACAGGTGGAATGTAATTAGACTAGTCCCTTGAAATTAAATTTTGGTTATTTTATGTTATTTTTACTTTCATTAAAAAGATGAAAGTATTGAGTTTGCATTCAATATTGGGTCTATGAAAATCAGGAAAGGAGGTATTTCAAAGCAAAATAATAGCGGCGATGTACGAAGACAGACGAGTGGAGAAGTACGTATAGTAAAAAGACAATTGCTGTCGCTGCTATGGTCATGTTATTTGACAGTTTAGATTTGTATGTTAGGTTTTGGTTGTTGATGTATTTGGTTGTTCAGAGTTGTTGTTTTTTGGAATAATAAAGTAAAATAGGAATAACAAATTAAATTATTATTTTAAGAATCTTATGATGGGAAATTGCGAAAAAATTACGGATAAATGAATGATTTTTTTATTTTTAAATTTTGTTAAATCACAAATTTTTATTTTTATGTTTCTTCAGCCCAAAAGGTAAAGGTGAAATATGGGTGGATAAAAATCGATACAACATAATAGAAAACGCTAATAGATGGCATTGGCAGTTCCAACTTCATAATATTCACCAAGTCTGTTTTTTTTATAAATATGTAATATCTATGTTGCCCAAGTGTATAAACTATTACCATACCAAATTTCATCGAAATGCGTTCAGTAGATTTTGCGTTATTGAAGAACAAATTAACAAACAGACGGACAGAAGACAAAAATCCTAAAAACATGCTTTCTGTCTTCTGTTATCAATCTATGCGCTAAATCAATTACCTTTTTAAAATATTTCCGTTACAGTTTTATATATATATATATATATATATATATATATATATATATATATATATATATATATATATATATGTTCTGTTGACAGGTGGCTGTTATATGTTTATATACGTCAACATGTCGAGGAATGATGTTGAAATAATTAAGACTGGAGTAAACGTACGATATATTCAAGATTTAATTATATAAAGGTACATTGCAAGGAACGCTGTTTTAAGCTCAAGATCGAAATTAGAAGTGAAAAGTGAATAAGAACTAGTTAGTTAGCGAGCCGGAATGATTTCTACCGTCTTATCATGTACATTTCGAGCAGAATTCTCGCTAAAGGAATTCCATGTATATTTAAGTAAATATACATTTAAGGGTACCTAGTATTTCTATTAACCCTTTCAAAAATAATTATTATTACCGCACTATTTACTATGTAAATATATTGTTTAAAGCATCTTGCATAGGCGTTAAATAATGGGAAAAAGGCGTTTTTTTCCAAATAATTTGAAATATCAAAATAAAACTGATTTGTTGTTGTCAAGTCCGAAATACACTGTAGGGATTTTTTTTTAAATTTTCATATAATATACTTAAGAATATAAATATAGAGGGCCACTCCGTTTTCACATTAAGTACTCAACAAAGTTTAAAATTCTATACACCGAGTGATATATCGTTTGGGAGGCTAGTTATAACAGTCTCAAAGAAGTTATAAGTATGATCATAATTTCAGGTAGTATATCTTCACAGATATACTGAAAAATATGCAAAAAAGAAATGTAACTCTACCCGGCCCTCTTTTCCGAAACTACCGAGTGCGTGAAACTATTAAATCCTGAGGTTTTTATAAAAAAGCAGAGTTTTCAGAAAGATTCGCAAAGGTTGTAGGAAAACTATAACCATGATGTCCTAATTTTTGAGATATTCACGATAATATATTTGCCCGTTCTTAATTTTATGTGGTATTATTAAATATTTATTGGCCTAGGAAGTTCATATTAGTGATGACTTGCGATTAATTATGTAATTTTACTTCAATCGAGATGATTCGATTACACTATGCCCACTTTTTCCCTCATTTTGGATATAGGGAAGCTTGAGAGCGATGACGGAAAGGGAAATGAACATTCCTACCGAACTTTTCGGTACTGAAACATAAAAACAGAAAGTTACATTATATCAATAACATGGATAAAGTTTAACAGCAAATCAATTATGACAAAGTCACGTTCATGTTTTTGTCGGTATACCATATCTCCCTTAATGCTTCATTAAGACCAATGATTGAGCTATCATTTTAAAGATTATCTTCACCGCTAATGCCAAAAAAATAGACAAACAATGCAAATTCAATTTTGTTTTCTCTCCATATTATTTCTTAACGGTGTTTATATTGTAAATAGCGCCATCTGTTGACAATTAACACTAACTAAATATTATATTTCTTCGCCGCTTACTTTATTATTTTTAATATTATTAAATATTTACTGCCCTGGAAAGTTTATATTAGTAATGATTTATGACAAATAAAACAATTTTCTATGGAAATTTGACTATATGTCCCTTGACACGGAACCCTCGATGCACGAGACTACTGTATATAAAATGTTTATTATAAAATATTTTTAACTTATTTATTTTCACATTATATCACCATTCGGTGACTTGTGTAGCATTCGCACGGGCAACTAATACTATTTTATAAAGCAGAAAAGTTTGTGTGTTTATTGTCTGTTGGCGCTAACAATGCACCTAATTTTAAAAGTTAATTTGGTATTAGAAAGCTTATACTTTGGCGAAGAACACATCGTTACGCTAAAATTCACAGTGGCAAAACAGTGACTAAAAATGTTACAGTAATCGGAGAACACAGTTTAAATAGTGCAAGGCAGAGTGAGATCGGCCTATTTATTGACTAATCATCCCGAAAATTCGAGTCGATTTACCATCGACCCAGATGTCGTTTGGCGAACGGAGTAAACGTAGTGACGACAACGTCATATCTAAGAAAATCACAAACAAAATTAAAAAAACACAACAAAGAAAGGCATAAACGAATTAAATATATATTGTAAATTATAAAAATCGATCAAAACGGAGTAGCAATCGTTAGAAGAGGATAATGACAATAGTTGCATCAATAAATTATTTGCAAAATTTCAGTTTCGAACAAACATTACAACAGTAATTACTACCTTAAACTATAATGAGAATCTCAGCGATGAAGCATTAAAAAGCGGTATTCAAAATATCAGTTATCTGTAAAAAAAACAATCTAGATTTGTGGAAGCGATCGTGGCTAATACAAACAAATGTGTGTGTGCATGTTTGTATGTATTTGTGTACGATATTCTCTCACCCCCATTTAAGTTACTTCATAAAGTGGCAACCAAACCATACAAAACATTCTCGCGGATCTTCAATCGGCTTTCAAGGGAACTCCTTTAGATAAAACGCTTAGAACATAATTAACCCGACAAATGTTATTAATACGACGTTTAGACGTCTATATGTGTATTATTTTATAATTATGCAACTAAGGAACGAATCGCTACCAAATTTGACACGCGTGTATTTCGTGTGGCGGTGTTACACTCAAGCTAATCTTAAATCGGCTGTCAAGGGAACTCTTCTAGATAAAACGCTTAGAACGTAATTAACCCCACAAATGTTATTAATACGAAGTTTAGACGTCTATATGTTTATTATCTTATAATTATGCAACTAAGGAAAGAATCGCTACCAAATTTGACACGCGTGTATTTCGTGTGGCGGTGTTACACTCAAGCTAATCTTAAATCGGCTGTCAAGGGAACTCTTCTAGATAAAACGCTTGGAACGTAATTAACCCCACAAATGTTATTAATACGAAGTTTAGACGTCTATATGTTTATTATCTTATAATTATGCAACTAAGGAAAGAATCGCTACCAAATTTGACACGCGTGTATTTCGTGTGGCGGTGTTACACTCAAGCTAATCTTAAATCGGCTGTCAAGGGAACTCTTCTAGATAAAACGCTTAGAACGTAATTAACCCCACAAATGTTATTAATACGAAGTTTAGACGTCTATATGTTTATTATCTTATAATTATGCAACTAAGGAAAGAATCGCTACCAAATTTGTTAGGCGTGTATTTCGTGTGGCGGTGTTACACTCAAGCTAATCTTAAATCGGCTGTCAAGGGAACTCTTCTAGATAAAACGCTTAGAACGTAATTAACCCCACAAATGTTATTAATACGAAGTTTAGACGTCTATACGTTTATTATCTTATAATTATGCAACTAAGGAAAGAATCGCTACCAAATTTGACACGCGTGTATTTCGTGTGGCGGTGTTACACTCAAGCTAATCTTAAATCGGCTGTCAAGGGAACTCTTCTAGATAAAACGCTTAGAACGTAATTAACCCCACAAATGTTATTAATACGAAGTTTAGACGTCTATATGTTTATTATCTTATAATTATGCAACTAAGGAAAGAATCGCTACCAAATTTGACACGCGTGTATTTCGTGTGGCGGTGTTACACTCAAGCTAATCTTAAATCGGCTGTCAAGGGAACTCTTCTAGATAAAACGCTTAGAACGTAATTAACCCCACAAATGTTATTAATACGAAGTTTAGACGTCTATATGTTTATTATCTTATAATTATGCAACTAAGGAAAGAATCGCTACCAAATGTGTTACGCGTGTATTTCATGTGGCGGTGTTACACTCAAGCTAATCTTAAATCGGCTGTCAAGGGAACTCTTCTAGATAAAACGCTTAGAACGTAATTAACCCCACAAATGTTATTAATACGAAGTTTAGACGTCTATATGTTTATTATCTTATAATTATGCAACTAAGGAAAGAATCGCTACCAAATTTGTTAGGCGTGTATTTCGTGTGGCGGTGTTACACTCAAGCTAATCTTAAATCGGCTGTCAAGGGAACTCTTCTAGATAAAACGCTTAGAACGTAATTAACCCCACAAATGTTATTAATACGAAGTTTAGACGTCTATATGTTTATTATCTTATAATTATGCAACTAAGGAAAGAATCGCTACCAAATTTGACACGCGTGTATTTCGTGTGGCGGTGTTACACTCAAGCTAATCTTAAATCGGCTGTCAAGGGAACTCTTCTAGATAAAACGCTTAGAACGTAATTAACCCCACAAATGTTATTAATACGAAGTTTAGACGTCTATATGTTTATTATCTTATAATTATGCAACTAAGGAAAGAATCGCTACCAAATGTGTTACGCGTGTATTTCATGTGGCGGTGTTACACTCAAGCTAATCTTAAATCGGCTGTCAAGGGAACTCTTCTAGATAAAACGCTTAGAACGTAATTAACCCCACAAATGTTATTAATACGAAGTTTAGACGTCTATATGTTTATTATCTTATAATTATGCAACTAAGGAAATAATCGCTACCAAATGTGTTACGCGTGTATTTCATGTGGCGGTGTTACACTCAAGCTAATCTTAAATCGGCTGTCAAGGGAACTCTTCTAGATAAAACGCTTAGAACGTAATTAACCCCACAAATGTTATTAATACGAAGTTTAGACGTCTATATGTTTATTATCTTATAATTATGCAACTAAGGAAAGAATCGCTACCAAATTTGTTAGGCGTGTATTTCGTGTGGCGGAGTTACACACAGGCTATTATTCGCGGCTTCTCAGGGGTGGAATACTAATACCAGGAAAAGATTCATAAAACTTGGTCTGGATATTGTTCCTGATTAAAATTGAGATCGTAGGTTACTTTATTTATGTCAGATAAAAGTCAGTGTTTTCAGTTGAATAATAAAAATTTAGTATTGCGACATGTGAAAAGATGGTGTAACGTGAAGTGATTTCAAGATAGACGTGACCGTTAACGATTACGATTAACGGAAGTTAACGATTAACGGCGATCATAAATTATAGATATGTGTTGCAAAAGTCTCATTGAATCAAAAATAAAAAAATCACGCGGATGGAGCCGCGAGACAAAAAGTTACTTGTTTTATAATAAAAAACTACAAGCTTAACAATGTAACTCTTGATTAGTATACATATTTGTACACACATATACATTTATATATATATATATATGTATATATATATATAAATATATATATACTGACAATAGATTTGAATGGAAAGGTGAAATTTTTATTTGTTCGTTTGTTTGTTAATAAAGAAATTATATAAACATCGGTAGAGTCAGCAGATTGTATTTCGTAAAGTCTATTAAAAAAGTTAGTTATTTTATTGGAAATATGAAAATAAGATAAGCGTCAGTCTAATGGGAAAATTTATCTTTTATAATATCATAATTGTCACTTGCGGTAAAATTTTACAAACAGTACTTTTTATAGTTTTCAGGTATCTTATTTCGCCCGCCTAAAATATCATTTGCACTGTTTGGGAAAAGAAATAATGAAAATACTAATTTATGACTCACCAACGATTGAAAAACAAAAATCGCTTAACCGTGCCATCGTGTGTAATCAAGTCATTATCGTTTATTAAATCAGTTACGAGAACGATGTAGCAAGCGTGAAATACATAATATAATTTATTAATTATATATATAGTTTTCTTATTGAATTTCTTAGTCCTTATTTTTTTACTGAACCAAAATTATGCTAATAAGATGTTAATAAAAACGTAAGGTAATTTATTTCGGAACCAAAAAACTACTTGTATAATAAACTGCAAATAATTGCACAAATAACTAAACATTCACAATCTGTTGTGGGGAATCCATAATCCTCATCGTTTTACTTTTGTGAATCCTGTTTGGGAAATGTGCTTCAAAATATCGTGACCTACAGTTACAGATTATTTTTCAATTATGGTTTTGGTCAGTTATGGTTAAAATTCAATCAAAATATTTTGGTTAACTTGCGTCAATAATTTCAAGAGGGCCAAACAGCTACGGGACTCTACGCGTATTCTGACAAGCACTTGGTCGATGATTTCATGTTTGTGGAGTATGGAATTTCAATGAAAAATAATGTCGTCCTAAAAGCTAAATAAATTAATTCCCGTCTACCAGTCACCATTCACTTAGCTTCCAAAAATATCGATATCCGACATCGATACTTAGTATTCGTCTAACCTTAGATATATATATATATATATATATATATATATATATATATATATATATATTATATGTTACGAATGCATTAAATTATATATTACAAACACATTAAAAGTTTCATTGTTTAGGTACAGGTATTGCAGGGAATTAAGGCAAATAACACACGCTAATGACGTATTTATATATGATCTCAACTGACGTAATGGAACAAAATTAAAAAAGTTATATGCAGTAATTAGAGAGGTATGTACACTCTTGGACAAAAGAACCTCAGTAAAGCTAAAACTTCAAAATTTAATGAATTACGGTCAAATTTCTACCACTGGCCGACCACTAGTATAGATATATTAATAATTTTTCTTACGTTTGTAAGATATATACTAGGTTATATATTATAATTATATAACGAAAAATAATATAACTAAATAGCTTAAAGGTAATGTTAATCCATAAACGTTTAAATTTTGCATTTACCATAGTGTGTACGGAACCCTCATAGCGCGAGTTCTATTCGCACTTACCAGTTTCTTCTCCAGGTTCTATATGGCTTTTGCTTAATTTTTGGCATGTTTCGAACAGGGATATATTTCTTATCCGTATCTGTGTGATAATTAAGATGGAAAGGCTTGACTTATGCCCAAGAAATACTTTGCCGTGGTCAACGACCCACTGAGCCTATAAACATAAGTACATAGGGGGGTGAATATCTGGCGAAGTGCCAGTTCTGACTGGAGCCCCGCTGTCTGTCCATTACAATACAGCGGCGCCTTGAACTGCCATGTGAGCGGAGTTCAAATGCTTTCGCTTCTAATGTGTCCGGAATATTTGGCAGCGTAAATAGGTTAGACGAATACTAAGTATCGATGTCGGATATCGATATTTTTGGAAGCTAAGTGAATGGTGACTGGTAGACGGGAATTAATTTATTTAGCTTTTAGGACGAAATTATTTTTCATTGAAATTCCATACTCCACAAACATGAAATCGTCGACCAAATGATACAGAATAGGCGTAGAGTCCCGTAGCTGTTTGGCCCTCTTGAAATTATTGACACAAGTTAACCAAAATATTTTGATTGAATTTTAACCATAACTGATCAAAACCATAATTGAAAAATTATCTGTAACTGTAGGTCACGATATTTTGAAGCACATTTCCCAAACAGGATTCACAAACGTAAAACGATGAGGATTATGGATTCCCCACAACATATTGTGAATGTTTAGTTATTTGTGCAATTATTTGCAGTTTATTATACAAGTAGTTTTTTGGTATCGAAATAAATTACCTTACGTTTTTATTAAAATCTTATTAGCATAATTTTGGTTCAGTAAAAAAATAAGGACTAAGAAATTCAATAAGAAAACTATATATATAATTAATAAATTATATTATGTATTTCACGCTTGCTACATCGTTCTCGTAACTGATTTAATAAACGATAATGACTTGATTACACACGATGGCACGGTTAAGCGATTTTTGTTTTTCAATCGTTGGTGAGTCATAAATTAGTATTTTCATTATTTCTTTTCCCAAACAGTGCAAATTATATTTTAGGCGGGCGAAATAAGATACCTAAAAGCTATAAAAAGTACTGTTTGTAAAATTTTACCGCAAGTGACAATTATGATATTATAAAACATAAATTTCCCCATTAGACTGACGCTTATCTTATTTTCATATTTCCAATAAAATAACTAACTTTTTTAATAGACTTTACGAAATACAATCTGCTGACTCCACCGATGTTTATGTAATTTCTTTATTAACAAACGAACAAATAAAAATTTACCTTTCCATTCAAATCTATTATATATATATATATATATATATATATATATATATATATATATATATATATATATATATATATATAAATGTATATGTGTGTACAAATATGTATACCAATCAAGAGTTACATTTTTAAGCTTGTAGTTTTTTATTATAAAACAAGTAACTTTTTGTCTCGCGGCTCCATCCGCGTGATTTTTTTATTTTTGATTCAATGAGACTTTTGCAACACATATCTATAATAAATTTTTATTATTCAACTGAAAACACTAACTTTTATCTGACATAAATAAAGTAACCTACGACCTCAATTTCAATGAGGAACAATATCCACACCAAGTTTTATGAATCTTTTCCTGGTATTAGTACTCCACGCCTGAGAAGCCGCGAATAATAGCCTGTGTGTAACTCCGCCACACGAAATACACGCGTGTCAAATTTCGTAGCGATTCTTTCCTTAGTTGCATAATTATAAGATAATAAACATATAGACGTCTAAACTTCGTATTAATAACATTTGTGGGGTTAATTACGTTCTAAGCGTTTTATCTAAAGGAGTTCCCTTGACAGCCGATTTAAGATTAGCTTGAGTGTAACACCGCCACACGAAATACACGCGTGTCAAATTTGGTAGCGATTCTTTCCTTAGTTGCATAATTATAAAATAATACACATATAGACGTCTAAACGTCGTATTAATAACATTTGTGGGGTTAATTACGTTCTAAGCGTTTTATCTAAAGGAGTTCCCTTGAAATGAAGATCCGCTTGATTGAAGATCCGCTAGAATGTTTTGTATGGTTTGGTTGCCACTTTATGAAGTAACTTAAATGGGGTTGAGAGAATATCGTACACAAATACATACAAACATGCACACACACATTCGTTTGTATTAGCCACGATCGCATCCACAAATCTAGATTGTTTTTTTTACAGACAACTGATATTTTGAATACTGCTTTTTAATGCTTCATCGCTGAGATTCTCATTATAGTTTAAGGTAGTAATTACTGTTGTAATGTTTGTTCGAAACTGAAATTTTGCAAATAATTTATTGATGCAACTATTGTCATTATCCTCTTCTAACGATTGCTACTCCGTTTTGATCGATTTTTATAATTTACAATGTATATTTAATTCGTTTATGCCTTTCTTTGTTGTGTTTTTTAAATTTTGTTTGTGAATTTCTTAGATATGACGTTGTCGTCACTACGTTTACTCCGTTCGCCAAACGACATCTGGGTCGATGGTAAATCGACGGGAATTTTCGGGATGATTAGTCAATAATAGACCGGTCTCACTCTGCCTTGCACTATTTAAACTGTGTTCTCCGATTTCTGTAACATTTTTAGTCACTGTTTTACCACTGTGAATTTTAGCGTAACGATGTGTTCTTCGCCAAAGTATAAGCTTTCTAATACCAAATTAACTTTTAAAATTAGGTGCATTGTTAGCGCCAACAGACAATAAACACACACACTTTTCTGCTTTATAAAATAGTATTAGTTGCCCGTGCGAATACTACACAAGTCACCGAATGGTGATATAATGTGAAAATAAATAAGTTAAAAATGTTTTATAATAAACATTTTATATACAGTAGTCTCGTGCATCGAGGGTTCCGTGTCAAGGGACATATAGTCAAATTTCCATAGAAAATTGTTTTATTTGTCATAAATCATTACTAATATAAACTTTCCAGGGCAGTAAATATTTAATAATATTAAAAATAATAAAGTAAGCGCGAAGAAATATAATATTTAGTTAGTGTTAATTGTCAACAGATGGCGCTA
This sequence comes from Druceiella hillmani, assembly GCA_039881145.1. NCBI lineage: Eukaryota > Metazoa > Arthropoda > Insecta > Lepidoptera > Hepialidae > Druceiella > Druceiella hillmani. Next base: position 46,574,275 of record JAYKKI010000007.1, on the reverse strand, counting down.
TTTACAATATAAACACCGTTAAGAAATAATATGGAGAGAAAAAAAATTTAATTTGCATTGTTTGTCTATTTTTTTGGCATTAGCGGTGAAGATAATCTTCAAAATGATAGCTCAATATAGGTCTTAATGAAGCATTACCTAAGGGAGATATGGTATACCGACAAAAACACGAACGTGACTGTCATAATTGATTTGCTGTTAAACTTTATCCATGTTATTGATATAATGTAACTTTGTTTTTATGTTTCAGTACCGAAAAGTTCGGAAGGAATGTTCATTTCCCTTTCCGTCACCACTCTCAAGCTTCCCTATATCCAAAATGAGGGAAAAAGTGGGCATAGTGTAATCGAATCATCTCGATTGAAGTAAAATTACATAATTAATCTATATCCTAGGCCAATAAATATTTAATAATACCACATAAAATTAAGAACGGGCAAATATATTATCGTGAATATCTCAAAAATTAGGACATCATGGTTATAGTTTTCCTACAACCTTTGCGAATCTTTCTGAAAACTCTGCTTTTTTATAAAAACAACAGGATTTAATAGTTTCATGCACTCGGTAGTTTCGGAAAAGAGGGCCGGGTAGAGTTACATATTTTTTTTTGCATATTTTTCAGTATATCTGTGAAGATATATTACCTGAAATTATGATCATTCTTATAACTTATTTGAGACTGTTATAACTAGCCTCCCAAACGATATCTCACTTGGTGTATAGAATTTTAAACTTTGTTGAGTACTTAATGTGAAAACGGAGTGGCCCTCTATATTTATATTCTTAAGTATATTATATGAAAATTTAAAAAAAATCCCTACAGTGTATTTGGGACTTGCCAACAACAAATCAGTTTTATTTTGATATTTCAAATTATTTGGAAAAAAACGCCTTTTTCCCATTATTTAACGCATATGCAAGATGCTTTAAACAATATATTTACATAGTAAATAGTGTGGTAATATTTTTGAAAGGGTTAATAGAAATACTAGGTACCCTTAAATGTATATTTACTTAAATATACATGGAATTCCTTTAGCGAGAATTCTGCTCGAAATGTACATGATAAGACGGTAGAAATCATTCCGGCTCGCTAACTAACTAGTTCTTATTCACTTTTCACTTCTAATTTCGATCTTGAGCTTAAAACAGCGTTCCTTGCAATGTACCTTTATATAATTAAATCTTGAATATATCGTACGTTTACTCCAGTCTTAATTATTTCAACATCATTCCTCGACATGTTGACGTATATAAACATTTAACAGCCACCTGTAAACATAACATATATATATATATATATATATATATATATATATATATATATATATATATATATATATATATATATATATATATATATATATATATAATAAAACTGTAACGGAGTGAATTATATACGTGGAAATATTTTAAAAAGGTAATTGATTTTGCGTACAGATTGATAACAGAAGACGGAAAGCATGTTTTTAGGATTTTTGTCTATCTGTCCGTCTGTTTGTTAATTTGTTCTTCAATCACGCAAAATCTACTGAACGCATTTCAATGAAATTTGATATGGTAATAGTTTATACCCTTGGGCAACATAGATATTACATATTTACAAAAAAAACAGACTTGGTAAATATTATGAAGTTGGAACTGCCAATGCCATCTATTAGCGTTTTCTATTATGTTGTGTCGATTTTTATCCACCCATATTTCATCTACTATCAATATTTTTATGTATGACTGTTATTCTAAATAATAATCAGTGAATTTCACGCGAGCAAAGTCGCGGGCACAGCAATTACTGCATAATATCATAAAAGTGAAATGTTGTCTTTTTATTTATTTTTTTGCCTTTTTTTCACGCTTAAACAACCCAATTGATTTCAATGAAATTGAAATTTGATATAGATAATATTAATTCTAGTTTAAAAAATGGACTATTGATAACTGTGCTATTGACAGGAGCAGAGCACTGAACTTTAACCGTAAAAAATAGGCCTGCGTACGAAAAACCGAGTGCGTTGCTATAAATTTAATTTTTTTAAGTAGTAGAGCATGTTTCGTTTAACATACCATATTTGTAGGTTAATTACTGCATGGAATTTTAGTCAAGACTCGCGTAAATCGTGCGGCGCGCCTTGCTATGTTATAACAAATAACAGAATTCAGGTCTGGCAAATTCTGTTCAGAATAATATTTACCTCATAAATATATATCTGACATGATTGCAATTTACATCTATTGCTGTGAAAAAAGTTATGGTTCATTTATCTAATATTCGGGCGAAGTTAGGTTTACATTGAAAATTAGCAAAATTCCATCATTCAATCCGTTTAGTTTTATCGATCGTTGTAAAAAAAAATTACCAAATAGAAAGAAATTAAAAACATATGCATTTCTCAACTCTTAAACACAGCTCTATATACTAAATTTTCTATAATAATTCAGTACATCCAAATAAAGATACAACAAATTCTGAGAGATTGTGCGAACAATATTTCAAAAGATTAACAGTTTTTACGATTTGCAAGAGCTATAAACATGGGACATTTTACCGTATATTTGGAACCACGCTAAGCTCCGTATGAACTTCAAACGGCCAAAACACGGAGCTAATAAGGCATCTGGAGTGCCATATAATTTAAATAGAATAGGGGAGTTATTCTCTATTATACTCGTGTACGTTTTCGCCGTTTTATCTGCCTTAAAACACCCGTTGCGGTTTTCAACCCTGTTAGTTTAGGTCCGCTTAACTGATTTAGACGAGCTTTTGAAAGCGCTGTTTGGTTTGGGGCGGGGAAGGGTGTAATATTATCTGTCTTTAGTTTTATTTTACTTGTGCGTATTTGGGTTCAGTATTGTAAAACTTTCATTTATTATTGTCACCCGTTCTTTTTACGTCTAGAGTTTTTCAATATTTTCAAATAATCTCAATTTGACGTTAGAATGCAATTTAAAAATCACAAGAAAAGTATAACTTGAAAAAAATTGATCTTGTCATTATTTCGATAACTAAACCTGATAATTTCAATAATTCAGTGAAATTTAAAGTATACTTAAATTCCACAAAATTCAACATAAACATGATTAAAACGGTATATTTAAGCTGACGAAAAAACTAATGCTGTTCACTATCTCGGGTAATAACTAAATTGCAAAAAGAAAATATTTTAAGGAATGTCACAAAAACGAAAGTAAGTAATTAGATTATATGCAATAAAATAAAACTAATGTAAATTAGACTTTCGTAGTTTATTTTTTTTGTATTGTTTTTAAATCATTCCTTTCAACAAAACAAAAGGGGGCTTTCAATTGACAGTAAATTTTATTTAACAAAAGTTACAAAAGAAAAATGAAAATTAGTATCGAGTGTAGCTTTTTGCAGGAATAATTGTTGAAATTCTTCGTAGCATGCCCTGGGTGAGGTTTTTAATATTTTCTTGGGAAATACACTCCTATTCGGACGCAATAACTGTTTTCAGCTCTGGGATATTCGTGGGACCCGATGTAGAATTCTAACATGTCGTTTTAGAATGTCCCACAGATGCTCAATAGGAGTGTGGTCGGGACTTCATGCTGGCCGATCTAAATGGTGCATCCCGACCTCAGTTAGGTAAGCGTCTACTTTGTCCGCTCGATGTGCTCGAACGTTATCGTCTATGAAGACAGCAGTAGTTCCTGTAAAGGCTGGGTCTGGTTGTACATGAGGAATTAGAATGTCTTATGATGTTTCCTTGGGTCTCCAGAGAGCCATTTTCAACAAAAACTAACTCCGTACTATCTTTAGAAGCCGTGCATGCCCAAAACATAACAGAGTTTCCGCTGTAAGGTTTAATTTCTTCAAACCTCGACCTTGCAATACGATACCAACGGAGTAATTTAGGACACCTCACCGGTACTCGGCTTATTATATCAACTTCTAGAAACTTCCTCCTGACAGTTCATAGGCAAACACTTGCAAATCTTACCGCTTCAAGATCGTTTTTAACGTTTGTGAAGATAAACTTTCGATTTTGTAAAGCTTAACTCAAAATATATCGGTCGTCCTGGCTCAATACACCGTTTTCTTTTCGATCCTGGGCTTCTTTTGAATGAATCGCTTGTTTCATATATATATATATATATATATATATATATATATATATATATATATATATATATATATATATATAAATATATATCCTATTATCTTCCCCATAGTATGAGTTTGCTGAGACAAAGAATTTTATAAAAATATTCCTGATGAAACAAATAAACATATCAAAAACGAACGAACAAACAAATTTATATGCTTTACATAATAGTAAAGATAACGATTTCAAAGAAAGAAGTTTCACTTCAGGTTTATTGCGTTCATATGCACATTTTAAACTATTACTTCTTATTAAATTCAATAGTACCTTATAATTTTCCAAATAAACCTGGGGATTAAATTTGACAGAATATTAAAATAAAACCTTTCAGATTTAAACTGAGTTTAGCACTTTGAAGAGATGGTTTAGAAAACAATTACTGTACATCTAAAAGGCGTCCTTACAGATACATTACAAATACATTAAGGAAATTACAAATATTATTGTGTAAAAATATTTATTGATTTTCCTTTAACTTATTGACATTCGGTCAGTTATGAATATTAATAACTGGAATAACAATAACTGGAACAAAAAACATCTCCCTTTCGTTGGTTATTTTAATACCGCTATTATACTGCTGTTAAGATTTAGTGAACGGAATTTGAAGAAAAAGGTGACAGAAATTGAATTATGATGATAGATACAAAAGAGAGAATGTATACAGAAAGCAAGTGACTGGTTACGACGGAAAGAAACTTATGTTGAAGAACCGTATCCTCAATGACCGTATACTAAATGGATTGAAGCTCCACTGAGTAGTAGGAGTGCGTAAAAGAATGAGATATTGCGATTTCTGTATTTAGATATGTTGCTTTTCCTTATCTTAACGGCAACTTCGTAAATATTCTCATCTTTCTGTCGTCACTATTTTTACTCAATTTCTACGTTGTCGCCTCTTATGTATTTTATATGTACAATTACTAAGTTTCTACTTATCTTATTTTCTACATCTTTCCTACCATATTTTTTTTCTACATATTTTATGAACGAATTTATGTGACCCACGTATATTTTATTTGTGTAACAGTGTAGTTTTTAGCAAGTTTAGTGATGATTTTATCTGTTTAATAAACGATATCTGTTTAATAAATTTATCTGTTTAATAAATTTATCTGTTTAATATATTTATCTGTTTAATAAACGATATCTGTTTAATAAATTTATCTGTTTAATAAATTTATCTGTTTAATAAACGATATCTGTTTAATAAATTTATCTGTTTAATAAACGATATCTATTTAATAAATTTATCTGTTTAATAAACGATATCTGCTTAATAAATTTATCTGTTTAATAAATGTCGATTTTGAGAAATAAATGAATAATATGCACAAGGTACTAGAGATTCGGGAAGTTCAGTTCGAATAAACTCGAATGACATATTGTACCATTATTAAGCATGCACTTAGAACTAAAAATATTATTGTTTCGGGTAAGAAAACTTAGAAATATAGTTTTCTTAATTAAAATCAAGGAAATTTGACGTGATAATTATCATTTTATATTTAAAAAGAACCGAATAGTGCCTAAACACTTTCGTGTCATAAATATCTATAACAACTAATATAAATTTTAAGTAAATGTTCCATTTATTAGATGGTTTTTTCAAAGCTTTATTGTCTTAAAGCAAATGGATGAAGTTAATGGTTTGAAATCAACTTCAATAGGGCTATTCCAAGACATAATGAAATTAATGACTACATGCTTGTGACGTCTTTGAAACACCGTTCTAATATTTTACATTATTATTTTGTAAGCATTATTTGCGGAAAAATTATTAACAAATAGCATTTAGGCTAAAATATGAAAAAGATAAATATTGGACTAATAAATTTTATTTACCGCCACGCATAACTTATTTTCTCGCGAAACACAAGCGTGGTGTATAGTTTTATCTTTTTACTTTATTTTTGAGCTTATAAAGTATTTATATTGTTAGGCACATAAAGCTCCAAGTGCTTTATGAGCAATGCAATGATTAGTACCATTGCAGTGCTCATAAAACAGTAATCAAGAACTAATCATTGCCACATCTTTGTGACGCGAACGCGTGTAATTTATTTTGGTCTTGTAAGAGAGTAGTATGAGAACATAAACAAACGCTTTACTAGGAAGACGACTTATAGTACATTCTTAACTCTTATAAGTAGAAGACAGTTTGAAAAATGTAATACAAGTAGGGCAGGAATACGAGATTTTGAAAGCAGAAAAGTAAAAGAAAAGTATCTGGAAATCTGTATGAAATATTCACTAATACTATTTCTTTTGTATTCTTTTGATGGAGAGGCGTTACATATTGCGACGGACATACGTACACACATATGTCATTTCTTTTTACGTCTTTTTTTCTCTTTCATTGTTTAGGAATCAATTTCCATCAAACCTCAATTTTAAACTTTTAGATTATTAACAATATTTCGTTTACTTATGTTATTCCTCGAAAGTAAAAAAAGACTGAAAAATGTGCCTTTTGACTTTTAACAAATTTCCACATCTTCAAACATTTAAAACTATTCATTCTATGTTCTGTTTTCTTTTCCTTTTATGGCAAAGAAAATTAAAAATGATATCACACACAAGCTCGCATTTTAGCCTGATATACATAATTACGAGTACCTAAGGAAACCGTAACTTAACTGGTTTCACTGCTTCGCTCATTAAACGTCTCGTCTATTGCTTAGTCGCAGCACATTCCCGAGGAAACAGAGAAGCCAGGTAACTGCTCCTTACAACCCCCTGGGAAGTGTGAACTGACGTTGAGTGCCGATAATCATGAAGTCGTACATACAATTACGCTTTAATAAAACGGGGCTGATACAATATTTAGCATATTCATTGGGTTCATAAATTGAAGTAAAGTTACCATTTTTAATAGATACATTTGTTGCGCCATTATCAAAACTTGAATGTGTTATTTATATGTAGGGTGAAAAATTATTTCCATTCGTAAATATTAAAAAAAAGGTCTTTTCGTTTGTTTTATTTTTGTTTGTTTGAAAGTAATAAATTTAGACACTACTGTATATTTAAAACCATTCAGTTTTCACATGTTTTTTGTTTAAATAGGTTTCAAAATAAAATTACTGATGTAGATGATGTGATGTGTTAGCAGCAAAGATATGGTTAACGAAGAAGTTAAAAGGAATATTTTTATATGTGTAATTAAAAACAGATTACGTTTGTTTGCGGAACGCCATTGAAATATAAATAAATTGTTATCCATATTGTAAGAGTTATAGACAATTTATCCGCTCTTGAAATATGGATAAATTTTCTTTATCTCAAAATCATTTTAATTAAATAGATTGTTTTCAGGTATTTAAAATCCATGGGTTAAAAATTATAGAATAATGAAATATTATTCTATAATTTCATTTACCCTTTTTTCATTATTCTATAATAAAAATTATAGAATAATGAAATATAATTCTATAATTTCATTTACCCTTTTTTCATTGTTCTATAATAAAAATTATAGAATAATGAAATATAATTCTATAATTTCATTTACCCTTTTCTCATTATTCTGTAATAAAAATTATAGAATATTGAAATATTATTCTATAATTTCATTTACCCTTTTTTCATTATTCTATAATAAAAATTATAGAATAATGAAATATTATTCTATAATTTCATTTACTCTTTTTTCATTATTCTATGATAAAAATTATAGAATAATGAAATATAAATCTGTAATTTCATTTTGCCCTTTTCTCATTATTCTGTAATAAAAATTATAGAATAGTGAAATATTATTCTATAATTTCATTTACCCTTTTTTCATTATTCTATAATAAAAATTATAGAATAATGAAATATTATTCTACAATTTCATTTACTCTTTTTTCATTATTCTATGATAAAAATAATAGAATAATGAAAAAAAGGTAAATGAAATCCAAATTAAATTTAAAAATAACTGTACAATGACGTTTCAGATGACAAGGTACGCAAAAAACAATTTTAATCCATTTTTACATAAATGTCCCATGTCCCATTGCTACGGTATTATATCGTATTTTTTCCATTTTATATTTTCTCGGATATCAACAATATGCTGATAAATCACACATCTATGGCATAAATTGCAAAGTTCACAATTTAATATCACAGTAAGGGGACAAAAGTGGGGAACCTAATTATAATAACAGTTTATTCCTATTATTATATTATAAATTTATTATATTTTAATTATAATGTAAATTTATTCATATATTATGCTTAGGTCTGTGTTAAGAAAATGTCTTATGTATAAAAACGTGTGTTTATGTAACCGAAATCAATATTCTTGACAGTCTCAAACATCCCGACTCACGGTATTGTACACTTGATGCCTCACATTTTCATGATGATGATCTGACAAGACATCATGTATCATATACGAGGGAACTTTAAAAACAGGATATACGAAGCAACGATGTAAACCTTTAATCCTGAAAATTATATGATGCTGTACTGTAAATATTTAATCGTACCATGAACTTTTCGCGTATAATTGACATCCATAATGTTCGTAATTCATCTATTAAAACTAATCTATATCATGAATTTATTAAATTGAATTAGAATATAACCAAAGGACATTAACGATTCATTCATTAAAATTAATCCACATTATGAATTTATTAAATTGAATACGAATATACCCAAAGTACACTAACTTAATATTTAATAAATATACTAGTACCTACATGGCGAATCTATTAGAATGATTATAATGAATTACAATAGGACCTAAATACATTGCCATTCACGATAAATACATCACTTTCTGGTATTCCATGAAGTCTGTTCTCAAGATACATATAAAATCACAGGCGCAGCGTTCCAATAGAGATTAGTCAGGTACGAAGGTGCAGAGAACAGTTTCATATTTTTGAGAACAGTTTGTATACGTATATTTAGAATATCCTCGTACGTATATTATTATATACGTATATTATTATTTAGTAATCAAAGAAGTTGAGAAATGGAAAGTATACTAACAGCATTGACTTGTATATGAGTATTTGAAAATGGAGGATGTGCCTCATCTTAAATCTTCTTTGCAAAATATCATGCATATACTCATAGCTCTGTAGAAACTGTGAGGTTGTGAGCAGCAGACGGAGGGACGTACATCGGGTAGTTATATGCAACATATCCACCTCAAGTAACATCGGGTAGTTATATGCAACATATCCACCTCAAGTTAAGGAAAATTGTTTTTGTCTCCTTTAAGATATTATTCACCCATTGTCCTTCACATTGTCGTTTTGTGAGAGTTCCTTCAAGATAATATTCATCCATTGTCCTCACAGTGTCGTTTTATGAGAGTAGCTTTCGGATATTTTGAAGAGAACTTCTGCTGTATCCACTGTTCAACTTGATTAAAAGTTATTTGAGATCTTTAAAAAAAATATTACGGAAAAAGCGGATGGACCTTATTTTTATATAATAAGCTAACATCGATTTAACGTAAACCCTTAAACCTTTTCTTAACAGATTAAATACTAACTTTTATTAATTTGTGCCTGTAAGCCGATTACAATACTAAAACGGATTATAGACCTATTATTTCTTGTAGCCTAGCCAGTTGAAGGTCCCGCACTGAATTTGTTTTTTTATCAATGTATCAAATATTGGCACATTATTATATTACATGTAAATATCATTTAATAAAGGTAACGATTAAGAGCAAGCCAATGGGGTTATCATAAAAAAATAGTTCAAAGAATATAAAAATGATTTAGTGACGTGGAAAGTTTCAGAGTTTATCGTTAAATTAAATTCCAAAATTCATACCTATCGAGGTAATATTTTTAGGTTTTATGTGTAATCTAAATCCCGAAATTTCATCTTAAAATAAAGTAAGTAAAATGAGGTTTTAATTAAAGTATCGTAGGATGCTGATTTAAGAAAGTTGTAATTTCGTATTTCTTAAATTTACAAAAAGCTTGTAAATTTAAAAAAAACATATAACAATAAAGTTTAGAAAGCAACCTTTAAAGATTAGAGAACATTGAATAGAGTTTCTGATCAAATAATTTCTTTATTAAGATGCCTAAGTCCTATCTACATACCAAATTAATAATTTATATTGTTTAGTTTCTCATTTAAAAAAAAATATTATATGGTTTTATTTATTTGTCATAGAAGCTTAAACGTAACCTACTTGACTTAAAACACTTATAGAGTTCGATTTAAATAATCATCCTATTAACTTAGACTATAATTAACTTTAGTTAAACTGTTGTTAATTATTTTAGAAGATTAATCGTTCAGACATATCCTTTTATAAAATCTTCGCTATAGCCATTATATCTTCAATAGCGTTTTAGGGTATCCCATTTGTTACCGAGTCCGGGATATACATTGTTATTATATGGGTGTACATAAATGCACCATCAAGAGCTGCACTACTGAATTAGACCCCTTGCTAGTTTAGTTCCAGCGAATGCTGGAACCATGATTTTTAAAATGCCACAAAATGAAAATCTGAATATAACCTATTCCGTTTCCGGCCGATGTGGATAATTTTTATATACTATTTATCGCTTTAAAAGTAATAATTATACTAAGAGTAAACTTTAGTGGTTTTGTAAGTTTTATCATATCGCAAAGCGGTAGAGATATAAGAAATTATTGCTGCCAAGTTCAATGTTGTCATTCACACAATGTTCAATAAATCTGCGGGCAAATCTCGAATTCAGTAATTTATACTTTTTTCACAAAGCTATTCAGGAACTTGGCTTCTTTTATTTCACTGTATTTTATTCATTCATTTATTTATTTTAATGTATGCAGTTAATACATATGGCGGACTTATTGTTACGAGAACTATCTCTTCTAGCCAATTAGCACACCAGTCCAGTCCCTCTCGACGAGAGGTCGGGAATCGAATCCGAATCCCTGCGCTAAATTTTAAAATGAAAATTGCTCCTTTTTTAAAAAGAAGCTTGCTCCTTTTTATTGTAATATTGTTTATTGGTTTATCCCATTGATTACGAACAGAAAGTAAAATTATAAACGTTATAGTTTGTCGAGGTTTTTCAATTGAGCTGATGCAAATCGAATGCAAATCGTTTAGCGTATTAGGAAAACACCTACATTTTAATATTTCAAAGGTATCTTCAACATGCATTTTGAATGGGTTCTTGATAATAACATTAAGATTAGAAATGTATCCACAGCTGAATAAGTATGTGTAGATAGTTTGTATTTCGAAGCGTAGGAGAGAATATACGGTCGCATGGTATATAATATCAATAGAAAACACAATTAACAAAGAAGTGAAAAATATAGTGAAGGAAAAGCCAACTTCTAGAGAACAACAAATGTTTGTGCATAAAAAAGTATCGATACCGTCTATTATAATACATTAGATTAATTGAATGAAAATGACATCTGTTCAATACGTTTAAAGCAGAGTTACTCGATAGATTATTTATTCATGCTTCTAGAAGCTTGAATGTAATCTAATATTTTTTTTATTTCTTAATAATTACCACTTGTTATAAGTTATTATAAATAAATAAACGTGTAAATAAAATATAAATACGTTGATTTGCGCTCACTCCTTGAACTTGTTAACAATAAAAAAATTTAAATTTAACAATGAACAATTAAAAAATTAACTTGTTTCGCATTTTAAAAATTGAGTAGCTTCGAGTGGTGGAAATTGAAAATACGATAAAATAGCTTTTCATCAATTTTGGGCTAAGTTAGAGCATGATTCCATAAATTAAGAAAAGTTTGTTTCAGTCACTTAGGACGAGTAAATAATGGGTGATTCGTGAAGAAAACGAAAATCTGAAGTCATTAGGAAATTGAGGGGATCACGTTCTGGCAGTCTTAAAGAGAGTAATGACGGCAATTGAGAATGAGTGCGCATTGAGAATTGTAGAGAATTATATATTTGTAACATCTTTCTGTTTCAAACACTCTGTTTTTAGTGCAAACTGAAGCGCTCCAGTAGAATGTGACTGGATGGAAATACGAAATATAAGGATTCCGAGAAATGGATGAGCTTGAATGGAAATATATAGATAAAAGAAGACAGTGAAGTTTGTCAGCACAGAAGTGTACACCAGTTTCAAGCAGCAAGATTGATAAAATGTATGGTTCAGGGAAGCTAATGACACATTCATGAATTTGCAGTTAATAACAGTCCTTGCAAGTTATATTCATCGCATAACAGTCCTTGCAAGTTATATTTGTCGCATAACATTCCTTGCAAGTTATATTTGTCGCATAACAGTCCTTGCAAGTTATATTTGTCGCATAACAGTCCTTGCAAGTTATATTGGTCGCATAACAGTCCTTGCAAGTTATATTTGTCGCGAAATTACATGCATATTCAAGTAATAAGTGGCATATTCACGTGTCGAAAGCTCTCACTTATATACAACGTAATACTTCTCCTTTATATTAAGGAAATAGCCTGAAATCGTATTGAGAACCTAAAAAAACTAAGTAACACAACATATTATACATTATTGGTGCTTAAAATATTTTATATTGCTAGTTTTTTTATCGGGTATATATAGGAGATATTCATTAGAATTGAAAACGATATTTTCAGTGATTGCTTGCTATCAATTGTAAATGTTTGTTTTCTATCATGAAAAATACAAGTTTAAAGTGAAAACGTACTATTTTTCCAAAAATCCTTTGCAATATGTGAAAAAAAAGATACTAAATTTCCGAATGTGTTGGCCATCAAATATAGAAAAGGGAAAAAAAATATAGGATGAAGTTTTTTGTTTTATTAAATGTGGGCGTGACTGAAGGAATGTAAGTAACATTAAAAGGATGACTTAGCCAATGTCGCGAACAGATCTTTATGCTGCGCTACTCAACGTTAAAAGTAAAATTAGAGCATGTTCTATAATAAGTAAGAGTTCGAACACGAAGAAAATTGTTTTCCTAATTCTGTACGTTTTTGGAATAATTGCGTCTATAAGCTCTATGCGCCTATGAGCTATGATTGTAACAATCAAGGTAAATTTTGCTAATTATTTCCTGAAACAACCTTCATTTATAGTTTATACATAACAATTAATAATTATTAAAAGATTAGTTTCTCTATAATCAACGATGTTATATGTATATGTGTTATGGCAGATAAGAAAATTAGAGTACTGAGTGCTTATTAAACTTTATACAAAAAAATATAAGGTTAAAAATGAGAACGACTGTAAATTATTACTACTCCGAAAGAGAATATACGTTAATTAGAAGACGACCGTGAATTTAGCGGAATATGAAATTGCGAAGGTTCAGAAATGTCGATAAATGGTAATTAATTTGGACTAATTAACTATGTGGAACACGAATGGAAAACCAATTAATTTTATTCTGTACAGGAATATTCCCACTTCTTTATCTGTTATCATATACAATAAAACGTGACATTAATTACAAAGCTTTCACTAAAGACTGTCTTATTGTGTAAAAATTTCATTAATTTAGATATCTGTACAAGAATATTCCCACTTTTTTCTCTGTTGTCATATACAATAAAAAGTGACATTAATTACAAAGCTTTCACTAAAGACTGTCTTATTGTGTAAAAATTTCATTCATTTTGAAATGTTTATCTAATATTTATTCGCTCATTACCGGGTTTTAATGAAAACAGCTTTGAACCAAATACCTCATTTTTTTTTGTTTTGTAGACACTGATTTTCATAACAAATGTGTAAATTTTCAACTTTAAAAACGAATAGATTTTGAGAAAATAATAAAATAAAAATTTTAAACATTTTTTTTCTCTTAAATTTCAAAGACCAATTCTCATGATATTTACATTATGGAGATACATAAAATTAATTATTGCGAAAAGACTAAGTATGTATTGAAATAATACCACATTAGTAATATTTTAACGATTTTTTTTGTACTTTTTAACAACCAACTTTTTTTTAATTTTTTGATTGAATCTTAATAGGCTCTACAAAATAAATTTTAGCGGAGCAGGTTCATTTGACTCAAGATAATAAAATAAATATTAAGTTTGAATATTCAGTTCATCAGCCTAAATATTTTAAGTAAAACATAGCTATTAAAATGAAGTTTTTAAAGGATATATGGCTTAATTACCTAATATGGAAAGTCACTATCTTGAATTATAAAAATGCTAACAAATTCTTTGCTAAAAAGCGTGTTAAGCAATTCAGGTGGTCGTGGAATTCTAGTACCTTCTATAACAACATAATAAACCTTACCTTAGACGTGCATAAACCATTTCTTTTATTTTTCTGAACATTATCTTAAAACCCCCATGATATTTTAAGGGTTCCGTACCTCAAAACGAAAAAGAACCCTTATAGGATCACTTCGTTGTCCGCCTGTCTGATAGTCAAGACCTTTTTCCCCAGGAACACGTGGAGGCATCAAGTTGAAATTAATATCAAATACTTAAGTTTACGGTCCCTTGGAGCTGTAAAAAAATCAAGTCAAATAAATCAACGCAATAAAAAAAACCTTAAAAATGCGATGATTTACGCAGAATTTTTTAACACTCGTGAATAAATCAAACCTATAGGGTACTTCTAGTTGACCTAGAATCATGAAATTTGTCAAGAAGCAAGGTCTTACAGCGCAAGTAAAAGAAAAAAAACCCGAAAATCGCTAATTTGTATTTATATCACATAAAAATATTATTTTTTTAATAGGCGCCTGTGAAAGATACAGTAGGCAAAATATTTTGATACCGGCCATTTATGTCACATATTGTGACACTCAACAATAAATCAAAGCTAGCAGGGTACTTCCAGTTGGCCTAGAATCAAGGAATTTCGTAAAAGATAAGGTCTCGCAGCACAAGTAAAGAAAAAAAAATAAAAAATCGTTAATTTGTAGTTGTATCACATAAAAAATACTTTTTTGGAATATGGGTTTGTGAAAAATATAATAAATTTTCGTTCTACAAATAGTTTAATAGTAATACTACGTACCAATAAATGTTTATAAATGCCTAAACGTGGACGGAACCCTCGTGCGAGTTCTATTCGTACTTGACAGGTTTTTTATTTTGACGACTATTTCCGATTAATATAAATTAAATCTTCAATTATGGCTCATCAATATATACATATATATATATATATATATATATATATATATATATATATATATATATATATATATATATATATATATGTATATAACATATATATAAAATATATATAAATATATACTTTATAAAAATCGACTAAAGAAAAATTCTATAAAAATTCGAAATATGATCCTATTTATATTACTAAACTACTGTTCAAAAGTAACCGGCTACTTGATTAGTGACCTTACACTCTCATCCTTAGATTACAGAGTTTGGTTAAATTCGTGATCCTTTGTACCTACATTTACATTAAAATTACAACCATGCACGCAGTTTTCGTAGTGTTTGTTTACCTAACCATTATCGCGCTAAACAATAATAACATATACGCACGTAAACCGCTTAAACGCACAAATAAAGCCCTCACAGCCGAGCGCGCCCGAAACATAAAAAGATAACGCTCATCAATCATAGCTCGCACAATAATTCACAACGCGCGCCGACGCCACCTACGGCGAGACGTTTCAAATACAAAATGACACAACGGCCACCCTTCAAACTCGGCCGCAGACGTTTTCATGCAATCGTGCCTGCGTGGAAAGCCCTCCTCGCCGTTACGCGCCTATACTGCGTAAGCCTCGGGTGCTTAAACCTACTATAATACATTACAATCCCTATCTCTGTCTTGCCGGTTTTTCGTCACCCTCCCGCGCTAAGCCGAGACATTTATTTAGTAGACAGCCGACATTCACAACGGCTACATACGAAAACCCATAGCAATCAATCGATTTTTATATCGAAACCGCGTCCGTTTTCCTTCCATGCCTTAATATTACGTTAAAAACTAGTTTATTGCCATAAAAGTAGAGCAGTTTAATTCAGGAAAAAGATAACAAATATGTAGGCGAAGTGATGTGAATTTAGCAACGGTTATAGTTCACCCTTCACTCGCTACGCCGGCTACGAAGCGAGAGGGGTGGGTGTTTCCCCAAAACTCATATTTACGATATATTTTGACATTTCATTTAATGGAGTTCGAAGCTTAAATCGAGAAAAATGCTAGTTTTTCGTAAAAAATAAATTCATTATGACACTGACTCTATGATCTAAAGAAAAGATCGTAATAATCTGCGAAATTGTAACCTTAATTTGTAAATTTTGTGCTAAAAAACAACTTTAATAGTAGAGTAATTTCTTCGCAATTATTGTAGCGTAAAATTTTCAGGTTAGGATTGTATTTACTTATAAATTTATCGGAGAAAGACGTGTCAGTGATTAATTTTGTGTTCGTGTGGATATATGTATCAAAAATAAGTATTGCTGTTTTAAAATTATGTTTAATATGAAGTGAAATAATGAATCATGTGAAAACTACAAACTCTATAAGAAACTATTGAAGAATATTTCTGATTTATTAAACGGAAAGTTTAATATAAGGTAAGATATTGCAATTGTTACTTTCTAAATCATGTTTTGTTTTTACAATCACTTATGTTGCACGAATATTTATGTTAACTTTGTTATGTTAACATTGTAAAAGTAAAAAAGTGTATAAATTAGCGTAATTAAATTCGAGATAAATAAAAAGTTGTCTCCCAAGCGAATGTTGTTGCACTACCAAACATTCCTAACGGGAACAGTTCCGCCATGATGAATGTTGTGATTTTCAGTCAATTCTATACGCCGCTCCAGTTTGTAGAGCCAACGCCATTATTTTTATTGCCAAAGTTTCAATAACACAGCGAATACAGCGCCATCCATTATCTATTTGACAAACTATAGTCGCTAGTACCCTAGACCGCCGCTGTTCTCGCCTGTCAGCGCAGTCGCGCCCGATGCCGGTAGTCACGCTGTGTTGACGTGAATCGTAACATGTCTGTTATGTTATAGCGCGTATGTCGAAACGGTGTTTGACAATTACGATTTCAAATTAAATCCAGAGTGAAGTATTTATTGTTTATTTCTGTGAGATATATTCAATTACCACTGTGTCCAGATAATTTCTTGATGTCTCTCATTCATGAATGAAGCAGTGATTTGTTTTCTAAGTGAGATAATATCAATGTTAGTGTGTTCGAGAGTCTACCGGTGGTTTGTTGTTGTTGGGATAGCTGACTTTTTGGAGTTAATTCTGCTGCCAAAGGAGTAAAGGAATCATGAGGAGAATAAGTGGTAAGATAATAGAGCAATAATAAAACCGAACACATTTTCTAATTAGAAAATTTTACTTTGGATGTTTTCAATTTTTTTTAATGGTTGGAACTTATGTTTTTTTATTATTAAGCTGACAAAATTATACTTAAATGATTTTGTGTTTTTAAATACATGATATAAATATGTTTTACATAATTTTAGATATCACACGTGTTTCCGTTGTATCCATTAAACGATTTAAAGTTTAAGAGTTTGCCGTGCATGTTTTTGCAAACTCGCTTAGAAGTCTGTCGTCATAAATCACAAAACAATTATATTAACTATCTTCAAAAACAAATAAGACAGCAACACGACTCAAACATGTAGAAGCATTTATTGTAGCCATTTGAAATAATATATTCCCATACGAATAATGATTATTGTTTGCATAAATTTTATATTACTTCACGGTTCGTGACAAATGACTAGTGGCATTCAAGTTGAATATATTACGGCGTAACGGCCAGATATTCGAAATAATGTCAGTCATTATCTTGAGCGCGAAATATTTTATGCGAATGCACTAAGTCAACTGAATCACGTCTCACAGCATAAATTACATACCAGTTAGCGTGCTCACAAAACTTACATAATAATGTTATCAGTATGCGCATATTTAATTATTAAACCAATAAAAAAGGCAGCCTTCTCGGCGTCGTAATAACATTATTTGATAATTTCATTCATTGCTTCATAAAAGCAATTACGTTTGACTTTTTTCTACCATTCTTTTGAGATGGTCACGACTGCTTGTAATGGGCTTTATCTCTAGACTAGTGCTCTACACAACTTATGTTTTGGGAGATATTACTGCTTGCGAATTATGTACGTGATGTATTTGATTACGACTAAGATGATTTGTGTAACTTGTGTTACATATCTTTAAAATTTGTCGAAAGTTTAATTGAGTTAACGATTTGAAACAAAATGGCGCTTAAAGACTGAACTATTTCAGTTACTTCTGATATCCTTTAAAATATGAAAAATTAGAAATTATTTCGATAAAACTATTAGTTGAACGTAGCCAGTACAACTTACTGTAGATATTGTGGAAGCTTTTGGTATTAACCACAATATTAAAATGAAAAAAAAACAGTCATTGAAATGAAATCATTCCCTCGGAAAGGTTCTCTTTCTGTTGCAAAAAAGATGCTTGTAGGATTTTTCATATATTAGATTTTGTACTTTTAAACAGACGGCTGTAGTTTGTTTAGATATTTCGAGAATTTTTCTGGCCGGCCAATAGCTTTTAGTCAACGCTTTTCAATTTATGCAACAATGTACAATGAAGTTATATTATGTGAAAATGTTAGTAGAACTCCGACAATGGCCTTTAAAAGTTGAGATAATTTGTATCATGTTCAATACGATTATATCGTTTATTCGTACATACATGATTTCGTTAACTCCATCTTTTTCGTCATAGTTCGCATGTGGCCTTAATTGGGGCCTTATCTTTTTTCTCTTATTTGGGTGTAACGCGTCCATTGAGTATAACGTTATTGGAGAGACCTAAATGGTATTCTCATTCTTTGCTATTTTTTTAGGTCACACCGTATACTTCTGTGATTGCTTAAATCTTTACGTGACATAATTGTGGTAGATATTTGAGTTATACATTCATATATAAAAAAAACAATTTTTAAATTGGTCACTGTCATTTTTCATCGGATGTGACATTACAGGGGATGAGTATAAATACTGTTTTCTAACTGAACTTACCTACCATCGTAAGGGTTCTCTGCAGTTTAAATAAATTTTTATTTCGTTGCAAACTCTATTTTGACAAGGCTCTCAACAGTGCCAAGGTATTCTTTACTCGCTATCAACTTTGATTTTTATATGAACACAGTAATCAACTAACCAACCTATATTGTGTAAGGAGCTAAAAATTGTATTGATTTGATGTATTCTAGGGAAGTTGAAATTCCTTCAATTGTCCTATTTACGAAATATGTATTTTGTATTAAATTGTTTAAATATTCGAATTAACAAACGACTCTTCATTGCAACCACGCAAAAAAGTATTGTGGAAAGGAGAGAGTAATGAAACTTACTATAGATTCATTGGATCTTGTTCTTTCAGCAGAAATATATATATATATATATATATATATATATATATATATATATATATATATATATATATATATATATATATATATACATATATATATATTTATATATATATGTACACATAACAAATGAACGATATACCTGTCCGAGTTCATGAAAACTCGACTGCTTTTTCTTTTCAGTTATTCAATACTACTTTACGCTTTATAGTGAATGTTTATTTATACTCATTAATGTGTTGACATTTCGTTATCCGCATTATTTACTTGTTCGAAACCTTAAGAACGGAGCTTGAGACGTCTGACCTTCAACTAAGTTTGCGAGTCAGCGACCTAGAAAATGAGAAATCAATTGTCTCTATCGCATAAAAATAAACAGTTTCCAGTAAAAGGTAACGTTTGCTCACCAGGTTAATATAAAAAAGGTGATCTAGCCGCTTGGTTATAATTGCTTCATTATACTATATTTTTTTTGGTTAATTTATTAACGGTATTCTAAATAGCTTATTTATTTATATTATATTTTGTATGGCTCGGTGTTATAATATGAAAATGCCAATAAAAAACCGTTCAAAAGTAACTAATTACTCAAATAGGTACATCCTGGAACTACATTGAAAACGTTTGTAGATTGTGGCGTAACATTCTCTCAAACTTTACTTCGATCTACACGTTTCGAAGAGGTATAAACTACAGGAGGATGAAAGTGTTATATATATCGGATAAATCATTTTTGTAACAAAGTCTTTAAGGCAGATAAACAAATTTTCCAGGTTATTAAATTATTTTGGAGTATGGTAAGCAAGCAGCAGTGCATTTTACATAAATCATGTCTATTATTCATCTGAAGTTACGTTACAGATGGAATCATTAATTGTCGATAGAGCATCTATCTTCGTTATGTACAAAAGGAAAAAACTGATCGACTGACTGACTTATTACAGCCCAGCCTCAGCCGTTAGTCCTACAAGCATTAAATTTGGAGACAATTTTTCTTGTAACATAGGCAGCTACTAAGGCGTGATTTTAGAAAACTTTGTAAAAATACTCTAATATATGTAATTAAACAAATGCTTTACTATTTTTAGAAATGAATCCCTAAATAAGTGAAATTAAAAGGAAATTAAGTAAGTTTAAAGTGTGTGATGGAGTAAAATTGTTAAACAGTCATATATGCGTTATAAGCAGGCAATAAGGAGAAACTTTTCAAAATGTATCCCCTGAAAATAAATAGTTTTTTTGAAAATTAACCCCAAAGTCGAGTTCAAAGTGTGTAATGGAGTAAATTTTTAAAATGTTCTATTAATTATTAAAAAACATTCCTTACGGAATAATGGGGGTATTATCTAAAATTCAACTTCTAAAGGGCAATATTGTTGTTCAAAGTTTATGTGGAGAAAATGATTATATGAGTCTTTTAACTTTGTAACATTATTTTAAAAATAAATAAATGAATACTTTTATCTTTTTTTCAGAATCAATCTCTAAGGGATTCAACATTTGTAAGGGTGTAAAATTTTTAAACGATTTTATTAATTTGGAGGAGATATTTCTTATATTATATGGGCAACCACTACGGAGGGATTTTTAAAAATTCAATCCTTAAAGGGGTAAAAAGAAGCTTCAAAATTTGTATCACTAAAAATGTTAGAAAGTCCTGTTAATTCAAAACTTCGTAAAAGAACTCTAAAAATAAATAATTAAGCACATTTTTAAAGTTTTTTTTAATCAACCCCTAACGCAATAAATTGGGAGATCAACAATTGTGACGGAGTAAAATTTTTAAACGGTTTTATTAATTTGGAGGGAACATTCCGTTTATAGGCAATAACTACGGATGATTTTTTCAGAATTCATCCATTAAAGAGGTGAAAAGGGTATTCAACATTTGTATGCAGAAAAAAATTTAGATTGTTCTATTAATTCAATATTTCACGAACTGTCCTAAAAAGAAATAATTATCAAAATATATTTTGAGTATTTCAGTAATCAATTCGTATGGGATAAAATGAGGGTTCAAAGTTTGTAGCGGAGTATAATTTCTGCTGGGAGGGGATCGGATTACACATGCTGCTTTAAAGTTTTAATTCAATGTGACAAATATTTTGTAATATTTGGCCGAAACCTTTGCGGTGGGCGTTCTCCCTATTGCTATAGGCAAATTTTGGCGAAAATCTCTTACCTGCAACACTGTTACATCACCTATTAAGTATTTGTCATTTTATGTCCTGCAGAGTTCAATTTAAAGCGCAAAAAAGAGGCATTGAGCCTTCTTTTTGCGCCATAGTACTTTCATCGTAGTTTTTGATTCTTGAGTTTTTATTAAGGTTTCGGCCAAATATTATAAAATATTTGTCAGATTAAGTGAAAACTTTAAAGCAGCATGTGTAATCCGATCCCCTCCGCGCAGCGTAGCGAGGAGTCCAAAAGACGAGAGAACTTAGAAGATACCACGAGTATTCCTACAAAAGTAGGCATGACCCAAAAATACATCTGAGAAGTTAAGTGTCTACTTGTCAATTTATAGACCTCCTGCTTAAACCATAAACTGGGGAGTACCCATAGACAGACGTCACGATACCTATCCCAGAACAATTGTGTATTATAGTGACTAAAGTTCAGAAGTTGAAAGCAAAAAAATTATCTAAACGTTGTCCATATACAGAACGAGTTTTCTTTTTAATTTGGCTTGTTGAATGTTTCTTTCACAAAACCATTATAATGCTATGAGAAAACCATTCTGACTCCAAAAACAATCAAGCTGCGTTCATTAATGCTGTTGAAATTCAATAAGGGAAAGAAATCGTGTAAATTTGATAGACACACAGTTCATTATGCAGTGGATTTTCTGTTGGCACATCTGTGATGTTGCCGGGAAATTTGAAACTGCCGAAACTCTGCAATAGTACTATCCCGGAAGTCAAAGTTTTATATGGGAATGCTGTCGAGAATACGATTTTAACTAGATCTACTTAGGTGGAAACCGTTTTTTGCATCTTATTTCAATGATTCCCAATGATCTTTCTCTTGGAACTCAGCAGTCTGCTATTTCCTTTCAAAGTATGCTATTACTAAAATAAGTTGCAGTAGCGAACTCTCAAATTCGCAGGAGTTGACTTGTGGTAGGACTGTTTCTTCGGAAATGAATTTTATGTGGTGTGCCTGAGTGTAAGCTCATGCCCAGCCTAGTTATTTTGGTACCATCTTATAATATAGCAAATCGCATTGTTTACAAAGAAGTATTGTAATACACCTAATTTACATGTAATGTTAATCATCCCAAAGGGTGTAACGCGTTTCCATTTTTTTCCATCGTTGTCAATACTAATTTAAGTTAGATTTATTTAAGTTATTTATAATTAAGTTAGAGAATTTAATTTATGTTAGAGAAATGATAATTTAAGTTAAAGAATTTAGGTTAGATCATTACCTAATTTAAAGCTAAATCTATCTATAACTGTTTACCATTTCGTCGACGTCGCGTCGTTGTTGGTGAAGTCTTATGGATCGTAAGTACATATAATTATATTCTAATAATCAAATGGATAGGCATGTAATGATACTGCTATTCAGGTCATGTCAATATTTCACAATACAGGTAATGTACTCGTATATCAATATTTTTATATCAATCTTTTCTAATTTATCCTAATTAATATTATAATAAATATGAACGTCAATTTTCTTATTACTTAGGTTTGTTTTTTTGTCTTACTAATATAGTTCAATTTTATAACATATCTCTATGGAAATTGGCATACATATAATATGTGTTAAAACATTTTATTTGAGAAAAACCATAACAAGCGATTTAATTCCATGAAAATGAAGTCGCTGGCGACAGCCAATTAACATATGTGAATTTCTTGCTAGTGTAAGTAAATATGTAATACGCTTACTGAAATAGCAATGGTGTTCAATCCATTGTGTTATATCACGTCATATGTCTCAACTTGTCGCTTGTGTCCTGGAATCTTGTTCCTGCAGCTTTGCCGAATATT
Organism: Druceiella hillmani; assembly: GCA_039881145.1. Taxonomy (NCBI): domain Eukaryota; kingdom Metazoa; phylum Arthropoda; class Insecta; order Lepidoptera; family Hepialidae; genus Druceiella; species Druceiella hillmani. Next base: position 46,550,829 of record JAYKKI010000007.1, on the reverse strand, counting down.
ATTTCCGTCTTTTTGTTAATAATATCTTGTTCCTGCCTACATGCACGTACTCACTGGTAAGTACTTTATTTCCTGCAAATATATATTGCTTACTTTTAGATTCGTCTGACTTTCTTCTCCTTAAACTTAAGTACAAATCTCAACTTGTCGCTTGTGTCCTGGAATCTTGTCACTGCAGCTTTTTCTGAATATTGTTTCCGTCTTTTTGTTAATAATACATTGTTCCTGCCTACATACACGTACTCACTGGTAAGTATTTTATTACCTACAAATATATATTGCTTACGTTTAGATTCGTCTGACTTTCTTCTCCTTAAACTTAAATACAAATCTCATCTTGTCGCTTGTGTCCTGGAATCTTGTCCCTGCAGCTTTTGCCGAATATTATTTCCGTCTTTTTGTTAATAATATCTTGTTCCTGCCTACATGCACGTACTCACTGGTAAGTACTTTATTTCCTACAAATATATATTGCTTATTTTTAGATTCGTCTGACTTTCTTCCCCTTAAACTAAAGTACAAATGCATGTACAAAATATACCTTATCGAATTGATGGTACTATTTACTTGAAATCGCGTAGAACCACTCTAGTTGAAACGTTCGAATAAGAAAGGTGTGTGAAAGCTTTTACCAATTATAGAGGAGCACGCAAGAATATGGTTATATTAAACTAGTTACTTCATGAGCACAGGTATTCGTTTATATTCGGTCTGTGTAATTGGGGTAAATGTATACTTTCTGTTGCATATATGTATATATATATATATATATATATATATATATATATATATATATATGCAACAGTATACATTTACTATTTTTATATATACATATAGGTACTAGTTTATTTTATTAAAATTTGTTCTACTCCTTCTAACTTTAAACTAATTTGTAACAACTTATAGCTTTAATGAACTAACTTCTGATCCTTAAAATCCTTTAAGTGAATTGAATTTTTGTGACAAGTATTTTCAACTAAAATCAAAATGAATCGGAAATAATTGTGCTGTTTATTATTTTTGATAAATATATAGAATCTATCACGCATCTACCTAATCTTTTTAGAAAAAGTTTTTTTGATATTCCCATTTTACAAGATGTGAATTGTTACGCAACACAATGGGGTTGAAAACGAAAATATAATAAAACCTGTTAAGTGCTGGGTAGAAGTCACTGTTACGAGAGAACCCCCGTACATGATTTAGTACCTCTAATAGTTTGAACATTTAAGTGTATATAGCGTTTCTTTTTCAATTATTTACAAACATTAATATTATTTTTCATTATATTTTCAAAGGCTTTAAAATGTCATGCATTTTTCAAATGCTATGAGATTCATAATTATGGCTGTATTTCTAGTTTATTTAAAGCTAACTAACTTTGTACTCTGTTATTTTCTATAATTTTTACTTTCCAAATTTACAAGTTTTTACAATATTTCTAGAACAATTTTGAAAAAATAGTTCGAATCCCTATAGTTAAATCTTTCTTTCAATTGATATCCAACACGTTCGCGGGCTAAAACTCCGTCTAAAATTCCAAAATAGTTATTTTTTGGCTTCTTAATGATGGTTAACGAAATAGGAGTATACATGTGAATATGCTTCACAACTTCGAGTTTTTACGTCGAACGATTTTTTAGAAATAGGGTTGTGACAGACAGGAAGGACTTCTGTATCACTTTGTAAGGATTTAGTTTTTACCTCTTATGATATGGGACCCTAAGAATAATAATATCTATTAAATACGAGTTGTATTCGCACTATGAGGGTTCCGTACATATTTATAAACATTTAAGTGTAGATTTTGTGTCTTTTAAACTATTTACAAATGCTATTGTTATTTTCCGTTTTGCATATATATTGTTTGAAACGCCTTTAACAAGAGCAAAAATATTGAAAATTGCAGTATAACTCCTAATAACTTTGTTTCTAGGGTTCCGCCCCTCAAAGTGAAAAAAATACAGAACTCTTATAGGAACACATAGTTGTCCGTGCGCCTGTCCATCTTTCTGTTAAAGTCCTTTTTCTCATAGTCTTACTCCCTGATAATCAAAACCTATAGGATATTTACTTCTGGTCGACTTACAATCTTGAAAGTGAGCATAATGCTTATGGCATAAGTAAAGGAAAATCAAAGGAAAAAAGGAAATCGACAAATCAATGTTTTATAATTCTATGTGGAATTATATATTGCTTTTTAAATATGCGCCTGTGAAAGATATAGTAAGCAATAATTCTTCTTCTGATCATAAAACCTATAGAGCATAGGGTACTTCCGGGCGACCTACAATCTTGATAGCCTTTGTACAATTTAATGTCAATAAATCTTTAAATATGTAGGTAACCTTCGTAGTGCATGATCTAACGTGCTGATAGGTGTTTCTTTTTAAGTTATGACTTTAGCAGTTTGGAAATTTTTAGAATTTTTTTTTAAAATATTTACATACAATAAAGAGAGAAATTGTTTCGGTATATTTATGACCTATCCTTCCAATTGATACTCTACACGATCGATAGCAAAAACATGTTTTAATATTAACTTGCCCATTCTAAAATTCTCAGGCGAGTATGGTTCACGTTCTTTCTACTGCAAAATAAGCGAGTTTATAAGTTTCTTCACTATATTTTGCTAACCTTGCAACTTACGTGAAATTGTTTTCAGAGAACCATTTACGACAGATGGATATACGCATGCGTGAGTTATCCTATAAAGGTTACTTTTTAATTTCGAGAAACTTAAAATCCATAACTTAATTGATTTCCGCTTCTTTCAAATAATCAATTAGTCCCTAAAATTATTTGAAAGAAGCGATTTTAATGGATTGGATGGATTTTCTATAAACGATTAATAGTGTGACGTCAATAATACTGCGACATAGGACTTTCACTATTTCATATTTTTCAGACCGGTAGCATGGATGAAATTATTATATACACGTGGAAAACATTCACGTATGTACATTTTTACATCTGTGCAGTTTGAAAAACTAGCTTAAAGTGGAGTTTTTGTTATAGAAGAGCTATAAACCCAGTCACAACCACTGGCTTTAGAATATAATAATGTAAATATGGATAGAGCGTCTTAGAAAATACGTATATCAAAGAAACAGCTATTTTGAAGATAAGTCAAATTAGTCAAATTTTGACGGCATGTCTGTATAATGTAAGGTCTGTGTTCTGGTTTAGAGTTAGTTGGCCAGAATGTCTGAAACTTATGGTTAGTTGGCATAGTGGAAAACCTTGATAATTTCGGGACGTAGGTACGAAGGGCGTAAGTATAGTTTTATTTTCGCGTACTTCAAGTTAGGAAAAAGTGGGTATCTGGAATAGTATAATATAGTTATTTTCCTTGGAAACTTGAGGAGTTGGAAATTAATTATAGAAAGTATAAAGGAGCAGGGAAGAGAAAATGGAAGTAAACGTATTGCCTTACTTATAGGTATCTAAAAAGTTCTTTGAACTCTAAAAACGGAAGTAGGGGCTACTATGTCATACATTGTCCATAAGGCTTATTGGTATATTTAAAATTTATTACGTGTATTAGGCGAAGGTGTCTCCGCTTAGCCCGAATGCGGGTTCGCTTTTTCGGAGCGGCACCCCGGCCCGGACGTTTGCTAAAAGCGCGGACGACCGTAAATCAATTTAATGACTGAATATAATTTAGCACTTTTCACGCGTGGACTCCATAATTTTGGCGGCGCTTTTAATGGTGATTAATAGTTTTGAAAGGAGCGGGCGGGACGTAGATGGAATAATAATGGAGTGCTTCTTTGGACCCGGCCAGCCTAGATGCTCGACGCTGATTGGAGCAAATTGTTTCCATCTCACAGGTTGGCTGCGGAGAGGATCTACTTGTATTTTGAAGCAGGACACACGTCTATATTTTAAGTATAACCGGTAAACAGATTGTTTTTGAGTACAAATGTACGTCGAAATAGGAATTACAAGTGTGTCGACACCCTGATAGGGCAACTATCCTTTATCGAAATTATTATCGTAGCGAAGTAGGGTGCACATTTTATCTGAATTATGTTGTTTTCAGCAATAATAGTGAGTTTGGTATTACTCCAAATAAATATTTTAGATCACGAACCATTAGGTTACTTCTGTTGCTTATAGAAAAAAAACTAAATTTGCACAATTTTGCTTACGAATTAATAATTTATTCATAAGCAAAAATGTGCAGATTTAATTTTTAAAACTTGCTGTCTCACAATATAACAGTGGTATGTTACGCTAAACTAAACAAAACAACCAAGAGTTGAATAAAAAACGTAAATGTATCTAAAATATTAACTCTAATTATTTATTTTATAGATCACCGATAGATGGCGTTACATGAGTTTTATAGCGCAGGGACGATTTTAGCACGCACTAGTCTATATGAAAAAATAGTAATTAATTATAATCATACGAAATATACGTGGGCAAAACTGGACACGAAGCCATGAATCGACACCTGGAATATTGGAAATTATAATAACATTGAATAATTCATAATTATAAGAATATAAATATTTATAGAATAAGGTGTAATTTGTCTTACTTGGACGGTACACGACCTATTTTTTAGTTTCTTGCCGAACATTCTGCTATCGGCGAGTACGGTTAGATTTGAATAATATAATTGAATTAATAATCGTCTCATTGTGCCAAAGGCCATGATTAATTGATTCAATAATGTTCAACACACGAGATCGTAGGTATGCTTGTTCGTCTTCAAGAGTTCATTTCGTATATCACTTCATCTAATTTCTGTTATGTTATATGATATACCGTTATATAAATGTCGAGTATTTCTAATTGGAATTAAAAATAATCAATCATGAAACTTTTTTAAAGGTTTTAAATATTGTCTTTATATAGATTGTTCTGAATTTGGTTTAGTGGAGCGCACCATAATAAATGATAATGAAATCTAATCGGTATCCGACATGATAGACATACTACGTAAGGAACGCGATCTTTTGACATAATATAAGGGTAGCAATTTCGGTCCTAATAGAAACTTTTCCCATAAAAATTCTGTAAAGTGTCATATTTTGTATACAGAAGAAGCATTAAATATATATGTAATATATACGTCCTTTCCATACATTAGCAAGAGCGCGAAGAGATGGAATCAGCAATGGATCAGTGCAGGATTAGTGCTGATATAAAGAGGTGAATATAACGGAGCAGGTTGAATGGTTATTTAATGGAAGTATAATAAAAAGATTATTAATAAAGATTGCACTTAATGGAAATGAATAGATGAATTAAGCGTATTGCAGTCGAAATTAAGTAAAAAATATTGTTGCTCTTAAAATTGGAATAATGTTATTATCAAATAATTATTTTTAATTTTCTTTGAAAATGCTCAGTATTAGATATATTACATAAGTTGATATTAAAAACATCAACTTGCGTAATTAGATGTATATATAATATACAAAGAAAATGGGGGTGGGTTATGTAATATTAATTAAAATCAAATAAGTCCTTATATTTAGTGATGAAAATATTTAAACAAAGGAAAATAAATTAGGAATTGATGATATTAAAAACATCAAAAGATATTTTAAGAAACAGAAATAATACGTTTTATTCGCGGACGTTCTTTTAAGTTTAACATCCACGTGAGGAGTATGTATCACAAGCAGAAACTGGTTAAAGAAAATAAGATATGGTATATTTACATAGACATATATATACACATATATATATACATGTATATACTAACATTTTCTTTCTTAATATTTTGCTACAAATTAATGGAAATATGTATTAATTGAAATCTACATCTGAAACGTTTACTTATTCTAAAAGTGTGAAGCTGTGATAGACGGACGAATATATATATATATATATATATATATATATATATATATATATATATATATATATATATATATATATATATATATATATATATATATATATATATATATATATATATATATATATATATATATATATATATATATATATATATATATATATATATATATATATATATATAAGATATTCCTTGTTACATTAAGAAATTAAGAGTAAAAACTAAGGAAACTAATTAACCAAGAAACTCTAAACAATAGATGAAAGAAGAATGCGTTGTAGATTGTGAATATCATCTAGTTGAAGATCCAATGAAAGACATAAAAGTAAATTCAGAAATGAAAAGAATAGCAGTGATGTGACGAATGATATAATTAGAAGAAGCACAATATCATCGTTGTGATGATATTGATCTTTAGCCCTGACGATACTACTTTATTGGATTTTTTACTTTATGTCGCTGCTGAAGTCTAAAGGAGCTGTTGCGCTACACGTTGTAATAATGGCTATTTTGTGATATGGGCCGCACACGATGTACGCGGCTGAGCTGGGATTGTAGGTAAATGGCTCTGAATATCTGAATTCTGTAATTCGATTAATACTATTTATTAAACTCTATGTAAAACATAAATTAAATATTAATATCATTATATATATATATATATATATGTATATATATATATATATATATATATATATATATATATATATGTATATGTATATATATGTGTTAATAAATTAATTTGTAATAAAAAATATTTACATAACTCTTGTATTAAAAATTCAATACCAAATGTTTATTAAATTTTTAAAATATTTTATATAATAAAACTCTCTATAAATTTAACAGTTTTATTATAATATCTATATTGAAATTAGAAAAATTAGTACAGATATAAAACAATAATATTACAAATAACGCTTCATTTTTTTTAACATAGGTATAACGGCCTTCTATAACCAAGTCTGTCGACTATGTATATCTATCATCTAATTTCAGTTATGTTACAAGATGTACCATTATAGGAATGTCGACTATTTCTGATTGAAATTAAAAAGTATCAATCATGAAACTTCATTAAAGGTTTCAAATATTGTCTTTACATAGATTTGTCGACATAACGGCCTTCTATAGCCAAGTCTGTCAACTATCGGCAGTTATAGTAAGTACATGTCTACGTGACAAAATACAACTTTCTCAATGGTTAACGATTAAATGTAGCATAAAAAGAAGCACGGAAAATGGGACTTCATCTACTTCAGAATTCCAGTATGCGTTAACGTGACAGAGCTTGTAGTGACATTATTTCCATTATGACATCGCACAGTTGCCATCACAATACCACGTAAGCAATCCAGCAGCAGACAAGTGTCGTGTGAGCGGGGCTTTATTTCACAGAGAGACTGAATAACGATCAGGAACGTACTTTTTTAAAGGGGCTACCACCTTCCTTCTATGGGCACTCAGTTGACGTCAGAAAACTTTGTCGGATTTTCTTATAATTTAATTAAATCGTAATTAGTATTTTTAATTTTACTTTCGATAATATAGTTTAGGACCTGTTGCTGAAACTAGCTACTATTGAAGTAATAACGGAACTGTACAAATATTCTACGACTGTTTAATAATTTGCAATGTACGTGCATTAGCTAATATATATTAGAAATAGTCGAAGGACATGACTTAAATTCATATTTTATGTGGACAGGAATTGAAGATGTATTTTTCTTATGACTAATAATATTTAAAAGATTTCATGGTTTATCTGTTAGGAAGAGAAAAAGTTTAATCTTTTTCGCTGAAAATGGTTTTAAAGCTTGGAAAATGTATTCGTACAAATTTTTTATTATCTGTAGCATCGTCCTCTTTGTAAGGCTGTTATTTATCTTGATTATAGGTTGTATTAAAAAGAACCCGTCGGCATTTTGTTATGTTAAGGTCATTAAATGTTTTATGTAAACCATCAGTCTTGTATTTCTTGTATAGAGAAATCTTGTATTTCTTATGAAAAGTCAGGTTATTTTTCCCAATAGTTTGAGAACGCTATTTCTACGGAACTCTTTTACCAGCAAGATGAAGCAAAGTGCAGATTATGTCCTGTCTTATACATCAAGGTTGTCGGAAAACTCGAGGAGTGAAAGAAAAACATTTAGAATACAAATTATTAAAACATAAAATTCAGTTACCTATTAACATAGATTCATTTTATTTGTTGCCAACAAAATCATTCTAGAATTAATCATACAATACAAAAGATAGAACGACGTCAAAATCTAGGGCCTTTCAAATTTATATATTTGTTTATTTCTGTTTGTATGTTTGTTTGTATATGCTTATTTTGTACTCCTCTATATATTGTACTTCCATTCGCATTATCTGTAAATATAAAATTAGTTTAAATTTTTTTTTCGTTTTATGTATTTAATGTAGTCTACTTCTTATTTTATTTAATTTCTGTTTTGCTATATAGTTTATTTTCTTGTTAACAATCTATAATGACATATATCCTAGATATGAGTTGGTCAGTATTGGTGAGCCATTCCTTCTAAACTTGACATTAGCAAAGGTTCTCTACGAAGAGAATAAACGCCATAGAAGATAAAGATAAAAACGAATGCTAATGCCAGTTGAGAGTTTGTTTTTAATTTTGCTAGCCAATAGCTCAAATATTAAAAAAAAACGACCAATATGTATTATTTTTTGTAATCATTTTTAAAAAGATATTATGCACGACCGTTTTTATTGTTATTTTTATGGATTACTGATAATTTTTACATATTGAAATCATAATATACCGCATTTATATTTGTTTGCTTTTTGTTTTGTATTACATTATACATTATTAAGAAATTGTATTTGGCTTTTTGCTCTTTCCACATTGTCTACCGCTGATTTGTTTGTTTTTTTTATATCCTAAAAATAGCTTTAAAAAATACTCTATCTCTGTAACGTCAGGCGCATTTTCCTTTCAATCATAGGAATGTTACATATATATATATATATATATATATATACCAGTAAAAGTAGTCCAAAGTACAATTTAAGCACTTAAATGGCATTTGTATATATATATATTTATATATACATATATATATATATATATATATATATATATATATATATATATATATATATATATACATATATATATATATATAAAACGGGTTTAATTTATCGTTGAATATAATAATTGGACCACAAGTCAATTAAAAATGTTTGGTTCTACGAACGGGAAAACGCCTGTTTTTGGAGTTTTTCTCTTTTTAGCTTTCTCCGGTCATCCACGTTTACAGAAACGCGATTGTGGAGTTTTAGAATGATTTACGCGGGTAACGACCGTTCTAAAACTTTAAAATCGCAATTTCTGAATAGGAAAAGAATTGTTCGTTTATTGTTATATTTGCATCATGATTGAGTATTTAAAAATATTGTTAAATTTTTGCAGAAATTATCTTTTATAACCAAAACAAACTAAGCCATTGGTTTATGACAAAAGTTAAGTAATATATATATACAGTAGATAAAGCGGTAATTAAAATATAGTTGTATCAGCGCAACAGAAGTCTGAAAACTTTACAATTTTAGAAGTTATTTCAACATTACATTATTAGTAGTTGAAATGTTATGTAACATACACACGTAATCAAATAATAATGAATCACCAATACGATGCGGAAAGGATGAACCGAGAAGATTCAAACTAAACGGAAAACTTACCAACATATTGAGAACTCCAATATGAGCAGAATTCCATTTATGACGTGTAAGCAGCCTCCATACCTGACCGGTGAGATAGATCACAACAGCTGCTGTTTTTGCATGCAGCAGTGCGCTGTGCGGCAAAAAAGCGTTGTAGTAAGGCCGATTTATTGGATCAGGTCCGCAGCGTTCGCAAAATCGCAAAGGTCAATGTGATATCCGAATGGATGGCGTGATCCTAACTGTTATGGTTACGTTTTTGTGAATCAGCGCGTTATTTATAGAAGCTAATATGTGCTGAGGATCGTCTTTATCAACGGTCGGTAAATAGGGGCTGTATAAGGCTTTGTGCGAAATGGCGAGTCGTTATCTGCAAAGCTAATTAGATTTTTGTTTACTCTCTTTTTTATCTGTTTTGTAGCGTCGAGTAAATAAACCGAGATTATGAGTATCCTTGATGGAAAGTTACGTAACTGTTGTTGGTGACGCGCGTACCCTCAGTACATGTATCCTCGTTTATGTGTGCTTATATTTCTCATAATATTTCTCTAGTCTGACAACAAAAATTTGTAGTAAATACAAGTAAAATTCTAGCTACAAGGAGTCTGTACATATTTAGGCAAATATAAATATTTAATGCTATATCATTTTTATTAAACTATTTACAAATATTAATATTATTTTTCACCATGTAACGTTACGTGTCCCAGGATTTAAAATCGTAGATTTAGTTTTCCAGTGGACTTTAAGTAAACTTCTAGGAATGATATCTACTATACTTCTAGTAAGGTTCCGTATCTCAAAAAGAAAAAAAAAGAAACTTCTGTCTGTCTGTTTTCTCAGGAACGTATGGAAGTATCAAGTTGAAATTAATATCAAATACTTATATCTACGATCCTTTAGATCTGTTAAATCAAGCATCTAAGTCAACGTTTTATAAAAATCCCTAAAAATACGGCCATTTATGCTGCTTATTTTGACACTCGTAAGTAAATCAAAACTTATAAGGTACTTCCCATTGACCTAGAATTATGAAATTTGGCAAGAAGCAAGGTCTTGCAGCACAAGTAAAGGAAAAATACCAAAATTGTTAATTTATAGTGAAATATACCCTATGTTTTTACGGCTAAGAAAGATATAGTAGGAAAAATATAACCGCGTGTAAAATTAATATTTGTAAATAGTGTAATAGGAATACCATGTATCTATAAATGAATATAAGTACCTATATGTGTACGGAATGCTCGTAGTGCGAGTTCTATTCGTGCTTGGCAGGTTTTTCCTAATGTTGACCGTAGCAGTTTTGGAAATTGGTGGTGATGGGATATATTTTTGTGGAAATTATGAAAAATATCCCTCAAAATATCTTACATAAAATTATGAAAAGAGATTTGGAATTCTTACAACTTTGTCTTCCAGTTGATGTCCCCACACGATTTACGCCCAGGAAGATACGATTTTTTAATCTAATTTTTCAGAATATCATTACGACAGGATTTCATTTGTCCTCTTCAATATTTTCGTATAAATATTTTAAATGGTAGCTTCGTAAATTTATGCCGATTTACGTTAATTTATGCCGATTTACGTTAATTTATGCCAACTTATAAAATTCGACGTCAGCTGAGAAAAACGCCTTGAATGTTTTAAATATCTATAAAATTATGTAAACATATAACAAAATCTATCTGTCCATCTGTGTGTTAATTTATTCTTCAATCACGTAAAATTTACTGCACGAATTTTAACAAAATTTTGTATGGTAATAGTTTATATCCTCGAATAACATATAAGATACTTTTTATCTGTATATTACAGGTAAAAAAATCGATTTGGTGAATACTACGATATCGGTACTGCCAACGTAACCTATTTTAGTGTTTAGTAAACGTTAGCTCATAGAGTTCTAAGAGAAAAAAAATTAAATAAACAAAAAAAAACCTAGTAACTTTTCTTATACCGAATTCCAGGCGAACGAAGGCGCGTCGGTAAAGCTAGTCTTACACGGAACTCTGAAAAAATAGATTTGCCATCTTTATATATTTCACTTTCAATTCAATCGTTAGGGCTTATTAATACTTTCAATTAGTGGTACCTAACGATGTACGACCAGGGTTTAATTACTCAGGGTCTCATTAAACAGGAGTTGATTTGTTTCCTCTAAAGTTTCTGTATAAATAGATTGAGTATTAATTTCTAAAATGTATATGAGAAAGTGTGTCAAATTTCAAGTTTCTAGGCTATCATACAAAAAATATGTAAAATGTAGGGTAAAGATTTTAAATTAGAGCAATTAATTCAATCTTATGCCTTTGTACAATATAGTAACGTGTAACATGTAGAGTAAAGATTTTAAATTAGAGCAATTAATTCAATCTTATGCCTTTGTACAATATAGTAACGTATAACATGTAGAGTAAAGATTTTAAATTAGAGCAATTAATTCAATCTTATGCCTTTGTACAATATAGTAACGTGTAACATGTAAAGATTTTAAATTAGAGCAATTAATTCAATCTTATGCCTTTGTACAATATAGTAACGTATAACATGTAGAGTAACGATTTTAAATTAGAGCAATTAATTCAATCTTATGCCTTTGTACAATATAGTAACGTGTAACATGTGGAGTAAAGATTTTAAATTAGAGCAATTAATTCAATCTTATGCCTTTGTACAATATAGTAAGGTGTAACATGTAGAGTAAAGATTTTAAATTAGAGCAATTAATTCAATCTTATGCCTTTGTACAATATAGTAACGTGTAACATGTAGAGTAAAGATTTTAAATTAGAGCAATGAATTCAATCTTATGCCTTTATACAATATAGTAACGTGTAACATGTAGAGTAAAGATTTTAAATTAGAGCAATTAATTTAATCTTATGCCTTTGTACATATAGTAAGGTGTAACATGTGGAGTAAAGATTTTAAATTATAGCAATTAATTCAATCTTATGCCTTTGTACAATATAGTAACGTGTAACATGTAGAGTAAAGATTTTAAATTAGAGCAATTAATTCAATCTTATGCCTTTGTACAATATAGTAACGTGTAACATGTAGAGTAAAGATTTTAAATTAGAGCTATTAATTCAATCTTATGCCTTTGTACATATAGTAAGGTGTAACATGTAGAGTAAAGATTTTAAATTAGAGCAATTAATTCAATCTTATGCCTTTGTACAATATAGTAACGTGTAACATGTAGAGTAATGATTTTAAATTAGAGCAATTAATTCAATCTTATGCCTTTGTACAATATAGTAACGTGTAACATGTAGAGTAAAGATTTTAAATTAGAGCAATTAATTCAATCTTATGCCTTTGTACATATAGTAAGGTGTAACATGTAGAGTATCTATAGTAACGGTGTTGGAACATTTTGATAGCGGTTCGCGGCCTTCAAATCTCGATTTTCTGGCTCGATGCGGATACGTTTTTCAGTGCCTCGTTCGATATCAATCAGTGACCGGATGAACTTAATGGTCTCGAGTTGCTACAATTATTTTCTGATACCAGGATCAACTTCTAGGAAGTTATTTCATTTAGTAATTAATGCAACCGTATTGGGGATAATGATGCAAAAAAATTCTATGACAATAAATGAATATCTGTTGGGAATAACAAACGCGTGTGGAAAAAAAAATTCTAAGTGCGAACTTTTGCTGCCGGTATATTAGTTTATTCTCTGTTCTCTTTTAAATGATAATCCGCATGTGGCACGTCAAGAGGAGGTTGTAGTGAATAATCAATACGTGCTTGTATCTACAAATTTACTTACACATGTAGAATAACATTACCTGATGGCGAATGAAATGTTTTGAAATGTAACTATTTTACCGGCAATATAAGTTTGTATATTGAGAAATAAGATTGTAACAAAAAAGCGAAAACACATCGATAAAAGTGCGGACTTTTGCTACCGGTATATTAGTCTATTCTCTGTTCTCTTTTGAATGATTGCCCGCATATAGCACGTCGAGAGGAGTGTTGTAGTGAACAGTCAATACGTGCCAGTATCTACAAATCTACTTATATATGTAGAGTAACCGGCAATGTAAGTTTGAATATTGAGAAAGAAGATCGTAACGAAAGAGCGAAATACATCGATAATGGAATGAGCTAGCGATGGATAGATCCCTCGCTCTCGCTGTCAGTCATTTGGCATGAACAGCACTTCACCAATAAAATAAACTTAGCTCGTTTCAGTTATCGTTATATCCCCGGTGGATGTAAAGAGATGTTTATATACTCGTAGTAATAATATTTAGGCAAGTAGCGTAAAAACATGTTCATCAGTGTTAATGCTTAATTTTGTCATTTTTATGACACGATTAAATTCAATATTTTTTTTTTTTTCTTCACATTAATATAATACAAAGAAATATAATTTCTAGTTGTGACAACAAAGCACTATTTTATCAAATATATTTATCTAAGGAAAATACGGAAATTTGTATTTTCTGAAAAAAAATGAAGAATACATCAATAATATATATATATATATATATATTAGTTATTTTATTTATTTATTTTTATTTATTTTATTGAAGAGCTGGATCGAGAGATAATAAAAGAAAGAAGAATTAGGATGAAGCTTTGAAAATAAATCGAATGTGGGGAAACAGAGTCAGGAGGGGTATCTAGTGACGAAATTGAGTTTTTCTCTGTCACTTAACGGCGTGAAAAGTGAACTAATTTTCATAATAATAAGTACGGTGAAAGTTTAGGGATAAGAAGCGTGAGAAATTATTAGTACGGTGACCGGGATAATGAGCGGAAAGACTGTTGTAAATTTTGCGATAAGAGGGATCGTGAGGATTATTAAAGGTATTTTAAATCAGTGAAACAATGTGAAAATTGCACGGATCTCCATCCACCCTAACTCAAAGATATGATAAAATTTTCTGAGGTTCAAAATGTAAAATTTCCATACACTTACAATATTTAAAGAGTTGCATATTTTATTACCCTTATTACGAGTGAAAACATATTTTTGAATAAAAAATGCTAGCTAATGGCCATCGACTACAGATTTTTCATTCTGTTTTGTTATTACTAAATTTCCGAGAAACACGAAATTGACTATTAAAAATAGACAAATCATTTTGTAGACTTTTATGTGTCATCCAAATTTGTATTAAGGAAGTTATTCCTGGGATATGAATGACTCTTTTGATTATTTTCAGGCAGATCTTTGAGGTTGATTACCTGTATTTTTTTTAAATGAATGACATAATTAAACTAGTTTTCTTTGAATCAATCTTCAAAATATTTTCCACTAAGGTGTGAATATCCATATTGTGTCTTTTACATTTTTATTACGTTTAATACTGAATAAGAAGGGAAGCGAAGAAAAAGCTATGGAAATTAAGATTTTCTTTATATATGTCTTGCGATTTGGATCAGACAAGCTCTTGGTAAGATTATGAGAGCCTATCGAACTATTGGCCATTGTACGCGACCATTTCTATGTAAAAGGGTAAAAGGTAAATTGGAAACGACGTTTATGGTTAAATAATGATAGACATGACAAGGTTTCTTAAGATACACAATTATATGAATTTGAGAAAAGTTGAGAGATCGTATTTTCCTTATCGATGAATAAATACTACCATTGCTAGTTAATTCGAACTATCATTAAGTAGTTGGAAGATAAGGGTATAGTTAACAGTATTAAATTAATTTAATTTGTTTGGTTAAATTTCATTAATTTGATTTTGTTGAAAGATTATATACAAAATATTAAATATGTATTTAAATAACGTATATATTTTGAATATAAAGCTTTTAAAAGCTTTTAGTTCTACGTGTATAAGGTCTACGCGAGGCGTTTTTCGTAGAATACAATTTCAAAGAGAAACGTAAAGGCCGCTCGTAGTCGATGTAGGCGCTCTTTACTCGAGAGCTCAATTAATTTAACATTTATTTGCACAGTTGTTCAGGAGTATTCTCTACTTGCGGCGCTGGTATATAACATAATGAGATGCTTAATTCGCTTAAGTGCTTTCGTTTCTCGCAAGTATTATTTCCCTCAAGAGAAAGGGCAGATTAGAGAGTACATGATAGATCGTCTGTCGAGTGTTTAGGTAGATTTTAGAGATATGGTGACTCAGCAGATGAAAAGTAGTTAGGGATGAGCGATAAATAAAATGACACATTGGAAAAATTTGGTGGATTGTTTATTTGAGGGATGATTTGTCGCGTAGCATTATTTATTTGTAATATAGTAGAACAAGGGAACTGAAAACAGCTGCTTGTTCTTAAAAGTGATTCATTGGAAATGGGGTGTGATTTTCATTTATTCGTTGGGATGAGTTTTTCGTGTAGCTTTTTAAATTTTTCTGACATAGTGATACAGCAGAATTGAAATTTTTTTTTATAACAGTGTTTCGTTGAAAATGAGTATTGGATTTCATTCATTTCCTTGCATTCGGTGGAGTGAGTTTTTTTTGCGTATTTTTTGTTGAATTATCGTGATACAGTGATATTGTAGAACTGAAAAAAGAGCTCCTTTTTCATAAGAGTACTCCATGTGAACTGGGCTATAATTTTCATTTATTCTCTAGCATTCGATAGAATAAGATTTTCGGGTAGGTGTAGTTGACTATGTTACCTAGTGACATAGCAGAACAAAAAATAACCACTTTTTATAAAAATATTTCATTGGAAATTTAATTTTCCATCTAGATTATTCTATAACTTCCGGTAGGAAAGGTTTCTCAGGTGGAAATTTGGTTTACTGTAGTTTTGTAGCGGGATATTGACTTTGTGATACAACAGTATGGTAGAATTGAAAACGGCTGCTTTTTTCTAAACGTATTTTAACTTTTTTTGGAAATGGGCTGATTTTAGTTTATTCCAGAATTATGCGTAGATAAAAAGGCGGTATCACATATAAAATAAAATAAGTATATGTGTTCCTTTAAAATGATTACATCATTTAATTTTCTTTCATTTTTTTTAAAATATCAGTTGAGACGAGTGAAAGAAATGACTGACTGATAATTGACATTATAGAATGCTTTTACTATCTATTTAACGACATGATTTTTTTAATAGTGTCTATGAGAACACTACTGTGAATCTAAAATTTGTCAAAATTGCAAAAAGTGAAAAAAGGTCCCAAAGTGCATAAATAATCTAAATGGCATCATACTCATATAGGTATGGACTGAAAAATTGGTGTTATGGTTTCCGATCCTTTGTAAGATTCCAACAACTCCTAGTAAGGGCTTGGTGGGTATGTGAGCGAAGTGAGTTCTAGCTGAACGGTTAAGAATAAACTCGGCTAGCGGCTAGTTAAGAACAAAACTGAAATTTTACAAATTTATGGATTTTTATAGGTCATTAATAATAAAAGCAGGATTATCCTTATAGTGCCTCTACTGTATGTACTTTCTACATATTGTATAAAGTAGGTGAAGAAATATACTATTTTTTCGGAATAGCCACGCTTTCTTGAAGGGTTCCAATCCAGAGCATGTTTTAGGATATGGACAGGTTTCCTACAACCAATCCAGATCAATTTGTGCCATTAGGATTGTCTGAAATATAAAAAAAAATAAATTTGTTATAATCGTGGATTTATTTAAAGAAATTTCAGCATGTTATAAAGCAATTATTCATAACCTGCTTCGGTTGCAGTCGTCTAAAATGTACGACTATTTTGAAAATATTGAATGAATTTTAATAAACTGTGCCAACAATTTTCGACAGTAAATACGCTTTACAAAGATGAGAAACTGCTCAAAAAACATTTAGCAGTATCTGTAATACGCTCAAGCAAACAGAAAAATTTATAGATGTTATATACATTTTAGAGAAGTGCGTACCCTGCTTACCGATTCACATAAAATATAGAACATATGTTAGCATAAAAAAGAATTGAAATGGTCTTGGAATATAAAATAAATAATATCGTTATTTATTAAACAAACAATTGAATTATTGTTATAATATTGGCAGAATAATGATTAACATTATTTATTAAACAAAGAATTGAAATATTGTTATAATATTGGCAGAGTAATGATTAACACTAACTTATTATTTGTAATTAGTAATCAAGCAGCTTTACATCACATTCCGGTGAAGGTCATCGGAGCAGAAAGAAATGTCAAGATTGTTTTTCTTTCGCAACATCACGGCGATCAATGTAAGCGACCGAAAAACAGGTGAGCGTTGCGAGGTAGTCGTGTATGCTCTAGGCAGGTTTGAATTTCTATTAATGGTTTAAATCTCCATTAATGCTTTTAAGGGTCTTCTTAAATGTTATTCCCATCCTAATCCTTAACTCTTACCCGTCCTTAATCCCACCTTTCTTCCTTTCCTTAAATATGTTTAACTTTGTTTTTTTCTTTACTTAATTGAGTTTATCTTTAATTATGTAATAGTTTGGCTTTATAAAATGTTTTACAGTATTTTCTATTTGTACAGTTCGCCCAACGCGCCACTAGCTTTACTTCGGACAACCATGTTTGCTCTTCTCTTCAGGGTTCCAACCTAAAGACTTTATGGTGATATGAACTTTTTCCCTTCGGCGCTTTATTTGGTGCTTAAAGGGAACTTTTTTGCATCGATATTGCAAGTTTTCTTTGGTAAATTCGGGCCAAGATATTCTGAAAATATATTTCAGGTAACGGTTGACGAAGACTGGAGTTTAAAGTCTTTTACGACGTATTACTCATGTAACAGTAATTCTGTGTAATTACATTTGAAATGTATAGATAAAACTGTAATAAATAAATAAATATAGAGGTTGCATCATACTTAACGGCACTATATGTCTGTTGTCGTTTCAAATTTACTATGTTCAAGAGAGTTAAACAGAGTTATAATGTACCTAATTTATATTATGGATATTGTAGAAATATTATACGATAAATTTCAATATAATATAACGGATTTTTCTATTTAATTATTTTGTAAGTTTAAACCTTCAAGCCCAAATATATAATATTTGCACACAATAGCAAAATCCCGGTAAAAATAGACCCGTTTGTTTCTGAGATTACTCCGAATAAATATACAATTAAAGACTTTCGAAGTGTTTCAAAAAGCAAAACAGGTTTCTTCGAGCCCAGCGCACAATCTTTATAAAATTACAATCGAAGTTTTCTGCTGTATGGCCAAATCAATTAGTCTCGAATTGCACCTTGCGCTGTTAAAACATGAGATACAAAAAAAATCATTCACAGCGCGCGGATCCGGATGCAACGCCGACAATAACGTCTAGCCTTCGTTTACAGTTCTCAGTACAAGCCACCGGTCGCGTGGTACACTCGCGGCCATAATATGACGACCTTGTACCATTGTAAGCGGCGCTGCGTAAAAGATTTGCTCTAGAAGGCCGTTCTGTCAACTTTGGGTCCTCCATTTTTATATCCTTTTTGAATATTTGGATGATTACCAAGTGAAAGTAGTTTCTAAAACCGAGTTATCTGATGCAAGGTGTGATGTAAATTAATTTACATACGTTAATAAATGAAACGCGCGGTATTGCGTACATTTTTGTTGGAGTACTGTTTTTTCGTCATTATTAATTAAGATATTGATTTCATAATACATGGTGTGCATAATTAAATCGATATGGACGTACGGTATCCTGTTATGGGTTACATTGTTGTCATACTCTAAACTAGAAATTATTCAGCGTTTCCAATCAAAAATTTAAAAAATATTAACTGAATTAGCATGGTAAGCTTCGAGTGCTCGCTTGTCAATCTTCAACATCCTAGCTGAAAAGCAGAAAACTGAAACGAGTCTGAAAGTATATAATAAACGGGTAACTAGGTATCATAATTGCATAACGAAGGAGCTAATTAAAACTAGAGACATATTCAGAAGAAAACCATCCTAAGACTTGCTGCAACTTGCATCGACTCATACGGAAGCATCATAGGACACATGCACTGCAAGCCAAAAAAATGTAGACTTAACTTCTTACTGAATGTTTTTGAATAACTTAAAAGACAACGAGATTATAGAAGAAAGGGTTTTTTAATCGCCATGTTTTAATATTTACTTCCCATTTGTGCAATTGTTGTTAAATTTGGGATAACCTCCCCCTATGGTCAGTAATTCTCAACAATTTGTTTTAAAATAAACCTTACAGTTGTAGCTTAGTAGAAAGTATACTCCATATGATATTGAAAATGTACGAGAGTGGAATTTTTCATCAATCTGCCTCTATTTTTGATTGAACTAATAATTTAAAGTAAATTTATCTTCAATGCTTAAAATATTTTCTGATACACATGATAAAAGAAACTCTTGTAGGTTAAAAGTTCTGATATGCACTATGAATATACTTTGTCACAGTATTGAATATTCCGTGACGGGTTTCCAAAAGAATTTGGAAACTCTAATTACCACATAGAAATTCAGTAGAATATTTTAGAATTTGTAAAATAAAATGGGCTGGTATTTAAAAAAAATCGTAGAATTATAATCCTGTTACTTATTTCATTTTTATACACAGCTCTACCACATTTATTTTTCCTGCTAGTTATATGTTTAAGACAATTGTTTATTTTAACTATTCGTATCTTAATTAAACAATATTACTTTAGGGAATTACTAAAAATATTTCGAATTTTTGTTTTATCCATTTTATTCTTAATGTATCGCACATTGTGATTGTGAAATATTTAGTTGCAATCAACCTTCCCTAAAATGTCAATTTATATATTAAGTGAATCTTGCGATTATCCCTGAATATTTTTATATCATTTAACTTATATTTTACAACAGCAAAAAATAAATTTTTACGTTATAAGTAAAAGTGCCTTTAAAATTCTGCCCATAAGTCAAAAAGTAATTTGTAGAAATATAATTTTGACATAGTATCTTGTGGAATTTGATAAACTTTACTGATTTTGAATATTTTTGACGTTAATTTTGTAGAAATTCATAATTCACAGTTAAATGAAACTACGTGATGTAGTATTATTTCTACTTTATTTAAATTCTTTACCACGAACTAAGTTTCGTTGTATTCATCAACAAGAGATATTGTAACACCTTTAGGTGGGTAATTAGCAAAAATTATATATATATATATATATATATATATATATATATATATATATATATATATACAAATATAAGGGTAAGTATTTATTAATACTTACTTTCATTTTAATTACTGTTGAAATTCCAAATTATAGATCATATTAGAATTAAAACTTTGTAATGTTTTACCTTAGGATTTGTAAAATAAGTAAGAAAAACAAAATAGTAATGAATGTTATTTAGAATTTATTAAAAGACCTCATTCATATAGAAATAAGTTCACCTTATAATAAGCTTCTTTTCTACATCTTTAAAGTGACTGTTGAGGTACCTAAACATAATGGATCCTTTCCAAGTTGTTTTGATGAGTGTACAAGGCAGCGTCTTCGCATAAAAACGTAATCATTTTGTCTAATAACACTTTTTGTTATATACTCGATCCGTTCCAGTCGAGTAATTTGAAATCGGCATATCGAATTCGAAAACTCTTTTTTCAAATTTTTAATAATATTTGAGGTGCAGACTGCTTAATGGATTCTCCGACGGCCATTGAAAATGTATTTAGCGAAACTTTGAATAAAATGTGTCTATTCTTTTGACGGCTTTGTCATGTAAATTTCAATGTACATAAATTTCATTTTAACGCCATTTTATAACTGGAAATGAAATAGAAAATTAGTTTGCAAGCATTTTTGGCGTTAGGTATTATAAAAAGGTTTTTGAAAGACGATTAACGAAATATTTTTTTTATTGTCTTTGGTAAATATTCAAATCTTCACAGTGATGGATAATGTATTTATTTGAGCGTTATACATTTGGAGAATATTAGTTATGTATATTATATATGTATACACGAAAAAATCTTTTTAATATTATCTACCTATGTAATGTCGCTTATGGATCAAACACGGTAATCATTGGTTGATGGTATTGTATTGGTATTATATGCAAATTCTTAACTCGTTTATTCTATTGTCCTTTTAATAGATTATGTTTTTACTTTTTAGCAACGTAAGGGCTGAAAAAAGGGTTGTTATTATTAAACAAATTGAACTCGAGTATTTGATATAAATATATTAGTTATATCAAGACTAAAAAACATGAACTTAAAATTGTACGTGTACGGGTATGAGAGCATATGTATAAATGGCCATATTTTTTGGGTTTTTTTTTTCTCCTCTTTAGATAAAGGGTAAAGATCTCTTTTAGATACTTATACGGCCTTAGTCTGTGTCCGAATAACTTTAGGATCTATAATTTTATGTGAAGATTTCTGTAAGAAAATATTTTTCTACCCTGACGGAATTTAATACTCCTTATCACTCTCCAGGCTATTTTATCATCATTTTCATATCTAGAGTTCCTAATATTTAATTGAACAAATGAATGATCCTTGCTGTAGGTGCAGCTGGTTCACGAGCTCCTTCTACGACATCTTTACATTTATTCCGGCCAGTAGCCACGATATTTGCTTTATATGAATTAAGTCTTTGATTTCTAAACTCTACTTTGATTTGTTTTTCATGTTTTCTTTGGTGCACCTCGCTGAACTTTCCACTAATCAGATCGAGTTCTTCAAAGAAGTTGGTAAAGAAGTCTGGACTCGCCCTTGCAGCACACGTATCTAAACCATCTCAGACGATGTTGTCGAATATGAAGCTCGATGGTGGGTTGATTCCGAGAGCGAGATCGGATGGTGTCATTGATCATTACGGATCGTTCGTCAAATAAATGAATAGTTAATAACGTCAAATAGATGTGGAGCATATACAGCTTTAAAATAATTTTTGCAAGAACTTAACAACCTTGGTCCACCCATAGGACCCATCAGGGTACCACTGGACAACGTTTAATTAAGCTTATTAAATATTTTAAACGAAACATTTAGATTAAGATATAATTTAATACTAGCACTCAACTAAAGATGTAATCAATAGTATATTACATCATATATAGGTTGACAAAATTGAAATATCAGACAGTGATAATTAAAAGTAGTTTTTTCTGGTTAATTTCAGCAACGACGCAATATGCATTAATGATTACTGGCAGGTTTACAGAGCCAATTATTGCCACACAATGCATTATCTCTTTGTTAACTTATTTCATAATAATATCTGAAAAGTTCCGCAAATACCACATGGGAGTAAAGATCGACAATGCAACGACAAAGTAGCAAATACAAACATTGTATGGAGACAACGCCCGCTCGCATCTAACTGTTTGCTTTGAGGCTGAGATTATCCTACAATGGTGTGCTGGTTGTGTGGGCTGAGAAAGCCTGAGCTAGCGGATTTCTACTACAAAATAAGCTATTTTTATAATTTCTTCTACGAGAAACACGTCTCAAGTTTGAGAATAATCCATATGGATCAAACTGACAATTTCATCAGTATTAAGAATCTCATCCGTATTTTAGAATCGCTTTAGAAAATAAGTTTACTTTTGTTGTTTTATATGCATTCCTTATATAGTGATCCCTTTTATATTTAATCATTCTGTACAAAGTGTCAAAACTGATTGATATTATTCTGACAAGACTGGTATTATCGATATTCTGATGGTAACAAAAAGTTAGCTTAGATATTTTGAACAAATTGAAAATGAAGAGCTGCCAAAAGGATACACATAAGATGTGGTAATAAATTGTGTGAAAGACCACATAATGTATGTTTGGACGGGAAATGATGTTTGTGGAATTATATCTTGGTGAAAGTAGTCAATTGAATGTATCAGGGTTCTATAACGTGTTCGTTGTTTATTGTTATTCGATCTAATTCCAGAGCTATTAAATAACAGACATACATAAATACTTTCTTTATTTTGTTTCGATGCTGAGTAATGTAAACTTCCTTCGTTGCATATCTTGAGTTTTTTGAAATAACTAAATTTGTTGGTTTTGGGGAAAAGTTGCATTCGTAACATTATTTAATCAATTTCATATGTAATTTAGTAGTAGTGTTCAGTTGGCATATTAGTATGTTTTAGCAAATATTAAGAGCACTGTACTATCTTAAGCATAATTTGTGTTTACACAAAGAAAATCTAACACACAAATTGTAATTCCGTCCATCATTAGAACACAATGACCATCACTATGGTACGTAACCATCATATATGTTTCGACAATAGTGAAGAAATAGTATAGAATAGACCGTCTATTTATTTATAGATATTAAAAAAAAATGTTTCCGAGAAATGAAAACCTATTGATTCCATCTTTGTTATCAAAATCGCCTTCATTTCTTCATAACTGGTATTTTTTTCAAATTATTGACAGAAAATACTTACTGGAAGTGAGGCCTGGACTGAAGAGTAGGTAATTCATTTCACCAAATCGTGGTTTCCATAAAGACATGCCTTGCAAATTGAACGGTACGTTGCTCTTTAAAATCTCAACTCTTATCAATTTACGTCACATTTTCTCACAGATGGCCATTCGGGTACTCTTCATATTTTGAAGTATCTCCCGGTGACCATTCCTCTATGATTATAATGCTAGACCATTTTTTTATGATAGGCATAAAGCATGCATAGGTATTAATAATTTACCGAAATCCTTTAGACAAATAATTCATTTAGACAATGAAAGACAATAAATATGAATGATTTGTGTTAATAGTTAACTATCAAGTACCACAGAGGTGTCAATAGTTAACTATCAGGGGCTACATAGGTGTCAATAGTTAACTATCAGGGGCTACATAGGTGTTAATAGTTAACTATCAGAGACCACAGAAGTGTTAATAGTTAAATGTCAGGGACCAAAGAGGTATTAATAGTTAACTATCAGGCACCACAGAGGTGTTAATAGTTAACTATCAGGCACCATAAAGGTGTTAATAGGTAACCATCACGGACAATATACGTGTTAATAGTTAACTATCAGTGACCATAGAGGCTCATTAAGACTGTGTTAATAGTTAATTATCAGGGGCCACAGAGGCGCATTACTCTGATCACTGGTATAAAAAAATCATATTAATTAATTAATAGAAAAATGTTCACCTTAAATATATTTTCCTGATTGTAAAAGTAAAATCATATTATTAAATTTGTTTTATTACAAAGTCTTGATTGATTATCGTTCTACCGTTTGCGGTAATTTTTGTATCACTTGCCAATATTGGGAAAATGGAAAACTTTCGGAATCAGTTTGGTGTCTGTCCATCTATTTTTAGAGCCCACACGACGCAAAGAGCTCAAATGTAGTTCTTTAGTCTTCTTTAATCGCTATCTTATAAAGTAGAGGATATTTCAGAATATCTTAAAATCATGTAAATATGTAGTTCCATTTTATTAGATTGGAACTATATATTTATATGATTTTACAATTTAATTATTTGCAATTAATACTTGCATGTTAAAGTACTTTAATGTGCAAATAGGATACTTCTGTAAAATCATCAATTGTAACGAATTTTCTATTGATATCCATATAAAATATTTTTTCGTATTTCACTTTGATTTCAAGATAATTTACTATTTGATTTTTTTTGAATTCATTTAAATTCAGTCTTAGCGGTAACAATGCTTTGGTATCACATTTAATAATTAGAATGATTTACAGGTTGTATAAAATGGATAATAAATATTAAGAAAGTTTTAGAGAAATTCGAAGCGTTTTTTTCATTATGTAGGTATATGGGGGGTGAAAATTTAATTTTGGATAAACTTTTCTAAGAGTACAAACGATAACGATTCATCACGCTATAAAATTATAACACCAAGAATATTATATAGTTCTTCTGTTGTTATCAGAAAGATAGCGGTATTATATGATTTGTACTTATATTTACTTCTTTCAGCTTCAACACATTCCTTGGTACATCTTATACATTTATTTAGAAAGTTAGTTATACCTATTCAAGATATTGAATATATTTGGCATTAATTTTGTAGAAATTCATTATTCACAATTAAATGAAACTACGTGATGTACTATTATTTCTACTTTGTTTAAGTTCTTTACCATGACCTAGGTTTCGATGTATTACAACATCTTTACCATGACCTAGGTTTCGTTGTATTACAACGTTTCGTTGTATTACAACAACGTTACAGCACAACGAAACCTAGGTCGTGGTAAAGAACTTAAAGAAAGTAGAAATAATACTACATCACGTAGTTTCATTTAATTGTGTATTCAATATATTATTGACAAATGACTAATGGACCTGTTATTAAATTTCTGATGTGCGAAAAGCTAAGTTTAAATGTGACATTTCACGGAATAAAATATTAATAACGTATGAAAGTTTTTAGGTAGTTAGTTAGCAAAAGATTTGATTTTGTTGATCTTAAAAATTTACCCTAAATTTACCTTAAAGGTGTAAACTTTTCTTTGAAAAAATATACGGGTGGTTTTCATTATTCAATTTTTTAGTTTGGATTAACGGATTCAAATACATTGCGTTGTTTGCGGCGCCAACCTACTGAGAGATTTATGTTAAAATATAAGCAATAAGACATTCATTAATTTAATCTTTACGGTATTGCAATCATCTATTTCGGATGCCCGAACGTCTGTTATGTTCATCGTCGATAAATAGTCGTGTGAGAGTCATTAAACGTTGATGAGGTCATTTTTTGTTTTCCGGAACGCCTGAGTAGCTAACGCCAACTTTAAACCGCTCGACTGGCCATATTATGCGGTAATGGAATTGTAGCTCTTTATTATCTGACGCGTTACGTTTAAGAAGTTATGGACTTTTTATGGTGCCATTGCAAAAATATTACGCTGTTACGATTTTAGCTACCTGTATGTGCTTTATTTATTATTCAATTTGATGATAAACTTTGATTACCGGAGTCAGCAATATGTGATAGTTTATGAAAAATGTGGGGTAATTTACAACTGTTGTTTCTAACTTAACGAGTGGACATATGTGTATCGTCTGATCTGGGAAAATGTTCGGGTAATGGTTTTCCCTTTTTGAAAGTTTAACTCGAAAAGTTTACTAATATAAAGTAGGTAGGTAGTATTAAGTATTTATCCATCCGCTTTCTTTCGTACAGAAATGGAAAACTGATAAAATTTGTAAATCAGAGAATTTTACTACCCTTGGAAAAGTTTTGGGAACTAAAATTAATTCTGGATTTAACTGTACCAATTTACTGTTTTCTTTCACATGCCATAATTACACCTATTTTGTTAAGTTAATAATAGTAATAATAATACATGTACCGTAATAGCCATCCATTTGACATTACAACATAAATTGAGTCTTGTGTCGTGCATTTGACATTAATTATTTACAATAAAGAATACAGAAAGGCAAAGCCTTTATTTTGGCCTGAAACAGCGTGCAATTTATCAAAGCAGATATGGGTTTATGAAATAATAATTGATATTTGTTTTCATAAGAAATAATTTTCTAAATTCTGCGCTTATTATAAATGAATCATCTTTGCGTTGCTTGTTATTAAATTTTAGGTTATGGGTCTCAACAGATAAGGTTAACTGCTATTGTTAATGTATTTTGTCTTCGTCTTATTTGGGTTGTTATATACAGCGATTAATTTACGTAGATAACAGTTCAACTGTATTTCCGATATGAATAACCTTGAGTTACAGTAAATTAAGAACATAATTTTTTGTTCGAATTAAATTTATCTCAGATATTAATTGTTCGATTCGAATGTGCAACAGGGTCGTAGTAAATGGTCTACATCCATGAATTTTATTTAAGTACTAGTTGTGTCCGCCACTTGTTCGTTTGTAATTCGTAGTAAGAAAAGTTATTAGGAAGTTCGTGCTTTTTTTTATCTCGGAACTCTAGGGAAATAGAGTTCATTAAAAACGATAATAGATGGCGGAGGTAGCCATATCGTAGGTTCTGGTATTAGCGTGCATAACGAACGTAAACTAAAGACTGACTTATCGTTTTATTGTTGAACTATCGCAAATATTAGCCCAAGGTAATCTAAATACATCTCTGAAAACCGCATCCAAGTCGGTTCAGCCGACGCCTGAGATTAGCACTTGTTTTACTTAAAAATAAGTATCAGACAACAATTCTAAAAACTAGTGTTATATTCTTAATAGTATATCTTTAGTAGATAGCATTTAGTTTTACTTAAAAATATTTAGTCTACATACCCAGAATTTTTACAGTTTTATTACATGAACAGATATATGAAAAATATATGCCCATGCCCTAATGCAATAATACAAGGTTTATGTAAAATTTTGGGGGAAATTTATGTACACTTTAATAGTCTAAAACGAGCTCACGTATAAAAGCGTATGTATAAATAAAATATCCATTTCAATGTATATGTTCTCATTTGACGTTTGCGGTTCAGGAATATTCAAGCTTATAGGCTGAGCAGTATTCACATTAAGGGCTGGTTACACCGATACAAAAAAAATTAAATTACTTCTATTTGGAAAATTTATATCAATTGCAAGCAAGCTATTTTTTTATTGTTTTCCACTATTACTGAATCCGATTT
This sequence comes from Druceiella hillmani, assembly GCA_039881145.1. Lineage (NCBI taxonomy): Eukaryota > Metazoa > Arthropoda > Insecta > Lepidoptera > Hepialidae > Druceiella > Druceiella hillmani. The sequence continues at coordinate 46,522,832 of JAYKKI010000007.1, read as the reverse complement.
CGACATCAAAATTAATTAAAAAAAGTTGGAACTGGCGGTATTGCCACTTTTTTTGCCATGTAATCGTATCTGTAAATATTTTATTCGACTACTGATAGATGCATGTGTTTGTTTTGCATCATTTCCAAAAGTCAGCTCGCCATTTGTGCGCCCTTTCTCATAATTTGTGCGTGTTGTCTCGCAATCGGCGCACGGAGCTTGAATCGATGCCGACCTATTTCGTATTTGCCTGTTAAGTTAATTATAATATGGCAGACCTGACAATTTATGCAAAAGTTAAGATTTTTTGCAAATTGGCAATGGAAAATCAGGCACTTGACTTTGTCCGATTTCTCCCGTTTCAAATAGCGAAGTACAATTATCAAAGAACTTTTTTCGGCCAACTTTGAAAGCTTTTTGGCAAAAACTGTTATCTCTTTCGTTCGTGGAAATTTTATTCAGACATACACACAAGCGCGCGCACACACACACACATACACACGTGTGTGTATATAAACTTTGAAGGACTTAATTTCGTCTCTTCTAGTGTGTATAATTGATTGGATATAGTAAATTTTTCTAAAATTTTCAGAAAATTGGCGACATTTCTTTAAGAAAATTAGCTAAAAATTTGCTTTCGAATATTCTAGACCTCTTTTGGTAATAATTTTCCCAGATGTAACCAAATTTCACATAAATTATTTACTCATCAAGTGGCTCTTTTTGAACGCAATTAGAAGTCGCTTAACGTTTTTCGTTGCGTTCTTGACACAAATAATGCCTCTGGACGGTGCCATTTAATGGCATTGGTATCTCAATTCAAAAGTTCGAGATAAACCATGTACTTCCAGTGTAAGTACTGCTGACAAGCAAAGCAACGCATGGACGCTCATTAACATTTCATACAGCAGAATTACGTCCACGAGTACCTTGAGTTTGATAGTGATGTATTAATAAAACGTGATATACCCAAGACGTTCACGGACCTTACTAAACATATATTTTAATTAATTGACAGAAAGTAATATACGCACGAAACAATATTAATTGTCTTAATTGTTTGTAGTGAACACGGTAAGGGAAAATATTTCATTGTAGTATTAATATCCTGAATGTTCGTAATAGGAAATTAGGAAATAAAATGGTTACTTTGAAGCCATCGCGTCTCATTAAGTCAGGCCGAATCGTAATTAGCATTCAAGGGCTGGTCGGTGAGTCGGCCGGTGTAATAAACAATTCCAGTCGTGCTCCGACTTTGCATTTGAATTTGCACTGTTTGAGTTTGCAGTGTGATGAGTTCGCTTAAGTATTTATGTGTCTCAACAAAGTGTTGTCTTTCGCCTAGATCGCCTTTTAGTTAAACTTCGGCAAGAGTGAAATGCCTGTGTTTAGAGTTCTCTAGCAAAATGGGTAAAGGGGAACTCTTATGGTGAGATTTTGTTGTCCATGGTTCATGGTTGCAGCTAGTCAGATCGTGTGGGGTGTTAAATGAAAGGTCATTGTTTTTATTTTCTAAAACTATTTTTAATTACATAGTTTTTGTATGTTAGCAAAAATGTAGATGAAATAGTAGGTTTCGAAATAATCCTCCACTTCCCCTTTATCCTATCCTATCTTCGAAGTTGGAAACTCAAAATGATGTCCACGCATGTCGTTAATATTAGTTATAGTTTCCAAGAGAATTAATCACTTAGCAAAACTGCGGATTCGAATTCAATTATTATTAGTAGTCCATGAAATTCAGTTGGTTAATTGATTATTCATGGTACGAAGTCCTAGGTGCGTCTTGTGGCATTATACTTTCTGATATTTTTTTTATAATAAATTATACCCACATGAAAGCTTTAGTGTACATCAGTTCCAAAAAGGAAAGTTTTAATGAAAACGTGTCGATGTAATTCACATGGCCATAAGTCGGTTACTATGTACCTTAAATCGTCCACATTGGTTCCTTCGCTGTATTTGTGTTATATTATTTATTAAATGTTTATATTATATTAATTTAATCTCTCAGAAATTATGGATTACCACATTGTCCTAATATGATGAGCTTTTTAATAAAATTCTAGTTCTACCGGGCTTTGGCTTAGTAGATAGAATGGATACAAAATTAATTTTACGATATTTTGTTTAGCGAAGTGTATCTAACTTACAGCAATATCGTGAAGTATCATGCGGTCTTGGCCACTAAAACGAACTCCTTTAAAACTCAAATATATATACTTTCTTTGCTTGAATAAGTGCTGAAAGTCTGCTGTCGGGGTTACAGCGGTGTACGTAGTCAAGCTAAAATATTCTCCAACTATGTATGAATATTCAAGAGTTGTAATGTCATCGTCGAAATTATACTTATTCTTACGTTTATTCTCCTTTTTCCTCTCATATTCTGGTCCTATTTTTTCTTGTTGGGTGCAAAGTGAGAAGAAATTCTGTACTAATTTAGTTTGCTTCGCCGTTAAAAGGGTTGAAAATGAAGAGGCTACTAAGTTCTATTCTAATTTTAAATAAATTCTAGATATGTGGCAGCTTTTTATTTGTAATTTCATAAAAATGAAGAAAGTATTGGGTTAGCAACCGGACGAGAGTCAATTCATTTATATGAAGAAGGGTATTTTCAAAGGAAATGTTAGCGGATAAGTGCGAGTCACATTGGAGTCTGATATATGTAGGTATGTGCGTACTTACGTACATAAGTGTGCTTTCAAAGCCTTGTACATTTTGATGAGAGCGTCCGATTGACTTTGGATTTTATTTATTTGATAGTGCTCAGGAAAATAAACAACACGATAAGATATCGAGCTAGGAAATTATTTCCATTCTTGAGTCACCGAAAAATTGTAATCTGCGTCCCACAAAGGCTAAAGAAAATTAATTGGATCGGAGCTGGACAAATTTCAGACTATTTTTATTATTTCATAGAATAGCAAAAAACTAATTTTTTCCCATATACTAGAAAGATACTGGCAGGCCGCACGCGTGCAGTAGACAAAGATGACTGCCGCGTTAATGCTGTTGTTACGTTATTTGACAGCTTAGATTCAAGAGTTTATTTTTTCTTTTATAACGCGGATTGAGTCTGATACCAATGATGTCTACTACTGTTGAAGGAAATCATCACTACATACGTGATGTAATATGATATTGTATGATTTGGTATTAAATTGTAACTGTGTACCATTTTCCATTTTCATTTCAAAGTTTTGTCGGCCGAATTTTCCGATTTTCCAATTCACGGACATTTTACTTACGAATTTTTTTGTTAAATGCGAAGATTGTGTGCGCTATTTTGTTGATAAGATTCTGGTTTTTTCTATCTAGTAACTTTCTGTGTATGCGTAATCATAATACGCTTGCAATACCAGCATATATATATATATATATATATATATATATATATATATATATATATATATATATATATATATATAACATTTAAGTGTACATGGTAGCATAGACATAAAAATATCGTATATTTCGCAAACAAATTTAAATTTAAATCATTTCCACAGATTTTTTTTAAATAAATCAATGGCAGTTTCGTCACATTGCGAAAGGCGAAACAGTTTTAGTCTTGTTGAAAGTAGATTTTAATTTTTTATTTAATAGTTGTGTTAAAATCAGCTTTTTCCGAATGGGATTCGAAACTGTCCTCTCTTGGTCACTAAACAACGCTTTCACCACTAATCTACATAGATTACAATTTTTTTCAAATGATTTAGTTTAATATTATTTCTACCTAAATATGTAATGCTTCGTAAGGGTGTTACCAATGTAACCGACGTAGGTCGCCAACTTTAAATTACAGCGTTTTTTGCTCCAACTGTCAAGCTCATGTGAAGAGAGTATGCTATGCTATATTTACCATCGGTATGTACAAATTGGTTCTTACGATCACCATGCTCCGGTTTCATGCACCGATTTGTCCACTCCTGTTGCCAGCGTAACTCCGTATATTGACCTGTCTTTTTGTTCGATTTACGACTCGAGAAACACAATTCAGGTGTTTTTATCTGTCTAGCATTTTTTTGTGACAAGTTTTGTACTTGTTGGCCGCACCGACCTACAAAGTTGTATGTTAGGCAATTCGGTTATATTCTAACCTTTATTGAGCCTAGATTTATGCGCTTTTGTTTTGTTCAGAATTGTTTAAAAAAAGGTAAATTGATTTTCTGTATAGTGTATTATTTTCAAAGCTTTTAAGGTATATTTTCTAAAATATTTCTTTCCATATGATTAATTGTGGCTACTAAAGCTTAGGAAAATGAATAAGTAAATACTAACATGGATTGTAACCAGCGACTTCGGCTGCAGCTAAAATATATAAGTATGATCAAATTTGTTCCACGTTTTGCTGTGGGAGTAATGGAGTTCTTGGATAGTTTTATCATATTAGTGCTAAACTTTGTGACATAGGATCTCTCAAGTACTAAACTAATTGCTCTCCCTATACGAAATTAGAACCGGGCTCTTAATATATAATCAAATTTTCGCTTATTTAACCATGAAGCTACAGCCACTTCTGTTATATATTGTCTCTGTAAATTAAAGCAAGTTTATATTTAGGCGACAAATGGCTACGGTTAGCGACCCTTCGGTCCATAGAAATACCCTTTAGGTCTCTAAATTGCTCTAGGTATATGAAGATACAGCAATTCGCAATTTCTAGTATCGTCAAAGTAGATTAGAATTCTAATTCTGTTTCTCTTCAGGCATGTAATTAAGTCTGAGCTAAGACATAAAGACAGTTGTACAGGGGCACCAAAGTTTTTTTTTTTGCTTGCCTGCTAGAACTGATGAGGGCTAGAGTAATAAATCACAGAGTACCTATGATATCCAGATGTCGACGTGTATCTTTTAGTTTTATTTAAAATAAATTTTTGGTCTGTACCTTAAAAGGAAAAATGAACAATTGAACCCTTATAGAATCATTTACTTCTTAATCAGACCATCTGTCGCAACCGGCTTTCTTATGTTTACTACTCTTGACGTACAAGGGTACTAAATTTCAATTAGCATAGTAATGAAACTTGTCACCGTATATTTATTATTATTAGGGCAGAAAAAAAACTTTTGTTCTAATTCATGTAGGGTTTCAATTGTAACAATAGGTTGTAATGGTCCAAAAACACTGTTTTACTTCTAAAATATTGTACAAGATTGTTCCAAAGATTTTGCCATGTACCCATGAAATACCATGTACCCTTTCATCTTTTACGTGTGTACAAAACTCTTGGAATGCGAGTTCTACTCATATTGAACAGCTTTTTCCCTTGAAATCTTGTTAGTTCTTGCTAATTCAGAGAATATATGTTTTGGGATTTAATAGGGATAACGATTTATTTTTTCTCCGATTTTGAGAAACTATTATTAAAAGTGCTTGCAGTCTAATTATTGTTAATATTAGTAAGGAAGCCTTTATTGTTGGTACTGTAAACATGAATTCAACCATTTTGTTTATTTCTTCAACTGCTACTAACTTTAGCGTTATGCGATTTTATACGTCTAATTATATTGTTCCATAGCGTGATGATATTTTGAAGTAGTAAATTAATATTGTATTTTCTTTATTTTACTCATACACCAAGTTTAAGTTTGTACACAAACCATGATTAAAATGAAGTTATTGTTGCAAAATTAATGTTTTGGAGTTAACAGGAATTTCAGTAATTAAATTAGTAGCTAGCTACAAACACTGGCTATAGGCGGTTGTGCAAATTCAATACAAAAGTTATATTTCTAATTGTTACGTGAATATGTATCACATATACACAGAAAGCAACAACGAACATTTCTTTATTTCAAACCTGTAATTCTCGATGTCAAACAGTATAGAAATTGTATGAAGGGACTATGAGAATTTTTAATCATATTTGAAAAAAATTACTGTCAAAGTTGCGCTTTTCGCAAAAAAACTTAGTTTTTTTTGTTGTATCTATTATTTTCCGAATATGGCGAAGTGATCTATTGGCTGAGGGTGGACTACGGAGTGTGGGTAACGGAATCGACTGCAGTGGCCATTGTAGCAGAAATGAAAAAAGTCGAAAGGCTCTTGTCAAATATTGTCATAGGTAAAATAATTTTTGGTAAATAAATATAAAGCTGTATAAGTTAGATTGCTATATACTTTATTGTCTATACATATAACAAAACTGTAGAATTGACTTGTTTGTATATTGACTGTATTTACAATAAAATAAATTTGGTAATATGATGAATGCAATAAAGAAATATTGTTTTTAGAGTTTTGTATGCTTATCTGTGAGTATGTTTTTTTATTGGCGCAACACGCACGAACAGATAAAGTCATTTTGATTATGTTTGCACTGATTGACTCTGTTGAAGTCGGGAGGATGTTTAATTTGTCTATGTTCCATTTTAATCGATCAGCTAAAACGAAGATAATGTTTTTCCGATGTTTCGATACAAAGCACATTTACTCAGAAACGTTAAAAACAAACCTTTTTTTATAATATAATATTTATTATAGTAGATGGCGTTACGTGTATTAATATTACAGTTAATATTCTCTAACGGTCGACGCCGATGAAGTTGCAAGTACAGTTAATAGTTAGTATAATCCTCTTTTCTATTAATTCCCAGCAATAAAACAATACACTCGTAAATATAATTTTATATCCTTAAAGACAGTATCGTAGTCTTTACACCGTTAAACACTTAACGGGACACTTCCCTCCTCGTATTTAATCTTCAATAAATTTTCAATGAAAATCTATGAAATCGAGGTGCAGTCACCACGACCGTGCTTATGAATAAATTGCTTTCATTTATGTCAGCCCCGTCGAGTTTAATGAGTGGTCGCGAGACGCCCCCTCGGGGTGTCGTTAATTGCCTGAAAGTTCCGTTCAATTTATCGTTTACTTATAAGCACTTGAGAGGTAGTTTTAATTGGAAGTATTGTTTTAGCTCAGCGACAAACGGGACTTCCGCTGTTGTATGGCTGTTTTATGGAACTGGATATGTTCAATTAGAAATTATATCATGATATCTTAATAGTTTCGCATTAATTTTCTAGTCAATATGTAATAAAGAACTTATTTTGTGTTCGAGTTTTCTTTATTCGTAAAATTTCCCTTACTTCAGTTTGCAAAAGCTCAATGATCTCTGTAATATGTATAATCGTACGCATGTCAATTATTGTTAATTATATAGTATATTCTTTTCATAATTTTTGTTGGTTTGACATGAAACGGAGATCCTAATGACGAAGCGAGCGGGGCCGTCGGAAAATTTTTTGAAAACGTTGTCGATTAAGTTTAATTTGGTGAAGTGTGTCTGAATATATTCAATATTAAAAACATAACATTCGGTCATAAATTAAAATACATGTGAGTTTATGTTTATTTCTAGAAAATTCCATTCACTGGATCAATTTATACTATTGAGGATGTAAATAACGGTCGTACTGAAATGATTAACAGTTAACACAATAATGAAACTATGTAGATTACAGAATTTAAATTAGTTGATAATTAGTAGGCAGAATTATGTTTTCCCCCGCATTAGACAGGGTTATTGAGAGTACAATGTATATAAAACTTGTTAAGTACGAGCAGAACACAAATTAAGAAGGTTCCGTACACGTTTAAGCATTTATAAACATTTAAGGGTGCATAATAGTATATAATCTGCTTTCCTCTTTTTATTACACTATTTGCAAGTGTTAATTTTTCATAACGCAAATATATTGCCTACCGTAACTACTAGGCGTAAAAATAGGGTGAACATTTAAAAAAATATAAGATTTAGGATAATCACTACAGTTTTCTTTTTCGGAATATCTTTTTGAATTTGCAATATAAAATGATGAAATTTTTTTTGTTTGCATTTCTCATAAAGAGCCCTTTTAACTGATGTTTACCCCACATGATTATATAAAAAAAATGTAATAATTATTTTATTTAATTCTCGTAAAAAGGTAAGTAGGCAAAAATATGAGGGTTAATGAAACGTATTAATGCCAAATTTTAAGTTTTTACGGTTTCGGGAGGGCGGGCGGGCCGGCCGCCCTGCGTGCTTGCCGGCGCGTGCGCGCACCCTTGTGTGTGTGTGCGTGCGTGCGTGCGTGCGTGCGTGCGTGCGTGCGTGCGTGCGTGCGGGCGGGCGGGCGGGCGGGCGGGCGGGCGGGCGGGCTGGCGGGCGCTCGCGCGCGCGCACTCTCATGTATGTGTGAACAAAAACATTGTTCAACCGTCAGATCTGTAAACGCTTTTAATAATATCAAAACACATAAAAGGACATGAACATTATAATTTCTTCCTTGGAGACGGTGAATACCATAAGGTGCTAAAAATATCAAAATTTTATTTTCTTCCGCTGCTTCTTGTGTTAACGACGTAACAAGTTTTTAATGATACTTTTTTGAACGTCGTAAAGTACAAAAAATTATTTCAAGTTGTAATGTTGGCAATTGGGTGAAAATTAAAGTTTAGCGAAAGAGTGTTATGTAGGGAGTTGAACAAACAAACACATACATATGTCTGAGGCCTCTTACGTTCATCAGGAAAATTAATGTAGCAAGCTGTATGACTTGAATTTTTTCATGAAAACATGTATTGTAAAAATTCTTTATTATAATGCCAAAATATTGCTGAAAGTTTTTCGAATATTCTAACATTGGTAATAAAAAATAAATTCAAATTTCGATAGTCGAACTCTTTGGTTATTCATTGAGGTACTTTAATTGAATTTGCCATTTTTAACACATTACCGTAAATTTGAAAATTTGGTGCATTTAACAGGTGCATTTAAAACGGGAAAGTTTTCATCCGATGATTCTTTATTTTCTGACTTTCGTTACGGTATTAATCAACGACAAAGTTATGATCGATTTTAAATGGCACTGTATGGTGAAGTCACAACCCGTGCTACTGTTTATAACTAGTTTACTTATTTCAAGCGTGGTCTTAGCGATCTTAGTGATGATCTGTGTGAATGGCACCCCGACATCGACAAATAAATATAATATCAATGCTGTGAAGCTCATTATAAAGACTGAAAAGGCAATGAATTATTCACTTATCAGTAGATTCAACTGAGTTGTTAGTAGAGGTAATATATGAGTTAAGTACAGAAAATTCTACATGACCATTTAGGCGACCGGGAGCTTTATACCAGGTTACTGACTCTATGATTTCACCGAAGCTTAAAGATGTCAGAAAGGTTAGAAAATATCGTCGTGCAATGTTAGGAAAAATCGATGGAGGTCATTGAAATGTCGTATTAGGCTTCGTCATAGATATTGAAAGCTGGATATATTTTTACGAACTCGAAACTAAGAGACAGTCTGTACAGTGGCTTACAAAGTTGGCTGCAAGTGGCTTACAAAGTTGACTGCAAGTGGCTTACAAAGTTGAAAAAAAAAACGATTTCATGGGGAATAAAAAAATGTGAGCCATCATGAAATGACTGGCAGATATGAAACGTCAAATGTTTTTTATATTGTAATATTATTACTGTAACACATATTTTGAATAAATAAACACTTTTAACGTTTTAAGGCAGTTTAATGGAATACACCGATATAAATGAATAAGGTTGTAAATAAGAAATAATGCTGATACATTAACATGTACGTAAAGTAGGGTGTAATAGAGATGAAAGCGTTAAGTCCGAGAGAGCCGATAAGACGCGAAGCTGGCCGAATAAAGTCGGAAATTGTCGACAAGACGCGAAGCTGACCGAATTGAGTCGGAAACAGCCGACAATGGCACGTCGCAAGGCGCCATCAGAACGTTTTACTTCCGATCCAAATGTTTCATATTAACAGTTACCGCAAACTGGTAAACCAGCATTAGTTTGTCTGTTATTTTGGAAATAGTTTGCAAGCAATACTCTCGCAGTAGAATCCTCTTTCATCACGACAACGCCTCTGCATAATGAGCCAGACGAACGACCGAATATTTGATATTATATAATTTTAAACAGAGATTACTTATTGTTTATGGTTTATTTTTATGGCTGCATTTTAAATTTTTAAATTTATATTTAAAATCTTCTGTTCTAAGGTCTATGGTATCCTGGTCTCTGGTGTCCAAATATTCATTGTTATTGAAAACATATCATTGGATATAATTTTTAATAGGTAAAAAAAAAAACGTTCATTTTTATTGGAAAAAAAAATTATTAATCGTAGAAATAAATATAATGAATTTTATTTCTTTGTATAATAGATTTCTATAACTGAACTGTTTGGATCACAAAGTTAGTCATCCTAATATATCTTCTGATGATTGCCCATCTTCTGTAAAACGAATTATTTAAGCATTAAATACATATTTATTATTTATTTTATTTATCTACTTTAATGTATCTAATTGATACATATGGCGGACTTATTGCTACGTGAGCAATCTCTTACAGCCAACCATAACACCCGTCCAGCCCCGCTCGACGAACGGCCGGGAATCGAACCCGGGTCTCCGCGGTGCAACCTATTACGTGTTTCTTTAGAAAAACTATAATCTTGTATGTTGTTCTGCTCAAATATTAATTTCTGTTAAGATTGTTAACTAATTACCTATTACATTTAATTAAGGCTCATATTCGTTTTTTTCATTTCCATATGTTTAAAAGTTAACGATATGCAGATATTTAGTATAAATATAAAGTATAATTACTAGCTATATTACGTATTATGTTGCTGAAGGTTATGTCTGTAGAGTTCGTAGGTAGGCATTGAACAAAATTTAAATTCGAATTTATTTTCAAACCGCGTGTATTAACAATTGTTTTGCAATTGCCGTGTCATCGTCCTTCAGGACTGCAAAGTATGTACGCACTGTCGCAAATGTTGCAAGACATAAAATTGTTTATTGTGGAGATAATATTGCTTTTTTAGAAATTTACCAATTCTAATATTTGAATTATATAATTATGACCATAGAAAGTAGTAATTGGATAAAAATTGGAAAGAATTTTGGATGTTTAAAAAGCGATTAGAAAATGGTCTCAAAATTTAAGGGATTTTTTTGTATAGCATTTAATAATTTAAATCGATGTCGAAGTATTTATTATAATAGTAAAAAACTATAATTTACAAAAAACAAAAATAATTAAATAATTGCTTTTATATTTAAATTATTCATGGAGTTATTGTATTATTATTAGGTTGTATTGAACACTTATTGCGCCATGTCCAGCTAGTATGTGGTATATTTTTCGTTAATCAATATTGGAACGATTAATAGTTAAAAATGTCTTTTATTTCTATCTTATTAGTGTGTTGAACATAATTTTCTGCTAGCTTAAAAATATAATTAAACATTAAGGCTGAATTTATACTCTGAATGGAGTGGCAGCTCGCCCAAAAGACCTGTGAGACATCAAAAGCAGAAGGGCTTGATGTTAGTATACAGCAAGAACCGAAATATAACAATGACCTACTTTAACATAGTTCTAATGGACAATAATGAAGTAGACATGCTTAACATAGTTGTAGTTATAAATATATGTGATTTCAGCAGTTGCGTAAGTGGATAAACGTAAGATAAGTTTGTTAATATTTACATTGGGTGAATTTGAATATGACGCAGAAAAGGTGTGAACGAAAATTTGTTCCAAGTTAATAAACGTACTCGGCAAAGTATTGTGATATTTTTTTACAGTTTCATTGAACAATGAGCGCCTTGAGAGTTAAAAAAAGTTGAAAATCACTGTCTTAAATTATCACAGATTAACACTGTTTATATCTTTGAATAAGTTCTCCCAAAGACTCGTATAAATTACAAAAGTTTTAAAGTCTCACTGTCGGCTACTCCATTATGGGTACTAGATTGTATCTAAACTGTGCGATAGTTAGTGCCTCCGTGTGTATCTAGATAAACAACAGTGTTTTAGCTGTTCACTGTTTAATTAAACGTGCGTCGTTGATTAATGATAGCCGTAATTAAAACTAATTAATGTTTAATAAAGTTTGTTTGATTGCTTTTTGTATTTGCTGAACGGATGCTCCGTTTATGAGTGCTAAATGAATGGACAAATGAAGTGTCTAGAGCTGGTTCAAGGGCGAGCAATCTGTTGTTGAAGAGTTTAAGCTGTCAAAAAGGATTACTTCTATTACAGTCCTTTATATTGATGAACTATTAATGACCTAAAACCAGAACAGAATGTCGTGTCTTACTTGTACCCATAATAAATATACCTAGCTTATATAGATCATTTTGCTGGCACTGACAAAGCAATGCTCTAGCTGGTTTGATGTGGGACTTGGGAATTTAATTTTAAATGTAATCTCTTAATACTTATTTTATGCTAATTTTGGCTGCAACGTTGTCTACGTTCAGTTTTGTTTATCTTAAATAATTTTATAATTTGGCGAGTCGCTTACATCAAAGCTTCTCTCTAAACTAAGTTCCTAGTCTTATCAGATCAGGTTAATGTTTTATTTGAATTTTAATATTATGCTTAGCTCCATTTTATTACAGTATCTATTGTTGGATCCTAAACTTTCAAACGTAAAAAAATTGTCAAATTTATTTAGTAGTTGTGTCCCAAAAGATATAATGTTATAAATTGACTTCAATCTCCCGCTTCATCTGCAGTAGATAGAAAGTGACTACGTATATTCCAGCATACTTCAACGTACTTAACCCTTTCAATGCAGATGATGTTTTAAGAAATAATTGATGCCTTTTCTGTTCATAGTCAATGTATTTAAATTTCAAGTCTTTTCATAAACCGCGTTTATTTTTATCTCTCGTGAAAAGAAGTTAGTTTTTAAGTGTTATCGTCTTTAGCAGCAGTTTTGCTACTAAATGTTGTGGTTCATTAATGATAGAATATTTCTTCACTCCGTATTATAACACTGTTTTAACTGTTCATTACACTGTTTTAACTGTCCATTACACTGTTTTAACTGTTCATACAATAGATAAAAATGTGTTTTAAGTGTGATGCTGCTTAAAGTATTTTGGACTACACCTTAAATTTTCAAATAGTGAAAACCCCATAAAAATTGGATGAAAACAAAAAATGGCCTCTTGAAACATTTACACAGTAGGCCTCAATTTAATTTGTATGGGAATTTTTTTTTCAGCAGGAGAATTGTGAGAAGAAATTTCACTTTAGTCTTAGGAAAAGACAAGAGTTTGGAAAACGTAATTGCTAATCAAAATCTGTAATCACAAAAGTTTAGTCGCAAAAATAATGTAATACAGAATAATAGTTGTCACTTGGAAAACGATGCTGTGATAATTTAGCAGACGAATTAGTAACTTCTTGAAATATTTTGGAGTTTTTTAGTTGTCCATTTCTTTTTATAAGTAAGCTTCACACGTTTATTGTTTAATAAATCTGAACTAACATATTAGCATATCTGTTTTCAGTAATACCAATAATTTACAATAAGTTAAAGTTTGGAATAAATTTATAATTACCAACTTTAACTTAAATCGCAAGATATTGCTTAGATTACGCAAGTAAAGTTTATTTTAACGGAATGTAATATTATCGCAACTATTTTAATACCAAATTGAATTGAATTATTAACTGGATAATAAAATAATTTTAGCAGATGCTAAGAATTGAAGCTGGGTTTTTGTTAGACGAGAACTGGAACCAACGTTTTAGGAAAAATAAGCCAAATCGACGTTTTAAAGGAAGAAAATTTAATTACGAAGTCTAACATTAACCCGTAACGTTGTTCATTTATATCATAGAGATACCTAAATTATACTTTTAACTTAAACTCGTTTTTTTTTATATATACCGTCTTTGTTTGAAGTCAATCAGGCGGTTTACTCGCGATCGATAACGCAGTTACCCCTGTTGATTTATTCTTGAATCAACTGGTACCCTTCTTCAAAGACGTTTAATTTTATTAGGATGTAGGTCCCGCTTTGGTTCAATTGCAAGTTTAGTTGTGATCTTAAGGAAAAAAACGTTATTTCCGTTTAAGCTGGGAGATATTAAGATCATTTGTCGTGCAGAAAGAAGCTTTTTTGTTGGAAAGGAGCTTTTGATCGGGCTTATTGTCAAAGCCCCCTTTGACGGGTTTATTTTGATACAAATACAGTGTTCCTCTGAACAGCTATCGGGGCTGTATTTTTTCGGTAGGTAATATTAAATATATGATTTCGATATCGTATTGATAATATAAATTAAATAACAGGAAAAAATATATGAGGTGCACGCTTGTGGTTTCTCAGTAATATATTCGCAATTTGAAGGCTTATGCGATTAGTCAGTTTGAGAATTTTTTAAATACAGGAGAGTATTTACAATGAACGAATATTAATCATAGAGTAATCAGATCATGTCATAGTATATAACATTGCGTTTTAGTGTAATAATTAAATTGTATACGTGTAAAAAACAATAAATTCATGACAAGGTTATTTGAAAGAATTTTCTTTTAAAAAAAGAAGTCAAAGGAACTCTAGATAAAGTTTGGAAAAGAAATGGGTTGTTTTGCTTTTTTTCATGGACTACGCAAAAACTACTGGACGAATTAGGATGTTCAATAATATTTCAACTAAAATATGGCGAATATCGAGGAGTTGAGAAATAATTTAGATCTATATGTTTGTATTTGCATTTTTTAACCGATTGCGGCGAAGCAAAAGGAAACGATATGAATTTCTCCTCTGAATATGTATGTATGTATTTTTGGTTGTTCGAATGCTGTGTCTAAACTAATACATTGATTTTGATAAATGAGGTGTTTATTGGTATTACAATATCTTCATAAGGACCTTCTAGACTATATGGCGTTACGCTGAAGTCAATATGGCAGAAATAGGGGGCAAATATAAGCCAACTCAAAATTTAAATTCGAAATAAAGACATTATGTTTTTGTGAAATAAAAAGCCATAAAATGGAGAAAATTATGTATTTTGTTTGTAAATTGAAATGAACGAAACAGTTAAAAAAACTAAACGCTACTCCGGGTGAAACGATCCGCTGGTTAAATATCTACAAAAGGGTATCTATTTGTGTTCCGCATTATATAAATATTACATATTGATAATTAAGATTTAGTCTTAGCTACTATCAGTATATTTACATTTTTCATTTAGTAACCGATTTGCACAGTTGTGGGCGTGATAAATTGGTTCAAATTTAATTCTTTGTGTTTGTCACAGTATTTATAATCCGCAGTAATAATTAATAATGCATTATATTAAATTCTTTTATTATATATCATAATTTATCACAATGCCCGGTAGCTATAAGTAGTGCTATAATTTAGCCGGGTAATTTGATAATTCGACACATATTCGTACTTAGTAGCGTTTGACTAATTAAATTCACGAAGCCAATGTACTATATGTAAAAAAGTTTATTTCTGATACACAAATTTTACTGAGTATATGGGAGCGTACAACAATACCATCAAATTGTGGGTTTCTTTTATTATATATTATAATTTATCACAATGCCCGGCAACTATGAGTAATATGAGGATAATTTGATAATTCGACACATACCCGTACTTTGTAGCATTTGACTAATTCAATTCACGAAGCTAATTTACTATATCTAAAAAAGTTTACTTCTGATATAAATTTTTGAATACACAAATTTTACTGATCATATGGGAGCGCACAACAATACTATCAAATTGTGGGATCTATGACTATTTAAAGTCGGCGTAAAAAAAATTGTATAATTCGAAATGTCATCGAAGTATGAATTAGTTCAATAAATACCTCATTTTCTTAATTTTATATAAAATTAAATATGAGCCATATTATCATTAATTTTATAATAGTAAAAATGATGTGCGTCATGATTTTTAAATTATATTATATAGATAAAAGAATTTATAATGGTGAAAATTGTTTTAATTTTTCTGTCCCTTGATAAATTAATGTTGTAGATAATGCTCGGGCAACATAATATTTTTAACAATATATGTTACCTGGTCCAATCGTTCTGAGCATTTATTATATCACACAGATATTTTGTATAACGATTTATTAGTTATTCCAACTTTAACATTGCTCGTATTTAATGAGAGTTTCCAGTATTTATTTATTTAACTACTTTAATGTATTTAATTGATACCTATGGCGGACTTATTGCTACGGGAGTAATCTCTTATATCCAACCATAACACCAGTCCAGCCCCGCTCGACGAGCGGCCGGGAATCGAACCCGGGTCTCCGGAAAGGTATAATTGTGCTTATATATGGATATACTTTGATCTTAATAACATCTAACGGCAACAAAGAAGGTTCATAATGATAGTTATACTTATTGCTTCAATTTATAACGAACATTATATTTGGCCTTAAATCGAATATTCGACGAGGGTTCTACTTGAATATTCACCAAACTATTCGATCAAATATAAACCTCATTAAAGTAACATGATTCATTATTTTTTATTTACACTACATACCAATATCATCAACACTCACCTTTAAATAAACATTCAGATCAATAAAAATTTTAAAAAAAGTAATGTAGCTTCTAGCAAGATAAAAAGTAAACTTTTAGAAAAAAGTAATCGTTTTCTTGAATAATTAATGAGTTTTGTAAAAAAAACAATGGCAACACCATTAATGACACCTAGAAATGTTGCTAGAAGATAAAATTAATATTTGTCAAAAAATACGTAATTATTTTCCTTTCCATATACAATTAATCTTATTATAATTGGCAATTTACCTTTACTGTTCTCTGTAAAGAATCTGTCGTCATAGCTAACGGCAAGTGTAAAAGGTCAGACCGACATTCTGCAATTAAGTAATCGAACCGATGCGCCGCGCCGCCAAAGGCCGTATGCCTTGTGATCAACCCAACACACCACGGCGACCACATTATGATACAAATGACAGCGCTGTGACACGAGGCTCGTCAAACTCTATGGGAATATGGGAAACTGGATGTTTTACTATTTTTTGCTCGAAAATGTGATCGACATCAAAAATGTATTAAATATCATAGTTTTCGAATTTACACCACAGCACAAGTTTTCTTTAGGCCTTAAGGTTTTCTTTAGGCCTGAAGGATAAGTTTTCTTTAGACCCCTTTTACAGTACATCATCCTGTGTGGTGTGTTGTGGTACATCATCCTGTGTGGTATGTTGTATTTTCGTTTTTATCGAAGTCCTTTACAATATAAAATAAACAGTATTAGACAAAGTAAAAAAAACTTCAATAAGTTTAACTTTACCTTTTGGACGTTAACTTTAATTTTCAGTAAAAAGAATAAAAACAAATTTCTAAAATGGTAACATTTTTATTTTTCTATAAAATCGCTATTATTATATAGTCATCTGGTAATATTCGGCGATAAATGACTTCCTCTTTTGTAGAAAAATGGGTTTTGGAATAATTGTTTTGTATAAATTGACAAATGCAGTAGTCTGTAAGTACAAGCTCGAGAAAATATAGATGGTGAGGTAAGATTCTCATAAGAAGTTTAGTACTTTTTTTTATATAGACGACGCTAATGGAGTCTAGCATTATCATGGGGAAAAACGAGACCTTTGCGATTGACTAAAGTTGAACCTTTAATTTTCAATAATTATTCTGATTGTTATATTTGTGAGCATTACACGTCGACATAAATTATTCGAACAGATTTACGATTAGTATACGATGGATTATGTATCTGAGATATCGCTATAAAATTTGTTCGATGTTCTTTTCTTGATTAGGTGTAAATCGTACCCTGGCTTATTTAAGAATGAGCCGCAATTACGTATGCACTATCTATTTATAGTTTATCTCATATGCAATTATGTCACACAATGTTCAGCCCTTATTTTGGTGTAGCAGTTTTTTTTTCTATCCTTAGAATATTATTATCGATAAACGGATGGAACTTTTGTTTACACCTAATATAACCATAATGGCTCAGCCGCTTTCAGCTGATGCATTTATATTTCAGATTTTATATTAATTTATTGTTGGACTCATTGACTATTTGATATTTCTCTGTGAAAATTAGTTTTTTTTAACTAATTTGTTAATAGGATATTACTGTTCAAAGGCCTATCTAGGTTTTGAGTAATTCGAAACCAGTGTTTGTGAGTTGCATTATTTACAAGGCAACGCAGCAGACACAAGGAAGTGGTGGCGGGATTCGAAGTCGGGACTCGGTGTCGGTGAACCCACTGGCGGTGAGTCAATCGCGTGCGTGTAGGTAGTCGGAGAGGAGCGTGTCCTTATGCAAATTGTGGTGAGCGTACACTTGCATTTAAACGCGTAGTCTTTGCGGTGTGTGTACTTGTGTATTTACACGAGTAGTCTTTGCGGCGATTGTACTTCTGCATTTACAAGCGTAGTCTGCGATTTGAATTTAAATGTTTACTTTTAGTTCTGAGGTAGGAGGAGAGTGCGGTTTCTTGGGACGAGGACAATGTGCTGCGTTTCGTTTTGAGGGAGTTTTCGGCCATTGTATTAAATTGATAGATATCATTCACGAAGACGTTCATGGTGATATTTTGCGTGATTATGTAATTTTGATACCTGAGCACTTCTGAACGAGATATTATAAGAACTTACCGGTTTGTTTTACTTAATAATCACAAAAGTTTAGAATAAATGAAAAAGTACGTAGCAAGTATGCCTTTGTTTTGTCGTCTCTGCAAGTAGGTTACTGGTACAGCAGTCTACTACTGGAATCAAAAACACTGAATTTAGAGTTCGGAAATATTTTTTTTAGATTCAAATAAAAGATAAAATCATCTAAAAAGAGTTACGGAAAACAAGGAATATATTTTTTTATTTCAATATGTTCTTTAAAACTTGTCAATAAACAAGTAAGTTCAGATACTTAACTATTCCACAATTTTTAGAAATAATTCCATTCAGGAATTATTTTAAATTATGTATAAGTTCTCAGCAGCTTATTTCAATTTAATTTAATTTATGTAAGTAACCGACGCTTATATCTATTCAATAACGTTTCCAACGTCAATTGTTAGGCCCAATGAGCTGCAAACACTTCGTGGCCACATCTGCACACATATTCTAATTTTAACAAGTACTTCTATAGCTATACATAAAACCATAGAGATGGCGCTACTACTGTTTTTACTTTACAGTAATAACTCAGTTCGTTCCGTAATTTGGCAGCGTAAACAGTGAACGAACATAGTTTAAACGAGGTACAATGTTTGGGAATAATGAGCGTATGCGAGTTTGCTGAACTCAGACAAGTGTCATAAGCAGACAGAGGTGTAAATCTGTAAGTGAGATAAGAAATATTGTTTAAAACGTGACAGAACGGTGAAAGGCGCGAAGTTGGTGCCGGTCACGGAACTGCACCCAATTTAGTCGCAACCCAAAGTCAGAAATATGCCATTATCCTTGTTTAAGAAAAAAATATTTAACGTTAAAGTTATAAGTTAATAGGTTCAATTTAACTTATAGTGATCGCCACGCGAGGAACCTTGCATTTTGACTAAGATATTCTGTTAACAGGTATTTAATGTTGTGTTAACGTTTTGATTCGACTCGTTCTATTCTGTTATAACTATCTATCCCGCCTAGATAAAATATGTCGTGAAAGTATAAGTTTCAGTTAAAAATTTATTTGTTTCAGTAACGATAAAAAGACTAATTTTGTCATACGATTACCTATACTATTTGTAAAGTAGAAATTTTTTTTGCTTTAACCCTGGAACGCGTTTGATGATGCTTTTCCTTGCTTTTATTTTGATCTTTCATGATAGCTAAGAAGTATCTTTAAGCTATATCTAAAGTCAATGGTACAGTAATGATAAAAGTAAGAAAAATTGGAAAGAGGGAATTTATTTCTTTTTTTTATTTGTTTTTTTTTACGTTAATCTCGAAATCACTGAAACGCGTTTGATGAAACTTTTATTGACTTACATCTTAATGCTTGGGGAAAATTATAAGACATCATTAGGCTATATCTAAAGTTAGCCGTGTAGTAATGGTAAATGTAAGAAGAGTCGCTTAGAGCATTTTATTTTCTTAATTTCTCCAATAAAATTTAAAAGTGCCTTTTATATTTTCTTAATTTCTCCAATAAAATTTAAAAGTGCCTTTTATATTTTCTTAATTTCTCCAATAAAATTTAAAAGTGCCTTTTATATTTTCTTAATTTCTCCAATAAAATTTAAAAGTGCCTTTTATATTTTCTTAATTTCTCCAATAAAATTTAAAAGTGCCTTTTATATTTTCTTAATTTCTCCAATAAAATTTAAAAGTGCCTTTTATATTTTCTTAATTTCTCCAATAAAATTGAAAAGTGCCTTTCCGATACAACTAAAAAAAGTCAATCCACAGAAAGTCTTTTTTTGAGGAGCTCATGATGACCAGGAAAGTACTAACTATATCTAAAGGACGACAGTGACTGTTTTTAACAATAAGAGAGTTTGTGTCACACAAGAAACATCAACACAACACGCTCTGATTTATACATTACTACCTATTTCGAATTACTGATATTGATCTGTAATATACCCGGACAATGCTGGGTACCAGTCGCTAGTCATACATTCTATCATATGAATAACAGATATCGAAGGTCTTTTAATTTAGCAAATTAATTTTTATACAGTGCATGTATATGCATGTGATTTATATACCCCAGTGGTACCGTGAACATTTGGTACCGTGAGAAAGTGGTCATAATTCGGTTTTGTACGTCGATGTTGTAAAAAAATATTAAACGAGATAAGCAGGTTTTTGGTTACAAGTAGCTAGAGCAGTACAGAAGACAGATCCTTTTTAGTTAATAACCAAAAAATAAATGTTATGCAAAAAAAAATATTTTTCCACTTATGAAGTTAATGGGCACTAGAAATTTGGTAGGAAGTAGAATCTCTCCATCTTATTGATAAATCCTCTGATTTCCTAAATTGGTTGGTTTCGTAATGGTTATTTTTTATTGGAAACTTTTGTAATGTTAGTTATATTGCAAACTCTCGTAGCAATAAGTCCGCCATATATATCAATTTGATACATTAACATGAACAAATAAATAATAAATAAAGAATATAAATGAAACTACGTGATGTAGTATTATTTCTACTTTCTTTAATTTTATAAATTAAAATTCATAAATTAAAGAAAGTATAAATAATACTACATCACGTAGTTTCATTTAATTGTGCATAATGAATTTCTACAAAATTAACGCCAAATATATTCAATATTCAAACATAAATAAATAAAGTTAGGTATTAAAAAGCGTATAAACTTCACAATATTATATTTAAATAACCCCTTAAATACTTTCCAGAAGCGAAATAATGGCGTTTCATATTTGTTTGCTTTTGTAAACAAACACTACTAATGGTACTGTGCTAATTAAATATTAAATCGGATTTCAAAATTTTTTTACATTAGTATTTGCCCTTATATGAACTTAAAATTTAAAAAAAACGTATACGAAAAACCAGGGAAATGTGAATCGATATGATTTCTCTATTAATTGTGAAAATCGATATTCGTTTTGCATATCATACATTTGTTACATCACTAGTCAAACAACTATTGACTTTATTAAGTTACTACACAGACAAAAGGTCGAATATTGTTTATATGTATGCACTCGTTTCTACGAGAATCTTTTAATGAACGGCATTTTATGTTTGCGGTCTTCATATCCGGTTTATGCGTGTGTAATTAAACGTCTAGATTACACCAGCGCGTATAATCAAACCTTGCTTCTTTATCTCAATGTTTATTTGTCAGACAAGTCGAGGCTACCGGCTGTGCTTCGTCCGCTAAAGTTGTTTATATGCGCGACAAGTCACGAAGCTTTTATTATGAAAAAGCAAATTATGATACAAAATGTGATTACTGTGTGCAGTCTGGGGCTGAACAGTGCTGGCATTATGAAAGATTCGTTTGACATTTTTAATTCGATTTGAGAGAAAATATTTGAGTCTTGGATAAGGGGTAGTGAAATAAGCATCGGGGTTGTGTTCCTATTAATTGCCACGAGTAGGGTTACCTTGAAAGATTGCGAATTTTCTCAGGAACTTTATAATTTGGTCATTAGATTTGTAGAAAAATAGAGAAGCAATAAACTTCCTGTCGACAAAGTTAAATTAGTCATTAGTCGCTTATTTATTATGTTGGTCAGTTAGTTGGTTAGTCAATATTTATTATGTTAGTCAGTTATTAGTTAGTCAGTTACTCTTTTATTTACTTATGCTTCGATCAATTTTTTTAGAGTTTTATGTTTGTTGAATGTTGTGTTGAACATTGGTTTGTTTTCTCTTTATTTTGAGGGACGTTTTGTTTTAAGAATTCGTTTGCCATAGTCTATAAATCGATGTTTTGAATAGTTATAAAGATTTCTTTTATTTTTGCTAATGAAAATAAGCAGTAAAAAATTAACCAAGTGTGCTGGTGAAAAACGCTTGCTTTTTACTTTTCGCAATTTAAAATTAAGAAATATATTGTTTTGTATTTCTCATAACAAGAGGTAAGAAATTATTCTCCATATGGTATATAAAATCAATAAAAATAATGTGTAAAACCTGCACTTATCCTGTCTGCATTTCTGATAAGAGAATTTTAAAAAGTTAACGTGTACAAAATTATGCAGGTTAACAATATATACTATGCTTTTAGGAAACTAAGTTTAAACTAAGTTTTAGGAAAAATCGCCTTTCAATATAGAGAGACATAAATATGTTGCCTACTAAATAAACCCTATTTTTTTAAATTTTAGCAGTTTTGAGCAGTTTTGAGAATAAGTGGAGGGGGATATTTTTTCCTATTTCCAGTAAATCTCTTTCATATTTATCAGTATGTTTGTTTATTTTTTGCATATATTTCAGTGTATTATTTTTTCTTGCACTCATGCGCGGTGAATAGTTAGAATACTTTACTGACAAAGATAAGTCCAATGATTTTTTATAATTTTTTTTTAAAACAACTAAATTTTATCTTTCTTTTAGTCTTCATGTTTGCGTTTTAATTGTTGTCCATCAATATTATTCTGATTAACTACGCCTATTCGCCGGGTTCTTTTTGATGATTGAGAAAAGTTGTGCATTAAAAAAATTAAAACACCCTAATAAAAATATGCCGGAAAATGTCAATTATCATAAGCTTGAAAAAACAGGAATTGTAATTGTTTGTATTTTTACGATGACATCTTATAAATTCACACACAGAAAACATTATTATTTAGTTTTGCAGACAATTTTATCAAATTATTATATTCTGCTAGGAAACATTATTGAGCATGGATATTGTAGTTAAGTAAATAGATGTTTATTTTGTGGGTTGCCTAAAATTGAGGGTATTAAAATAACTTCACTGTTGGGTTTTCGTCTAGTCCCCTAGGTTAATGTCGAATATAATTAGTACTAGCATAGATGACAGCCTAGAATTAACATACGAATAAAATAATATTGTAGCTAAGTAAATAGATGTTTATTTTGTGGATTGCCTAAAATTGAGGGTATTAAAATAACTTCACTGTTGGGTTTTCGTCTAGTCCCCTAGGTTAATGTCGAATATAATTAGTACTAGCATAGATGACAGCCTAGAATTAACATACGAATAAAATAATATTGTAGCTAAGTAAATAGATGTTTATTTTGTGGATTGCCTAAAATTGAGGATATTAAAATAACTTCACTGTTGGGTTTTCGTCTAGTCCCCTAGGTTAATGTCGAATATAACTAGTACTAGCATAGATGACAGCCTAGAAGTAACATGCGAATAAGTAAGTTTTAATAAGTATGTTTTTCAGGGACGTACACGTTTCTATAACATTTTCATTAATATAAATTTGAATTTTGTAACTATGTTGATTTATAAAATTAAATTTTAACTGGAAATAATTTATCAATCTGATATCTTTGTACTGAATGTACAGCTATAAAAAATTTACTCCAAATTATAAACAGACAAGGATATTAAATGAAATTCAAAAGAAGAGGCAAAAACCGTTTAAACTTACTAATTGTGGAGAAGAATTTGAAACATGTACATGTATGATTATTTCAAAATGGAGAGTTCAAAATTTTGTTGGGATTGAATTTTTTAAAACATCATAAAATTTGTTAAAAGTCTGACTTTAAAAATCGTCGTTCAGGAACCAAACATGTTTAATTTAATTATATTCTAAATATATGGTGATAATCTCAAAAAGAAAATTCAATTGAACTGGAGAATTGTTTCAGCAATATAATAGTCCAAATTATAGCTCATGCACACGGTGTCTCTGGTCAACAATTATAAGATTGTTTTTGGTATATCAAGTTTTGAAAATATTGTTCAATTTTCAAAATTAAATATGGCAGATCTAATATGTCCTTTCGAAATTAACATGAAACCGATTATCTATAGTTTTTTCCTTTAAAAATGGACATATGGATTTTCATTAATTTTCTTTAAATGCTCTTGGCATATACTTCTAATAACAATTTAAATTTAACTACGATACGAGCTGAAAATATGCAAAAAAATATTTGTTCACATCGTACCTTAGCTCGCTATTTCCATGTAATTTTTTTCATTTACTTACTTAATGAAGTTTTAATAATTTCTTAACTGTGGGATGTATAATTTGTCAAAAAAATGAGTTTGTGGATAATATATTTGGGTTTAAAATTTCATTAGTAGGTAACATTTAGACCACAATTCAATTAAGATATTTTTACAAACAATAAACCAGCGAAAAAAATAGAGCTTTGGCGTCACCCTTTTCACGTGAATTTTTTGAATTTCCCTGATCTTAAATGTGAGTTACTTTACAATTTAATAATATTAAAAGTTCTTTGTTATTAATTAGCAATTCGTAATAGTTAGCAATGAATTCGTTATTATACATTGTAATGTTGACTAAATACTGAGAATTAATACTTCAAATTCTACGACTAATTGCAGCTACAAAACAATGAGCTTAGTTTCTATTGTCACGCACACCTGAAAATAATTAGTATGCTATAATGGCAATAAAAACTGCATATCATATTTATAGCGTACCTCTATGCTACAGTTCGATAATCTTTGGGACGTAATTTTGTAGTGGTCTTTAAAGCGTATTGATTTGTAAATATTCTTCTAGGAATGAAAGTACAGATAGGTGTGCCTTATTCGTCGAATGATGATGCACAATAAGTCACGGAATGCAACACTACTGGAAGATAATGACATCGGCAGTGACATGCGAAACCACTGAGAAGGCGACGCAGGCTGGCTCTAGTTCTGCAACTTGTTTTTATACGTGCAGTCGGCTTAAGGAGTGTACAGACTTGTTACAATATATTGAAGAATACTCAACAGATTCTTTCAACGTGTACAGAAGTAAGAACGTGTATGATAGTATTCAATTCCCTTTCATCAGCTTTAGTTGAATAAGGATATATCTGAACGAATCATCTTGGTGCTTATTTTGAATCAGATAATAAATTTTAGGTTTGGCAATTATAAATTTATACTTGTTATAAATTAATTATATGACTATGAAAAAAAGGCATAGGCATATTGTATATTGTATAATCTGTGAATATGTACAGAATATTCACAGTTTCACTCCGTAATTTTTTTTTTGGGAAATCACATTTTTTATTATGTTTTAACTAATATATTGTTGAAGTCAAGTTCTAAATTAATGTCTACTAAATGTGTCATTGTATTTAATATAGTTTTTGCCGAGTAACAAAAAAAAATCGAAAATCTCAAAAGTACAAACAAACTGTTTTTTCATTGTGACACTTTAATTAAGTATCGTTAGTAATTAATGGCAGTGTACATACTGTACTACAAATCAAATCATAAAACTACGAAGAATCACGGAGCTCGATAACATCCACTCAGCACGGCGATCGGTAGCGGAAAATGCGCATTTGGGGTAGGTATATTATCATATACTTGCGATACCGCTACGGACAGCCTGCAAATCAATATTTTGCTATGCTCTATCTGCGTTTGAATATTTTTATCTCTGACTAACTAAGCATTTTTCTGTGTAAAAAATAATGATAAATAGGTACATTTTTGTTAATAAAACAAACACCTTTCCGCTCTACACAGCGGAGTTTTATCAACCGAAGTTTTATTCTACCAAACTCTTTCACTACACAACTGTACAGAAAATGCCTTTAGGAACAAAGGTATTTTTTTTTATTTTTCTTTTATTTTAAAATTAACATATACTCGTATAAACGTAGTATTCATTGCTCCTTTACTAGATATTAGTTAGCATTATCTTACTTTATATATGTTTTTACCCTTAACCCTTAATTGCATAATAGGACAAATCTATGTAAGCTAAAAGCAGTCTTTTTGTTATATACAGGATGTCCAGTGGCAGATTTCAATGTTTGAAAAATTTGGGATTTTCAACGACAGAAACCATAACACGCTCGACATTTTCATCCGTGGCTACCAATGGTGTAGGTCCTGGCCTGGGCCTATTTAATGTTGATCATGTAGCTCTGAACCTTGCTACCCATGACTGAATGAGGTTGATCGATGGTCCATCACGTAATCGACGAATACTGTAACGATTATTAAATCGACGGCGTGCTACAGACAGCGAAAATCCACTCGAAATGTACGCCTCGACGGCAAAAGCGCGGTGCCCTCCACTCCACTGTTCCATGGCTACTAAAACAACCGCACCGCTTGCGCTTCCTCGCGCCCCTCTTATGTGCTGCGTTCAGAAACTGTTTGTTCAAACTTTGAAATCTGCCACTGGACACCTGTATTTTCTTGTATATGTTATTATCTATCTATATATCTTTTAACGTCAACTGCAAATATAAACTATTTTGCGTATAAAGTCAACACGAGCTTTTCTGCTGAGAGTAACTTCTTTGTTTTTGATTTCTTTCGTTTAGTGTGTGCGTGCCTTTATACTCACGATGCACTTTGAATATTTTATCTTATAAAGCATAAGGCAAAAGCAAATAAGATAAAGCGAGACTTGAGCAATGCCTTGGCTGATGCTAAGAAATTGTGTTTTTTTAGCCGAGCAATCATGGAAGCTTGTTTGAGTCCATTATTACTTATCTCGGTTTAGCAAAAAGCCATATTATTACTCGTTCCAGATGTTACGATGAGACTATGCAATTATGAAGGAAGGTTAAGAGTTTTCAAGATTTACTTTAAAGTAACTTTTTCGTATTTTTACTTATTGTACTACAGTACAATAAGTAAATATAGGTTGATGTACATTTTTAGTGTAATCAAGGTTAGTTCGTCTTTGTTTAATTTGTTGTGTTATGTGTTAAGAACGATGATAGGAAACGAGTTTAAAGTAACTTAAGGTTGATTTATATAAGTAGTTAAAAGTATTTATGTAAATCAACTTTAAGTTACTTTAAACTCATTTCTAATAGTAGAAAGTTTAGTTTTAAAATTGGCGAAATAAATTTGTTAAGTAGTGAGTTATGTCTAAACATTCTTCAGGCTAGTGTAGCTTCAAGTATAAGTATTTTCATTGTGGTTTAAGAGAGTAGTTTGTGATAAAAAATGTAAGATAGACGACGAAATTCAGTAACATTATTAGAGGAATAGCGTGTGTTCTTCTAAGAGAGATCAAGATGCGCAATAATAATAATCGAGAAATTGAAATAATAAACAAAACACTTTGGGTTCTGTTGACTTATGCACTGTAGTAAACTGGCCCGGCTACACGCGCGGCGAGTTGAGCTGCGCAGGAGACTCACAGGAGGGGGGGGGGGGGCAAGATTACACATACATGCACATCTTGCCAAAAAATAGAACTGGATTCTATTTTTGCTACTTAATCATCAACTTACTACTTAACTGCTAAATTACTGTTAATTTTTTTCTAAACGGATAAAGTTAATTATGGTAAAAGAAGATATAGAGTCAAAATATAACTTAATAAAAACACCTTATTACTAGTATAAGCAGTTCTTTATGCCAAATGATACTCGTTTTTTTATTATTTACGAACCAACAAGGTGTGTGCGTCGCGTGGCATATAGCTTTGATGAAACCGCACAGCACTCGGCGTGCATTTGTTGCAGAACCTTTAATCCTTGCGGTGGCGTTAAAATAATGTATCTCGAAAACGGAATAAGATACGATTATTTAGGAGATATTTACATATACAAATCCAGCACCTGTTTGCATGTGTGTATGTTTCCAGTCTCCTTCTCAACTTATAAACAGATTTAGATTATATCTGATGCAAAAGTTACTAATACGCCAAGTAAGGTAATGTTGTATTCAGCACTATTGCAGTTATTACAACTGAAATAATTAAGACGTTTCGTTTGATTGACAGTCCGTACAAATATTTAAAAAAAATAATTCATACTTAACTATAAAATTCTTTATAACTTTCTTTATTTTAATAAAAGTGAATCGTTAACCTCATTGAAATATATCTCATAAACGTACAACGTATATAAATGTATTGCCACTAGTAACAATTATAATAAAATGATCTATTTTGAAATTTAAAAAAAACTAGAAAACAATTGGTAGTGAAACCCTTTAAACCTGAGTTAATTTTGTCCACGCCGAATAAATTTGTTCAAATAAGTTATAAAGTACCATCTCCAACTTAGTTTTTCCTACCCTAAAGAAACTTTGAGGACAACGGAGTGTCGATACAAAGGGGTGACTTTGTAGAACAGCTTATTTCTGAGCTCTGAATAGTTTAAATCTTTAAAAGACAAAATCAAGAGATAGACATTTGGCGAGAGGCTTGCAATTCGTGCAAAAATGGAAAAATTGTTCCAGTGTTTTCTATTTACCGAAATTTACTCACTCAATTGAAAAAAATGTTTCATATTGTGTAAATTTAAACATAATGCAAAGGCTGCAAAATGGTATGCCAAGAACCATTTCCAATGCACCATGGTTCATCACCAATACAGAGATCCACGAAGCTCTGAAAATAACAACAATTAAGGAGGAGTTAAAATTAATAGGGCATAAATATAAAACACGGCTGGAAAACCACCCAAATGATTTAGCTACTGCGTTAGCAACCATCTTCTACAATAAACGACTGAAACGCCATGATATAATTGGTGACAGATGGTGAAGGATGAGGTGTCTCCTGCTGAGGAGCTCCTTGGAAATGATAAAACGACATAGAACAAATCTGCTTATAGTTTGGAACTGATTGCAAATAAAGACAAAAAAATATATATTGTGTAAATTGTGAAAAAAATTATAAATGTTAAAAAAAGAGTTCGGGTGCAGAAATTTTTGAAGTACTGCAATTTAATTAAAATGTGAAAAATGCAAAAGTTTTTGAAAAATTTTGTTTAATTTTCGATTTTTCCGTATTTTCTTCGAATATTGATTTTTTCTCTAAAATATATAATTCTATGTCGGTTAGTACCTGAGTACCTAGAGTTATAAATTCAAACTGACTGTTATGTGGCATCTTCTTCTAATTTCTTTGGATTAAATTCTCTTTCATTTTTATTCTTGAAGATTTGCTCAAAAGTTATGATATTTCATGAGCAGTCGTGCAAGCACAAGATGCGCGATATAGCATCTTGTGCTTCATTTATATCTTAAAAACATTTTTAGAACAATTATTCCATTTCTTTAATATTTTAAGGAATTGATCAAGAAAACTATGTAATTTTTTTCATATTTTTATAGCATAATTAGTAAATAACGTGTTGGATATAAGTGTTACAGCTTGGAAGCAATAAGAAACGTGTACAGTGTTAGGTTTAATATTTAAATATACACGTGTATTACTTTTTGTAACTTGGATAATTAGAGAAAATAATTCTAACTCTTTACACAAATTATGAGTACTATGCGTAGCAACGAAACTACACTATAATTTTCTCAATTCGCCGACGAATTTTCCACTTCCGGAATAATTCAGTTGATGACAACCTCGTCACTGAAAATTTATCAATCTAATAAAAAAATATGTGATGTAACTTCCATTAAAAACAAATCCTTTCTTTCTCTTCATGATAATTGCTAGAAACTGATTATATATTTATGATTATTGCACTGATCTCTATAAAATTAAGTAAATAATCACGAACGAAACTTTTTTTGGAAGGAGACTTGCTGCTTTTCTTAACTTATCTAAATACAGGCAGTTTCTAGTTATGAGCGAAAAACTCGATGTGACTTGCATTTGACGATATTTTCTTTTTATTCTCCATATCTCTCCTTTGCCTTTCGATATTTTTCTTATAGGAACCTCTGACGCGCAGACAATTCATTGTTAAATTTATCGCCTGGCATTGTTGCAACTTTTTCCCAACAATGCAAGTCGTCCTAAATTTCTCAGTATAAAACTTTTGTATGCAAATCGGGCCACTCCTTTCGCATTTACTACCGCATCTGTGTAGTCTAGCCGCCCGTCTACAAAGGTCACCCGATGAGAGGGTCAAGGGCGCGCGCAGACCGCGAGCTGCCAGTGAGGTTAAACGGCGTCGCTGTGGAACCGGCTTTAGCGGCCTGCTGCGTTGGCCGTTGTGAAATTGGTGAGACTTGAGGTACTGAGGAAGGAGCGATTTAGGTCAGTTCGTTAATGATAACGTGAATAAAAAAGTGTAATATAGGCCGTTTAAGAAGTTATTAAGAATTAAAAAGAAGTTATTATATATTAGCCGTTTACCGTGGATAAAAAATGTAATATAGGCCGTTTTAGGTTGTTTTCGATAATTAAGTTTTGGCATATGAACGCTAGTTAATATCTAAAATATAATCTTTTGTAAGATTTTTTAATATTTCTTAATGTCACGCGAGAGTTAACCGGTCTTGGTGCTGAGGAATGGTTAGCTTATCATTAATAGGCCGGGACGTCCAAACACTGAAATCTTCACTTAGTCCGTTAACATCAGCTGGATAGAAATGAATTTATTATTTTCATGTTTTATATACTCTATCCGTGGTTTTAATTCGAATAGCAGCCTGTGAAGACGCTTCTACGTAAATATATGTGAAAGATTAAGTGTGTTTAAAAATAAATATATTATTGAAATAATTCTACTCTAACGTCTTAAATATCTTTAAATAATTTTATGAATCAATGTGGATAATATTAGGGTGTAATTTATGTTAATTGTTATTCATACTTCATAAAATTCGATATCGCAATTTGTTAATGGTCTACTTGCAATTTCTTCCGCCCTCGACGGAAAAGTTTGTACTTTATTAAATATTTATGGATTTCCAAACTTTCTTCTTCGTATGTGCGTTAAAACTTATTCTGATAGGTGATGCTGGGGTTACTGTGAATATATATAATTAAAAATAAAATAAATACCGCCATCTAGCGGAGAATTATAAAACTGTAAATTTATGATGATTTTTTAATAGAAATAGATGTCGCTGTCGATTCATTGATCAGTAATTGTAAAAGATTAATCATCTTGAAAAGAAGTAATAATCTTGACAATTTTCTTTATATATATATATATATATTGGCCAGAATTCTAAGGTTTCATTAAAATAAATCCGGCTGATCGTTTTTCGTGACGCGTTCATAAACATGGCCTCATCATCATTTGACTAGATGTACAGATTTCATAGATATTTATTATCCACCTGAACGATAATCCCTAACCTTCGTCAATGTTGCTTTATATATATTCTCCAAATAGTGTGGCCCGGTGAGATATGTTACGAATACTCGTTAGAACGAAGCAAGAAATAAAACGCCGTATGTAGAACTAGCTTGGCCATACGGTCAGAAGGAAATCCATACATAGCATCTCAATTCAACACTTCAAAGGAAGAGGAAATGAGACTTTAAGAAGCAGACCTAGAAGCGAATTATGCTGGTGGGATTAAAGAGTATAGGCAAGACTTGGTGTGCAGCGAAACGCGATGTCCAAGATCGAACTGCAGTAAACAGAATGTTATTTGAACATCTATTAATAGATCTTTCATTAATAGATCCCAGCATTATGTACAAGTTAATGTGCTGATCTGAAATAAAAGCCATCAGAAAAATACGTTTATTTTCAGAACTTGCAAGTTACAAAGAAAAGACGTGCCAACGTTATGTAACGGTGATTGTAACAGAATAGTGTTCAAACCAATCCATATATTTAATAGTGTAATTGTTTATTATATGGCACAGAAGCATCGTGTATAAACTCCCAATAAAAACAATTAGAGTAAATTAAACATTATTAGACCTTAAGTTGACTAACAATCTCTCCAAATTATTTATTGAGAATAATATGCCTCAAATAACTAAAGACTTTAGTAAGAGTAACGTATAGTTTACCAGCTGGTAGTAATCGAATCAACATTACTTGTAGGCATCATGTATTCAATGTTAATTAAGTTGTACATCTATAGTAATAAACTATTAACTATAAACAAACATTGGTATGCAGCATTAAAGCAATTACAATATCTGATGGGCCAGTAAATATCGAATGGCTACACGTTTCGAGGTTAAGATTAAGTTCATAGTTCGGCTATTACTATCATCGAACGTAAATATATTATCCGAGGTCTAACAAATATGTGATTGCACATGAGCTTTGGAAACGGATATGTCCGACGAAATTAGTATATTTAATACTTAGAATTAACTTTTTATGATATTCTTAGAGTTACTATATACATGGAATGGTAGGAGATTAAACATGCCTAATCAATAGTGAATATGTAATTAATATCTTTACTTATCATATATTATGAAAATCTATTCAAAAATTAAATCGCTGTATTTATTACTCACTTAAAATATGGTGTGAAAAACTAATGCAACGTCAAACATTTTGCAGTTTTAGACCTTTGTGTACGAAATTTCGCAAGTAAGTTATATAGAGATCTCAATTAATGTGTTGTAGAATATAAATAATGAAAAAGAAGAATAAAAATAATTTACCATCACATACACACCAAATGGGACGAATTTTTTTTATTCGCATTTCTCATCGATTTGGATAAAACAAAATTGAGGTCCCCATTTCAATGTTTTTGATTTCTAAGCCTAGTTTGCGAAA